>CM042144.1:39534925-39951719 GCA_023376005.1 Doryteuthis pealeii
TCAGGACAATGCCCATAACGAGTGGTTGTATAATGAGTGATTCCTTCACATAAGTCCCACACAGAGTGATCTGTTTGCACCCAAATAGTGGCTAGCACACCACCACTGCTGAGGTACGAGGAAGAAGAGTCATTCCATTATATCAGATTTATCTAAACAAATAAACATAAACAATCATTCATTCTAATGATCTAATACTTTAAATGCATCAAATAACCCACAAAGGTTGATATGCCATTAAATAAAGAAAGCAAACAGCGTGTAATTAATTCCTGCAAGCTGAGTCAGCTTGTGCTTGATTTGACTTTGTTCTTTCAGTCTTGCATCCTTATCTTGGTTAAAACAACCATTACTTGTCATTAAGTTTTTAAGTCTTTCTCAGATGTCTGTCATTTCAAGTAACCTGCAAGATGATAATGGTTGAAAGCTTAAGGAACAAGCAGATTAATTATTATTATTATTATTATTATTATTATTATTATTTATGCAGTGATCTTTTGACTTGCATCCTTATCTTGTTTGTTTCTTATGTTTAGAATGTTATGCATTTAGTCCATCTTCAGATGTCTGTTATATCTTAATGAATTGAGATAAGTTCCTTTGCACACTTTTAAAAAAATCTATCTTAACTATAAAGTAAAAAGTAAAGTTGACAGGGTGCCTAAAGTCGGTATTAGCCAGACCGTGAGGTCTTTACTTTTTACTGAGTTTACTTTTTACTTTTTACTTTTTATGAGTAGCACAGGGATCTGTGCAGTAAAATGAGGAGCTGATGGTAGGTGTGGCACTCCACCTCATGTGCAAAAAAAGCAAACTTTCATCAGGGTGGCCAAATTGGTATCAACCAGACAGCTAGGGAGTCTATCCCCTTTTCACTAGTGCTCCTAGAAGATTGCTTTTTTTTGCACATGAGGTGGAGTGCCAAACATACCATCAGCTCCTCACTTTACTGCACAGATCCCTGTGCTACTCATATGCTGATTGGGTGAGGGCTGGAATCGAGCCAGGAACCTTGCGATTCCTAGGCAAGTGCTTTACTGACTGAGCTAAACCAGCCCTAAGTAGTCTATTAGTGTACCTGTTTGAATTTTAAACAAAAGATTATTATTATTATTATTATTATTATTATTATTATTATTATCCAAAGAGTCTTTCAAAACACATCTTTATCTTGCTTGTTCTTATCACAATCTTTAATACTATGTATTAAATTTGATGTTATAAATACCATATCTAATATGTCAAGTTTGATATCATATTTTACATATAACTAATATGTTGTAAATATGAATACCAAATTTTCTTGTTTTTTTTTACCTGTATAATGGGATATTTCAAAGTTAACTCTCTATTCACCTCAGAACTTATTCTATTCAAATAAATTCCTATTATTATTATAACAAGTGACACATGTGAGAACCACTGCCAGTGGTTTATGGTAGAATTGCAGTGGAAGAGCTGCTGTGAGCAGTTTAAAGTACAAGAGTTAATAGTATAGAGACTTTGCTCCTCACTTGGTGTCTCACTAGTGGGATCTTGTGCCAGGCTCTGATATTTTTTTTTTTTATGTCTTTGACCAGATCCTTATTCTGATCTTCTTCCCAAATATCAAAAATGGAGTAAGAGAGTACAGTTACCTTAAATCTTTTTTTCTTTTTTTCCCATCTGTCATTCTTGGTAAATCATTTGGCGCATACAACAAAGTACCTGCAAGTTGTTTCAATAGAGTGACTGCTTCACATAAATTGCACCCGTTGCTCCTCTGCCTGACCTTATCTCAGCAGTTTTGATAGAATTGGAACATAATGAATCAAGTCGAGTACAAAGCTGACTCAGGCTGATTCCATAGTCCAAAGATCTTTCCAAGAGATGCTCATCAATTTCATGGATTCCAATTCAGCCAACTTCCCTCCCCCCCCCCCCGTTCAAATTAGTTACTTCCATTTTACCGTTCTTTTAAGTACCTGACTTTGCCTCTGATGATCTATTTCCTCTCATCTCCACTTATATCACTAAATAACAGAATATTTTCTTTTGATCAATCCCTTCACTTTCTGTACAGATGCCTTTTATGTTCAGAGTGCTGTTATTGGTGCAATAACCCCCTCCTTGCTCTTTGCTTTGTCCACTGCTGCAATTGGGTATCACTAACCTTTAACACTTGCCTTTTCTTACACTTATGTGCTTCCATAATGGAGCAGAATAACATCTAAAGATGGTCAAAGGAAAAAAGATTTATATCATGATACACAAAAGTTTTAATTATCATACACAGGGATAATAATTAAATGAGTAAGTGGAAAATACAGAGCTTTGAAAAACTGTTTTTGAAACTACCTATAAATAAATGAGTCTATTTGGGCACATAGCCTAGTGGATAAAGGAGTTAGGTTAAGACAGTTCTAAGTGACAGTTATTTCTAGACTGAAGGTTCAATCCTGGTTAGGGGCAGCAGTAACATAGAATAATAATTAACACAGCTTAACAACTGTACCCAGCTATGGTTAGTGGAATGAGAACAGGATACCCCATGAACTGAATAAAGGGTTAGGTTCAGAGTTCTGTGATGGCTCCCGATTACGACAAGAAAGTTCCCGAGTCCAACACGAAATACCTGAAGAAGGCAGGAGGACACATCAGCCAGAACATTATACAAATAACAATGAAGATGAGGACAATAGTCCCAATAATACAAATAATATTGAGTCTATTTTTGTATCTTTAAAATCTAAAATGTCTTTGTGGCATATTCAGTATATTGAAAGTTCATGATGAAATGTTTATCATCATAAGAAATGGACTCAATGACTCAAGTTCAAATTCTGTTTGTATTTCACATAGCACTAATACCCTTGGGAAGGGTATGCATCCAACTATTCTCCCTCAAATCATGGGTAAATAATAGAGCAGATTGGGCTCTTTAACCATACTTAGGCAAACAGTCTAGGAGAAGGTTGGTAAATATATATTCAATATCTTGAAGTTTATTAATTTATAACTAGCAATTATCAATCTATTTTTCACAGTTGGCTAATATCGTTCTTAATCTTTTGATAACAGTATCACCCTAACAATTTTTTATGAAAGGTTTATTTTATGTCTAAAACCAAAGCTTCTCAATCAACAGCTCGAATATGGGGTTAGTTAACAATTTAATCACTGATCTTGAAAGCCGTTCATTTACACATATGTGCCACTGACAAACTGACCTGCAACATATGCTCTGTTCAATCAAAGGATCATACCCCAAGACTAAGGGACACAGAGGAACAACCAAAGGATTCTACCCGACACTAAGGGACACCAAGGAACAACCAAAGGTTTCTTCACTAAGGATTAGCCTCTGCTTAACGCAAGGGATCTCCACTGTAAAATGCTCTCATTTAAAACCTAAAAATGGCCACAAAAATCATAACACCCACACTGAAAGAAAATTCTACAACATAAAAAAGCATAAAAGAACTATTTGAAACAACTGATCCTAATAACATAATCAACTTCCTGATAAAAAAAATTGGCCTCCAATCAAATCCTCAGCAGAAATGTTAACTTCAGCAGAACAACTACCAAACCTTTACAACTACACCCAATTACCAACAGAAGTTACACCTGAAACAATATAAAAAAAAACCACCTGCACATGCAAGAACCAGACTCCTCAAAGAAGGAACAAAACAAAAGTGTTCTCAGTATAATCCATGGCTTAAAATACTGTAAAATGCAGCCAACCATCAACTTTGTTTAACCCTTGCCTCCACACCGATATTAAGAAGTTGGCTAGAAAACTAGAAAAGATTAAAAGAAACTTGTTAGACATGAATGTCCATCTTATTCAACACTGTGTGTGTGTCTATATATATATATATATAGAGAGAGAGAGAGAAGAGATGGATAAGCAATAGATAGATAGATAGATAAATTCCTTTCATGATTAGACTAAGAAGTTCTCAGAATTTTCCTTTATTTTGCTAAGTAACTTTTTTTGTTCCACAAAACTTTTGGGTAATATTTCATATATCAGTTATTTGTATGTATATATATATATATATATATATATATATATATATATATAATATATATAGACTGTGTATCAATTCCTGGTTATGTAGAGAGGGTGGGTAAAATATATATATATATATTTACCCACTCTCTCTACATAACCAGGAAGTGATACACAGTCAATTCTATTTCTAAGGTTTAACAGGTTTGTTTAAAGTTTTCCTTTAGATTAGTTGCCATACCAAAAGGCTAAAGAGCCCAATCTATCCTATGGTTTACTCATAACTGGAGGTGTAAAATAATTAGATTCATACCTTTCCCAAGGGTATTAACGCTATGATAAATGCAAACAGGTCCATCCATGATTTGAACTCAGTTCCCTGTGTCCATTTCCTGTAACAATAACAATTACACCACAAACACATTCTTATGTTATTTGTATAGAAGAAAATTAGTGTATGAGTAGCATAGGGATCTGTGTGGGAAAGTAGGTGATGGTTGTTATGGCGCTCCACCTCAGATGCTAAAAAACAATCTCCTTGGTCTAGTGCTATTGAAAGGGGGATAGACTCTCTCGCTGTCTGGCTGATGCCGACTTTAGGCCACCCTGACAACTTACTTTTTAACCTTAGTTGTGACATAAAGCCAGAAGTATTTACTGACATTCCACCATGTCAGTCAAACACAAGGATCATTATAGTGAGGAACCATGCACAAACCGAAGCTCATGTGTGGCCAGTGTTTAGAAATTACATGAATCCTGTCAATATTCTATTTTTGAGGCACCTCCGGCACTGGGCAATAAACCCAGCCCTGCCCTTTAAATTCAGAGGGTAGATGTTGTCTGGGGGATAGCTCCCTGGGATCATGCTGATATTAAATATCTTACCAGACCAATGGCCAAAGCCACTGACACACAAGGCCAGAAGTATGAGATACCGAGTAAGAGTAAAAGTCACTTCAAATGCCCTGCTAGCATTACACTATGAGAGGAAGCTCAGTTATTTGTATGAAAATATCTTGCTATTTGTCAATATTAATTTGTTAAAAAAAAGGTAAGCAAATAAAAGAACATTTGCTGATAACGTTATTCAATCTTAATTAATACTTGTGTCATTTCATTGTACAGCCATTATCATTTTACAACACCCTCTGGTTAAAAATAAGACTGTCCAAATAGTTCAAGATGAAATATAAAAATATAAATCCTGATTATCTGGTGTTGCTTATCTATCAAATTCTTATTTCTTATAAGTGTCATCATCTAAATAATGGATCATTTTGTTTTTTATCATAAAGAAAGGAAAAGAAGAAAAAGGACAGGCTACCCAGAAAAAAATACCCGGAAGTGATTATGCTGATCTGTTTCAATCAAACATAATGAAAAGATGAAAAGAAAAAGAAAAGAGTGAGAGAATTAAATCAAGATTATTTTACTTTTTACATATTGAACTATTGCAATAGCTCTTATGTAAATATATCAAACATTGTAATAATTAAATTATCATACTGTGATATATCCACAGGTCCTGCTAGTTTAATCTTAATTCTCTTTGGATATTTTGTTTTAACAAGGAATTTTTCTATTCTGTTCTTTCATTTGATAAACCTTGTTGAAAAAAAAAACTCTTTGGGATTAAAATATCAATGATATTTATAGCAGCTCTCCATTGATAATCTCCAACTCTCCTTCAGCTCTCTCCTTGCTCTCTACTGTCACTCAGCATCCCCACCCAACCACTTCACACTCTAGAATATGACCTTTAAATTCTTAAAGTGATAACATAAGATATATTTTCTGCCTTAGTCCATCATCTTTTGACTGTTCTGAAAGCTTTAGAAGGAAGGCAGCCATCTTTGATATGCTCTGACATTGATACACCATAAACACCATTGACTTCATAAATATCAAAATGGAGTAAGAGGCACAGTTACTTTAAACCTTTGACCTCTCCAACCAAAAAAAAACAGTGAAATACAATATTCAAAGATCTTGTTTATGTAATTTCACTGATTAAAAAAATGATTTTTTGTACTATTTTTAGACTGTCATATATATTGGCTTTCATTTTTATTTGAATGTATCATTGTACTTAGAACTTTGTTGGAGGTGCTTGATGTAATGGTTAGTCATAGGAAATGGAATCATTGACTCAAGTTCAAATCCTGGACGAAGCTGCAGTTCACATAGCAGTAATACCCCTTGGAAAGGTATGAATCCAACTACTCTCCTCCAAGCTATGGGTAAATAGTAGGGCAGACTGGGATCTTTAACTTTGGTAAGGCAACCAGTCTAGGAGAAGGAGAACTCAATTCAAACCTGTTAAAATCAACTTGGGTGGTAACAACTAGAATATGCTCAGTCCTAATTAGTGATCTATTTCATTAAATATTAATATAACAATATTTACTAGGTATTGAACTTAAGGATTATATATGTAATTCAAGGTAGGTGTTTGTGGTATAATAGTTATGATTGTAGGAAATGGACATGGCTGTTTGCATTTTACATATTGCTAATACCTTTGGGAAAGGTATGAAACCATCTATTTTTCTCCAGCTATGGGAAAATAGTAGAGCAGACTGAACTCTTTCACCTTGGTATGGGGACCAGTCTACGAGAAGAAAACTCTGAATTCAAATCTATTAAACTGCTTAAAAATAGACCTTGTGTCACATCCTTCTCCTGTAGGTAAATACACAACTGTGAAATTCAAGAGAACTTTTCATCATCATCATCATAACATCAATGCATGCTGATAGCACAAATTCCTGACTCTCTCTCTCTCTCTCTCTCTCTCTCTCTCTCTCTCTCTCTCTCTCTCTCTTCGCCACCTGTCATCACTCTTTACAAGTCCACTAGATAGTATCCAGTATCACAGAAAGTTAATGAATGTATGCTTTTGCTGTGTGTCCATGTGTAAGAGTCCATAGGAAAACATTACTTATGAGAACTTTTGAAGGTAATACCAAGAGAACTTTTTTCTCAAATTTGAAATAAATACAAGTTTTACTGATTTTACCATATGAATACAAGAGATTTGAAATGTTTGAATATTTTGCCCATATAAAAATCGTAAGTCCTAACTTTAGTTTCAAGCTTTCTGTTATAGAAATAATTTTGTCACCGTCACTTAATTTATACCCTACTTGAATTTTTGTTCAATAATTTTTAATAGATTATCAGAATTGCTATATCAATTCCAATTCTCAGATTTGAGTACAAACAAAATGTACTCTTATCTCCAAGATTGCAAGAAATCATACATTATGTTGAATTTTGGGTCTGGTTCAATTTAGTCGTAGAGCATACAGCTAGAACCAGAAGGTCCTGGTTTCAATACCAGCTCTCGCTAACTAAATCCAAGAGTAGCATAGCTTGGATCTGTAAGTAAAAAGGGTACTGATGGTAATTGTGGCACTCCATTTCATATGCAAAACAGTCTTCCTGTTCTAGCACTAGTGAAAAAAGGATAGACTCCATCACTGCCCAGCTGATTCTCCAATAGGCCACTGTCTTTACTTATAGCACTTTGAAACTTTTATCTTAACTGATTTTACAAGTACATGAATATACTAAATGAATAGCAGATGTAAAAAAAAAATGTTAATGATTTTTATAAAAATCTATAAATTGATACGCTTGTTCCTAATCTTCCAAATGTTATCATCTTTCAACACCCCTGTTTAAAATTACTATCATCTAAATCATCTAAGATGAAATCTAAAAAATGTAAATTCTGATTATCTGGTGTTGCTATCTACCAATTTTATTTCTTATGTGTTGTCATCCAAGCTAAATAATGGACCATCCGTCTTTATTATCAAGAAGGAAAGGGAAAAAAGACATGCTACACAGAAAAATATTGTAAGAAAGAAACTAAGAGTAGAGGAAAGATAGAGAGACTGAGTGAGCCCGAAGCAATAACACTAATCTGTCTCAATCTAACATGATAAAAAGATGAAAAAAAAGGAAAGAAAGAAAAAAGAGTGAGAGTTAATCAAGATTATTTTTACTTTCTACATATTAAACTATTTTGAAATAGCTCTCAAGTACACATATCATGTGTTGTAATAATTAAAATTATCATACTGTCATATATCCACAGGTCCTGCTAGTCTTAAATAAAATGGCAATTCCTGACATATTTACCACTGTCTATTTCTAAGGAATTGTTTTCTTTTCAGATTGAAGCAGCCATTTGTGACTTCTAAGATGGTTAAATAATTTGACACACAACATGAAGTTTTATTTCAGTAGGAGAATGAGAAGCATGTGCAGTGGAAACATATGTTGTTTGTTCAACTTTTAGTAACATTTTTGCATAACAGAATCACTCCCATCCTGCCACACCCGGCACACTAATATCACACTCTGACATGTGTGGTCTATAAGTTGTCTCCCTTTTTCTATTTGACTGTCACATTCCAATTCCTGCTATTCCTATTTGATGCAATTAACTTGATATTTTAGACTGTGTTCTTTTTATATTGAACCAATTTCTTTCTTGATATAAATAAGTATTCTTTGTATAGAGAACCAACTAAAAAAAAAATAAAAATCTCAACTTCTTTATATGATAAAACGTTTCTTAGACTTTTAGTTATAATACAGTGTGATCCGAAAGTTTGCCCCCCCTCCCTGATATTTTTAATAGGTTAAATAATTACATAATACAGGTAGTCAGAAAGTGTTGTCACCCCCAACCAAAAATATAACTCCTAATTGATCAACTATAATTGCATGAAATAAGTTACTGAAAATGAAATTTGAAAATTATGTCATTATTAATATACATTATAATCAATGATATTATATATTATGATAACAAAACCATAAAGACAGTTAAAACAATATGTAAGATGACAACACTTTCAAACCAACTTGTACAATCTGAATTCTAGAAAATGATTTGAATTTTTAAAGATTTTTCTAAAGGTAAAATACATACATAATATATATATATATTATATTTTATAAAATAAAAAGAAACAAACAAAGTTCAAAGATTATTCAAAGATTATGTGAGGTTGACAAGACACTTACACTATCCTTGGATCAGATCCTTATTGTAGAATATCATACTAAGTTCCAATTACTGTCGAATTTAGTAAAACAAGGTAACAAGGCGCTCTAACTCAATATGGATCTAACTTGTTGCAATCCTACTGCAGAATGCCAGAGTATTTATGAAGCTTCATAACATCATAGAAACCAAGCATCCAATCAGGACTCGGGGAATGAAATCACCAAAATACATGAATGGACTATTCTTGAGTTCCATAAGTACAGCTGTTTTGGACACTAGTTCAGTTGTACTTAGCCAGTTGCTGTTGTCCAAACCAACTCAACACTTATCTTATTTGTTTGTTTTTTGGCTACTATAAGGAGTGGGGGTGATCCAGGATGGATGATCTACCAACTGAGCTAATCCAGTGCCAAATGATCTTAAAGACAACTTGTCTTCATTTTGTTCTCCTCAAACTGCTTCCAGGGAATGAAATCAGCATAGGAAAGAATAAGATTATCTATACTTACAAAGGAGTAATTAGATGATTCAGTAAAAACAGGTCTCAAAGAATTTAAAGGCCAGAAAAAGAGAATCAGAGGAAGAATTGGGACCATCCAAACCACAGTACTGTTAGAAATCACTAGAATACTTAGGAGAGCCCTAGAGGCCTGAGAGACTTGTTGTCACTCAAACCAGTGAAAAATCCAATTAAAAATTAGTGTGAAAAGCTCACAAAGAGTGAAAAATAATCTGATGCGGTTGTTTTTACTAGTTAGGATAAAATTAATTACATTATAGTATGATCTGCTAAACCAACTGTTAACCATTACTTTATAATGATACATCTGTCTCTCTGTAGATGTATATGGTTGATTGATCTCTGTTAAGGTGACAATGGAAGTAAGAGATTTTTTCTGGGCAGTTGAGTTTTTATTTCAAATGATCATTTATCCATTTTTCTATCAGCCATAGTGTTGGACTTTATCTTGGTATAAGATGTAAGCAAAATCGTCACTTCTATTTATGACTTTACCAACAGCAACAGTCACTTCTGTAGAAATTAGCCAATGAGATGAGGGGCAGAAAGCATTTAAGATCGTTTGTACTGTGCTCATTTACTTGCTGTTGGACTTTCTGCCAAGAAGATTTATCTTTGATTAACACCAGAGGCTAACCACAGATTTTTTGACATATATTACAAGGAATTACCAACTAGATTCTGTGAACAACAACAGAACACTGAATCCTTACAATGTTGACATGGATTCTAACAGATTTTAAAGACATTTTTTCTAAATATCTGACAAGCTTCAGTGATAAGTGGATTCATGCCTTTCCTAAGGTTATGAGAGCAAAGAGAACATATAGAAACAACTCAAGGAAGAAGTTGAACCTATTTCATTAATTCCATACCATTGTATTTCATTGATTTTTTTTACTTTTTGAAATTTTAATGTTACTTTTAGCGTTCAAGCAAGAGTGCTTGTCCAGCGAAAATCCTTGTAATCGAATCCTTAGTATTATAAGTTCCTTCGCCAATGATTGCAAATGGACTAAGAAAGTATGGTGTGTTTAAGTAGTTAATCTGGTCAGGTTTATGGCTGTGATTGGAGGAGTAATAAACCACATGACCTCACCCAGTCTATTAAATTTAGGTGGGGAATTTTAGCACACCTTTATATCAAAATATTCCAACACTTTTAAACATTTTTTTTTAAATTAAAAAAAAGAACCCAGATAACTAAAAACGGATTATGCTTTGTTTATAACTTTAATGGTGTGCATATTTTATGGGCAATATTTTGTGTGTGTGTGTAAGTATATATATATATATATATATATATATATATATATATATCACAGTTACCATTAAATCCACCAAGCAAATAAGTATAAAATCTTCTTTACTTCTGGACCCTGAAGATTCGCACTACTACAAGAAACTTAAGTCAGTAGTTTTTAAACCATTCGATTTTAATCATATAATACAAAGTATTCCAAAAAGATAAATTTTTCTTGATGGTTGAACTCAACTTGATAACATTTCAGTTTTTACCAAAAACTTGTAATGTTTGAGTAAGGTTAGACGACTTTCCGAAAATGGAATTGATGAATGTATATGGAGAAAGGCCTGTGACATTTATTCCAGTTCTCATGAAGATATTTTCCCAAAAAACAGTGAAAAGTGTAGAGTATTTCATTGGTGCGCATCGATATGAGACAAGAAGAATCTAAATGACTGAAAATATAATCATTAAACAGTAGTAAGAGAGTTTTAGAGTAAAAGGAAAATTGTTAGAGACATTTAATGTTTTGTTATTAAGGGCATTTATGATATATAATTAGAAAGAAAGAAATAACTTAGTATAAAAAGTTTGGTAAAACTTGCGAATCATACTCAAAATCCCATGACTCAGAAAAACAGAACCCACAAATTTTGTAATAAAACTGTTAATTTAAACTAGGGGGTTTGGGGTTGGGTTTAGGGTTAGTTTAATGGGAAAATAAATAAATAATTTGGGTTCTGTTTTTTCTTGGTCACCCTGTAATATCATGGGATTTTTGAGTATGATTTGCAAGTTTCACCAAAAGTTTTTCTTCTTAACCAAATGAAATTTCAATACCTCTGTTACCAAAAATGAAACTGGATAAATATTTTTGAATGGCTAGATATTCATATATTTGGTTACAGAGTCTTCACTATTTGGTAATGAATAACTTGATAATATCTGTTTTCGCTGGATAATGTTCTACTAAAATAATAAAATTCTGGAAGCTTTAGCTTAGAAGAAAATTAAAGTCTTTGTAAAATCTTTAAGGGTATACACATTTATATGTCTTACTTTGTGTATGTATAATATATATATATATTTTGTTCCTCACATAAACATTACTTAACAGTGTCCTGAAGATGGTACAATATACCGAAATGCTTAAGTATTGACACTAAAAATTGTTTCCTGATCATAACATCTTGTGTTTGTTATATTTTTAAAATATTTTCTTCTCATATATATTAGAGTAAATCAGCATATTCCATCTGTTATCTATAACAATAACTTGGACCGCTCTGTTCCACCAAGCAATCCAATTCCTCCTCCACCATTCAGTGACACCTTTTAGATAATCCTGATTGTGCTGCAGCATATAACCCTCAATGTTTACTATCTTGGTATCCTCAACCAACGAGTTACACATAGCTGTACTTGAGGCCTCCTCATCAACAAATTCCTTCCTGCTCTTTGTATATGTTGTGGGGTTTTAAGGGACAAAATAAGACAAACACAACGGGTAACAATGTAGACAAATGTATTTAACAAAAGAGTAGAAATTTACAGCAAAGAAAGTGGAGATTGCATCCTACAATATAGTTACGAGCTGATTTCGCATTTGCTTCCGTCAAGCCACAATTGTTCCTATTACTTATAGTAGCTGTTGGCGCATTCCATTATTGTCCATAGGTTATATCACCTATAACACCCCCCTCTAAGATTTCACTCCACAGGAGTTAATATTTTTTCCTCCTGGGATTTATGTTGATAAACTCGGTCGCTCTTTGTTTTCTTGAAGAATGGCATTGTTGAGGGGCTGCTTGTGGAGTATGGTAAGCTAAATGTGTCATATATGACATCCATTACCTCCTCTTGTTCCGGGGACTGACTGTTAACATCCTTCAACAAGCGTTTTCTGATTGGTTGAGGTGTCTCTTATGGGAAAAACTTGGGACCTTCGACAATATACACCATATTGCCGATCCTCTTTTTGTATTTTTGGCCTTTTTCAGGGCTCTCTTTAGCGTGTCCACAAAGCGTTCAGCTTGACCGTTGGACCTCGGGTAGTATGGAGGGATGGTTATGTGGTCGATTTGAAACGTATCACAGAATCTTTTGAAGTCTCCGGACATGAACTGTGTGCTGTTATCCGACACTAAACAGTCTACAACTCCAAAGCGAGCGAACAGTTTCGTGCAGAGCTCTATAGTCATTTCCGTAGTTGGGCTTTGCATCGAAATACTTCCGGCCATTTCAAGAAACTATCACTACTATTAAATAATAATAACTCTCCAGTGGTCCCGCAAAGTCGACGTGAATACGTTCCCATGGGCAGTCTGTTTTAGGCCAAGGACTGAAGCTTATTGGGGAGCCTAGCTGCTAAAGCACAGCCCATACATTCTTTCACCATGCACTCAATATCCTTGTCCATGTTTTGCCAAAATACGTAGCTCCACATTAGACTTTTCATCCTAGTAATGCCGGGATCACCCCATATGAAAATCCTCAGGATCCTTTTTTGTAGCGTAGCTGGGATGACCACTCTTCATTGTATAGCAGTACTTCATCGCATATGGAAAAGGCATCTGGACTTTGTTGATCTTTTTGTGCTAGCTTTTCCTTCATCTGTATATGAACTCATTGTTCACTGCCTCCCATTTTATCTTGTCAAGGGTACTTATCGTGTTATATCACCTATAACAGTATACAAAAGAAATTTCCTTACTCCTTTTTAGTCCTACCTTCTTAATCCCACCAACATAGAAAAATAATATATATATATATATATATATATATGTATATTATCTACATATTCTTTTTTACTTATCTATATGGCGTAAATAGCCTTTGTGTGTGGTGTGTGTTGTGTATATATATATATATATATATATATATATATATATATATATATTGATGAGTGCAAATTGTATCATGATATTGAATTTAAAGAGAGTATCAGATAATCTATTTAAAGTTGACCTTTTACCAAATGTGTTATGACACATTACTTTTGATTCTTTTACTGAAATAAACATAATGAAATAATTCCAGATGAAACTTTGGTTGTTTTTTTTGTTTGATTCTTGAAATTGAACAATTGAGGCTGATGAGTTTAATTTAACTTTTATGGTCAAAGGACATGAGAATATCAAATGAACATTACAAGAGAAAAAACAGATTATTCTCAAGTTTGGTTGAAGTTTCGAGGGGTGGGATGACATTCCAACCACAAAGATGAAGTGATCAAAGACATGCATAACTGAGGAGAGAAAAAGGGAAATCTTTTTTTTTTTTTCTGATAATTTTTTGATGTCAAATCTTCATCCTTAAAAAACAATGATTAAAAAATATTCAAGAAAAAATTCCTTGTGAGTGGATAGAGGCAAATAGTTCCATCACATTGTTTCTTTTTCCTTCTTACAATATAATATCTTCAATTCTCTTTCTTATTTGGGTCTTTGTTGCTGTTCCCTTAATTAATTAGTATGTTCCTATCCTCATAAATATGAAGCTATTATGTTGACTGAGTTGATTGATACCCCTAGCAGTGGTTTACCTTCTTAATGAGTATTATATTTCATTATAAAGATTGCATTCATTTCCAACCTCTGTTTGGTTATTTCTCAATTAGTAACCTTTGTGAGATTACAACTGTTAAAAATGACCTTTCTTATTTGGACATGAAACTAATTTATTTCTGTTAAATGAAACGTGAATCTCTCTTCTAAAATTTCTTCAATTCATTCAAACTGCAAAGTATTTTGTTTTTGGATTGTTGTCCTGATCTTTATTGTTATATTCACAACATTTCAGCTGATGTACCCTCTGGCCTTCTTCAGGTGTTTCTTGTCAAACTAGGGAACCTTTTCATTGAGTTTGGCAAGAAACACCCGAAGAACGCCAGAGGATATATCACCCGAAATGTGTATATAAACAATAAAGATTATCAAGCCTCAAGTATTTATTTATCAATCCTATTTTTATATTGTTTGTATCAATCTGTCCAGCTGGCAAGAAGTTTGAAACGATTTCTAAAACCAAAAATAAACAAACAATAACAGTCACCCAAATAGTAAATAACATAACTGAAAATAAAGAATTTATAATGAAACTTAATGAATGTTTTTGCTTTATGTCCTCAAGAATTGATATCTAGTATAAAATATATATACAAAATAATGAATAGCTATTAAAATTGTTAGTTTTACTATTTTTAAAAATTTTGGTTAAATTTTCCATCTTCGTCAGCCAAAAGTAAAACTATCTCCATTTTTATCATGAATATGGAGACTGGATATATTTTCATACATCTTTATTTTCCCAATTTCAAGTGTTCAGTGGATAATAGCCATTATACATATCTGAGACTAAGCTGATAAACTAGCTCACTTGTTCTCATGGATTGGGTAGTCACATAATTTAACCAACAAATGAGAGAAACTGAATAGGTGAGCCACAGATTAACAGTAGAAATTTTTATTAAAATCAGAAAATCTTCAAGTCTGTATTGGTTGGCTGATTCTTTTTTTGGTTTGGTTTTACAGCATATGAACTTTTTGGGGATTATTTAATTCTGAAGGTAGTCTTTTCCAAGCAGTTACATATTTCAAGTAGTATTCTTATTTAATAATAATCCTTTCAAACAAAGCTTTTAGTACTATTTGCACGGCTTGATCAGATTAATGTGTGTCCTGAGTATGATGTTAAACTGCATCTAATGGTGAAGTTCCACTTTTTGGAGCTCTGGAGAGCACCATTACTCCCAGGTCCACCTACCCCAAAATGGTAGTTACCTGTTAGAGTCCATCTATGGGATTAAATAGAAAAAATGAGTTTTAAAAAAATCAAGAATCCATCAAGCATGAAAAGAATAAACATATTCAGCATAAAATAACCCAACAAGGGTTGATATGCCATAAAATCCAACAAACCAGCCAGATTAAGTGTATAACCAGAATGTTCAGTCTTTGGTACATCTTTTTGCTGAACAACATAAACAGTTCCTGAATTCTAGATGTAACATTTTTATCATTATTCATTTTTGTCTAGACTTTCTTTCATCTTACTTATCTTCTCTTTGTCCCTAATAACAAGAGTAGAGTAAGAGGAGGCTAGAAAGCTCAAAGCAGAATTTTAATTCATTTCCTATGCTACTTCTCATTATCAGATTTTTACTTTTTATGAATTCATAGGATGATGTCATATCTGCTGTTTATGACACTTTTTTGCCAATGGGATCAAGCATGGTAACACTGATGGAATAAGTGTGTGAACAGCAAGGGGAACTATGTTGAAAAAATAAAGGAAAGAATTTCTTGGATTCATATATTTACGTTTCCCAATCAAATTAGCGTTGTGAAATCCTGCCGTTATTTTGATGGTGTTCATTGCAAACATGCACCCTTTACCATGTGAGATCTAGAAGGAAAAAACTGATACAAAAGGATGTACATTATTTTCTATTGGTGCACGCACTTGCTTAATGTGTTAGGTTCAGACCTAACAAATAGTTACTTCCTATCAGTAGGGGGCTGATGGGAACCCGCGAAGTGGGGTTTCTGCCATACACTTTGGGGATTGGAATGGCCTAGATGCCACGTGCACAGCACAGTTGTAGTTAAGTCACTTTTAGGTAGAACATTCTCTACCCTGTGTTAAATAACAAACCTTGTCAATGTCCAACAATCTGAATCTTGCATTTTCATCAGTTGTTCTGTATTTTATCTGTATGTAAAATTAACGAAAAGATCATTAGCAGTAGAGTGACATTTGTTTTATTTTTTTGTATGTGTATGTTATGATGAACATTATTGTGCTTAGTGGACCTTTGCTATAGGATTTGCTTCCTGCTTAGTATGGTCACTTGGAGAACAGGTATGATGCTGGAAGACTCAAACTATGATCCCTAATAACATCACTGATGAAGTGATCCTGTACACTTTTGCCGGTATATTGATTTACAAAACATCATTTGGTCACATTTTATGCAGAGTATCTTGCGTCAGCCTATTGACTTTCAGCTACTTTCATAAAAAAAATTACATATTGTTTCTTCACAGTAAGAATCTTAAGTTTTTTTTTTTCTCCGACGTTATTACAGATTTGATATGTTCTTTGCTGTGCTAGATTTCTTTTTGCTTAACCAATGAGTTTATCCTAAATTTCTTTAGATTAATATTTATATTAATTATTAATTTTCTTTCATTTATTTTTTCTGCTTTTTTACTGTTCAAACATCTTATGTTTGTATTTGTTTTACAGCATATCAAACCGTTTATTGAATGTTCAGTAATCTACTCGTTGGTTTGAATACTAGCAGCTAACTAAGTACAAACTCAAGCAGTGTCCAAGACAGTTAGTGTATAATAGAAATCAAGAATGATCCAATTCATGAATTTTGGGTGATTTGGCTGATTCCTTCCTTGAGTCTGATTGGCTGCTTCACTGCTGCATTTGAATGACATTGTGGAGTTTTTAAAATAACTCAGTCATTCTGCAGTAGACTTTTGACTATTCGAGCGTTTGTATTAAGTACAACGTTTTGTTGCCTTGTCTTCCCAGTTCGTACGGTCATTTGGAACTTTAATTATTCTTTTTAATGCCAACTAAGTTTGGATTGTAGCGTAGGTCTGGTAAGGAAAAAAAAAAAACAAATATATATGTACAGATTTTTAACTATTATTCAGTTACTCAATTTTGAGTTACAATCCCCTTCTTTCAGAATGTAATAAAATCCTGGATGGTCTTATTTCATGAAAAGTTTTGGTAAAACTTATTTGCTTGGTCGTATTTGTTCACACTGTCTACACACATTAGCAGTATATGTTTCCACTGTTAAATCTCTCTTAGCATTAGTGCTATGGGGATTCTGTTCCCGCTAGAAATAATGATGGGTGATGAAGCATGCCTATGTGAAGGCCAGTCAGCACAAGAGTTTCTTCTATTTTTATTTGTATTTTATGTTCCACTTCTCCAATGGTATGCTTAAATGTCTTTTAAGTTGTTAATAATGAGTGCATTTCAATGATTTTGCCATTTTTATGATCATTTTTTTTCACAATTGTTTTATAATCAGTTATATGGTGTTTTTGTTTTGTGTCTTTCATAGTTTCTTTTGCTATCTGAATCAAATATCTTAGTGAATCATTCTTTCTCATTCATCTTGTTATTATCAATTAAATGATGCCTGATATGTTCCTGTGGAAAAACAGTTTTCTTCATCCTCATCATAATCTGGTCTACTTTTGAAAAAATTATATTAGTAATATAATCAAGTCATCCATATCTAATCTTCAGAATTAGAGTCAGAAAAAAAATCTTTAATACATCTGTTTAATGATAATTCATTCAATTAGCATTAGTCCTTCATTATCAATAACTGCCTTGTTGAAGTGAGTCAGTCAGTTTCAGTATGCGTTGAGTGAACAACCAGCTAAGTCTGCAGGAATTTGACATTAAGCAACTGGTATATTTTATGCAATGTTAGCAGGGGCCTCATTAGTCTTGGTTGGCAACCCCATTCTAGGACACGGAAAAAGTCCTGATACAAAAACCTCGCTGCTAGCGGTTATTCACCAAGAAAAGGCTAAGGTAAACCACAAAAAACAATTCAGGAGCTAGTCCCTAAAGTGGTGTGAGTCTGAAATCTAGTTCTACCCAGTTAACACCCCTGACACTACCGTGCCTAAATTGCTTACACTTTCCCTTTGGATCACAGCAGCAGCAGTGTAGAGGGAACAGTTCTCACCCTCCATATTGAACAGTCTCTCGCTCGCTCAAGAAGAGCAAAGATTTAGACTCGGAATGGTATCACCCATATTCAAATATGGAATCTCCTGATTACCATATGTTATTGGCATCCTTCTGCTATGAGAGACGATGGTGTAGTGTCCAATCTTTCTCTTTCTTGGAACTACATAGACTGTTCATATGGAGGGTGAGCTGTTACCCTCTACATCTGCTGCTGTGATCCAAAGGAAAGGTAAGTAACCAATGCAATTTAGCAGCGGTAGTGTCAGGGGTGTTACTGGGTAGAACTAGATTTCAGACTCACACCACTTTAGGGACTCCAGCTCCTGATTTGTTTTTTGGGTTTACTCCTCTAGCCTTTTCTTGGGGTGAAGTAAACCCGCTAGGCAGCGGAGGTTTTGTATCAGACTTTTTCCTGTCCTAGATGGGTTGCCAACCAAGACTAATGAGCCCCTGCTAACATTGCCATATATACCAGTTGCTTAATGTCAAATTCCCTCAGACTTAGCTGGTTGTTCACTTCAACAGCATACTGACTGACTGACTCACTTCAACAAGGAAGTTATTGATAATGAAGGAACTAATGCTAATGAATGAATTATCATTAAACAGATGTATTAAAGATTTTTTTTCTGACTCTAAATTCTGAGATTAGATATAGGATGACTTGATTATAATTACTAATATAATTTTGTTCAAAAGTAGGACACAAAGGATATATGATGAGGATGAATGATAAACTGTTTTTCCACAGGAACATATCAGGCATCATTTATTGATAATAACAAGATGAAATGAGAAAGAATGATTCATCTAAGATATTTGATTCAGAAGCAAAGAAAACTATGAAAGACACAAAAACAAAAACACCATATACTGATTATAAAACAATTGTGAAAAAAATGATCATTAAAAAAATGGCAAAATCATTGAAATGCACTCATTATTAACAAACTTAAAAACATTTAACATACCATTGGAGAATGGAACATAAAATACAATAAAAATAGAAGAAAACCTCTTGTGCTGACTGGCCTTCACATAGGCCATGCTTACATCACCCATCATTATTTACTAGCGGGAACAGAATCCCCAATATGCACTACATGCTAAGAGAGATTTACAGTGAAACATATACTGCTATAGTGTGTAGACTAGTGTGAACAAAATACGACCAAGCAAATAATTTTACAAAACTTTTCATGAAAATAAGACCATCCAGGATTTTATTACATTTCCTGAAAGAAGGGGGATTGTACTCAAAAATATGAGTAACTGAATAATAGTTAAAATCTGTACATATATATTTGTTTTTTTTTTTCCTACCAGACTACCGCTACAAATCCAAAACTTAGTTGGCATTAAATGACCCACCAAGGTGAAGAATAATTAAAGTTCCAATTACCGTCGAACTGGGAAGACAAGGCAACAAACGGTTGTAACTTAATACAAACCCGAATAGTCAAAAAGTCTACTGCAGAATGACTGAGTATTTATAAAACTCCACAATGTCATTCAAATCAAGCAGTGAAGCAGCCAATCAGAACTCAAGGAATGGAATCACCCAAATCACCCAAATTCATGAATGGATCATTCTTGATTTCTATATACACTAACTGTCTTGGACACTGCTTGAGTTGTACTTAGTTAGCTGCTGTTATTCAAACCAACAGTAGATTTACTGACTTCAATAAACGGTTGATATGCTGTAAAACAAAACAAACATAAGATGTTTGAACAATTTAAAAAGCAGAAAAAATAAGATGAAAGAAAATTAATAATAATAAGAATATTTAATCTAAGAAATTTAGAAAACCATTGGTTAAGCAAAAAGAAATCAGCACAGCAAAGAACATATCAAATCTGTATAAGTCGGAGAGAAAAAAAAACTTAAGATTCTTACTGTAAAGAAACAATATGTAATATGAAAGTAGGCTGAAAAGTTCATAGGCTGACCAAGATACTCTCATAAAATGTGACCAAATGATGTTTTGTAATCATATACCCAAAGAGTGTACAGGATCACTTCATCAGTGATGTTATTAGGATCATAGGTTTGAGGTCTTCCAGCATCATACCTGTTCTCCCAAGTGACCATACTAACAGGAAGCAATCCTATAGCAAAGGTCCACTAAGCACAATAATGTTCATCATACATACACATACAAAAAAATAAAACAAATGTCACTCCTACTGCTAATGATCTTTTCGTTATATTTTTACATACAGATAAAATACAGAACACTGAATGAAAATGCAAGATCAGATTGTTGGACATTGACAAGGTTTTATTTAACACAGGGTAGAGAATGTTTCTACCCTAAAAGTGACTTAACTAGCTCAACTGTGCTGTGCACGTGCATCTAGGCCATTCCAATCCCAAAGTGTCATGGCAGAAACCCCACTTCCGGGTTCCCATCAGCCCCTACTGATCAAGGAAGTAACTATTTTTGTTAGGTCTGAACCTAACACATTTAAGCAGTGAGTGACCAATAGAAAACAATGTACATCCCTTTTGTATCAGTTTTTCCTTCTAGATCTCACATGGTAAAAGGTGCATGTTTGCAATGAACACCATTCAAAATAACAGGCAAGGATTTCTAACACCAGCTAATTTGATTGGGAAAGTAAATATATGAATCCAAGAAATTCAGTTTCACTTTTATTTTTCAACATAGTCCCCCTTGCTGTTCACACACTTATTCCATCAGTGTTACCATGCTTGGATCCCATTGGCAAAAAAGTGTCATAAACAGCAGATATGACATCATCCTATGAACTTTTCATAAAAGTAAAAATCTGATAATGAGAAATGTAGCAATAGGAAATGAATTAGATAATGTCTGCTTTGAGCTTTTCTAGCCTCCTCTTACTTCTACTCTTGTTATTAGGGACAAAGAGACAGATGAAAGTAAGATGAAAGAAAGTCTAGACAAAAATGAATAATGATAAAAATGTTACATCTAAGAAATTCAGGAAACTGTTTATGTTGTTCAGCAAAAAGATGTACCAAAGAACTGAACATTCTGGTTATACACATTAATCTGGCTGGTTTGTTGGATTTTATGGCATATCAACCCTTGTTGGGTTATTTTATGCTGAATATGTTTTATTCTTTTCATGCTTGATGGATTCTTGATTTTTTTAAAACTCATTTTTTCTATTTAATCCATAGATGGGACTCTAACAGGTACTACCATTTTGGGTCAGGGTGGACCTGGGAGTAATGGTGCTCTCCAGAGCTCCAAAAGTGGAACTTCACCATTAGATGCAGTTTAACATCATACTCAGGACACACATTAATCTGATCAAGCCGTGCAAATAGTTACTAAAAGCTTTGTTTGTAAAGGATTATTATTAAATAAGAATACTAACTTGAAATCATGTAACTGCTTGGAAAAAAGACTACCTTCAGAATTAAATAATCCCCCAAAAAGTTCATATGCTGTAAAACCAAACCAAAAAAAGAATCAGCCAACCAATACAGACTTGAAGATTTTCTGATTTTAATAAAAATTTCTACTGTTAATCTGTGGCTCACCTATTAGCAGTTCTCTCATTTGTTGGTTTAATTATGTGACTACCCAATCCATGAGAACAAGTGAGCTAGTTTATCAGCTTAGTCTCAGATATGTATAATGGCTATTATCCACTGAACACTTGAAATTGGGAAAATAAAGATGTATGAAAATATATCCAGTCTCCATATTCAATGATAAAAATGGAGATAGTTTTACTTTTGGCTGACGAAGATGGAAAATTTAACCAAAATTTTTAAAATAGTAAACTTAACATTTTAATACTATTCATTATTTGTATATATATTTTATACTAGATATCAAATTCTTGAGGACATAAAGCAAAAACATTCATTAAGTTTCATTATAAATCTTTATTTTCAGTCTATGTTTATTTACTATTTGGGTGACTGTTATTGTTTGTTTATTTTTGGTTTTAGAAATCGTTTCAAACTTCTTGCCAGCTGGACAGATTGATACAAACAATATAAAAATAGGAATTGGATAAATAAATACTTGAGGCTTGATAATCTTTATTGTTATATACACATTTCGGGTGATATATCCTCTGGCGTTCTTCGGGTGTTTCTTGCCAAACTCAATGAGAAGGTTCCCTAGTTTGACAAGAAACACCTGAAGAAGGCCAGAGGGTACATCAGCTGAAATGTTGTGAATATAACAATAAAGATCAGGACAACAATCCAAAAAAAACAAAATACTTTGCAGTTTGAATGAATTGAAGAAATTTTAGAAGAGAGATTCACGTTTCATTTAACAGAAATAAATTAGTTTCATGTCCAAATAAGAAAGGTCATTTTTAACAGTTGTAATCTCACAAAGGTTACTAATTGAGAAATAACCAAACAGAGGTTGGAAATGAAATGCAATCTTTATAATGAAATATAATACTCATTAAGAAAGGTAAACCACTGCTAGGGGTATCAATCAACTCAGTCAACATAATAGCTTCATATTTATGAGGATAGGAACATACTAATTAATTAAGGGAACAGCAACAAAGACCCAAATAAGAAAGAGAATTGAAGATATTATATTGTAAGAAGGAAAAAGAAACAATGTGATGGAACTATTTGCCTCTATCCACTCACAAGGAATTTTTTCTTGAATATTTTTTAATCATTGTTTTTTTAAGGATGAAGATTTGACATCAAAAAAATTATCAGAAAAAAAAGATTTTCCCTTTTTCTCTCCTCAGTTATGCATGTCTTTGATCACTTCATCTTTTGTGGTTGGAATGTCATCCCACCCCTCGAAACTTCAACCAAACTTGAGAATAATCTGTTTTTCTCTTGTAATGTTCATTGATATTCTCATGTCCTTTGATCCATAAAAAGTTAAATTAAACTCATCAGCCTCAATTTGTTCAATTTCAAGAATCAAACAAAAAAACAACCAAAGTTTTCATCTGGAATTATTTCATTATGTTTATTTCAGTAAAAGAATCAAAAGTAATGTGTCATAACACATTTGGTAAAAGGTTCAACTTTAAATTAGATTATCTGATACTCTCTTTAAATTCAATATCAATGATAACAATTTGCACTCATATATATATATATATATATATATATATATATATATATATATACACACACACACACACACACACAAAGGCTATTTACGCACATATAGATAAGTAAAAAAGAATATGTAGATAATATACATATATATATATATATATATATATTATTTTTCTATGTTGGTGGGATTAAGAATGGTAGGACTAAAAAGGAGTAAGGAAAATTTCTTTTGTATACTGTTATAGGTGATATAACACGATAAGTAACCCTTGACAAGATAAAATGGGAGGCAGTGAACAATGAGTTCATAATACAGATGAAGGAAAAGCTAGCACAAAAAGATCAACAAAGTCCAGATGCCTTTTCCATATGCGATGAAGTACTGCTATACAATGAACGAGTGGTCATCCCAGCTACGCTACAAAAAAGGATCCTGAAGGATTTTCATATGGGTGATCCCGGCATTACTAGGATGAAAAGTCTAATGTGGAGCTACGTATATTGGCAAAACATGGACAAGGATATTGAGTGCATGGTGAAAGAATGTATGGGCTGTGCTTTAGCAGCTAGGCTCCCCCAATAAGCTTCAGTCCTTGGCCTAAAACAGACTGCCCATGGGAACGTATTCACGTCGACTTTGCGGGACCACTGGAGAGTTATTATTATTTAATAGTAGTTGATAGTTTCTTGAAATGGCCGGAAGTATTTCGATGCAAAAGCCCAACTACGGAAATGACTATAAGAGCTCTGCACGAACTGTTCGCTCGCTTTGGAGTTGTAGACTGTTTAGTGTCGGATAACAGCACACAGTTCATGTCCGGAGACTTCAAAGAATTCTGTGATACGTTTCAAATCGACCACATAACCATCCCTCCATACTACCCGAGGTCCAACGGTCAAGCTGAACGCTTTGTGGACACGCTAAAGAGAGCCCTGAAAAAGGCCAAAAATACAAAAGAGGATCGGCAATATGGTGTATATTGTCGAAGGTCCCAAGTTTTCCCATAAGAGACACCTCAACCAATCAAGAAAACGCTTGTTGAAGGATGTTAACAGCAGTCCCCCGGAACAAGAGGAGGTAATGGATGTCATATATGACACATTTAGCTTACCTACTCCACAAGCAGCCCCTCAACAATGCCATTCTTCAAGAAAACAAAGAGCGACCGAGTTTATCAACATAAATCCCAGGAGGAAAAAATATTAACTCCTGTGGAGTGAAATCTTAGGAGGGGGGTGTTATAGGTGATATAACCTATGGACAATAATGGAATGCGCCAACAGCTACTATAAGTAATAGGAACAATTGTGGCTTGACGGAAGCAAATGCGAATCAGCTCGTAACTATATTGGTAGGATGCAATCTCCACTTTCTTTGCTGTAAATTTCTACTCTTTTGTTAAATACATTTGTCTACATTGTTACCCGTTGTGTTTGTCTTATTTTGTCCCCTTAAAACCCCACAACATATACAAAGAGCAGGAAGGAATTTGTTGATGAGGAGGGCCTCAAGTACAGCTATGTGTAACTCGTTGGTTGAGGATACCAAGATAGTAAACATTGAGGGGTTATATGCTGCAGCACAATCAGGATTATCTAAAAGGTGTCACTGAATGGTGGAGGAGGAATTTGGATTGCTTGGTGGAACAGAGCGGTCCAAGTTATTGTTATAGATAACAGATGGAATATGCTGATTTACTCTAATATATATGAGAAGAAAATATTTTAAAAATATAACAAACACAAGATGTTATGATCAGGAAACAATTTTTAGTGTCAATACTTAAGCATTTCGGTATATTGTACCATCTTCAGGACACTGTTAAGTAATGTTTATGTGAGGAACAAAATATATATATATATTATACATACACAAAGTAAGACATATAAATGTGTATACCCTTAAAGATTTTACAAAGACTTTAATTTTCTTCTAAGCTAAAGCTTCCAGAATTTTATTATTTTTAGTAGAACATTATCCAGCGAAAACAGATATTATCAAGTATTATTCATTACCAAATAGTGAAACTCTGTAACCAAATATATGAATATCTAGCCATTCAAAAATATTTATCCAGTTTCATTTTTGGTAACAGAGGTATTGAAATTTCATTTGGTTAAGAAGAAAAACTTTTGGTGAAACTTGCAAATCATACTCAAAATCCCATGATATTACAGGGTGACCAAGAAAAAACAGAACCCAAATTATTTATTTATTTTCCCATTAAACTAACCCTAAACTCCAACCCCAAACCCCCTAGTTTAAATTAACAGTTTTATTACAAAATTTGTGGGTTCTGTTTTTTCTGAGTCATGGGATTTTGAGTATGATTCGCAAGTTTTACCAAACTTTTTATACTAAGTTATTTCTTTCTTTTCTAATTATATATCATAACATGCCCTTAATAACAAAACATTAAATGTCTCTAACAATTTTCCTTTTACTCTAAAACTCTCTTACTACTGTTTAATGATTATATTTTCAGTCATTTTAGATTCTTCTTGTCTCATATCGATGCGCACCAATGAAATACTCTACACTTTTCACTGTTTTTTGGGAAAATATCTTCATGAGAACTGGAATAAATGGTCACAGGCCTTTCTCCATATACATTCATCATTCTACCATTTTCGGAAAGTCGTCTAACCTTACTCAAACATTACAAGTTTTTGGTAAAAACTGAAATGTTATCAAGTTGAGTTCACCATCAAGAATAAATTTATCTTTTTGGAATACTTTGTATATATATGATTAAAATCGAATGGTTTAAAAACTACTGACTTAAGTTTCTTGTAGTAGTGCGAATCTTCAGGGTCCAGAAGTAAAGAAGATTTTATACTTATTTGCTTGGTGGATTTAATGGTAACTGTGATATATATATATATATATATATATATATATATATATATATACTTACACACACACACAAAATATTGCCCATAAATATGCACACCATTAAAGTTATAAACAAAGCATAATCCGTTTTTAGTTATCTGGGTTCTTTTTTTAATTTAAAAAAAAATGTTTAAAAGTGTTGGAATATTTTGATATATAAGGTGTGCTAAAATTCCCCACCTAAATTTATAGACTGGGTGAGGTCATGTGGTTTATTACTCCTCCAATCAACAGCCATAAACCTGACCAGATTAACTACTTAAACACCAATACTTTCTTAGTCCATTTGCAATCATTGGCGAAGGAACTTATAATACTAAGGATTCGATTACCAAGGATTTTCGCTGGACAAGCACTCTTGCTTGAACGCTAAAAGTAACATTAAAATTTCAAAAAGTAAAAAAAAATCAATGAAATACAATGGTCAATGGAATTAATGAAATAGGTTCAACTTCTTCCTTGAGTTGTTTCTATATGTTCTCTTTGCTCTCATAACCTTAGGAAAGGCATGAATCCACTTATCACTGAAGCTTGTCAGATATTTAGAAAAAATGTCTTTAAAATCTGTTAGAATCCATGTCAACATTGTAAGGATTCAGTTGTTCTGTTGTTGTTCACAGAATCTAGTTGGTAATTCCTTGTAATATATGTCAAAAATCTGTGGTTAGCCTCTGGTGTTAATCCAAAGATAAATCTTCTTGGCAGAAAGTCCAACCAGCAAGTAAATGAGCACAGTACAAACGATCTTAAATGCTTTCTGCCCCCCTCATCTCATTGGCTAATTTCTACCAGAAGTGACTGTTGCTGTTGGTAAAGTCCATAAATAGAAGTGACGATTTTGCTTACATCTTATACCAAGATAAAGTCCAACACTATGGCTGATAGAAAAATGGATAAATGATCATTTGAAATAAAAACTCAACTGCCCAGAAAAAATCTCTTACTTCCATTGTCAACCTTAACAGAGATCAATCAACCATATACATCTACAGAGAGACAGATGTATCATTATAAAGTAATGGTTAACAAGTTGGTTTAGCAGATCATACTATAATGTAATTAATTTTATCCTAACTAGTAAAAACAACCGCATCAGATTATTTTTTCACTCTTTGTGAGCTTTTCACACTAATTTTAATTGGAGGTTTTTCACTGGTTTGAGTGACAACAAGTCTCCTCAGGCCTCTAGGGCTCTCCTAAGTATTCTAGCTGATTTCTAACAGTACTGTGGTTTGGATGGTCCCAATTCTTCCTCTGATTCTCTTTTTCTGGCCTTTAAATTCTTTGAGACCTGTTTTTACTGAATCATCTAATTACTCCTTTGTAAGTATAGATAATCTTATTCTTTCCTATGCTGATTTCATTCCCTGGAAAGCAGTTTGAGGAGAACAAAATGAAGACAAGTTGTCTTTAAGATCATTTGGCACTGGATTAGCTCAGTTGGTAGATCATCCATCCTGGAATCACCCCCACTCCTTATAGTAGCCAAAAAACAAACAAATAAGATAAGTGTTGAAGTTGGTTTGGACAACAGCAACTGGCTAAGTACAACTGAACTAGTGTCCAAAACAGCTGGTACTTATGGAACTCAAGAATAGTCCATTCATGTATTTTGGTGATTTCATTCCCCGAGTCCTGATTGGATGCTTGGTTTCTATGATGTTATGAAGCTTCATAAATACTCTGGCATTCTGCAGTAGGATTGCAACAAGGTTAGATCCATATTGAGTTAGAGCGCCTTGTTACCTTGTTTTACTAATTCGACAGTAATTGGAACTTAGTATGATTATTCTACAATAAGGATCTGATCCAAGGATAGTGTAAGTGTCTTGTCAACCTCACATAATCTTTGAATAATCTTTGAACTTTTGTTTGTTTCTTTTTATTTTAATAATATAATATATATATATATTATGTATGTATTTTACCTTTAGAAAAATCTTTAAAAATTAAATCATTTTCTAGAATTTCAGATTGTACAAGTTGGTTTGAAAGTGTTGTCATCTCTACATATTGTTTTAACTGTCTTTATGGTTTTGTTATCATAATATATAATATCATTGATTATAATGTATATTAATAATGACATAATTTTCAATTTCATTTTCAGTAACTTATTTCATGCAATTATAGTTGATCAATTAGGAGTTATATTTTGGTTGGGGGTGACAACACTTTCTGACTACCCTGTATTATGTAATTATTTAACCTATTAAAAATATCAGGGAGGGGGGGCAAGACTTTCGGATCACACTGTATTATAACTAAATACCAAAAGTCTAAGAGAACGTTTTATCATATAAAGACAGTTGAGATTTTTATTTTTTTTTTAGTTGGTTCTCTATACAAAGAATACTTATTTATATCAAGAAAGAAATTGGTTCAATATAAAAAGAACACAGTCTAAAATATCAAGTTAATTGCATCAAATAGGAATAGCAGGAATTGGAATGTGACAGTCAAATAGAAAAAGGGAGACAACTTATAGACCACACATGTCAGAGTGTGATATTTAGTGTGCCGGGTGTGGCAGGATGGGAGTGATTCTGTTATGCAAAAATGTTACTAAAAGTTGAACAAACAACATATGTTTCCACTGCACATGCTTCTCATTCTCCCTACTGAAATAAAACTTCATGTTTGTGTGTCAAATTATTAACCATCTTAGAAGTCACAAATGGCTGCTTCAATCTGAAAGAAAAACAATCCTTAGAAAATAGACAGTGGTAAATATGTCAGGATTGCCATTTTATTTAAGACTAGCAGGACCTGTGGATATATGACAGTATGATAATTTAATTATTACAACACATGATATGTGTACTTGAGAGCTATTTCAAAATAGTTTAATATGTAGAAAGTAAAATAATCTTGATTTAACTCTCACTCTTTTTTTTTCTTTCTTTCCTTTTTTTTTCATCTTTTTATCATGTTAGATTGAGACAGATTAGTGTTATTGCTTCGGGGCTCACTCAGTCTCTCTATCTTTCCTCTACTCTTAGTTCTTTCTTACAATATTTTTCTGTGTAGCATGTCTTTTTTCCCTTTCCTTCTTGATAATAAAGACGGAATGGTCCATTATTTAGCTTGGATGACAACACATAAGAAATAAGAATTTGGTAGATAAGCAACACCAGATAATCAGAATTTACATTTTTAGATTTCATCTTAGATGATTTAGATGATAGTATTTTTAAACAGGGGGTGTTGAAAGATGATAACATTTGGAAGATTAAGGAACAAGCGTATCAATTTATAGATTTTTATAAAAATCATTAACATTTTATTTTTTACATCTGCTATTCATTTAGTATATTCATGTACTTGTAAAATCAGTTAAGATAAAAGTTTCAAAAGTAGCTATAAGTAAAGACAGTGGCCTATTGGCAGAATCAGCTGGGCAGTGATGGAGTCTATCCTTTTTTCACTAGTGCTAGAACAGGAAGACTGTTTTTGCATATGAAATGGAGTGCCACAATTACCATCAGTACCCTATTTTACTTCACAGATCCAAGCTATGCTACTCTTGGATTTAGTTAGCGAGAGCTGGTATTGAAACCAGGACCTTCTGGTTTCTAGCTGTATGCTCTACCGACTAAATTGAACCAGACCCAAAATTCAACATAATGTATGATTTCTTGCAATCTTGGAAGATAAGAGTACATTTTGTTTGTAACTCAAATCTGAGAATTGGAATTGATATAGCAATTCTGATAATCTATTAAAAATTATTGAACAAAAATTCAAGTAGGGTATAAATTAAGTGACGGTGACAAAATTATTTCTATAACAGAAAGCTTGAACTAAAAGTTAGGACTTACGATTTTTATATGGGCAAAATATTCAACATTTCAAATCTCTTGTTATTCATATGGTAAAATCAGTAAAACTTGTATTTATTTCAAATTTGAGAAAAAGTTCTCTTGGTATTACCTTCAAAAGTTCTCATAAGTAATGTTTTCCTATGGACTCTTACACATGGACACACCAGCAAAAGCATACATTCATTAACTTTCTGTGATACTGGATACTATCTAGTGGACTTGTAAAGAGTGATGACAGGTGGCGAGAGAGAGAGAGAGAGAGAGAGAGAGAGAGAGAGAGAGAGAGAGAGAGAGAGAGTCAAAGGAATTTGTGCTATCAGCATGCATTGATGTTTGATGATGATGATGATGAAAGTTCTCTTGAATTTCACAGTTGTGTATTTACCTACAGGAGAAGGATGTGACACAAGGTCTATTTTTAAGCAGTTTAATAGATTTGAATTCAGAGTTTTCTTCTCGTAGACTGGTCCCCATACCAAGGTGAAAGAGTTCAGTCTGCTCTACTATTTTCCCATAGCTGGAGAAAAATAGATGGTTTCATACCTTTCCCAAAGGTATTAGCAATATGTAAAATGCAAACAGCCATGTCCATTTCCTACAATCATAACTATTATACCACAAACACCTACCTTGAATTACATATATAATCCTTAAGTTCAATACCTAGTAAATATTGTTATATTATTATATTAATGAAATAGATCACTAATTAGGACTGAGCATATTCTAGTTGTTACCACCCCAAGTTGATTTTAACAGGTTTGAATTGAGTTCTCCTTCTCCTAGACTGGTTGCCTTACCAAAGTTAAAGATCCCAGTCTGCCCTACTATTTACCCATAGCTGGAGGGAGAGTAGTTGGATTCATACCTTTCCAAGGGGTATTACTGCTATGTGAACTGCAGCTTCGTCCAGGATTTGAACTTGAGTCAATGATTCCATTTCCTATGACTAACCATTACATCAAGCACCTCCAACAAAGTTCTAAGTACAATGATACATTCAAATAAAAATGAAAGCCAATATATATGACAGTCTAAAAAATAGTACAAAAAATCATTTTTTTAATCAGTGAAATTACATAAACAAGATCTTTGAATATTGTATTTCACTGTTTTCATTTTTGGTTGGAGAGGTCAAAGGTTTAAAGTAACTGTGCCTCTTACTCCATTTTTGATATTTATGAAGTCAATGGTGTTTATGGTGTATCAATGTCAGAGCATATCAAAGATGGCTGCCTTCCTTCTAAAGCTTTCAGAACAGTCAAAAGATGATGGACTAAGGCAGAAAATATATCTTATGTTATCACTTTAAGAAATTTAAAGGTCATATTCTAGAGTGTGAAGTGGTTGGGTGGGGATGCTGAGTGACAGTAGAGAGCAAGGAGAGAGCTGAAGGAGAGTTGGAGATTATCAATGGAGAGCTGCTATAAATATCATTGATATTTTAATCCCAAAGAGTTTTTTTTTTCAACAAGGTTTATCAAATGAAAGAACAGAATAGAAAAATTCCTTGTTAAAACAAAATATCCAAAGAGAATTAAGATTAAACTAGCAGGACCTGTGGATATATCACAGTATGATAATTTAATTATTACAATGTTTGATATATTTACATAAGAGCTATTGCAATAGTTCAATATGTAAAAAGTAAAATAATCTTGATTTAATTCTCTCACTCTTTTCTTTTTCTTTTCATCTTTTCATTATGTTTGATTGAAACAGATCAGCATAATCACTTCCGGGTATTTTTTTTCTGGGTAGCCTGTCCTTTTTCTTCTTTTCCTTTCTTTATGATAAAAAACAAAATGATCCATTATTTAGATGATGACACTTATAAGAAATAAGAATTTGATAGATAAGCAACACCAGATAATCAGGATTTATATTTTTATATTTCATCTTGAACTATTTGGACAGTCTTATTTTTAACCAGAGGGTGTTGTAAAATGATAATGGCTGTACAATGAAATGACACAAGTATTAATTAAGATTGAATAACGTTATCAGCAAATGTTCTTTTATTTGCTTACCTTTTCTTTTAACAAATTAATATTGACAAATAGCAAAGATATTTTCATACAAATAACTGAGCTTCCTCTCATAGTGTAATGCTAGCAGGGCATTTGAAGTGACTTTTACTCTTACTCGGTATCTCATACTTCTGGCCTTGTGTGTCCAGTGGCTTTGGCCATTGGTCTGGTAAGATATTTAATATCAGCATGATCCCAGGGAGCTATCCCCCCCAGACAACATCTACCCTCTGAATTTAAAGGGGCAGGGCTGGGTTTATTGCCCAGTGCCGGAGGTGCCTCAAAAATAGAATATTGACAGGATTCATGTAATTTCTAAACACTGGCCACACATGAGCTTCGGTTTGTGCATGGTTCCTCACTATAATGATCCTTGTGTTTGACTGACATGGTGGAATGTCAGTAAATACTTCTGGCTTTATGTCACAACTAAGGTTAAAAAAGTAAGTTGTCAGGGTGGCCTAAAGTCGGCATCAGCCAGACAGCGAGAGAGTCTATCCCCCTTTCAATAGCACTAGACCAAGGAGATTGTTTTTTAGCATCTGAGGTGGAGCGCCATAACAACCATCACCTACTTTCCCACACAGATCCCTATGCTACTCATACACTAATTTTCTTCTATACAAATAACATAAGAATGTGTTTGTGGTGTAATTGTTATTGTTACAGGAAATGGACACAGGGAACTGAGTTCAAATCATGGATGGACCTGTTTGCATTTATCATAGCGTTAATACCCTTGGGAAAGGTATGAATCTAATTATTTTACACCTCCAGTTATGAGTAAACCATAGGATAGATTGGGCTCTTTAGCCTTTTGGTATGGCAACTAATCTAAAGGAAAACTCTTAATTCAAACCTGTTAAACTGCTTAGAAATAGAATTGACTGTGTATCACTTCCTGGTTATGTAGAGAGAGTGGGTAAATATATATATATATATTTACCCACCCTCTCTACATAACCAGGAATTGATACACAGTCTATATATATATATATATATATATATATATAATATATATATATATATACATACAAATAACTGATATATGAAATATTACCCAAAAGTTTTGTGGAACAAAAAAAGTTACTTAGCAAAATAAAGGAAAATTCTGAGAACTTCTTAGTCTAATCATGAAAGGAATTTATCTATCTATCTATCTATTGCTTATCCATCTCTTTCTCTCTCTCTCTATATATATATATATATATAGACACACACACAGTGTTGAATAAGATGGACATTCATGTCTAACAAGTTTCTTTTAATCTTTTCTAGTTTTCTAGCCAACTTCTTAATATCGGTGTGGAGGCAAGGGTTAAACAAAGTTGATGGTTGGCTGCATTTTACAGTATTTTAAGCCATGGATTATACTGAGAACACTTTTGTTTTGTTCCTTCTTTGAGGAGTCTGGTTCTTGCATGTGCAGGTGGTTTTTTTTATATTGTTTCAGGTGTAACTTCTGTTGGTAATTGGGTGTAGTTGTAAAGGTTTGGTAGTTGTTCTGCTGAAGTTAACATTTCTGCTGAGGATTTGATTGGAGGCCAATTTTTTTTATCAGGAAGTTGATTATGTTATTAGGATCAGTTGTTTCAAATAGTTCTTTTATGCTTTTTATGTTGTAGAATTTTCTTTCAGTGTGGGTGTTATGATTTTTGTGGCCATTTTTAGGTTTTAAATGAGAGCATTTTACAGTGGAGATCCCTTGCGTTAAGCAGAGGCTAATCCTTAGTGAAGAAACCTTTGGTTGTTCCTTGGTGTCCCTTAGTGTCGGGTAGAATCCTTTGGGTGTTCCTCTGTGTCCCTTAGTCTTGGGTATGATCCTTTGATTGAACAGAGCATATGTTGCAGGTCAGTTTGTCAGTGGCACATATGTGTAAATGAACGGCTTTCAAGATCAGTGATTAAATTGTTAACTAACCCCATATTTGAGCTGTTGATTGAGAAGCTTTGGTTTTAGACATAAAATAAACCTTTCATAAAAAATTGTTAGGGTGATACTGTCTATCAAAAGATTAAGAACGATATTAGCCAACTGTGAAAAATAGATTGATAATTGCTAGTTATAAATTAATAAACTTCAAGATATTGAATATATATTTACCAACCTTCTCCTAGACTGTTTGCCTAAGTATGGTTAAAGAGCCCAATCTGCTCTATTATTTACCCATGATTTGAGGGAGAATAGTTGGATGCATACCCTTCCCAAGGGTATTAGTGCTATGTGAAATACAAACAGAATTTGAACTTGAGTCATTGAGTCCATTTCTTATGGTGATAAACATTTCATCATGAACTTTCAATATACTAAATATGCCACAAAGACATTTTAGATTTTAAAGATACAAAAATAGACTCAATATTATTTGTATTATTGGGACTATTGTCCTCATCTTCATTGTTATTTGTATAATGTTCTGGCTGATGTGTCCTCCTGCCTTCTTCAGGTATTTCGTGTTGGACTCGGGAACTTTCTTGTCGTAATCGGGAGCCATCACAGAACTCTGAACCTAACCCTTTATTCAGTTCATGGGGTATCCTGTTCTCATTCCACTAACCATAGCTGGGTACAGTTGTTAAGCTGTGTTAATTATTATTCTATGTTACTGCTGCCCCTAACCAGGATTGAACCTTCAGTCTAGAAATAACTGTCACTTAGAACTGTCTTAACCTAACTCCTTTATCCACTAGGCTATGTGCCCAAATAGACTCATTTATTTATAGGTAGTTTCAAAACAGTTTTTCAAAGCTCTGTATTTTCCACTTACTCATTTAATTATTATCCCTGTGTATGATAATTAAAACTTTTGTGTATCATGATATAAATCTTTTTTCCTTTGACCATCTTTAGATGTTTATTCTGCTCCATTATGGAAGCACATAAGTGTAAGAAAAGGCAAAGTGTTAAAGGTTAGTGATACCCAATTGCAGCAGTGGACAAAGCAAAGAGCAAGGAGGGGGTTATTGCACCAATAACAGCACTCTGAACATAAAAGGCATCTGTACAGAAAGTGAAGGGATTGAATCAAAAGAAAATATTCTGTTATTTAGTGATATAAGTGGAGATGAGAGGAAATAGATCATCAGAGGCAAAGTCAGGTACTTAAAAGAACGGTAAAATGGAAGTAAACTAATTTGAACGGGGGGGGGGGGGTGAGGGAAGTTGGCTGAATTGGAATCCATGAAATTGATGAGCATCTCTTGGAAAGATCTTTGGACTATGGAATCAGCCTGAGTCAGCTTTGTACTCGACTTGATTCATTATGTTCCAATTCTATCAAAACTGCTGAGATAAGGTCAGGCAGAGGAGCAACGGGTGCAATTTATGTGAAGCAGTCACTCTATTGAAACAACTTGCCAGGTACTTTGTTGTATGCGCCAAATGATTTACCAAGAATGACAGATGGGAAAAAAAAGAAAAAAAGATTTAAGGTAACTGTACCTCTTACTCCATTTTTGATATTTGGGAAGAAGATCAGAATAAGGATCTGGTCAAAGACATAAAAAAAAAAAAATATCAGAGCCTGGCACAAGATCCCACTAGTGAGACACCAAGTGAGGAGCAAAGTCTCTATACTATTAACTCTTTGTACTTTAAACTGCTCACAGCAGCTCTTCCACTGCAATTCTACCATAAACCACTGGCAGTGGTTCTCACATGTGTCACTTGGTTATAATAATAATAGGAATTTATTTGAATAGAATAAGTTCTGAGGTGAATAGAGAGTTAACTTTGAAATATCCCATTATACAGGTAAAAAAAAAAAAGAAAATTTGGTATTCATATTTACAACATATTAGTTATATGTAAAATATGATATCAAACTTGACATATTAGATATGGTATTTATAACATCAAATTTAATACATAGTATTAAAAATTGTGATAAGAACAAGCAAGATAAAGATGTGTTTTGAAAGACTCTTTGGATAATAATAATAATAATAATAATAATAATAATAATAATAATCTTTTGTTTAAAATTCAAACAGGTACACTAATAGACTACTTTAGGGCTGGTTTAGCTCAGTCAGTAGAGCACTTGCCTAGGAATCGCAAGGTTCCTGGCTCGATTCCAGCCCTCACCCAATCAGCATATGAGTAGCACAGGGATCTGTGCAGTAAAGTGAGGAGCTGATGGTATGTTTGGCACTCCACCTCATGTGCAAAAAAAAGCAATCTTCTAGGTCTAGCACTAGTGAAAAGGGGATAGACTCCCTAGCTGTCTGGTTGATACCAACTTTAGGCCACCCTGATGACTTAAAGTTTGCTTTTTTTGCACATGAGGTGGAGTGCCACACCTACCATCAGCTCCTCATTTTACTGCACAGATCCCTGTGCTACTCATAAAAAGTAAAAAGTAAAAAGTAAACTCAGTAAAAAGTAAAGACCTCACGGTCTGGCTAATACCGACTTTAGGCCACCCTGTCAACTTTACTTTTTACTTTATAGTTAAGATAGATTTTTTTTAAAAGTGTGCAAAGGAACTTATCTCAATTCATTAAGATATAACAGACATCTGAAGATGGACTAAATGCATAACATTCTAAACATAAGAAACAAACAAGATAAGGATGCAAGTCAAAAAGAATCACTGCATAATAATAATAATAATAATAATAATAATAATAATAATAATAATAATAATTAATCTGCTTGTTCCTTAAGCTTTCAACCATTATCATCTTGCAAGGTTACTTGATATGACAGACATCTGAGAAAGACTTAAAAACTTAATGACAAGTAATGGTTGTTTTAACCAAGATAAGGATACAAGACTGAAAGAACAAAGTCAAATCAAGCACAAGCTGACTCAGCTTGCAGGAATTAATTACACGCTGTTTGCTTTCTTTATTTAATGGCATATCAACCTTTGTGGGTTATTTGATGCATTTAAAGTATTAGATCATTAGAATGAATGATTGTTTATGTTTATTTGTTTAGATAAGTCTGATATAATGGAATGACTCTTCTTCCTCGTACCTCAGCAGTGGTGGTGTGCTAGCCACTATTTGGGTACAAACAGATCACTCTGTGTGAGACTTATGTGAAGGACTCTCCTCATTATACAACCACTTGGTATAACTGGTCATTTATGATATAACAAATTCTACCATAAAATTCTTTGTATACAAAAGAGTGCCAAAAAATTCTTGTTCTAACCAAGAAAGAAAAGACATTTATTTATTTTAAAAAATTTTCATTGAAAAAAACAAAAATATGATGCGCCAAGTGTGTTGATTGGTTTGGCTTGTTTGTTTAATGGCATATCAGCTTTCATGGGTTATTTAATGCCAAAGCCATCCTTATAGAATAGATGGATTACTATTTTACCCATGGTGGGGGATGAGGAGGATTATGCCTTTCCCACTGATATTTGTTTGTAAGTGAACATCATAGTGCAACTGGGGTTTTAACTTGTCATTGTTCAGTATGTTAGCAAATAAGCCAAGGGGGAACCCTCCCTGCAGAATTAATTAAAAATAGGGCTAAAGAGAAAGTAAAATTAAATGTACTGCCTAGCACAAGGATTGAAATCACAACCTCCAGTTTAGGAGTAATTATTTTTTCTTATAGATCTTTTAGTTAGAGTAGTTCTACCAGATAAAACCCAGTGAGGATTTTTTTTCTCTGTTGCCTGGAGAACATTTGCCAGTTGCTAAGAAGACTAAATTCCTGAATTTTAACAACAGCATATTAACTTTTGAGCTTTATGAATATATTTACCCAAGCTTCATAACAGAGTATTTCTTCTTAAAGATACACTATACCTGATTGGTTCTTGAAGTTACCATATTTAATGGAATATAAGACATATTGCTTATATTATAATAATATATTATATTGCTTATATTATATTATAAGACATATTGCAGTATCCGCACAGAGCCCGTCAATGTAGGTCTTTACTGGACATCCCACACTGGTGTGCCAATGTGCTGATTTCCATTGGAGAACGTCACATGAGTTTATCCTTACTTCTCTAGCAGTACCCATCATGTCTTGTTAGTCTCATTCAGATGCTTTGTAAGAAGTGGCTGTATAGCTGCTTTCTTGTAGGGTGTTGTTTCCACATTTAATATCATGCACAGTATTCTCCCATCTAGCTCATTCTCTAGGCAACTCCCATTTAGTTTATTCTCTAGGCGCTTTGTTATGGTCTAAGTGGTGCAGCCATATAGTAGCACTGATACAACTATGGCCTGGAAGAATTGTCACTTTAACTTGTCAGTGAGATCAGATTTCCATATGAAATAAACCCTAAGAGTATATACTTTATCTATTTTTCATTGCCTTTTCTAAAATTGGTATAACATAGCTATATCACCACCAACTTTTATCTTTAAGTGTTCATTGTTGAATATTTGTACAATATATGCATGCAATGATACTGTGAATTTAATAATAAGTAAAGTTGATGGAGTGGCTTATTGTCAGTATCAGCCGGACAGCGAGGGAATCTATCCCCTTGTTGCTAGTTCTGAGGTGGGGCACCACACCTTCTGTTAACTCCCCACTTTACCGCACAGATCAGATTACCTGTGCTACTCATGTGCCAAGTCAAGCTGAGTAGAGGTACTAGTAGACTACAACATCAAGATAAACATCAGCTTACTAGACACTTCGATTTTGCATATGTGGGGATTAAAATGAAATTGAAAAAAAAACCCCAAAAAACTACGACAAAAAAAAGTCCATGAGCCTTCACCGGAAGAACCCTCTGACCATGTGCGGGAAAAAGGACCCACATCCCCCCCCAAAGAGAATCTCTCGGCCATTCTGACTTAGGTCTTGACTCAGACAAGACACTACTACTGGCCAGAGAGAATTTTCTTTACCACATATTGTCTATGACCCATGAATAAAGCCTAAATCCTTAAACTACCTTTTGTCTTTGACCCTGCCTTTTTCTTTCTTTGAATTCCTTCCTGTTCAGTGTGACCACCAAATAAAATGGAGTTAAAAGCAAACCCTAGGAATACACAACAGGAAAAACAAGCTACCTTTTAATCAAAAACATTTAAACCTTTTGCCACCCCATACATATAAAACTTAAATGTATTTTTTAACCATTTCTTAAGAAAACCATAAAAGTACCTTATATACCATCATGTATTGTACAATGTTTTTGATTCTTACAATGTTCTATTAGTAAAAGTTGAGATAATTGGGCAGGAGATATTTAAAAATTTAACAAATTTATAATCATTTTTATTTTAAATATTTCTGAGCAGTTTCATTACCAGCACTCCACTTATTGGATCATTTAAAACTAGCAATCCTGCATCAGTCATAGATGCAAGTTCTTTCTGATTTATGGATGAAAACGTCTAATTTTCATCATCATAATTGTTGAAAGGTGCTTCACTGGGAATTGAGCAAGTGATTAAAATTTGACCATACTACCAAATCGTATATGCACAAACCAGAATCTGTCCTAGAGAATGAAACACATAAAATTTTCTGGGATTTTGAGATACAAACAAATAATCTAATCCTGACGAGAAAAAGATTAACAAGAAGTAATTACAAAGGAAAAAGAACTTGTCATCTGGTGGATTTTACCATTCCAGAGTGAAAATGAAAAGAATAAAAAAGATAAAATATACTTGGACCTTGCTAGAGAGTTAAAAAAAAACTGTGGAATATGAGGGTGATGGTTATACCAATTGTACTTAGTGTCGTTGGAATGGTACCCAAAGATTTTGAAAAAAAAAAGAGGAATTAGAAATCAGAGGAAGAATTGAGACCATCCCGACAACAGTATTGTTAAGATCAACTAAAATACTCAGAAGAATCCTTACTTAGGCTAGATGGGCGGTCGCAGAGGCCGCCTCCGATCAATCGGCTTGTCATGTCAAGCCCTAGCACCTATATGATTGTCCCAACCCTATTGTCCTTATGGCAAACACAAACCCTTTTTATCATATGGGTGCTAGAAGGGGGTGGCTGAGGGTCTTCCTGTCCTGGGTATGATGTTAAACTATCTGATGTTGAGGTTCCAGTTCTGGAGGTCTGGGGAATGTGGAGCACCCTTTTATCACCATTGCTCCAAGGTCTATTCTGACCCAGAGTGGTAGTATCTGTTAGGGTCCCATCTATGGGTTAAATAGGAAATTTGATTAAAAAAATGAAAATAAAAAAAATTAAAAAAACTTTCTACCAAACTATCACTTATAACAAACTTGAACTTTACTATAAACTTATCCGTTAAACTGATTTCCAATCCACTTAGCAACAAACAACGGAAAACAACCTACTGTCAAAATCAAGAAAAATCCTTGAAAATGTAGAAGTTATCCTCTAGATATAGAAACAATATGATACTCACCGTCGCAGTGGGGTTCTAACTACCGTCGAGTTAGAAGACGAAAACAACAGGCAAGCTGTAACTTAAATACAGTCCTTGCATGCTGCTGGCATAATGCAAAGTGATGGCTGAAGAGTGGGTACTTATCCATGTTCTTACTCACCCTGAAATCCAACAGCCAATGAACAACAGGAAATGAACTTGCCTGAGTTCATAATGGAACAATCCAAAGCTTGATATAAGCCACCTACCAAACTCTAGTTTTAGTCTTGCATTCATCTTGTAACAGAGTTGAATACTTTACACAAAATCCAACAGAAAAAAGACATAGCAATAAACTTGACCATCCCTCACAACCTACTGCTTGGCATAAAATAACCCTGGATGGGTTGACATGCCATTAAAATCAATCAATCAGAAGATTCCTGGAGACCTGAAGATACTTCCTGTCACTCAGACTCCAGTAAAATACCACCATCTGATATTGGTGGGAAAACTTACAAGGGATGATATGATAATATGACAATTATAATTATTATGATACAATGTGTTGTATTTTTTTTAGGGAAAAACTGTAATTACCAGAAGCAACAAGAAACTTGTTCTTTGTCAAGAACTAGTGGACACAAATTCTAATGATTAAAGTGAACCATAAGAATAGTATCTATAGAATTATCCTTCATAGATACAAACAAACAATGATATAGTTTTATGATTTAATGTTTGAAACTTATTGGCACTTAAGTGTAGTTTTTCTTTATATCAAAGTGGAAGATTATATTCTTGGTCAATTACAGCAGCAAAGACCCCAGACTAAACACCTGCTTGCTTTCCAGATAACTTATTGCATCTCTAGAGAATATTTTTGTGACAATGTCATTCATAAATCAAGAGATTAATAAAAAGAAGAAAAAAATGAAAGATTATTTGCAAATAAATAAAAGAAAAAAAAAACTGCAATTTTCTTGCATCAGAATTTCAAGAATAAAAGGAAATAAAAATTTATAATTTAAAAGCATTTCTGTACCAACAACGATTTGCTTAGGGGCATCTTGAATGGTTGCAACAGTTGTGGAGCTAGATTAGTGTTGTATAATCTATGTGGTAGCATAGATTATTGACAACACCGTGTAGCGAGAATACAAAGAACCCAAATGGAAAATTACAGACCATTAGGAAACTTTGACCTCAGAGGCGGGAAACCCGTCAGTCAAGTGAGAACTAGTTAGGTCTTCAGTTGATAGCCAGATCCCGGATGAAACAGACGTGTTTTCATCCCGGCTATCAGCTCCGCGTGATGAGTTAGGAAATGGCAAATAAACTTTAAAAAGCCACAAGCATAGCCGGCTACACCACCTGAGCACCCCTCAGCAATGGAGATAAATAACTGTAAGTACTGCCTTCAAGTACTCATTATATTGTTGTGTCTAGTTGTGTTTTAAATGTTAATAAACTTGGTTAAAGTTACATGTGCTTTTCCCTTGTTACTTTAATTTGTGTACCTGTATATTATTCCCGCCCTGTCGGTGGGGCGTTAGAATGCACCGACTGCACCTCTGCAGAGGGGTAAGACTCCCCCAATGGGGCCACCTGTTGGCCATGTGTGGTGACCCGTGATGCTTACGTATAGAGCCCAGGTGGATGAGCAGTTCATGACATGCAATACTCCACTTTGGCCCTATCTTGAGCTAGACGGGCGGTTGGAGAGGCCCCCTCCGATCAATCGGCTGGTCACGTCAAGTCCTAGCACCTATATGATTTTCCCAACCCTGTTGCCCTTGTGGCAAGCCCCAACCCCTTTTTATCATATGGGTGCTAGAAGGCGGTGGCTGCGGGTCTACATGTCCTGGGAATGACATTAAACTCTATCTGATGGTGAGGTTCCAGTTTTGGAGGTTTGGGGAATGTGGAGCACCCCTTCATCACCATTGCTCCCTGGTCCACTCTGACCCGGAGTGGTAGTACCTGTTAGGGTCCCATCTATGGGTTAAATAGAAAAATGTATTTATAAAAAAATTGTATTATCCATTAAGAATTGATTTATTTCAAAACTGTATCGGCATTAAATGACCCACTGAGGTTGATATGCCGTAAAACAAACCAAAAATGTATATTATTCCTCATAGTCTGTACACGGCTATTCCCACATATAATTATCTGATGAATGAAGCTTAATATTCTAAGAAAATTATTTCTATCACACATAGATGTGTTTTTTTATTTAAACAGCAGCAGCAGCTTAAAACCTATATTTATTGAAGTTTTTTTTTAAAATTCTAATCAAACAAGGCCAGCTCAGTCATACAACTCCCATATTATATTCAAACTAGTAGGACCTGTGGATATCCCACAGTATGATGATATAATTATTACAAGGTTTAATATGCTTACTTAAGAGCTATTGTCAAATAGTACAATATGTAAAAAAATATAATTATCTTAATTTAATTGTCTCTCACACTTTTTTCTTTCTTTCCTTCTTTTGATTATGTTCAATTGAAACAGATTAGCACTCTCACATCCTGTTTCGATCTTTCTCCTTTCTTTCTTTCTTTCTTATTATATTTTTCTGTGTAGCATGTCCTTTTCTTCCCTTTCTTTCTTTATGATAAGAATTGAATAGTCCGTTATTTAGCTGAGGGACAACACTGAATAAAAATAATTCAGCAGATAAGCAACCCCAGATACTCAAGACTTACATTTTTGCATTTCATCTTCGACAATTTGGATGGTCAAATTTTTAACCAAAGGGTGTGGCAAGATGATAACAAGCATACTGATATATAGATTATAGATTTGAACATGAACTAATGATATAGTTCCCACAGCAAGGCTACAATCTTCTCATACTACATTTGGTCTGTGTGGACCATTCAGATTCCAAAAGTTCGGGACAGTACCATATAAAAATAAAAACAAAAAATTTCACATAAAACAATAAGTGTGTGTGTGTGTGTGTGTATATATATAAGTTGTAAGTTGTTGGTAGAGTGGCCTATTGTCGGTATCAGCCATACACCAACGGAGTCTACCCCCATTTCACCAGCACTAGACCAGGGAGATAGTTTTGCTGTTGTAGAGTGCCACACCTACCGCCAGCTCCCAACTTTACTACACAGATCAGAACCTTGTGATTCTAAAGCAGGTGTTTTACCGACTGACCTAAACTGACCCCTATATATATTATATATATATATATATATATATATACATACATACACAGAGATGCTTATAGGTACGTGTCCTGCATCCCTGATGCACAAAAATCTAAAAGAATGCAGTAAAAATTATTATCTAATAATAACTGAGAATATAGTGTAAAAAAATAAGGGGATTGAAATGTTGGTGGTAATGTAGTTTCGATAATAGACTGACATACAGATAATCTCCATTATAATACGATGAAAAATCTCATGCACATTTCCTCGTCTTTGTATCATCAACTTTTTCCAGCAAGTGAGGAGTCGATCCTTCTTGTTCGCTCGATCTTCTTACCTTCTTCGCTGAGAAGAATCAACACAAAAAAAGTCTTTTGTGTGGACACATTCTTTTATTCAACTTCAAACGTCTTTTACATTACTGGTTGTGCAAACCGGAGGCAAACCCTTGGAACACTGATGGAAATATGTCCTCACAATTTTTATTTTATTTTACTGGTTTGCGTGCTAACTAAATAAAAAGTTAAAATCTAATTCTAACTTCCAAATTCATAGTCACATGATTTTAAAATCCTCCAATGAAAACTAAACTGTCAACTAAACCCAAAAATTACAACACGTCAATCAAAAAGAGTGAGAAATAAAACCATGTGTCACAGTGTTTTTTCTTTTTTCTTCACTCACCATTTCAAGCTAACTGTAAATACATTTAAATAGAAATGAATTACACAGGATAACTTACAAGGTAGGAGTTAGACAGCTTTAGTTGGGACTAAATATTCAAAGCAAATATGTGCATCCCAGGATGCACTAAATCAAAAAACTATCAGCATCACTATTTATTTATTTATATATAACTTTAAGTCATCAGGGTGGCCTAAAGTTGGTATCAGCCAACCAGATAGGGAGTCTATCCCCTTTTCACTAGCGCTAGACCAAGGAAATGGTTTTTGCGTCTGCGGTGGAGTGCCACACCTACCATCAGCTCCTCACTACCGCACTGATCTTTGTGCTACTCATACGCTAAGTTGGTGAGGTCTGGTATCGAACTAGGAACCTTGTGGTTTCTAGCCAAACGCTCTACCAACTGAGCTAACCCGGCCCCTATATATATATGCATGCTCAAAATAATAGATTACATTGTGGATATTGTATCTAATCATTTATTTGATTTATTTTTCTACTCTTTACATTGTCAAAAGGTTCATTGGAAGCCAATTGAAAAATATTGAGAGAAAGAAAGTGGAGAGGGTATTTCAATGCTACTTCAAAAGCAAAATCTAGATTCACATTTAATATAAGACAATGAAAGATCTAGTTTTCCAATAGAGAGAAAAAAAATAGGATACCATAATTTACAACATTTTGTATGGAATTCCAAGTATAATGATAATTTTATTTTTATATTCTTGCCTTTATTTTTTATAATCTTGCCTTCTCCTTTGAAGCTTGAGTTTATGGTTTTCATATTACATCACATTCGGAACCATTGCACAAGAGTTGCATCTTTATCAAATTATGAAGATGAACTGCAGCAAGGGTTGAAGAGTCGGTAAGAAGAGATACAAAAGAATGAATCAAGAAGATTCTTTTAAAGAAAAAATCTTATTAATGAGTTCACAAAATCAATACATCTGATCCTTAGTTCATTTTTTTTATTTCTTTTATTTTTTCTCCATAGAATTCTTTCTTTTCTTCTTTCTTATTTTTAATCCAGTTTTTTAAAATCAGTTTTACTTTCCACTATTTCAATATTTTTTCTTTTTCATACATTACCTTAATTTGTAACTATATTTGATTTGGTTTTAATCTTAAAAAAAAAAAAAAAAAAAAAAAACTTCCAGTTTTTTTATTTTTTCATAGAATTCTCTTTTGTTTGGATCTACCCCTTCTTTCTTTAGGACCAGTTGAGCTCTGTTGGTAGAGCATCTACCTAGGAACCATAACCTTCTGAGTTCAATACTGACCCTCGCCAACTCCGTTAATGAGTTGCATTGCAGGAATCTGTGTAGTTAAGTGGGGAATTGATTTTAGGTGTGCACTCCACCTCAGAAACACACACACAAAAAAATCTCCTTTGGAATCACAAGGTTCTGAGTTCAATACTGACCTTCACCAACTCAGTGAATGAGTAGTACAGCTTGAATCTGTGCAGTTAAGGTTGGGAGCTGATTTTAGGTGGGACACTCTGCCTCAGATGCAAAAAAAACCCCAATCTCCCTGGTCTAGCGCTAGAGAAAGTGGATAAACCAATACTCTTCCTTTATTTCATATGCTTCTTCTTTTTCTTCTTTCATATTTTTAATCCCGATTTTTAAAATCTTTTTTTTTCTTGCATAATACCTTACATATTATAAATTTTTTGTTTTTACTTTTAAAAAAAATAATTTTCAGTCTTTTTCATTTTTTCATAGAATTCTCTCTTTTTCAGATCTCCACCTCCTTTTCTTCTACTTATTTTTAATCCATTTTTTAAAAAATCATTTTTACTTTCAACTGTTTTAATACTTTTCTTTCTCATTAACTTGTAGCTATTTTTTCTTCTACTTTTAAAAAATCTGTTCATTTCAATCTGTTCATATCTATGTATCTCATTCTGTTCAAATCTATCTATCAATCTATCTCAGTCTATTCATATCTATTTATCTATATCAGTATTTTTTTTATATCTATGTATCTATCTCATTCTGTTTATATCTATACATGTATCTATGGGATTTTAAAAAAAACAACAAAAAACATCCATCGCTATTCAGAAAACAATTTTTTCTCTCTTCCTATTGTAGTGTCCTAATGAAAGTTTACACATCGACTTCACCATCAAGAATAAATTTATCTTTTTTTGTTTTTCTATTTTATATATATATATATATATATATATATATATATATATATATATACCATATTTAATAGAATTAAAGCAGTAGTGGTGTATGTGGACTTCATGAATTGGTGCCGTTATAGTATACCTTTTTGATTCTGTTATAGTATGTGGCCTACCCAGTTTGAATGTGTCCTACCTCAGTAAGAGTATATTTATAGATATAAGTAGTAGGCAATTTTTGAAATTAATTATTTTTCACATATATTCAATTTCAAGAAATGCAATTCAGCTGTATATAGTAATTAGGAATAATTAAAAAAGAATTTATCCATAATTTACATGAATCAGAGATCTATTTAATTCTAAAATATTCTAAAATTCTGAAATACGGTTAGAATTAGGGGTTAGGGCTAGCAGTTATCATATTGTATCTATGTATTCATCCATTTATCTCTGTTCACATTTATCAATTTATACATCTATCCCATCTTATTCATATACAAGTCTCATCCATTTCATATAGGTTTATTCCATCACCTTTCTAAATGTTTCAATCGGTTTTCTTAAAGGATACTTTTCTTTACTTCTTTACAGTTATTTTCACTGATAAAACAATTTCCTTTAACCTCTCCCTCCCTCCACTCAATTATTATTTTTATGAATGAAGACTCCCTACAAAACTAACAGTTATCAATCAATATACAAAAGACACCCTCATGAATATTTTCCTTCTCACCCTGCCCTCATTACTTATAACTCTGCTTGCTTTGTGGACAAACATTACAATTCCCACCATCACGAACACATAGTTTTCTGTCTCATCCATATCAAAATATGTTTTTGCAGAGATTTTTCTTAATTAGCTTTCAGAGACAAAGAATAGCTAAGAGGAATCACAATTGATTACACTGCGTAGCCAAAAAAATCTAAGACAAAATAACAAAGACACGCACACACTGATAGTTGTTAATGTCTCTTGAGTGAAAATTTGAGTTTTTTTAAGTAAAAAAGGGTAAACTTCTAACCCTATATATCATCTAGAAAGAAAAACAAAAAAAACAATCGTTAGTAATAATTTAAAAAAAAAAATCTTGGTAAATATGTGGTGCAAAATCACGCATTTTTAAACATACATTTTTAGATAAATCTTCATTTATAATAAAAATATTTTGTTCAACATGGCACCTTCCAGACATTTAAAATTCCCTATGAAATATTTCATTTATTTTTCTAAAAGCAAATGTTTTATAAAGGGCAAAGAACTATTCATATCCATACACACACACAAACACATATGGACACCAAATAAATACACAACAAATAGATGAAGGTAATAAAAAAGAAAAAAAAAAAAGAAAAGAAAAAAATAAGCTGTGCCTGGAGAAAACACACACACACACATATACACAAATAAACAAACAAGCTACTAAGGCCTGACTAATAATAAAAGAAAAAAGGATAGGCCAAACCTGGAATGATACTAAGACATTGTTGGACAGACAGACAGACACACACACACATACACTTACACATGCAGAGAATTTGGAAGATATCACCAAGCATACAACAGAATGAACAAATCCTAGCAGCAAAGTAACAGTTCCAGACTTACCTTTCAGAAATCTTCCAATGAAGGGATCTTTATCCTGAAATATTAAGAATAAATCAAAGGTAAACAAACATCATCATAATTACCTCATTTTTCTTTACATTTAAATTGTGATAGCCTTCAAAACCAACCATCAAAGATTATATATATGTATTTACTAAACCATCTGATGAGCAGAATGTGACATAAGGTCAATTATTTAAGCAGAATTTGATAGGTTTGAATTCAGAGTTTTCCTTCTCCTAGATCAGTTGCTATACCAAGGTTAATGAACCCAGTCTGTGCTACTATTTACCCACAGTTGGAGAGAAAATAGTTGGATTCATATCTTTCCTATGAGTATTTGTGCACTATGAAATGCAAACAGCCTTGTCCAGGATTTGAACCCATGTCATCATGTCCATTTCCTATGATGATAACCATTACACCATAAAACACCTCCTATATATATATATATATATATATATATATATATATATATACCAACCCCGTCACACAAGCGGAATGTGACACAAGGTCAATTTCTTAAGCGGAGTTTAACAGGTTTTCCTTCTCCTAGACCAGTTGCCTAACCAAGATTAAAGAGCCCAGTCTGCCCTACTATTATACCCATAGCTGGAGGGAGTGTAGAATTCATACCTTTCCCAATGGTATTAGTGCTAAATGAAATGTAATTACCATGTCCAGGATTTGAACTCGGGGCAACGATCCCATTTCCTATGACTGTAACCATTACACCACGCGCTTCCTACACACACATATATATATATATATATATATATATATACACAGTGGTACCTTGACTTACAAATGCTCTAACTTACAAGTTTTCCAAGTTATGAGGTGTCACTTGGTCAATTGTTTGCTTTATGTTGAGAGCTTCAGATATGCTTATGCTAATAAGTTCACAAAAAACATTTACGTTTCCAAATCTATTATACCAAAGAAAAATACTATTCATAAAAAATAAACATGAAAACATATCACAGAATATAACTCTATCTTATGCTTTTACACTGATATTTTTCTTATAAATGGAGATGAAGCTGGAAAGGATTAATGGCATTTCAGTTTATTTCAATGGTGAAAATTGATTTGATATACAAGGAAATTAAGTCATGAGATGAACCAAATCAAATTCATAAATCAAGGTACCACTGTGTATATATATATATATTGTATTGGCATTTCAGTCTCAGAAGACTATAATAAAGTTTTTGTGCCCCTGAAGTTACAGCGCCTCCTGTGACTATGAAGTCCAATGTTTGAATAAAATTCTCGATCACAAATGTCACATTTGAAGGCTGTCCCTGAAAATGTTGATGTGCCAGTGCTTTGTTGCTGCTGCTTTCTTCTGGACCTCTTAGCTTCATGGTGTTGCGTCAGGGTGACTTCTGACATGAACAGTCCTCTATGGAGAGCCTGCCACCACCGAGGGCGGTCCAGAGCCAAATTTTCCCAGTTGGAAGGGGCAATGCCAAACCACCTGAGATCATTCTTGCAGACATCCTTGAAACCAATCTGTCTCTTACCAGACGAAAGCTCTGCATATAGGATGTCTTTCGGGATTTGTGCATCATCCATCCGACAGACATGACCCAGTCATCGGAGACGACGTTGTCTCAGTAGAGAACACAAGCTGGGGAGTTGAGCTCTCTCTAGAATTGCTGTGTTAGTGATCCTGTCCCTCCAGGTGATGCCCAGTATACGTCTAAGGCAGCAAAGGTAAAAGCTATTTAGCTGCCGCTCTTGGTGGGAGTACAAGGTCCATGTTTCACTTCCATACATGAGGGTGCTAATAACACATGCCCTATACACTTGTACCTTTGTACGGATAGTGAGCTTGCTGTTGTCCCACACTCACTGTGAGCTTCCCAAAAGTTGAGGCAGCTTTTCCGATCTGGCAACTGAGTATATATATATATATTTATCTGGTCCATTACCATAACACATACTAATAAAAATTAGACTGACTGTAGTAATGATCAAGTGAGATTTACTTGGTAACCACTAGTTCCCTATAAGATTTCTATTTAATAAGTTTAGTCTAACACATGACCATAAAATCAGGTCTCCCACTAAGTATCAGACTCATTACAGTAGTTATGGTCTGTGATAAGAGCTATGACACCCTCACACATAACTGATACTAGTGAAAAATATTTAAAAACCAATAAGATTATCAAACACTTAACACATCACTCGATAAGTCCTGGGCCTGACATATAGATGGTGCCACTAATAAAAAATACATAATTTTTTTAAAGTACTAACCTTCAAATGGCATGTGTCCAAATTTTAGCCCAATCAGATTATCAGTTTACAAATTACAGTTATTTAAGTGAAGCTACTGTTGCAAATTTTCAAAACAATGGAAAAAAATCTGAATTTCAGTTGTTGATAAAGTATTGCTTTCTGATCGGACAACATATTGTTCAATCAAAGCAATGGCTTGATATGTGTTATTTGGACTCTGCTCCATTGGAAACAACAGTTAAGACATGGTATGCTGACTTTAAATGCTGTCGTGTTAAAGCTTGTCTGTCAAACGTATCTGAACGTACAGTTTTTTCAATGACTCTTTACTGTTTAACTTTAAATTTTAAATTCTACACTACATTACAAATTCATGTATCCCCAATTTTTTATTTTCACTCAGGCTGTCTTGTCAAAATCTAACTTTCCCATAGATTGGTTCAGCATGTGACTTGTCAATCCAGGGTGAGAGCTTGTCTGTTAAACATCAAATTTTAAACTCTAAACTACATGAATAGGCTAACCTATATCAAATTCATCCAGGTCCACCTTCCAACAGTGGATTCCTCCAGATAACCTTTGGCATCCAAAGGAGGAATTTCTACAATTTGTTTAACATTTTTGTAGAATGAACATCATACTCATTTCACAGGAAAACTGTTACTAGCATCCAGTCACCAGACAAAAAAAAAAAAACAGTAACTGAATACACTTTGTAGCAACTGAGTAGACATGGACAAGTGTTCAGTATATATGGATACAAATATACACACTAAAATTAAAATGCTGGAAATAGACTTGCCTGTTCCACAAAGTAGAATAGTCCAAGCAGCTATTTAAACTACTTACTAAGTCTGGATTCTGATCCAACTTACAACAATTGAATACTACTCAGTTTACACAAATCTCTACAATTTTTCTGAAGTGAATCATATAGAAGAACCTCCGTAATCATTGATGACAGGCCTGCCTGCAACCTTCTTTTTTTCTGGAGACACATATGTGATTTAAACTGCAAAGCAAGATAGACTGATTGCACACTTCAGTGCACATAGCATAGAGGTCAGCATAGAGAAGTCAAAGATTATAGTGAACACTTTCAGCAATGCCAGTGTTTACATCACCATGAAAAATCATCCGCTAGAGAAAGTGTTCAGTTTCAGATATTTGTCAAATGATTGCACATGCACAGCAGAAATTTGCATTCCTATTGCCACAGTCATTGCAGTGATGGCCAGATTCAAGAGAGTGTGAAATTGTTGCAGCATCTTCTTCACTAAGTAGAGGCTCTTCAAATCTCTGGCACTCTTTATCTTGTTGTATAGTTGCAAGTCATAGGTGTACTAATAAACAGGTGGTTACCTTCTCTGCCAGTGCATTCTAGCACCCATATGATAAAAAAGTGTTGGGTGTTTGCCATAAAAGCAATTTGAAGAAATAGATGTAAGGGCTTGACATGACCAGCTGATTGTTAGGATTGGGCCTATTCAACTGCCTGTTTAGCCCAAATAAGTGCAGAGGTAGAGTTGTGCACAAGGCCACTAAGCATCTAGTTCACAGATTGATCAGTCACCAAGATCCTGTTCTCAGGCATTACAGGTCGCTACCCATGACCAACAGCTGGCTTCATTAGGGGTAGGGGTCCTTATTCCTCTGCAGAAATTCTGTTGGTGTATTCTACGGCTCTAGCCAACTAGGTTAGATTCAGCCATGAACACCCACAATACACAGTACACAGTATTGTAGAGAAACATTTGAAATTTAATATTAAGGCTTTCAAAAAAAAAGTGAAAGAGACCGAAAGATTAATCCAGTTTGTTTAAAGCAAAATGCTTTCTCATGTGAAATACAAGAATATGTGAAGAGCAAGGATGAGTTGATGGATCTGGAGGATTTCTTCTTGCTAATATAAAGAAGCCAATAAAGATGATCATGCCAGATCTCTTGGTACAAACATCAGCTGCTTCTGTCCTCAGGTTCGTCCAACAATGACAACTATTAAGGAAATTAACTCAACTCTCTCTCTCTACATATATGTTTGTGCATGATAAAGTAAAACAAAACTCAGAACTAAAAGTACTAAGTGCACTGGTTACCATCATAAGAAATGGATATGATGACAAGTTCAAATCCTAGACAGGGCTATTAACATTTCACATAGAGCTAATACCACTGGGAAAGGTAAGGTTCCAACTATTTTCCTTCCAGCTATAGGTAAATAGTAGAGTAGACTGGGCTCTTAAACCTTGGTTAAGCAACCAGTATAGGAGAAGGAAAACTCTTAATTAAAACCTGTTAAACTCCACTTAAGAAATTGACCTTGTGCCACATCCTGCTCATGCAGAGGGGTTGGTAAAATATATATATATATATATATGTGTGTGTGTGTGTGTGTGTGTGTTGATGTTGAGAGCAAAAAACCAAAGCAAAACTCAGAATTTAAAGTACTAAGCTTTATTTAGCTAAAAAAACTGAGCAACAAAATGAGACATTGCGGGGTGGGGGGTGGGGCTATAATCCAAATTTTATATCCTGCATTGCTCCTATAATGTGAGTTTAGGACACCTCATTTGTGTGTGTATATATTTATGCAAATCCTTTGTGATACAAAATCCATTTTTTTACATGGAATACAATTGGTTTGAATTCAGAGTTTTCCTTCTCTTACACCAGTTGCTATACAAAGGCTAAAGAGCCTACTGCCCTATTATTTGTTTAGAGGGAGAAGAGATAGGTTCATGCCTTTTCCAAGGGAATTAGTGTGAAGTGAAATACAAACAGCCTTATCCAGGATTTGAAATCAGTTTCAAGTACATTACCTATAACAATAACCATTATGTCATGTATGCCTCTTCATATAACTTGATGAACAAAATAATCATCATTATTATTATTATCAGGTTGTACTGGCAGCATAGATTCCTATGACTCTCTCTCTCTCTCTCTCTCTCTCTCTCTCTCTACCTATGTCTATCAATTATCGACTCTGGCAGGTATTCTGCACAGCCTCCAGAATCTCCACAGAGCTGACTGGTATAATTCTTTGTGAGTTAATCTATACTGTGTCCATAGGAGAACATCACTTCATATTTCAAGTTCATACTTGCTTTTCCAGCATGTCTTGTTAATCTTATTTAGATGGTTTGTGCAGTAAGAGATAATTGGCCATACAGCTGCTTTTTGTGTGGTATTGCTTCTAGGATTTGTTCCAGATGGCATGTATCGTTCCCATCAAGCTTTTGCTCTAAGTATTTTGCTAGTCCAATAGGTGCAGCCATATAGTAGCACTGACATTGCTACATCTTAAAAGAATTCTTGCTTTATCTTATCAGACTTGATAATTATCCCTCTATTGCATAATTGATGGGCATACTATCAATTATGCTCGGTTAGTGTAGAGAATTTATTTGAATTTCAAATAACAAATAACTGTTAACAATAGAGATTTTGACAGATGTTTCATAACCTTAGATTGACCCCTCTTCATTTTGCCAGTACAAGCATGAAATAAAATTTTTTAATTATATAAAAATATGAAATATTCAATTATAATTTTCTAGTTAGCTGCCAAAAGATGAAGATAGTTAACTACTCTCTCACCATGGTTGAGGATTGGTTCCAAGAAATAGCTTGAATAAACATGTGAATTCACAAAAGAAATGTCTTGAGTTGTTAATCAAGAATAAACTAAAAATCATAGCATCTTAACCAACATCTTAAATAAGGACCAACCAGATAGCAGAGAATCAATTGTTAGATAGCTGGATACCAGTCCAAGCTACAAGACAAGTTAAGAAGAAGAAATACATCAACTACAGAAAAGATAAGTACAGATTATGAGATTAAGTATGGTTATACAACCATGGACTTACCCAGATGTATAAGTTGTATGTCAAGATGGGTATACGTATGTTAAGTGCTATGTAATAACTCTCTCAAAAGGAGAGAAACAAATATAAAATAATTCTATCTGCATTCAAATTTAGGACTTAAACCAGGTCAGTAAATAATAATTTTAATTATCACCATGACTGACACACAACTCAAAATATAACATTCCCAATAATAGAAATAATTTCTAATGCATTTTTATGATAAAAATCAATTCCAATTAATTTTTATAGTAAACCTCAACTCCTCTGGATTTTTATAGTAAACATCAATTCCAATGCATTTTTATAGTAAACATCAATTCCAATGCATTTTCATAGTAAACATCAATTCCAATGCATTTTCATAGTAAACATCAATTCCAATGCATTTTCATAGTAAACATCAATTCCAATGCATTTTCATAGTAAACATCAATTCCAATACATTTTTATAGTAAACATAAATTCCAATTATTTCTTATGGTAAAAATTATTTCAAATGCATTTCTATAGTAAACATCATTTCATTTGAATTTTCACTAATCAACAATCACAGAGGTCGGTTATCTCAGTTCACTTTCTGATAATTGATGTAAAAATGCTCAGAAAGAAAAAAATTCAAAATTAAGTACTGTGTATTTAAAATGTAATTATCTTTTTTTGAGAACACTGATGCAGAGTAAATACAGAAAAAGAATTATGAACAGGATTAAAATCATGTGATATATATATATATATATATATATAGTATTGGCTATGTTTTCCTTTAGATGTATTCTTATATTTTAATATCATTGATCTATCAACTTTTGTTTTGTCATTCAATTTTCTTAAAGGTGACATTTTTAATGAGATTTCTATAAAATCTTCAATACAACTTAATTGTTAGGTAGAAGGAAAGAGAAAATCAACAGGGAGAGAAAGATGTATGAGAGAGAAAATGATAATAGAGAGAGATAAAGAATGTATTGTATAAGAGCAGAAAAGAAAAAAGAAATGGAGACAGAGAGACTAACAAAATAAACAAGATGAGAGAAAGACACACACACACAAAAAAAATGAACAAGACTAGAGAGAGAGAGACAGACAGACAGAAAATAAACAAGATTAGATAGAAACAGACACACACACACAACAAATGAACAAGATTAGAGAGAGAGAGAGAGAGAGAGAGAGAGAGAGAGACACACACACACACAAATGAACAAGATGCCACCATAAAGGAAAAGAGACACATTCACAAAGAGAGAGAGAGAGAGAGAGAGGAGAGAGAAGACTGACAAAATGAGAGAGAGAGACTTACAAAAGGAACAAGAGAGAGAGAGAGGGGGAGGGGGAGAGAGAGATGGGGACAGAAAGAGAGAGAGATTGACAAAATGAGAGAGACACTTACAAAAGGAGCAAGACTCACAGAGAGAGAGAGAGAGAGAGAGAGAGAGAGAGAGAGAGAGAGAGAGAGAGAGAGAGAGAGAGAGACTTACAAAAGACACAAGAGAAAGAGAGAGAGAGAACATATTGTAAAAAAGCAGAAAGAGAAAGAAACTAATGAAAGAGAGCATGTATATCTAATATGGATAGCATGGAAATAAAGTCTCTCTCTCTATATATATATATAATATATATTATAATATGCTTCCAGGTGACAAATTCCTTAACACCATAAATACAGTTGATGTAGTATACTAGCATTCAGAATGGACACTTATCTCAAAGACACTGGAAGTGAACACCATCTATTGTACTACTGTAAATGAACAGAATACATAAATCCACCATAACATTTTTTTCTTTTTCTTTTTTTTTTCTTTTTAAAATTTTTTTTAGAAAACTTAAGATATCTTCTGGTTTGGTTTTTGAAAAGGTCCTTTAAGTTTCCTGTCTGGTAATATTTGGACTGAGTTTGTCTAAACCTGTCACAGCTTAAGAGAATGTGTTTAACAGTGAAGAGTACTTTGCATATTGAACATATTGGAGTATGAATGAATGATGTGGGTGTGACCAATACAAAGTCTGGAGAGAGAGATACAGGACAAAGTCAAGACTTATCACATGGCTGTAACTGCACTAAACAACCACTTTGTACCTTGAGTAAATATTTCTACCTCAGGCCAAATATTCCACAAGGCAATGCCTTGACCAGCAGAAAATTGCTGACAGTTCACTATAGGTCTCTGGAAAATTGCCATGGACTGCAATTACGGTAATGTTATTGACAATCACATCAGAGATGCTATATTGTAGAATTGTAGGTCAGCATATATCAAATGCAGACTGTTTAAAAAGTGCATGTCAATAGATGCACGTGGCATAATGGTTAGAGTTGTAGGAAATGGACTTGATGATCAGAGTTCAAATCCTGGACAAGACTGTTTGAATTTCATAGTGCTAATACCCTTGGTAAAGGTATGAATCCAACTCCACTCCCTTCAGCTCTGGGTAAATAGTAGGGCAGACTGGATTCTTCAACCTTGGTTAGACAACAAGTCTAGGAAAAGGAAAAACTCTGAATTCAAACCTGTTAAACTCAGCTTAAGAAATTGACCTTGTGTCACATCCTGCCCATGCAGAGAGGTTATTATATATATATATATATATATATATATATATATATATATATATATACTAGCTAAAGTACCTGGTCCATGACCGGACTAAAATGAAATTTGGATCACCAGGGAGTGAGAGAGAAAGTGGAAGACAGTAGTTAGAGAGGGGGTAAGAGGAAAATAATTCTTGAAACTAAAATCATTGAGAATTTGTATATTTCAGGATTTGTATTTTCTGCTTTATAGTTTAAAATTATTTCATATTATTATACAACAAATTGAAAGTATTCGTTTGTATATTTGTTTGTTATTGTTTTACATTTTTTGTACATGACAACAATTCACATTTAGTTCTTAATTGCATGTTGAGTTTAAAAAGAAGCTGAGAATCGAAAATTTAAATTCTTCGTATTGCAATATCTGTTTTTGCTAAAACCTAAGATAGTATTATAGGGACCACCAATTGATCAGTTTAGGCCATCTTGAATAAAACGGAAATATTTTGTTATTATTTATAATTATTTTTTTCATAGAATTTAAAAAACTCTTATCGTAACTTGTTTTTAGCTACGTTAATTTTCAGTTGATTTAACAGTGCAAAAATGAAAACATTGTTTTTCAATCATAATTTTCATTATTTCCGTAAGCTGAAAAAAAAGGTAAAAAATCATCAGGAGTTTATTTAATGTTTTTTCTTTCTAATGGAAAAAATTTTTTCAAGAAAATATTAATTTTTCTGCAAGTTTCATAGTGTTAAATATAGGGGGGGGGGGGGTAAATTTCACAGGGTAAAATTGGTGGTACCTAATATTTTAAAAACATTGTTTAAAAACGTTTTGGTGGACCTGATTATCTGGACTCCCCCTATCTATTTTTTTTCCTTCAGTTGATTATTATCGATTACACACCAATCTATCAGATTGAAAAAAAAATTCTTAAAAGTTCTTTATTATTTGAGTATTCACGGGTGCTCATTTCCTCGTATAAGTTTATAGTAAATTGATCCCCATATCGGAACCGCTTGAACGGAACCCAAATTATTTATTTATTTTCCCATTAAACTAACCCCGCCAACCCTAACCCTACCCCCCCCTAGTTAAAATTAAGTTTTATTACAAAATTTATATTAATTACAAAACATCAATTTTCATAAAAGTTCAAATGTCACCTATGAAATCTCTATTTAAACATGCCAATTTTTATGAACTGAAAAGTTGCACTATAAACTCAGCGATGTTTATTGACTTCACAATAAAGTAAAATCATAAAACTTAAAATTTAATTTGTAAGGCAAATTCTGAGGAATATTTTAAATTGTATTTTGAATAATAATTTAAATGTTGGTTGTTAGTTGTTTTGTTTTATCAACTTTTCGGGTAATTTACTAACGAATCATGTCATTTTGATAAACAAAGCGCTTACAATTTTTCGTACTTACATATAATTTTTTTTAAATGTTCCAATAACTGGATATTGTCAGATAAACTTGAAATAAATTTCGTCTTACAAATAATTGACTACTTTTCTCCAGTCGGGCCTTCGACTAAAGATAAAACACCGGATTTTGTCCGTATTAGTAACCTTTGTTTTTGTTTTTTTTTTATCGTGGTTTGAGAAAATAATTAGTTAACGAACCAAAAGAAAAGTTTCTAAGGAAATTCGTCAATCTTATTGTTATTTTTAACCCTTTAAAACTCTAACAATAAAAATTAATAAATAAATTAAAGAATTAAAGTCATTTTTTTTCGAATGAAAATCTTAGTTTAATTTATACAAATATGTAACCGTACTTACGACGTAAACTGATTTTCATGATACTGTTATTTACGATTAAAATATTTTTTAATAATGTAACCGTAAAGCGTGCATTTTGATTTTCTACAATTTTTATGCATTACAAAAATTAAAATTAAAATGAGTGTACTGTACAATTTAAGAATATGGACAAACTCGCTGTAAAAAATAATTTAATCTATAAAAACACATACAAATTACATATTCAGAAAGACTATTTCATCTTATTACTAAAGATATAAATATTTTAAAGATTTGATCCTAAATAGGTAAGAGATTCCGATCTGACTGATATAGACTGCACTGCTTGTATCGCAATAATCATAGGCAGCGTGGCTATCTGAAGCCATTTTTTAATTTTTTAACTCGCTGTAAAAAATGATTCAATTGATAAAAACTCACACAAATTACATATTTTGAAAGAGTATTTTCTTATCTTTCTAACGATATAAAAATTATTAAGATTGGACCATAAATAGGCCATAAATTCGGAGCTGAACGGCTTAGACTGCAAAGTTAATTCATTAAAATCAAAACTTCGCTGCTGTTATCGCTTTAACAATAAGCAGGCAGACAATATTTTATTATCAGGAGGGGCTGATATACGGACAGTTCCGCAAATTGGGTGATTTTGGATTAATTAATCGATTAAATCCCTTAATCAGAAAAATCAATAACCAAATTTGGAGTTTTTCTTAGTTAGAACGATATCAATGTGTATGCAAGATTTTGAATCTGAGTGACCTCCCGTTTTTTTGTTATACGTTGACACGTACATACCAAAATCTCTGTTTTATATATTAGATATATATCAAATGCAGACTGCTGGAAGAGAGTGACCGGCTAATACTCTAATAAGCCATAGAACTGTCCACATGTCTTTCAATGTGTTCATTGATAACTGTATCTCTAGTATGTTACCAATCCAACTTCTTTTCTCTTTTCATTGAAGAGTTCCTTCTTCCAAAGACCAACCTTTAATTAGTTAGAAAAGTCAAGAGAGATAACTCACTGTCCACGGGTCTGAGGAGATAAAGTTAAAAATGAGTATACGTTTGAATATGAAGGATAGCAGAGAAATGAAAAAATAAAAAATTACCACAGCACACTAATGAGCAAATATACTAAAGAAGTGTGTGATAGATGTGGTGCGACCAGGTGCTATGTAAGAGACTTTCAATACCCAGTGCATGGAAAATATGTTAGCAGGACAGTTTGACCACTACACACAGGAGCTGAATGACACTTATGCCTTTACAATTGGTGACATGAAGACTGGCAAGATGACATTTCACGTTGAAGGCATACCAATAAAAATGCTATTAGATTCAGGCACTAGCATAAACAGGGGTGACAGAAACATGAGGGTCAAACTAAAGAAAAAAAAGAAAGATAGAATACACTAGCAGCAAGGCCAGATCAATGGAGCCACTGATCACTTATAACCAAACCACTAAAACACTGGCAATCTTCATGCTGAAATTGGTAAAAAAAACATGCTTCACTGAATACTTCATAATAAATAGTGTTTCATATTGTTGCATAACTGATGTGTTGCCTATCAATTAAGTACGATAGTGTAGCTTAAATCAAAATAACCTTTTTTTCTGGAAAAATACAGGTTATTTGATTGACAGGTTTTAACCTGTGTTTTGACCTCTTCTCTGATCTGCCAGAGTGAACATAAGAAAGTCAGTTTAGGAAAATCAGTTTTGCTGGGTGATTGGATGAGACCAATCACAAGATGGCATTTCTCATCTAAATAGCCAAATCTCTGAGTGTTTGATTTGATCTGAATTTTATGGAATAAAATATGAGCTCTAAGTAAAACAAAAAGTCTTTTGTTTGTTCATTAAAAACAAACAACAGATTAAGACACAAAGGCTTTCCCAAATCAAACTGAAATCCAGCCCAGATCCAGAATAACAGAGATAGATCTAGCTAAGAATCCAACCATGCTGATAACATAAAAGCTACCCAGATCCCTAGAAGGAGATAAGTATGCATTGATTTAAAAAAAGGCACTATGTAACAATATCACAACTGGGACTAAAGACAGCTACATCTCTTAAAAATGAAAAACATTGTAAATGTGAATCCCATTGAACATTCTTATGACTTCCCAATTGAGAATCTGAATTTTTTCTTCTTTTTTAAATTACAAGTTGATTTTAATAATATATTGTCTGGAGTTGAGAAGACCAGGTCACCAAATCAAGCCAAAAGCAAACATGTCAGTAAATCCAATAGTCCAACCTATGTGTCAAACCCCATTCAGACTTAGGGAAAAGGAAACAGAAAGGACATGGGAATTTAGACATTATCAAACCTGTCAACCAACGGACAACAGTTGAATTAAAACTTTTAGACCTTTTAGATGGCACCAAACTGTTGGTAGACTTGTTACATGAATCTAAGAACTCTAGAACAGGGCTGTGTAGGGGCTAGAACTCTCCTGTGCCCAGGGGACAGGAAGTAGGGAGATTAACATCCCTTATCAAGTGGTAAGAACTTTCTATTAATTGGTTTTGGCCCTGGGGAGTAAGCTTGTAGAATCTGGTTCTTGCCACTCAGTCAACAGTGACTGAAGAAAACCCCTCAGCGAGGGAGATAAATAACTGTAAGTACTGCCTTCAAGTACTCATTATATTGTTGTGTCTAGTTGTGTTTTAAATGTTAATAAACTTGGTTAAAGGTACGTGTGCTTTTCCTTGTTACTTTGATTTGTGTACCTGTATACTATTCCTCATAGTCTGTACACAGATATTTCTACAGCTGTATACCAAATAACAATGCAGGAAAATATTGCTGAAGAGGAAAGTGGTGGCAGCATAACTGCTAATAAAAAGGATCTCTTCATAACATAAACTGGACAATGTAAGTGGATGAGGATACCTTCCACTGCTACTACTACTACTAATGGTGAGCTAAACTGTGGCATCACTAACATCATGAAAGCTAATTGAAACAGGCTTTCAAGTTGATGAATATATCCAAGCTACCTCTCATAATTTGAGATGCAATTAATCTAATGTTGAATCTGCAGTTGTTTTTCAAGAAGCACAAAATCCACAGCAAGAGAAGCTAAAAGCTCAAAGCAATGGGAAGCCAGCCAAGATGGAGAGAAAAAAACATGAGTCTGTAATAAAAATGAGGAGTACATTCACACATCACTTGATCAACATATCTTTAACTCTTAACATCCTACACCACCTCATTCCGCCCAGCCGAAAGTTACATTCGTTTTCCTAATCCACAAACATTAGCTTTTGTTTAAATGTAATATTAAACATATTTAGAAGTCTTTGATTTAACTCTTAACATCAGAGCCCATTCCTCTAAGGATTTATCAAAAAATGGCTAAAAATGTCCTTTTCATTTAAAGTTACCTGTTATTTCCCTTAAATTAAAGACTTCTAAATATGTTTAATATTACATTTAAACAAAGGCTATCATTTGGGGTGGATTAGGAAAATAAATGTAACTTCAGGCCGGGCGGAATGAGGTGGTATAGGTTGTTATGAGTTAAGGGAAAAAAAATAACTTTAAATGAAAAGCCATTTTTAGAAATTTATTGATAAATCCTTATAGGAATGGGGTTATGGACTTAGAAAATTCTCAACAGGATGTTAAGAGTTAAACCATAAGAAAAACAAAAGAATGATAAAACCTGGAATCCTGAGTATCAGTGCTTGGAGCGAAACAGGAATGGATTGCAAGAGACTCAGTTAAGTTAGAATCTGTGAGAGTATGGTGGCTGCTATGATAACTTATCAAGACAACCAAACAAAAATGATTAAAAACTGATGTCATCTATGAAGAAACTGAAAAGTATTTCAACTCCAAACTTTAATCACAGGAACACCAGTTAGCAATTCTGTAACAAATGAAGTAGGAAAGAATGGAAATAGCTCTGTAGAAATATGTATAGCCTGATGAGTATTCAACAGTTGCAAGTTCAATCTGCTTCTGAGAATCCAGACTTGGTAAGTGGTTTAAATACCAGGTTGGGCTATTCTACTATGTAGCATGGTCAAGTCTTTTTCCAGGATTTTGATTGGCTGGTAGATTTAGTGTGGATATTTTAATCCATATATAATAAACACTTCACCATGTTCTATCCTGATGAAATACAGAGTATTTGATTATACTGTCTTTTTTTGTTGTCTGGTGACTGTATGCTAGTTACAGCCTTTATGTGAAGGTGAGTATGATGTTCATTATACAAGCTAAAGATCAGAAAAAGCTACATTAGTCATTGATACATCTTCTGTTGCTCAACAAATGAGACACCAACACCTACCTCTGAGTAGGAAAACCTGTTAGGAAAATCAGGAAATAAAATTATGACCAAAATGAAAGAGACATTTATACCACTCTGATATGCTACTTAAATTCCAAGTAAATTTTATAGTCTCCTAATATTCAGAGTGGACATTTATCCCAAAGTGAACACTGCCTATTGTATAATTGTAAATAAACAGAATATATAGATTCACCATTGTTAACATTGTTAATTCTTATTAAATGTGACCTAAGAAATTATCTGTACCCATACCTAATACAAACAAAAGATATTACATTTGATTAGCCAATTTTTATCAAATTTCTGTCTGATAATTGTGTGATCCACATGAAACTTCAAGTAACATAATTTGGATATATTAGGTTTAGATTCACCCACATTGGGTATATAAATGGTGACGCCCAACCCCTCATTTTGTAGTGGAGTTTCATTTAGCTAAATAAAGCTTGGTACAAATTAATTCTATTGCAAATTCTACTTTAGTGTTTTGAGTCTTACCATATTATCAAGTATTTTTATGCACTTTTCTTCTTTGCATTATATATATATATATATATGTATATATATCTCGTTATGTCACAATATGTGCGTGTATGCCCTCATTATATATATATCCAATATACCAGATGAGTTGTTAGTGGGAATGTTTCTATTTAGGACCTTCTTTATCCTCCATACAATTACAAATGCTTATTCTTCCATAAATTTCATATGGTTTTCACTTCTCAGCCACCAGAAATTTGATGACAAACCTCTGTTCAAGCCTAGAGCATACTGTTTGATTTGCCACTATTTTGAATAGCCTCAAAACAAATATATCCACAGAGATAAAAAGAGATGTATTTATGTAAATGCATACATATAGGAATGTGTTGAATACTAACTCACATTAGGGTCAACAACGTGAGTCATAAGTTTTTATACTGATTTATATCTAAGGGTAACATGAACATGAAGTCAGTGGTGCTTGGTTACTGACAGTTTTTAACCTAAATGATTGTTTAAACCAAGAGGCTAGAAAAGTTAACCAGCAAGAAACTATCAGTAACCGAGTGCCATTGACATTATATCCCTGCTACCCTAACTCGGATATACATGCTCAATGAATGATATTGAGCTCTATTTACTTATAAATATAGCACACTATATTATCTCTGTGTGTATATATATATAAGTAATAATTAAATAAGATGAAAAAAATTGGATTTTTAGACTAATAATGTCCATAAATTAAGTGATACTACTGAATAAAGATATACATATATGAATATATATAGGAATGACTATATATATGTCATCCATATATATATATTTATATACATTGAATAAGGATATACATATACGACTATGTACATATATAGTCATCCCTATATTCATATATGTATATCCTTATTCAGTGTATATGGACATATGGACATTGTGTGTGTGTGTGTGTGTGTGTATATATATATATATTATATATATATATATATATATATATATATATGCATCTCCGTATTTTTTATCTTATTTAATTTCTATATTTTCTAAACCATTCAAAGATTAAATCACAGTTTTTCTCTTTTTATGCATTTTACCAAGAATGATTTAATCACATAAATAAATAGATGTAGTAAAATAATTTATAGACATTACAATTACCTGTCATAACATGTAGACAGATAAAAGGAATCAATGAAAGAACAAACAGGAAACAACATTTTACAATTCTCCACAACACTTTGTGGATATTGATATAATTATAGTCTTTCCTGATTCCAATAAGATTTTATCCTTCTCAACATTCTACAATATTATTGTAGAGACCATTCACATTGATGGGTTTTATTGTATTGACTGGCAGTGTAATATATTGCCTGGTCAACGAGTTCACACCCTGGAACATGGTGCAGATGACTGGTGCATGGGCACAGGAAACGTGTGAGTGTCAAATATGGGCCTGAAAACAAAAACAGGGTATTGTCTTGAACGCATTGAATGGACTTTTGACACCCAGAAAATGCAGGTGTAAATTGACATTCCATAGTCAAAGAAAATGTGTAGGTATAGCCCATAAACAATTAAAACAAGCTGTGTGGGCAAGGAGGTGCATCTACAGGAAAACTGTGTAGGTGTCATGATCAAAGAGGCATAACCCTATTGAGTTATAGAATTATAAAAAAAAACCTTAGAAATCTGGGTTGAGCAGATTGAGATCGCTCGTAGTCAGAACTCATAAAGGCTCCTGTGTATGTGTATTCTCTGCTGACGAGTCTCATTCTACACACAATCGTAGAATAAAAATATAACTTTATATTTTTATATATACCTACATTCCATGTTCTTTGTCAGGTTCAGTGTGAGTATATAACATGAGTTTTAGTTCTTTGTCATGATTTTTAAATTTGTTGCAGATCTAGTAATTGTGATGCTCAATACAACACATCTATTTTATTGTACTCTGATAAGTCTTGTAACAGAGTGGGGGAGAGCCAGGAATGTAACAGTGACATGTTAATTAGCATGGAAAGTTTTTAGGATGAGTCTGAATAACAAACATGGTGTTTTCTCATTGGTCGATGAGATGTCACATGGCAAAGTGTGAAAGAGTAAGAGTGGTCTTTTACTCAGTTTTGACTTGGGGGAAAATAAAAACCTCCTGTGAACAAATAAGTTGCCTTGTGTTATTACTAAAAACTATAAATGGCACAAGGCAAGATGTCTTCCACCATCCCAAATTGGTTTCCAGACTCTAAACATCAAAGAATTGCCAGCCAACTCAACATCAGCCCAGCAACTTTATTCAGGCCTCTCAAAGGAATACAAGTCTAGAGATAAGTATACAGTAATTATTTCTATATGACACACCATTCTGACATGAGAGTTGTAATGTTACAGTTTGGTAGGTTTTAAGTCATTATACTAAATAAAACCCAATCAACCTATACGATTTTAGGTATATTTAACCTTATTCTATGTATATTTTGTACTTGACAACTTTTAAGACATGCTTTTCTTTCCAAACTAGAAAATCACCTTGCATCTTATAAGGTTGTTGCAAGTAGTTGACAAAATGTAATCTGGTTATCAGTCAGATTTCGCATTGTCCATAATTCTTCTCTACATGCTCCAGCCATAGAAATTCTCAAATTGTATTCTGGTTATCACTCAGATTCCTTGCTATCTGTAATTCTTTTCTATGCACTCCAGTCATAGAAGTTCTTGTTGCCAAAGGAAGAATTCTGCCATTTTTTATGTGTGCTACAGTCATTCCAATTTTCTTCACAACCACATAAGTAATTTGATTAGTTTTGAAGCACTAGGTAATTTGCATGCCTGTGTATGAAGCAGGTGATTTTGTAACTCATACATTGGGGAGAGAGGCCAAGACTACTGCAAAGGTTAAGGGTCAGCTTTAGAGCTGCAGTGGCTTTTAGATTAAACTGTAAACATCTCCACAAATGTAAACAAGGGAACGATTACTTCTACAATGGCAACTGTTTTCTATGATAACAATGTATAACAGTAATACATATGGAGGTGTGTGGTGTAATGGTTCAAATCGTTGGAAATGGACTCATCAACCAGAGTTCAAATCCTGGACGAGGCTGTTTGCATTTCACATAGCCCTAATACTCTTTGGAAAGTTATGAATCCATATCTTCTCCCTCCAGCTATGGGTAAATAGTAGGGTAGACTGGGCTCTTCAACCATGGTTAGGTAACCACTCTAGGAGAAGGAAAACTCTGAATTCAAACCTGTTAAACTCCACTTAAGAAATTGACCATGTATCGCATCCTGCTCATGCAGACGGGTTGGTGTGTGTGTATATATATATATATATATATATATATATAACAGTAATACTTACTGGTACTTCATATGAAATAATACCAGTCAAGATGAAAATTGAATGATGATACTTAACCATCTATGTAACTAGACAAACTTAAAGCTTTTAAATGCAGAATATTAGGATTTAATAAGGATTTGAATACATATGAAACTTTAAAAATGACCTGATAGCTATGAATGTCAAGTGAAAATCCTTTACATAACATTCATAGTTTAAACCCATTTAAAAAAAATGTTTGCTCAAATTAGGGTGCATCTTATAAACCATCAACTCTTTTCTATGCTAACAATGTATAACAGTAATACTCACTGGTATGGCATATAAAATAACACCAATTAGTTTAAACCTGTTTATTTCTTTTTAAATGCCTACCCAAATTGAAGTGTGTCTTATATATATAGGATGTGGCACAAGATCAATTTTTTAAGCATAATTTAACAGGTTTGAATTAAGAGTTTTTCTTCTCCTAGACATGGTTAAAGAGCCCAGTCTTGTCAACTATTTATCCATATCTGGAGGGAGAATAGTTGGATTCTTACCTTTCCCAAGGGTATTCGTGCTATATGAAATACAGACAGCCTCGTTCAGAATTTGAACTTGTTGTGTTCATATCCTCTAATAGTAACCATTACACCACATACATGGAGTGTCTTATATATCTATTGGTTAGAGCTATATCCAATGGCTTGTCTCAAGTAACAAATTGTAAATTGAAATATGGTCCAGAAGTTTTTTTTCACTTAATTCTATGGAAGTTACTGGAGAATAATCAAAGTTCCAATTACCATTGAATTGGGAAGACAAGGCAACAAACGGTTGTAACTCAATACAAACCCGAATAGTCACAAAGTCTACCCAGCCTGTTTACCACAAGTAAGATGTGGCACAAGGTCATAAGTACAAGAGATCCAGTAGGATCGAACTCACTATTAATGGATCTACAAGACTAGCTTGCTAGCCATTACACCACGATGGAATGTTGCATGTATGGGGCATTGCTATTCAGTAGTAATGTATCTGCGAGACTTGCTTGCTAGCTACTACACCATGATGGAATGTTACAAGTATGAGGCACCTGGTGAGGATCAAACTTGCTATTCAGTACTAATGGATCTGCGAGACTAACTTGCTTTCCATTACACCATAATGATTGGTATATTTTCTCTTTTTGATTGCATTTAGATTTTTCCAAGGCAAAAAAGAAAGAAAACTAATGAACAGAAATAAAAGAGAAGTATTCACATTATGACAATCAGAATTGTGTTTGCTAAGTTTGTACATTTAGTTGTTAAATAAAAGAAAGAATTTTCTTTTTGTGATAGTCTATTCCCTCGTGATTGTTAGCGAGACACATCCATGTGTTTGTGCATGTGTGTCAGCATGCCATGTCATATTTTAATTGCTAAGGTGGACTAAAGATGGAGTGCATTATGCTGAGTTTCCATCCTTCTACCAGCAAGGGTTAAATTCATTCTTCTATTATACCTTCACCGATGAGAAAAGTGGATCAGAATGCAACCCTCTGAGAATCACTGAGAAGGCATTTTATTGGCTGATAATTAGCCCATCAATTCTCACATAGCTCTACGCTATCAGTGTCAACTGGAGAAAATCCCAAAACTACATTTGATACTACATTCAATTACTAACAGTACTTTCTCCATTAATTGTTCAAATCTTCTTTTTATTTTTACCTTTCTTAAAAGGAACAAAATCATGGCGAAAATGTTTTCTTTTTCAATCTTTGAGAATCAATAAACTAAACTATACTAACAATCATTAAACTTTAAAACTAATTGTGGTGCTTTTGATGTAATCTGGCAAATGACATAAGCTGAATACTTTTGAGACAGACCTTGTCATATCTATTATTATACTAAAGCTGAGAGAATCAATGTTGGTCTGCTAAAGCCTTTTTAAAGTTTAATGACACATTTTATATCAAAATATCCCTTACTTCTAGAATTGAGTTATGTTTGAAAAAAATCCATTTTAATTGGTTCTAATTAGTCATAATTTGCCATTAACATTGTGCCTGTCACTGTCCCCACTCTCTATATATATCTTGATTACTTCCTTGTCATATACATTAGTATCTCTGTGAATTTAAAAGAAAGTGATTTAGAGAGTATGAAATATATTTGTATAAGTTTCAGGAACACCTAGCCTGTAGCTTAAATTAAGTCAAACAAGATTACAAAAGGATTTTAATGTTTTTAAATTTAATTCACTTTGTTAACTCACTTTTCCCTAATCCCAATTATCTAACCAAAGCTCGATGGGTGACCCAACAGGTCACATTTTGTCTAGTATATATATAAAATTATGTGTGTGTGTGATCTCAGCTGGAAAGATAAGACAATATCTTAATGCTACTGCAATGCACTTGTTCTTAGAACCATCAAAGAACAAAGATAATTCTTATTTTTTGTAAATATTTTCTTTTCAAATGGTAAATAAAGATTTATTAGCAGCTTTGGAGTTTATTTTGGTAGCTTCAGTAAAAGCCTTCAAGCACCTTTCTGAAAGAGTAATAGCAACTATATATATATATATATATGGGGGGGAGTGAATACATATATTAGGTACATGTGTAAAACTTCCAAGGATCCTGTTATCTGAAAACTACAAACAGAATACATAAAAAAAATTTTAAGTTAAAAAAATCTGGACTATATCTTGCACACCAAAAAAAAAAAAAAAAAAAAAAAATATATATATATATATATATATATATATATATATATGAGGATTGTTCAATACATAAAAGGTATTCTTTTTAAAAAGGAATATAAAAAAAAATTTCTGAATTTTTTTTTTTACATAAATATAAATTTTGCATTTGTAATAGGTTTATAGCAAAAAATATTTTAATCTCCCCAAAATATTTTTTGTGGTTAGTCAGAATGGCAGCAAATCAAACATTACTCCAGGCTTTAACAGAGTTCTGCCATCAAGTTTTTGGTGCAAACCATGTGAAATTTATTAAAGAATGTCACATGTGTACAGAAAAGCATATTTTAATTTAAAAAAAAGCTTATAAATGGGCTAAACATGGATTTGCCATTATGAGCCTGAGTTAAAAAGAGTAGAAACACACTGACTCATAAGTGAATAAAATGTTCCCAGGAACTGGGACCAATCAAAAATATTATGCTGTCATTTTTCTGGGACATTAAAGCAACTGTAAACAGTGCTTCCTTAGGCAAAAGTCACCTTAGCTATTGTATATATATATATATATATATATATATATATATATATATATATGATTATAATTTAATGCTAAAAGCCTTTTTAATCTTTAAATACAGTGCTCTATGCACAAAAACTCAGAGCAATATCTACAATAAGACAGAAAAAAAACATGACTGAGTTTCATGTGGCCAATTTTCAGGTAAGCCATTAATGAAGTTGATATTGACTCACTTGTGGATTGGCAATATTAAATTTTGTTAGTTTTGAGTTTTATTGTTGAAATATTGTGTGTGTGTGAATGTGTGTATGTAGTTTTTTTAAGATGAAAGTAATTATGTCCTTCCTATGGTTTATAGTAACCAATATTCAAATCTAGATGAAAAAAAGATTTTGAATGCTGATTTTCACAGAAGGTTGGTCCTCTATACTGGCACTACACTTTCTTCTGATTCTTTCCCAATTTATCTAACCTTGTATCACACAATATAAATGCACATGCATGTGCACTCATGCACATTTGTATGTATATCAAGAATATCTTGATTATTGTGGAGAATAACAAAACCGAAGAGAATACCTTTAGGCAATTAAGGTTTTTATTCAACTGAAAGAATGCATGTGTGTAAACAAAGATGGCAAATTTGACTGGCTAAACAAGGGGAATAATCCCTTAGAAAGGGCAGACAACTCTAAAATAATGTCATTTTACCCCAATTATATTTCACCTCTTTGTTAGAATGACTGTGTACACATCATGGACGTCTGAGAGAGCTTTTCAGAAGTTAATTTTATAAAATTTTTCATTGACTCCTCATTCTCTATTTGTATAAAGATCAATGAATTTTCAGTTTTATTGCTTATTTTTATTTTATTTTAGGGATTATTGTGCTGTTTTCTGTGTACATATTCTTATTAGACACAGTCAAGGTTTATTATATGGTTAAATGTTTATTTTATTTTTTTGCTGCTCTTATCTTGACTGTTAAGAGAACAGAGTAATTTTCTCTATTACTAGTTATTAACTCCATATAACTGCTTGGAGATGGGGAGTCCCCATGGTGTAATGGCTACCACGCTGGATTGTGACATCCTCGTAAGCAAGTTCAAACTCTAGTTGTGCTATTATGTTCACTTTCAGACTAATACCCTTGGTAAATGTATGACCACTCTTGTCCCCACAACTATGGGTTAAATATAGATTAGTATTAGGAATACTTGATAGAAATTACTATCCCTATATCCAGAAATCAATCTGTCTATTGTAAATAAATCTGATTTTGCAGTACATATGTTTTATAGGGATGTGGAAATGAATACAATAGGGGACTATAAGATTCCTAAACACATAAGTAGTAAGTAAAGTCAACCGGGTAGCCTAATGTCAGTATCAGCCAGACAGTGAGGGAGTCTATCCCCTTTACCAAGGAAATTGTCTGAGGTGAAGTGCCACACATACCATCAGCTCCTCACTTTTACCGCACAGATCCCCGTGCTACTCATATGCTGAGTGGATGAGGGCCAGTATGGAGCTAGGAACCTTGCGATTCCTAGGCAAGTGCTCTACTGACTGAGCTAAACCAGCCCTAAAGTAGTCTATTAGTATACCTGTTTAAATTTTAAACAAAATATTATTATTATTATTATTATTATTATTATTATCTTGCTTGTTCTTATCACAATTTTTAATACTATGTATTAAATTTGATATTATAAATACCAGATCTGATATGTCAGGTTTGATATTGTATTTTAGATATAACTAATATGTTGTAAATATGAATACCAAATTTTCTTGGTCTTTTTTACCTGTATAATGGGATATTTCAAGTTCACTCTCTATTCACCTTAGAATTTATTCTATTCAAATAAATTCCTATTATTATTATTATAAAAAAGTGACACATGTGAGAGCCACTGCCTCACTAAGCTAAGTTGGCCCCTTTCAAAATATGATTTAAATTATGATGGAATACTTGAAACTATATAATTGTGTACAAATTATTAGTATTAGATAAGAATATGTGAAACTATGTCACTTAAATAGTACCCAAAGACCAGTAAACAAAATAAGTATCAAACTAACCAAATTACTTGAAGCTAGAATCTTTATAAAGGATTATTATTAGTTACTCGATAGCATATAGCAATCTAATCTCTTTTCTATGAAGCATCATGTGATGTTTGTGGCAAGCCATTCTGTAAATGGTACAAAGCACAGGGAGAAGTGGTTCCATGCCTTTCACAAAGTTATTAGTGTATAGTAAATATAAGCAGATTCAGCAAGAAATCAAACTCAGTTATCCGATTTCATACATATTAGGTTTCAGTTTCAATGGAGATATGAGCTGACTCAGCTTGCAGAATTAATTACTGTTTGGTTTCTTTGTTTAATGGCATATTAACCTCTATGGGTTATTTAATGTCATCCTTGTAGAAGAAAAGTAGTGATACTATCTAATCCATAGCTGGGTCATACATATTAGTAAATGCATGTTCATGCACAAATGCACATAAAAACATATTTAAGGGGTTGCTGAAAAGTTCTTGGCTTAACCAAAAAAAGAATGGCCTTTTTAAATTATTCTTATTGAATCTTACTTTTTAAAGAAAAGTGAAGTGTGTTGGACGGTATCAAGGATTATGGGACAGAGATAGCCATTAACTACTTCCTCTGTCCCATAATACTTGGTACATTTGCCTATAAATTGTGTACACTGAATGTAACAATTAATATGAGACACATTTGTACTCTAAAAGAGATATTCATCTTCAAGCAAAGGTGTGAGAGAAATGTGTTGTGCAGACCAAATTAATAATTGTTACATTTGCTTATACATTTCATACATTAAATGTATCAATCATTATGGGACAGAGATAGCTATGAACTGTTGTAGTTTTGTTGATATAAGGCATCATGTAAATGGTCACTCATACTTATAGACTCGCCTATAAACACGTGACCTGAGAAGGATTTCTATTGTCCAATCACTGGCACTGCTGCTGCTGCTTCTACTGTATTAATAGACATACCACTCTGAGTTACTTCATTGACATTTGGATTATCTCTGACGAAGGACTTACAAGGAATACGTTAACACTGGATTCTTACTGGCTTGCTTACTTATTCATTACATCTGGAAAGAAGGATGGCTGTCAGATACTCAACAGGTTATGGAACCAGACGCGCACGGATCTTTTTCAATGGCAATGATGACAGCTTCGAAATTTGGGAAACTAAGTTCAATGGATACCTTCGAATCCTTCAACTGCATGATATAATCAATGCACCATCTGACCACCCGGAGGACCCAGTTTTCGTAGATAAAAATGCTGCAATATACGCAGAATTAATACAATGCTTGGATGATCGAAGTCTCTCACTCGTAATGCGAGAAGCTCGTGATAATGGTAGAAAAGCAATGGAAATATTAAGGACCCACTATTTGTCAAAAGGCAAACCAAGAATTGTGGATTGTATCGACAACTAAGTTCGTTAAGTAGAAACGATTATGAATCAATTACTGATTACATAATCCAAACTGAGAGCATTGCTAGCTCATTAAGGGATGCCGGGGAGATTGTAAGCGATGGATTGTTGATCGCTATGGTATTGAAGGGCCTGCCTTCAAATTTCAAACCCTTTGCAACAGTAATAACCCAAAGGGATAAGACTATGACGTTTACGGAATTCAAAGTCAGTCTTCGTAGTTATGAGGAGACAGAAAGTATGTACTCTGGGGAACCAAAAAATAGAACTATACAACTAAAGACCCAATTCAAAAAGGGTAAAATCAACCCTCGCTATGAGGACAGATCAACTAGATATACCAACTACCAAAATTATCAGGGAAGCAATTGGAAGGATACCAGGAAGTCGCCAACAAAAACAAATATTATTTGTTATGTTTGTCAGAAAAAGGGCCATATGTCCTATGATTGCAGGAATAGGAAAGACTTTTGTCAAAATGTTAAATATTCCCCCAAAGAAAAAAGACATATTTCTTTTCTGCTGGATATGATTCTTTAGCACATAAAGAACATTTGCTCGTTGATTGCGGGGCCACTCAACATGTCATCAATGATAAAACTAAATTTATCAGTTGGGACCCCAATTTTCAATCTGAGAATCACTTCGTGGAATTGGCTGATGGAAGTCAATCCACTGGCTTAGTGCAAGGACGTGGTGACGCGCGTGTATATTTGAAAAATAGTAAAAGTCAAATTTGCGAAAGCATTTTGAAAGGGGTATTGTATATCCCCACTTTTAAACAAAACATCTTTTCAGTAAGGGCAGCTACGGCTTCCGGGGCCCACATGAATTTTGGACACAAAACATCAAAGTTGATCTACCCAAATGGTACTATATTTAATATAGTAAGAATGGGCTGTTTGTATTATTTAAAAAGATATTAATTCCTCCGAGACTGCGAAATATGATATTAATCCGTGCCATAGTCTTGGAACTCTGTAAAATGAGTGATATAAAAAAAAACTGCCAATAGTAGTAAATGTAAGGAAAATGAAATTTACCCCCTCATTAAAAACTAACTGTTGTAATATATGTATTAAAAAAAAAAAAATGGCCGAGACTAAAAACAAAGTGTTAAAGAAAAGATACGAAGATATTGTCGCTCGTTTTTGCGACAGCTGGTCAAATTGAACATGTTGGAAAATCCAATTTAAGGTATGTTGTAAATTTATTGACGATTTTTCTGGACTTATGATGTTATATTTCCTAGCCCATGAATCTGATACTCTGCTAGTTACGAAACAATACTAAGCAGATGTAAGCCAATATGGCAAAGTTTGAAGTTTTTACCGGTTCTAGACCGAATTTAAGTCGTATGCATATTTTTGGGACGACTTGTTTTGCTGTGTGCAAAATAAAAAGAAATTGGATCCTCGTTCTAAGGAGGGTATTTTTATCAAGTATGATAAACAAAGTGGGCGTTCCTGGAATAATATTTTCCAGAGTTACCTGTTTGAACAGGATTATGTGATGCCGAATGGGCAGGTTCAAATGACCAAAAAAAGTATATCAGGATACTGTTTTAAATTATCGGACGAAAGCTCGAGCATTTCCTGAAAATCTAAAAGAACAACCAGTGGTCTCTTTGTCAACATGTGAGGCAGAATTTGTTAATATGGCGGTAACAGTCTGCGAAGCCCTTTATTTAAAAACATTAGTGTTAAAAACCCTGTAACTATTTATTGTGACAGTCAGTCGAGCATACTACTGGCAAAAACCCCCTCATACACCAGAAAACAAAACATATTGATATAAAATATCAACTTATAAGGAATGAAATTAAAGAGGGGTAAGATTAACATTTCAGATCTGTTCACAGGATCGTTGAACAGGATAAAGCTGAATGATTTTAAAAAAGATATCATGGGGGGCCAAAATTAAACTTAAGATGTTGCCCTGTCGGTTTGGGCTGTAGAATAATCCGACTGTATTCATGCAGAGGGGTAAGACCCCCCCCCAAATGAATGTCCTGGGCAATGACATTAAACCTGTTCAATAAGTTACTAATTCATTAACTTGTATTAATTAAATGTATTGTACTGTAAAGTACCGTATTCGTTTGAACTAACAAAAACAAAACAAAGATAAAAAAAAAAAGGGGCCAAAAATACTAACTTTGGCCAGTAATGTTAGGAGTAGGAAAAATAAAAAATAATATAATTAATATTTTTTTTTACAAAGTAAGCTTAGTAGAATATTAGATTAGTAATAGTATTTTTGCTTTTACTACAAAAATGAAATTACAAATTTCTGAATGACTTTATTGTAAACATTCTCTGAATGAAATGATTTGTCGATTGTAATCGATTGTAAATTTCCTCAATGGAGGAATTTAATATTGTTTAATAAGATAGCCCTTATATCAAAAAAGGGGGCGTGTTGTAGTTTTGTTGATATAAGGCATCATGTAAATGGTCACTCATACTTATAGACTCGCCTATAAACACGTGACCTGAGAAGGATTTCTATTGTCCAATCACTGGCACTGCTGCTGCTGCTTCTACTGTATTAATAGACATACCACTCTGAGTTACTTCATTGACATTTGGATTATCTCTGACGAAGGACTTACAAGGAATACGTTAAACCCTGGATTCTTACTGGCTTGCTTACTTATTCATTACATCTGGAACGAAGGATGGCTGTCAGATACTCAACATGAACAACTGTCGCATAATAATGGTTACATTTACATATGCATTTCCTATACTAAATGTAAAAACTATTATGGGACTGAGGTAGTAGTTCATGCCTATATATTTTATGCATAATTCCCATTATGATGAGGCTGAGAACTTTTCAGCAGTCCTTCATATACAAACACTTGTATACACTTACAGATACACACAAATTTGAATAACTGTGACAGTTCATGACTTCCCTGTTGTTTTTCCACACAAAGAAAGAAATTGCAACATAAAAAATTCCTGTCACAAACTTTCCAACAAAATTATTCCTAAGCACTGCCATTTTCTGACAGTCGGATCATGCACCCTGGCTCATGAAATAAAAACTCTCCAAACAAACCCAACCCCCCTAACAGGATCCTTTAGGTTTTGTTCCACTCTTACCCACAAGTAAAAGTCCATATTCATTTTATATGACCACCAAGAATCCATTTCCCCAAGATCTATGTCTCCATTTTACTCTAAAGAAAGAGTCTGCATATTTCCCAATGTATGTTGTTACTACCAGAAAGTCATCTCCTCAAAGTCTCATATGAATAAAAACAGATTCCATGAAAATGCATATTTATATAGATATATATTAATGACAGCAGATCACTGGTTGGTTGGATTTTATACAGAAGTCTGCGATATCACAGCTAAGATATAAAACCATGAACATAGTTATATTTATTGATCAATTTACAAACCACATTTATTCATTTCCTTCACTCATGCCATTATATTTTTTTTACTTCTTGGTAGGTTTATGCATATAGGTTACCTATAGTTAAGTCAATACCAAATGAACATAGATAACAATAGTTAGAGGTCAAAACATTTTTGTTTTTTTAATCAACATTCTTGTAGAATATATCAAGAGCTCTTCTATGGTTTTATGCATTTCTTTAAACTTCTGTAATGCTCTACATAGGGAATATTTTGATGATTCTAGCTTTTCTGAAAGTTTTTGAAGCTTATACAATGCTTTACATATGATATCTTTCAATGATCCAAGGTAATATGAAAGATTTGAAACTCATGCTCTACACATGGTCTCTTTTGAAAATCTGAAGCTTATACAAAGCTCTATATATAATATCTTTCAATGATCCTAAGTAATCTGAAATTTGAAGTTTATGTAATGCTCCTTTCAATGATCTGAGTTATTTTGAAAGTTTTCAAGTTCTCATCTACTTTCTGTTTTGATAAACAATTGATGGTTATCAATTGCCCCAGATCAAATTACAATCTTTAAGACACTTAGATCAGTTTTGAGCAGCAAAATCTGGTATTGTTTCATTTACTTTCCCTTCTCAAAATCTGTTTCAGCAGTTTTTAATTCCCGTTTAAAATGATACTTTGAATATCAATACTTGTAATAATTATTATAACATCAGAAAGAAAAAGTACAGCTGAATTTTGGTTGGTTGGTTGGATTTTATGGCATGTCAACCCTTGTTAGGTCATTTTATGCTGAAGATGTTTTTGTTCTATTCATTCTTGATAGGCAAATATTTTTCTATTTAATCTATAGATGGGACCCAAACAAGTACTACCATTCCAGGTCAACAGCTGAATAGTGATGATGATATTATGTAGTCATAGATAGTGGATTCATAGTCTTTAGATATGCATATGAAATAAACTTTGGAGTAATACCCAAAAATACTTTTAATACACCAAAATATGATACATATGACTGAATTTCATACCAAAGTTGTCAGGTTTCAGTTGTCCAAAGTGGAGATGTGAAGGAGAATAATTTCCCTACAGGAAGTTGGACGAAAGACATAAATATTAAAATATGTACTACATGAGAATATCCCTAGCTAGTCATGCTAACAACAGATTAGCCTTTACTGCTTTGAAGAACTGCATGTTTGTTTCCTAATTTCCTTTACAAAAAGTAATAAACCTTATTGTTAACCATTCCGAATTTTAATGTTTTTGATAAGTCAGTTACAACACTAAGTTAATTCCTTGTAACCAAAATATACTAGTACATATGGTTGTTTTAAGAGTACATTGTATCTTTTATGATTTTAAGAGACTTGTAAATAATACATTGCAAAGTTTCATATATCAGGTTTCTAGGCTGATAGACATTATATGAAAAGAATTGGAATAACAATGAATCTGTCTGGATGAATCTTTGGTGTTTGGATATGTGAATTGTTATCACTGAAAAGAGGAATTTGATGAGTCAGAAATTACTATAAGCAACATTCAAAAGTAGAAAAACAGAGAAGTAAATATTAAAATTAAGAGCATTTTTAATTTCTATACATCAGCTTGTATTTAATAAATATAAATTTGGTTAGAAAAGCATTTTGCAATATTTAAGAATATTAGAATTTGACAGAGATTCATATGATAAAGGGTATATATATATATATATATATATATATATATATACACACACACACTAGGTGTGTCAAAAAAGTATTGAGATTTTTTGTACATTTGGTACACCTTGTATTCAGAAAAGAATAACATTCCATTCATTCTTCATTTATATCTTGATAAATACAGCTTTAAACTTGGTACTTTTTTGACACACCTTGTATTATGAAAAAATAATCAATGGAATGTTATTTTTTCAGAATACAAGGTGTGTCAAAAAGTACAAAAATCTTGATACTTTTTTTTTACACACCTTGTATATACATTGCCGGAGAATATACAAAAATATAAGTGCAAATAAGAACAACATACTTGTTAAAGGAAGAAAAATATTTAATTCTCAGTTTATCTAAAATAGGATAAAATTATGTAGAATTGGCACCAGCATTTGTAACTGCCGCTAAACTGACCAGTTAATTATATCTTATTTTTATATAGCTATTTTTGTTTATTAAAATTAACTACAACCACAGTATTCAATTTAGAGTAGTTTAATAGGTTTATTAATACCATTTTGTGCCCAGCACTAGTTTCTGCAGTCTATGAACCCTAACTGGAAAAGGGTAAGGGGAAGTTACATACAAGCCTTTAGAATTATATGTCACTGGTCGGGGATAGACGACAACGGTAAGTGTTTTCATATTTCTTTGAGGATTTCCTATTTCTTTTTAAATGTATTTGCTGTTATCTGTTTATTAAATGCTATTTGTTTTCCTTGTACAGTTTCACGGTGTTTATTAAATAAACTTAATGACATAAGTAAAGAAGAGTCATGTGTCCCTTTCTATGAAGACCAGTAGGCAGTAAAAGCATTATTATTTCAATCACTTTGATATGTGGTAGGTTAATTGGTTGATTAGTTTTGGAGGCACATTAATAGTTTTTGAGTTACTTAATGCCACAGTATTTTTATTTTTTTAATTATTTTTGCAACCAATTATAACATTTCAGGTTGCTATTCATATTCAACAATAATCATTGCAAACAATTATAACTTCAAGTAATGTTTCTTAATACAAATAATTTGTAAACAATTATATGGTTTCAAGTATTCCTATTTGACTTCTAGATACAACCATAAGACTTACTATCAATTCAGGTCAATATGGAGCTTAAAGTAATGGCAGTGAAGGAGTGACTCTGTACTCCCCAAATCTCCAGAAATGAACCTCACCATTATATGTAGTTTAGTGTCATACTCTGGACACCCCGTTTTGTGGGAGGGGTAACCTTTCTGCAGGAGAAACAAAGATGTAAATGATTGAATCAAATAAGCGCTGCTCCCAAGTACGTCATTTGGAATCATATTCTTATTTTGTATATGATAGAAGCACATATTGTGTAATGGTTATCACAGTAGGAAATAGACAAATCCTGGACAAGGCTGTTTGTGCTTGTATTTCATATACCACTAATACTGTTGGGAAAGATATGAATCCAACTATTCTCCCTCCAGCTATGGGTAAATAGTAGGACAGATTGGGATCTTTAACCTTGGAATGGCAACCAGTCTTGGAAAAGGAAAACTCTGAATTTACCTCTCTTATCTTTCAAAAACAAAAGCGACATCTCCACCATCGATGGCAAACTTCTAAACTCGGTAGAACAATTTAGATACTTAGGCAGTAACATCTCCTCCACAGAAAACAACGTTAATGCACATATAGGAAAGGCATGGGCCGCTATAAATAAATTATCGGTCATATGGAAATCCAATCTCACAGACAAGTTAAAGAGACAGTTCTTCCAGGCTGTTGTTGTATCAGTGCTGCTGTATGGCTGCACCACCTAGACCCTAACTAAGGGACTAGAGAATAAACTAGATGGGAGCTGCACAAGAATGCTGCAGGTAATCCTGAACAAGACGTGGAAACAACACCCTACGAGAAAACAGCTGTACAGTAACCTGCCACATATCACCCAAACCATCCGAGTAAGACGGACAAGAGATGCGGGATACTGCTGGAGAAGCAAGGACGAACTCATAAGCAACGTCCTCCTGTGGAAGCCAACACATGGGCATGCCAGTGTGGGCTGACCAGCAAAGACGTACATTGATCAGCTCTGTGCAGATACAGGATGCTACATAGAGGACCTCCCGAGAATGAGCGATAGGGACGGATGAAGAGAGATTGTCATGGATATCCGCGCTGACAGCACGACATGATGATGATGATGATGATGAAAACCCACTTAAAAATTGACCTTGTGTCACATCCTGCTCATGCGGAGGGGTTGGGTAAATACATATGATTTTTTTAAACCTTGGCATCAATGTCTATATTAGCTTTCTGAAAATGTACCTCATTATTATTATTATTATCAACTCTTTTTTATCTAATACTATAATTATTGTATCACTACTTGTGAGTTTTTCATACCAGCATTAGCTGGTGGTCTTTTACTGGAGTCTGAATGACTAAAAGTCCCCTCAGGTCTCCGGGATTTTTCTAGCTGATCTTAATAATGATGTTGTCTGAATTTAGATGACCATTAAAAAGTTGATATTTTACAACTATGATAAATATAAGATATTATAGGACAAACAAATGAACCACCACTAACTATAACAAAGTCTAATCTTCATTCAAAGGAAGTGATGCTGTTTATATATGCTTTTACTATAAGCTTTTTCAAGTAAAGCAAATAATTGATTACAACAAGTACAAAATCCAATTAGACTAATTTAAGGCAACAATTGATGAAAAAGCACCCAAAATTAGTTAATAAAAGGTGAGTAATATTCAATAAAGAGGGTACTGAACTACATGTTTCTTCAGCAATCAATTAGAAATTGATCCAGCTTAGCTGGGAAATTTTTACTCTCCTGTCCTCTGGATATTGTACCTTCAGTTTATATGATATTCCAGTCATCATAAAATTAATTTAATGAAAAACATTTTTTTTTTGCAAGGGATACTCAGAGTACTATTTTCTTTTTAGTTAATAAACCAAACAAACTTCTATAGTAGCTTACTAAGTTTTGTTACATTGAATTGTTATAATAAGTAAAGTCGTCAGGGTGGGGTAAAGTCGATATCAGCAGATCAGCGAGGGAGTCTATCCACTTTTCACTAGTGCTAGACCAAGGAGATTGTTTTTTGCGCCTGAGGTGGAGCACCACATCTACCATCAGGTCCTTACTTTACCACACCAATTCATGTGCTACCCATACGCTGAGTTGGCGAGGGCCAGTATCGAACTAGGAACCTTGTGGTTTCTAGCCGAATGCTCTACTGACTGCCCTTTTTCTTGATACTGACTTATGTGATAATGTTCTACCTGTCAAGGGGAAACGTGTAAATCTTATAGGTGAACCTAAGTAGAACCTGAAGTTTACCCTCAGATTATCACAAACAAGACTGACACATCTAGTGTAAAAAAAAAGAAAAGCTTTTATTGTATATAGCATATATTTCTATGGCACAGGTTTTACAGGCTGATATACTAAATCACAAAATGAAAGACAAAACAAAACAACACTGTTGGGGCCTCTTAACAGACATGGGGCCCTAAGAAACCATTTATATCACTTAGAGATCAGGGTGTTTTTGCTTATACATAATCTCATACTATCTTGTATTTCATGTATAATACATATTAGACTAGACAGTGAATTATTTCAGTTCTGTAATTTTATACTGTGTGATAATAAGGTAGTAGGAGGATGACATCAAAAGTGGTAGTGGTGGTAATAAAATAGTAACCTTACTATCCACCACATATTCACCTACCCATTCACTAATTCCATCATTTATTCTGTCAGCCAATCATGTATCTCTAAGTCACTGCAGCTTCTGTTAATAATGAATACTGAATAAAGACTCAGTAGATCTGAGAGAAAGTCTATTGAAAGAGAAAACATTATTGAAAAAAAAAAAGATGGAGGGGGTGCAAAAAGAGAAACAAAGGGAGATAATTGAAAGCTATGATAAAATAGGAACAAAGAGAAGATGCAACAGGGACATTGCAGAGTTGGAGGAAGAGGAGGAAGAGGGTACATGGCAAGAAAGATTCTTAGGAAAACAGAAAACAAGAAAGAGTCAAAATGAAAAGGAAGAAAAAGACTGAACTGGAAAAAGGAATTTAGAAAAACAGAGTACTTTTCTTGTACTTAAGTATTAACATTATTTTTCTGTCTATGAATATTTACTAAGCTCAGCTTAATTTGGCACACGATCAGATTTAAATGTGAGGAATTAGACTAAGAAAAATACATTCTATGTACTAGCAAGAATATGCACCCTCTGGGTGTAAGTATTTAAGTTTTAATGTCATTAAATTTATTAAATTAGACTAATTAAATTAAATGAGGACGCATATGAAAAGATTACTTATTTTAACTATATTTTAATGGGTTTCTATATAAAAATCATTCATAGGATTGATTTTAATACATTGGAGAATAAAAAAATAATAGTAGAGATCAAGTAATTATTTGTTAAAACCAATATGCAAATTAACCATATATTGTGTAAACCTTTATTTCTTAGTGATATATAAGACACATTGCAGGATTTTAAATGCATTGATAACATGGAATCTAAGTCAGATCTTAATAGTCATCATTATTAAGTAAGATTTATTCTATGTATTAATCAAAGATTTTTACTACAAATTAAATAATCATTGATAAACCTATGCAATTCCTAAGGGTATTGTGATGTAAGCAGTAACAGTTTTGGTTAAAGATAGATCCTGAATCTCCATTATAATAAGATTTATCCAACTCCTCTGGTCAATTTTTAAATGGTTTAATAAATTTGGATTCCTAGTTTTCCTTGTCCTTAGTCAAGCACAAGACCAGATTTGAGGGTGAGGAATGAGACCAGATTTGAGGGTGAGAAATCAGACAAAATACATTGTATGTTATATCCCCTGCCTATGAACATTAATTGGTATGTCCTAATTCTCATGAATACAGAAGTATTATGCTGACTGGGTAGTCTGATACCACTAGCAGAGGTTTACCTTTCTTCACACCACTGGTGAGTATTATGTGTTGTTAATGTTATAAAGATTCAATTTCATTTCTCAGTTTGGTTATTTCTCATTTAGTAACTTTTGTTAGGTTACAACAATGTATTTATATAGCTCCTCTGAAGTATCTTTATACAATATTTTTTAAAAAGTCGTTGGGGCAGCCTAATGTCGGTATCAGCCAGACAGCGAGGGAGTCTATTCCCTTTTCACTAGCGCTAGACAAAGGAGATTATTTTAGCATCTGAGGTGGAGCGCCACACCTACCATCAGCTCCTTACTTTACCACACGTATTCCTGTGCTACTCATACGCTAAGTTGGCGGGGGCTGATATCGAACTAGGAACCTTGTGGTTTCTAGCCAAACACTCTACCGACCGAGTTAAACCGGTCCCTTTATATTATATTATACAATATTACTCACCTCTTATTAACTAATTCTGGATGCTTTTTCATTAATTGTTGCCTTAAATTGGTCTAATTAGATTTCATACTTTTTGTAATCAATTATTTGCTTCACTTAAAAAAGCTTATAGTAAAAGTGTCCTTTTCAATACTGTTATATAACAGAAATAGATATCTCTTCTGATTCACAAATTCATTAAATACACCCACTCACCAACAAAAATTTAAACACTTTAGAACAGAATCTAAGTTATTAAGAAATCTAACATCAAACGGATGTTGATCCAACAGTAGCTTTAAACAAAATGAACAAAAATTTCTGTGCATAGGGTCAACGCAAGCTTCCGGATGAAAAAAACAAATTTACAAATAATGAAAAAAGTCTCGTTTTTAATTTTTTCTCAACCAATCATAAACTTTCCCCCTAAAACTTTTCAAGGTAAATCTCGAGCCTATCCATATTATAAAAGCAGCTGACAAAAAGTCACGAAAGCAGTTGACCCCAGCACTGGTACACAGCATCACTCTTTCAGGCAGATCAAAGGACTACTGAACCTACCGACCCACACCACATCCCCGCATCACACACAACCAAGTCATTTGCCAAGAAACAGACTTTCGCCCCCTTACCTACCCTCATTTCACTGAGTGAAAGAAAGACTCATCATCTCCACTTTTTCAACTTTTGTTTATTTTTAAATAAACAAAATTAATCTAATTTTTATCATCAGTTTTTCTTTTGCTATCATACACTTTCTTGTGATATATCAATACCCACCATATACACAGCATCACTTCCTTTGGATGAAGATTAGACTTTGTTATAGTTAGTGGTGATTCATTTTGTTTGTCCTATAATATCTTAAATTTATCATAGTTGTAAAATATCAACTTTTTAATGGTCATCTAAATTCAGACAACATCATTGTTAAGATCAACTAGAAAAATCCCAGAAACCTGAAGAGACTTGTAGTCAATTCAGACTCCAGTAAAAGACCACCAGCTAATGCTGGTGTGAAAAACTCACAAGGAGTGATACAATCATTATAGTATTAGATAAAAAAGACTTGATAATAATAATAATAATAATAATAATAATAATGAGGTACATTTTCAGAAAACTAATCTTACAAGACATTGATACCAAGGTTTATCTGCAATGAATACTCTGTAAGAATATGAACTTGTCAGTATAAAAAACTTAATAAATATCTATCAATCTCTAAATCTATATGATTGGATGTGCTTTCTTTAAAGTTTTTATCTGAATATTAAAGACTTCCTCCAATTTTTTTTTCAGTCATGTTTTTCTCCCTTCCTTTCACTCTATCCACCCTCTCTCTATTTATCTATTTTTATTATAAACAGAGAAAGAATTTTAATGTGTCAAAGTCTGTAATTATGTTTGAATTTATGTCAGTTCAGAAAGGCAGTTGCCCAACTTGTTTTCTGCTTTCTACATTGAATTAGTCAATATTTGTACACTTAAAATCCTTTTGAATTCACTCTTTCACAGATGCAAGAAAAAAGAAAACAGGGTGGATAAATTTCTAATTTTTTTTCATTCTTTTCTTCATCTAACAACTCATATCTACTGATTCCTTCACCTCCTAAAAAAAGAAAAAGCAATTCATTCACTAAATGATTCAAATTCCTCCATTAATTTTGAACAATTCTATTTCATTCAATTAATAATCAGCTCAATTTTTGACCTACATTTATTTCTTCATCTCTTCATTCTTTTACTGACCTGTTCATTCATTCATTTGAATATTCATTCACTTATTTATTTATCAAGATATCAATTCATTCATTCATTTGAATATTCATTAGCTCATTTATTCTATTCATTAATTTATGCACATTTTTTAAAGAAATTTTTGGAAGGGTTAAGGAATTTGGAAAAACAAAGTGCCAAGTATGTTTAACTACAGGTCAACATATTGAATAGCATGTTGGTATTTACCCAACCCATTTACCACAGATGGGATGTGACACAAGATTACAATAGTTATTTACCCAACCATTTTTCCATGAGTAGGATGTGACAAGGTTTCAAGTATGGGGCATCTAACAAGGATTGAACTTGCTATTCAGTAGTAATGGATTTGCAAGACTAGCTTGCTAACAATGTGACACCCTATATGGAATAGCACATATTAGGTGTGACAAAAAGGACTGAATCTTTAAAGTTTTTAAATTTCAAGAATTTATAAAACTTAGATAAAAACATATACACAGATGATTTGGTTTGGTTTGGTTTCTTTGTTTAATGGCATATCAACCAGTGAGTTATTTAATTCCATGACAAGATAAATCAAAATAATTCATAATAAATTATTTCAATTTTTTTAATTGCATGTCATCATGTCATTTTTGTTATTAACTTTTAACTTAACTAATCAAGTCCTTTTAGAATTTAATAAAAATAACTCATTCAACTGTGGCATATGGAAATCTAATAGATTGCAATGGAGTTAAGAGAATAATAATCAATTAGAATAATTTGATTTATTTTGTTATTGCCTTAAAGAACTAAAATGGTTAAATTACAAAAATACTAATAATACTGGGTACTATCTTGGTTACCTCATTTTAGGGATGACCCTGCCCCACTTTAGAGGTATCAAGTACTTCTCCAATATTACAATTTTTTCTTTTTGGCATACCTGTCTACTACCTAAACTTTGTCACCCCTGATGTCTATGCTATGGTCATTGATTAATAGAATCAATTTTTGAAGCCAATTTTGAACTCACTACACCTGCAAATTAATCAAATTAGCCTTAAATCTAATTTCATTTTAGTTTGACTCTTCCATCAATATATTGTTTCTTGATTTCTTTGTTTAATGGCATAACAACCTTTGTGGGTTATTTAATGTCGAAACCATCTTTGCAAAAGAAAAATAGTGGTACTATTTATCCCATAGCCAGAGGGATGAGGGGGTTCATACCTTTCTGAAAGTGAATATAATAGCATAACTAGAATTTGACCTGGCTTAGTATGATGTCACAATCCAATACATTACCAACTAGACCATAGGAACTCCATCACCATATATATTATCATTTTATGTCTTACCAGAGACAACTTTTAATTAATTTAGTCAAACATATTCACTGCTTATTGCTCACCTTTTTCATACTATCATATAGTACCTAAATAATGAGAATGGAATTATTTGTTTTTTTCTATAAATAATGTCTGACTAAAGAGAGAAAAGAGATCTCTAGGGACTTGTTAATTTAACCTAGCAATTGCTAATTACTCTGTATTTTTGCTTAGTACACCTTTTTCCCTATTCTTAATACTCATGTTTCTTCCTATTATTTCTCTGTTTACTCTGATACTCGAGGTTACAACACAGAAAAATGCCCATTTAGCCTTGTGTCACACTTAGCTAATCTTATAAGTACTTAATTATTGGTCTATTTCTATCCTAATTGACTCACCCTTTCATTTACTTGTGCAATTCATAAATTTATTCATTATATAGATTCTTTCATTCATTGCTTAATTTGATAATAATTCCCCGTTCACCTTCCACAATCATATCCTTTCTTTTTCTCTTTTTTGTATTCATATACTCATGTATCCATTAAACTAAAGCCCTCATTCATTCACTCTATAATAATCTCCATTATTGACTTCTATAATCCTTCTCATTCATTCATATATTCACTTATTCAATAAATTTATAACCTAGTTATTCGTTTTCCATTGTATACTTCTTATTTTTCTCTTATTCATTTATTTAAAACCCAATTCTTTCCTTCAATAACTCAATAACCTTGTGCTTCCTTATTCTCCCACTCACTCAATTTGTATTTACATACAGCAACTTCTTCTTCTTCTTCTCTTCTTCAGAAAAGTAATTTCCATTTCCCTTATATTTGGCTTGTCAAGTCTTTCAAATTTACTCATTTCCTTTGCTCTGAAGATCTGTAATCATTTCTTGATTTCCTTCTGATGCAAACTCTTAAATCAAATATACAAACTGATACCCCAACCTAATTTGATACACACTAATGCACATACAAATCTAACAAAAGGTAAGAAAAGATAAATAAACAATAACAAAAAAATAAACAAATATATCCTTCAAGAAAATCATTCCTTTCTTGTTTCTGAGAATTACATATTTGGCATCTTTTATCGGGCACTGAAATGTACCAAAGAATAACGGCCAAAAACTGGTGCATTTGGGAAAATGGAATCAGCAAATTCTATTCCAACCTGCTAATATTCTATTTGATCAAATGCACTTGATTTTAGAAGTATGAATTGCTTCAGAGTGTACATCTAATCTCTAGTCATCTAGAATGTATACATTTACCCAACACCCCTGCCATGGGCAGGATATGACACAAAGTCAATTTTTAAGTGGAGTATGTATTTACCAGCCCCTCTGCATGAGCAAGATGCGACAATTTTTTAGCACTGTTTACTACTGGTGTTGGCTTGTAAGTGAGTGACTTAAAATTAAATCTGATATATATGTTCCACATGAGCAGGATGTGACACATGGTCAGTTTCTTTAGTAAAGTTTAACAGGTTTGAATTCAGAGATTTCCTTCGCCTAACCAAGGTTAACACCCCAATCTGTGCTGCTGGTTACCAATAGCTGTAGGAAGAATAATTGTGTACCTTTCCAAAGGGTATTAGCACTATCTGAAATGCAACCAGCCTCGTCCAGGATTTGAACTTGGGTTGCTGTCCATTTCCAAAAATGATAACCATTACACCATGAGTGCCTCCACATTTTTAAAGTGAAGTACAGTAGGTTTGAATTCAGTTTTTCCTTTCTCCTAGACTGGTTACTTTACCAAAGCTAAAGAACTTAGTATCTCCTACTATTTACCTATAGCTAGAGGGAGAACAGATGGATTCATGCCTTTTTCAATGTATATACTTCTTTAGTCATCTATAAGGATGGCTGAAAAATTTATATGATAAATGTTGACTTTTGTACAATGGGATCCAAGCACTCCACTATAGATGGAAGAAGTGTGTGTACTATGTTGAAAAATAAACCTTATTTGGTCAGAATCCATTAAACTATCTTGGTCAGTTTGTGAACTTTTCAGACAACTCTCATAGAATGCAGTCATATTTGATGGTAAATCAATGCCAACACTCAAATAAGTTTAATCAACAATGGAGGATCAACATTATACTCAAGAATGAAAGCCTTCCTGTTGTCATCACTATTTGTCTGTAACCAAAAGTACACCACTGCTTACATCAGTCATTTCAAGAATTAAGTAAGTTTATTGATGAGTATTTAATTTATAGTCAGTATCATTACTACATTAAAATATTAGAATTCTATGAAAAATCAATGGTCAAATTTTCACGAGAATTTTGATACTTATAATGCTTTAGATGAATTTATGTTTAAAATAATTTTTTTTCTAGAATATTTTAGGGAAAATATTTTTTTACTAGGTCGACCAACCCTTATTTAATTTTATAAAATCAAAAAAAAAAACAAAAAAAAACAAAACATTGTGGCTTTTAGACCAGTTGTTTTGTGTTTTGCTATTGAGCAGAGTTAAGTTAAACTGCCATTTCCTACAAGCTTTTGATAAGTTTTTATTGTGTATATTATTATTTTTTATGACATAAGTAAACTAGCTGACATAACAAATAAAAAATCAAGCACTATTAGGAGCCTCACAGAGCCCTAGGCAACTGCTTATATTACTTAATAGGAGGCGCATAGGAAATGGACTCGTCAACACAAGTTCAATTTCTGAACGAAGCTGTTTGAATTTCACATAGTGCTAATACCCTTGTGAAAGGTATGAATCCAATTCTCCCTCCAGCTATAGGTAAAGAGCAGGGCAGACTGGACTCTTTAACCATGGCTAGGTATCCGGTTTAGAAGGAAAACTCTGAATTCAAACCTGTTAACTCCACTTAATAAATTGACCTTGTGTCGCATCCTGCTCATGCGGAGGGGTTGGTAAGTGTGTGTGTGTATGTATATATATATATATATATATATATATATATTACTTAATAGGAGGTTTCCAAGAGTGCTTCATTATTAATTTGATATGTGAGCTAGTCTACACATGTCATAAAAAATAATAACATATACAATAAAAACTTATCAAAAGCTTGTAGGAAATTGACACACAACCTGAGTTCAAATCCTGGACATGTTAGTTTGCATTCATATAGCACTAATACTCATGGAAAAGATATGGACCCAAATATTCTCCCTCCAGTTATGGGTAAATAGTTTTGGTATGAGCAGACTAGGCTATTTAACCTTGGTATGGCAACTGCTATAGGAGAAGGAACACTATGAATTCAAACCTGTTATAAACCACTTAATAAATTGACTTTGTGTCTGAAAAATGAAATTGGCACGGATACCCTTTGTCAATGGATACTGGCCTATCTTGATCTTGAAATAGGAAATAAAATACAAATGACAAGAAACATGTATTATTACATTAATAACTTAACTCATCCCCAAAAGGTAAATTTCACATAATTGTTTTATTAACAAATAAATAATTGATTGGCAATACAGAAGGTATGATAAAAGATTCCTCTTACTTGTGTTGGGGGTGGGGGGGCTTCATAGCAACTGGGTGATTTATCTTGTCAGAGAGAGATACGATTATGTAACCATCTGACCTCCCCCAAAAGCAGGAGAAAAAAAAAGAAAGTTTGAAGATATGGGGTCTCGTTTCTTGCATGACCAACGGACACGAGATGTGAGAAGCAATGTTTCAAGAGATGTGACATCTTGAAAAGTCTATCCACACTGAAGAGACGTGAAACATTGAAACACAGTGTCTGTGGATGGCTGTTATATATATATATATATATATATATATATATATATATACACATACATACACATACATACTTATATATACATACATACACACACACACACACACACACACACATTGTATTTCTAGTTTTATGACATGGACAGTGAACAGGGAGTGAGGCGTTTTAACTTTGAAAAGTGTGATGATGTAATCTCTCAATAAATACATGGGTGGATAGTGGGAGAAATGTATGGGTGAAACAAAACCCATATAAGAATGCATAGAAGAATCATCGACTCGAGCAGAGGTCACCAAACTATGGCCCCTCACAAAGCCATTTTATCAGGCCCACCAATGGTATTTGAATGTTGTGTTCTTTGATAAAGTTTTGAAAATAAATATGTTGCTTAAATTTGTTTTTGTACATTTTGCACCACTCATCCATGAATATAACATGGAAAGATAAATTTTGTTTTACATCTTTTATTCAGAGCTTTCATTCTGGCTAGCAAGTATTGAACACAATAATAAGGTTGCGTTCATTATTTTTTTCAATCATCCCATCCACCATGAAAAAAGTTTGATGATTCCTGGACTAGAGCATTACCAATGTATGTAAGATCACTCTCTACTGTCATTATGAGCCCTCTGTGCCATAAAAACGCAGTCTCTCTCTTACTTTTTTCTTATGGTCAAGTCAAGTTGAAAGCATTGATTCCCACTAAATCACCAAACTTAAACAATGATGCACCTGTTCAATATTTAGTTGGGTGACCACTTAAGAGCTGAAATTATGCTGATCTAATAAGTAACACGTTAACAGCATAATCATAACAGGGATACAAAATCTTTCTTGAATACATTTATTGCATCACACCTCGATTTAGAATTTAAAAAATCTGGGTTGCATAAATACTGATAAAATTTTTTTTATCTTGACAAATGTTAAAACAGGAAGAAGAATCAAAGAAGAATTAAAGAAAAAGAAGAATATAAGAATAATAATAATAAGAAGAATGAAAGAAGAAATAAAAGTGAATGAAAAATAAAAGAAGAGGAGAAGTCAGAGAAGGAAAAATAGAAATGAAGAAGAAGAAATGAATGTCAAGAAAAGAAATATCAAAAAAGAAATAAAGGAGATGAAAACAAGAATGAAGACCAATTCAAGCTAAACATGATGATTGGCTTCTGCTAGTTTCTAGAATGGGAAGCTAAACAAAAGTGCAACAAGAAGTTAAATCTTTTCACCTTGTGTATATCTATGTTCCTATCTTCTTATCTATCTTAGTTTCTTTATGTCAACCTCAATTTATTCATATTAACATATGTTCACCTTTGTATATCAACCTCAATCTATTTATATAAACAAATCTGCGGAACCAATATATTGCTGAGGATTGAATAAACAATAAAAAATCCATTCTGATATCTTACATTTAATTGGAAAAAAATTGTCTGTTTTCTATCATAGCTTTTGATTTTACAAAACAAACAAAAAATTGCCAATAATTCAGACAAAAATTATTTCATAAAAAACACACAAAAAAACAAACAATTTCACATAAAAAAATTGATCATTTTAATTGCATTTTAGAATTTTACAAAACAAAAATAATTTACTATAATTCTATTAAAAAACTACAAACAATCAGTTATTTAATTTTAATTTTATTAACTTAAAACAAATCAACATTTATGTTATACCTAACCCCAGCAAAGTCTATCCTACTATTTACTCATAGTTGGAGGGATATTGGATTATTACCATTTCCAAGCACTGTGAAATGCAAACAGCCTCGTCCAGGATTTAAACTCGGGTTGACAAGTCTATTTCTTATGATAATAACCATTACACCATGAGCACCAAATAAACATTTAGATGTAGAGTGGTTTTTGACAATATTTCTATTCATGTGCATTTTCTCTGAGTTAAAAAAGAAATTAAATTGAAATTAAAGAAAGTAAAACATTAAAATGGAGGTAAATAGTAAATAAAGTTGGTGGAGTGACCTATTGATTGCATCAGCTGAACACTTTTTAACTCAGCTATCACCTTTTTACAAGCACTGGGAGATTGTTTTTATATCTGAGGTGGTGCATCACAACTACCATCAGCTCCCCACTATGACACATCAGCTTGACATCAAGGGAGGCTATCGCCTTTTTCCAAGAACTGGGAGATTGTTTTTATATCTGAGGTGGTGCATCAAACCTACCATCAGCTCCCCGCTTTACTACATATGTCCAAGATGTGACTGTTCTTTTTCACTAGCGCTAGACCAGGGAGATTGTTTAGTGCCTTGTGGTTCCAAAGTGGATGCTCTACTGACTGAGCTAAACCGTTCCCTCTTTATCATATGAATAACTAAAAAATTAATGAGATGATATTTCAAAGAATTTGTAAAACTTTGGAGTTGAGTCAGTTAAATTCTGTCATGGGACATAAATAATAACAAAAAAAAAAAGGTCAAAAGGACACATTTATACAAATTGAAACTTATTTTATGAATGAATTTAAAAAAATAACTTAATGACCAAAAAATATGAATATGTATGAGAGGTACACACACACACACATACATATATATATATTATATATATACATACAATGTTTGCATTTCAGATTGCGCTAATACCTTTGGGAAAGGTATGCATCCAACTACTTTTCTTCCAGCTATGGGTAAAATCTGAATTCAAACCTGTAAAACTCTGCTTAAGAAATAGACTGAGTCACATCCTGCATGTGCGGAGGAGTCGGTTAGTGCGTGCGTGTGTGTGTGTGTGTATATATATATATATATATATTATATATATAAACATCCTGATGATGGTTCAATGTAACCGAAATGTTTAAACATCGATAATTAAATTCATCCCATTTTCGGAACACTTGTTTTTTCAAAATTTTCTTTATATTGTTGGATTTATTTTCCATATTTACTCCCATATATATATATATATATATATATATATATATATATAAAATTTTGTTTTTGATAATTGAAGTATTGCAACTTTATTTTTGTTTACAGAGTTTTTATTCTGTAAAATCTGGTAAAAAATAATAGATAACATTATCTGTTTTGATTGTAACGTTTCACTATGATATATAATGAAATATCTCAAAATGCGTATGGTTTGCAAAAGAAAAAAATAGACAAGAAGGTTTGGATTAATATTATTTATTCAAAATAAACAAAAGCTGGAATTGTTGTGATGGTAATTCCTTTTCACTGCTTGGTGAAATGAGGGTAGGTGTGGGGTTGAAGGTCAGTTCTGGCTCTGTGTGGCATGAGGTGTGGTGTTGGTATAGTATGGCGGCTCTTTGATCTTTGACACTTGTTGGGTGATGTTCCTTGCATGGAGGCCCTCGGTCAACTTTCAGTTAGCTTGTTTATATAGCAAAGGATAGGATCCAGAATCCTTTTGAAGGGTTTTGGGGGGAAGATTTTTTATTGGTTGAAAAACATTAAATAGAGGTTATTTTTAATTGTTTATATTCAATGTTTTTCGACCGGACGTTTTGCTGGAGCCCATGCATAGAACCATGTTAATTTGGTCACTTTGTTTTAGGCTACGTTTGAGTGAACTTCCGTTTGGCGTCAGCAACTTGTGTTTTGTTTTGTTTTTAAATTTGTGAAGTAAAGATTGTGAATCATAAGAGATATCTATTTCTGTTATAACAACTAGAAATAATAAAGGGCCAGTTTAGCTTAGTTGTTAGAGCATTCATTTACCAAGTAATCACAAGGTTCCAGGTTCAATACCAATCCTTGACAACATGAGTAGCACAGCTTGGATAATCTGATCTGTGCAGTAAAGTATCTAGGAGCTGACGGTAGGTTTGGCGCTCCACCTCAGCAAAACAATCTCCCTGGTCTAGTGCAAGCAAAAAGGTGATAGACTCCTTTAATATTGACATTAGGCCATTCTGCAACCTTTACTTTAACTATCATCAATTTAGAAGAAAATTAAGTTTTTATAAAAAATTGGTACTTATTCATGAGCAATACTATATATATATATATATATATATATATATATATTACCATTACCAGGAGCAAATAATTGGAACATTTGAGGTATTGATATGTTTTTATATATATATATATATATAGCAGTCTGAAAAATTAGGTATACAGTAATGAAAAACAAAACATTTTATTGATTAAACAAATGTTCCAATTGTTTGCTCCTGGTAATGATTCCTAACACAATTATTATAATACTAGGAAAATCCTTACTGCCTACCTATTTTTATTGCCCATGGCCTGGTTAGCTCAGTCGGTAGAGTGTTCAGGTAGAAACCACAAGTTTCCTAGTTCGATACCAGTCCTCGCCAACTCAGCGTATGAGTAGGACAGAGATCTGTTAAGTAAAGTGAGGAGCTGATGGTAGGTGTGGTGCTGTACCTCAGATGCAAAAACAATCTCCTTGGTCTAGTGCTAGTGAAAAGGTGATAGAATCCCTCACTGATTGGTTGATACTGACATTAGGCCGCCCCGACGACTTTACTTCATAATTATAAAAAATTATTATCATTATTACTAAAGCTCTACTTTTTATGAAGTATTGAGCACTCTTGGATAAATTACTGAAATAATACTACTCCAGCAAAAATGTTCATGGTGTACATATATATATATATATATATATATATATATATATATATATATATTTGGGAGAATATGTGCTTAATTGAAGTCGTACCTAATTTTGAAAGTTAATTAATTCATAATTAATTAATTAGACGGGGATACCTATTTAAATGTAAGGCTAAACAAATCGAGAAAAATCAATCTCTGTATGTACATTTCGGTCTATTAGGCCTCATCAGCAGAGCTATAGATAGGAAGACCGCCTTGTGCATGATTCGAACCTTGACTGTCAAGCTGACAGGTGAGGACCCCTACACCAACCGGACTTTCTTAGATTTTTCGTTTTGTTTAGAAGTAGGTTTTTATTCCTCTTATAGTGACTTTTTCTATAGCTCTGCTGATGAGGCCTAATAGGCCGAAATGTACATACAGAGATTGATTTTTCTCGATTTGTTTAGCCTTACATTTAAATAGGTATGCCCACCTAATTAATTAATTATGAATTAATTAACTTTCAAAATTAGGTACGACTTCAATTAAGCATATATTCTCCCAAAAATTGTTGGCTAAAAAAAGCCATATCAAAACACATCACTTGTGTTTTTATTTCTCATATATATATATATATATATATATATATATATATATATATATATATATATATATATATATATATAGAGAGAGAGAGAGAGAGAGAGAGAGAGAGAGAGAGAGAATTATATGAACATGTATGCATATACATATGATTTATACATTTCTATTTACACAGGTGCTGACACACAATACTGAGAATGTTACATTATTAAGCTCGTGCACCTGTTGCAATTTCCTTTTATGAAGACACTCCCTCTTTACCAACACAATGAATAAACATTAATATATATATATATATACTATTAATACTGTCAATAGATTGACAGAATGTGTTTATGAGATGCTCCCCCACAAAGCCATCAGTGACTACTTCCTCTCCTAGCATCACAATTTCATTCATTAATTCCAAAGACTGTACCATTGTCACTTTTTGGAAAGCATAGGGGGTTTATTTTATTGTCAGGTGTCACTTTCTGCAATACTTGACACAGAAAACAATCATGATAAGGATTATAATAATCAAAATCATATTAAGATTAAAATAGAGGCAACTGAAATTAAAATAAAGGCTGTATAATGTAGGTATTTGTAAACAGGATTCCTCTATATTATAATAATCAAAATTATATTGAAATTAAAATAAAGACAATGAAAATGAAAACTACATAATGTAGGTATTTGAAACCTGGATTTCTATAAATTATGATAATCAAAATTATATTGAAAATAAAAATAAAGACTACATAATGTATGTATTTGAAAACTGGATTTCTATATATCATCATAATCAAAATTATATCAAAACAAAAATAAAGACACTTAAAATAAAGAACTTATAATATCATGGGTATTTGAGAACAGGATTCCTATAAAATGTTTTTACCGATTTTTATAAAATTATAAATTTTCAAAGGTGTTTTATGATTAATCTTTATAGAATTAAGGTAATTATTACTATAAATAATATAATTTTAATCTGAAATTTTCACTGTATAATGTTTATCTAATTGATATTCCCCACAAAATTAAGTGCATTTACAAAGAAAAAGATTATCTAGAAAAATGTTTAAAATAAATACTTCTGTTTTTATTAGGCCATTAACTTATTGATATACATATAAACATAATACATAAATAATCATATTGAAGTTTTGAAAAAAATATAAGTAAATCAATTAAAGATATTTTTGCATTTGATATAAAACTAAAGAAAATCAGCAAATATAATTTCAGATATATTCACATTAGTATCATTTTCAGTAATAATCGTTATGAATTTCATTATGATAATAAGACTATGATATCATAATAACAATGAATAAAACTAATTCTAAAATTAATTCTAAGGACAAACTAGTTCTCTCTCTCTCTCTCAATATATATATATATATATATAGTTTTAATTCAGAGCTTGTCTGAAATGAATACACTTATTTTTTTTTTTATTGTCAGAAGCCGCCATGTTGAGATGAATAAATTAACATGATGGTAATATTCAAACTTGCAAAAAGAACATAATATTACCTACACCAGAACAAAGAATAATATGTAAGTGTTTGTGTGTAAAGCATGCATCTGATTGAACACATATCTTATTACCCTAAATGGAAGTGCTGCTGCTGCTGCTACTACAGTCAGTAGATTTGTGGTTATTATTAAGAATACACTTTGGGAAGAACTGCTTTTCAAAGAATTGAGTTATCATCATCATCATCACAGAAAAGTTGACAATACAATATGAAAATTGATACTTTTTTGAAGCAGATAATTTTGTGGTATGTGATAATTATAATAATAAAAACTACATTTTCTCTTTTATCATCTCTTAAGGTTCAATATTATCATAATTATAATAATTATTATTTTTCACAGCAGCCTTTGTTGAGCAACCTAATTATTAAAATTTAGTTAATTTTTTTCTTTCTCACAGGCTTTATTATAATTAACACTGTAAATCAAGCTGATACCAAATTATTATCAATGCAATTTTTATTTGAAAAGGTTTACACTGATTAGGATATTATTTTTTAATGCCTATATTATTTATAGAAAATACATTTAAATAAGCACATCTGTTTAAGAGAATTGCAAAAGCTTCTACAGTTTAGATTATTAATGACAAAAGTGAAGATAATATGGTTAGTTGGTTACTTCGTTTAATGGCATATCAACCTTTGTGAGTTATTTAATTCCCAATTTTTTTGGTCTATGGGATTTCTAAACAAACAGTTTGTAGTTATTTTTTTCTTCTTTGAGTTTATAAACTGGCAAAAATAATTTTCATTAACTTCCTTTTTAATAAACTGGTGTTTGACCCTCAGCCACTGCTTTCTAACACCCAAATGATAAAAAGGGTTGGGTGATTGTCAAGAGAGTAATTTGAAGAATACGGTCAGGACAAGCATATAGGTGATATGGCTTGATATGGCCAACAGATTAATCAGTTTAGGCTTCTCCAGCTGCCCATGTAGCCCAAGTGAACGCTATATTGGAGTGTTGTGTGTCATATTAGTACTCAGGTCATGGACCGCTCAGCCATCTGGATCCTGTACTCAGGCATTACAGATAGCCACCCATGGTCAACAGGTGACCCACTGGGGTGCGTGTCTTACTCCCACTGCAGAGATGTATTCAACATATTCTATAGCCCTAGCCGACAGGCAGAGGGATAATATAATAATGAATTAATGGTTAAAAAGTCAGTTTTACAGACCATTACTATTGCAGTGAATTTGATCTTCACTGAGTGCCACAATATGATAATAAACATACTTTGCTTAATGATTATTGTAGGAAATGGAGTTGGTGATCCTGAATGAGGCTGTTCGCATTTCACTTTGCACTAATGCCCTTGGGAAAGGCATGAATCCATCTGTTCCTCCCCCAGCTATGGGTAAACAATAGGACAGACTGAGTTCTTTAGACTTGGTAAGGCAACCAGTCTAAAAGAAAAAAGAAAACTTTGAATTCACACTAGCGGTACTATGATTAAAAATTGACCTTGTGTCAAATTCTGCTTGTAGCAGAGGGGTCGGGTAGAGACACACATACTAAGCTAATAGGAAATATTAATAAGTATTGAGTAATATAAAGAGTTTGATTCTCACTGGGTGCTTCAGAAATGGCCTTTTGCCAACCTATCTACATAGAAAATATTGATCACTACTTCCACACTATGTAGCAAGGAGTAGAAAATTAGTCTATTATCACTGTCGTAACACTCTAGTTTGTCGAAAGAAGGAAGTAGTTAGGGGTGTTGCATGATTTTAAAATGATAAAACTGACGACAAAAAATACAAAGCCTGTATTCAAAAAACTGAATAATTCAACAAGAGTGAGAAACATATTTAGGATAGAAGTTTTTTTCTTTAAAACATTTTAATTGAAAAACCACAAAACAGAAATTTCTGCCACTATTAGTTAGTTAATTGTGTCAGTGCTACTGTATGGCTGCACCACTTGGACCCTAATGAGGCACGTGCAGAATAAGCTTGATGGGAGCTGCATAAGAATGCTGCATGCTATCTTGAACAAGTCATGGAAACCACACCCTACAAGGAAGCAGCTGTATGGTCACTTGCCCTCTATCTCAAAAAACATCCGTGTGAGATGAACATGACATGCAAGACACTGCTGGAGAAGCAAGGACGAACTCATAAGTGATGTTCTATTGTGGAAACCAGTACATGGACCTTAAAATTAATATTATTTTGAAATTTTTTTTGTCCATTCAAAAGAAGAAACATTAAAAAACTCCTGATGATTTAAAAAAAATTTTCAGCTTATGGAAATAATGAAAATTATGAATGAAAACAATGTTTACATTCTTGCACCGTTAAATCAATTGAAATTTAATGTAGCCAAAAACAAGTTATGACTAGAAGCTTTTGTAAAAATTCTATGAAAAACCAATTAATGGTCCAATTTCAAGAAAATTTCCATCATTACTTACCTTTTAATGAAAATATGTCTGAAATAGTTTTTTTCCTAAAATATATCAAGAGAAATATTTTTTTTATGAGGTCTACCACCCCCTATTTTATTTTATTTTATGAAATATGAAAAAATGAACCGACAAAAAAACAATTTTTGCTTTTTTTCTATAAAGATAAGAATCTGAATAATTATATCAGAAGATTTTTATAAGTTTCTATGTGAGAGCTTTTTAGTAAAAGAACCATGAATATAGAATCCTACTAAAAACTATCAATAAAGAAAATGCCCCTCTTGTAAAAAAAGGACTTATTTTTCAAGATAACGGTGAGTAATTTTTCCCCAATCGGATAATTGGATCTTTGAATTAACTGTTTTTCTTTGTAACAACTCTATATGTATGTTATTTCTTTTTTGCAAGATTTAAAATAAAAAGTTCAGAATATATTTACGTTTTTTCCTTCAATATGGCCTAAACTGATGTATTTTGGTGGTACCTAATGGAGATGCTAATGTGGGCTGCCAAGCAAGAACCTACATTGACCAGCTCTATGAAGATGCTGCACAGAAGATCTCCCGGGTACAATGATTGATTGAGAAGGTTGGTGAGAGATTGTCATGGATATCTGTACTAATTGCGTGACATATAATGATGATCCAGAAATGAAAGATTAAAAAAGAGGAAGGCCAAAAAAACGTACTTTTTACAAAATCAATGTTAGAATGTGCTGGCATAACAAGATCAAAGACGCTGACAAATGAGTAGGGGAAGAGGTGGCTATAGATATTTGGATAGGCAAAGGAAAACTCTGGCTGATTCCTAATCTCCTGTCTTTAAACTTTTCTCCCTCTCATTCACTTTAAATTTTTCTCTTTCCCCAAAAAATGAGGACTATTACTTTAATATTAGTTTGTTGTATAAATTTTGCATTCATTCTGATTTTTTCTCATACAAAATATTGGTTGGTCATTTTTTTTAATAGCATATCAATTCTTGTGGGCTATTTAATTCCAAAATTATTTTTTAGTATATATGATTTCTAAGTGAATAGTTTGTAGGTAAATATTTTTATTTGGTTTTATAAGCTGGTAGATATAATTTTCATTAGCTTAATGTGTATTAACTCTTAACATCCTGTTGAGAATTTTCTAAGTCCAGAGCCCAATTACTATAAACATTTATCAAAAAATGGCTAAAAATGGCCTTTTCATTTAAAGTTACCTGTTATTTTCCTTAGATCAAAGACTTTTAAATATGTTTAATATTACATTTAAACAAAGGTTATCATTTGGGGTAGATTAGGAAAATGAATGTGACTTCCGGCCGGGTGGAATGAGGTGGTATAGGATGTTAAGAGTTAAACAGTTAGAAATAATTTTCATTAACTTGTAAACAGATATTTTTAACCCATAAATGGGTTGGTGGGTTGGATTTTATGGCATGTCAACACTTGAGTTATTTTATGTTGAAGATATTTTTATTTTATTCATTTTTGTTGGATATTCAAATTATCTAATTTTGAACTCATTTTTCTTTAAACTCAGTTTTTGATCTATTTAACCTATAGGTAGGAACTGAACAGGTACTACCCGTCTGGGTCAGAGTGGACCTGGGAGTAATGGCAAAGGGTACCCCAGTGCTCCAGAACTGGAACTTCACTTCCAGATGCAGCTTAATGTCATACCCAGGACACTAAGACTCTCAGCCAGCCTTCTTGCACAAAAAATTTTCAAAAATTAAAAGGGTTACAGGTTTGCCAGGAGAGGATTACGATCGGGACAATCTTTGACTTTACCAGTCAATTAATTGTAGGGGGCCCTGACTGCCAAGTAAGAGCCAAAATGGAGTGGAGTGTTGCATGTCATGGACTGCACAGCCATCAGGATTCTATCCTTAAGCATCACAGGTCGACAACCAAGTCCAATAGGTGACCTCATTGCATAGTTTAACTGTTTAACAGGGGAAATTATTTTGAATCGTTTGACTGTTGAGCAAACAAGGTGTTGAAGAACTTATACAAATCTCATCCAAATAATGATGCCATTGGTTTTGCATGCCCATCACGAAAAGAGTCATCATTTGTGCAAAAACAATGGCATTATTATTTAGATTAGATCTTCATAAGTTCTTCAATGCTTTGTTTGCTCAACAGTCAAACTATTCAAAATGATTTCCCCTGTTGAATCATTGTTATGCTTGGATAGACAAGGGACACCCTAAGAAAGATGGAGGGTACAACAGCTAAAACATTCTGTTTTATATATCATGATAAAGTACTAATACCCTTAAGAAAGGTATGAATCCAACTATTCTCCTTCCAACTATAGGTAGATAGTAAGGTAGACTGGGCTTTTTTAGCCTTGGTTAGGAAACCAGTCTACAAGAAGGAAAACTCTGAATTCAGACCTGGTAAACTCTACTTAAAAATTGACTTGCTTGTGCCACATCCTACTCATGCAGAGAGGCTAGTAAATATGTATGTATATCATGATAAAGATGAAGACAAAAGTCAGAAAAATCAAAATAATTCATACTAAGCCTCATTTAAAAAACTTAGACAAAATACAAGAGAACAGTTATATAATCACTGAAGTTATTACAAAATGAATAAAACCACATACAATTCCAGAATAATTAGTTGTACCTGCTTCCAAAACAATCATATTAACAGTACTAGCAAATATATGTACCATTTGGGTGCAAGTATTAATGGAATAAGATACTATATCAAATGAGAAAGGCTAATGAAACTAAATAAGAATGTAGATAAAATGATTTGAAACAGAGGGGGGTATAATCTAAATATAGAACAACTGAAACTTACCCTTCCATCACTACCATCTTTCATTGCTAAATTTTCCTAATTTAATTATTTAGTGAAAATAGGAAGTAAAGAATAAAATTACAGTTATTTCTTCTTGTTAATAGATTTCTTTTAAGATTCATGCCCGAGATTTTTGATCATTTTTATTAAGATAAAACCAATCAATTAGAAATCAATAATACTAAGCACATATTCATTAAAATCAAATTTTTAATATCAATATGCAAATAAGCCTTCCCATTCACACTGTAAACTGCTATTTTGTTGTATATATAAATACAATTGCATGTTATTAGTATGGAGATCAAGGCAACAGTATTAATAATGTAAAACAATTTTATTAATAATTGAGGTTTAAATAAAATCATGGAGAATGTGGTGTAAATAAATAAGGGAATTGTGGCTTGAGTAATGATATAGTTTTGGTTACAGACAAACACATAATCTCCATTATAATAAGATTTGGCCCAGATCATGAAAATAAAATTCTGTTACCTGATAATCCCATAACCGGGCATATTACAGATTTATCTGAAAACGTTGACGAGAATGTAAAAAATGTATTAATAAATAATGCACTGTAGAGTAAAGAGATTGATGAATCATGTGATGATAGTAGAAAAGCAAACTTGCTGGCATTTGTTCATTGATGAAAAAAGAATTATAAAACAGTATTTATACTGCAAAGAAATTCCAGGAACAACCTATGGTGAAGATATTTTTAATGTTCTGAATGATTACATGATGTCCATAAACTTACCTTGGGGAAATTGTGTTGGTATCAATACAAATGGAACCCTATCTATGACTGATAAAAAAATAAATAGTTTTATGGAACATACAAAGCAGAAAAATAGTGAAATAATATCTGTTCAATTTTTTTATTTTTTTACATTACTTTAGTTTTAAAAAAATCCAATAGATCAAGAATTGCAAGCTTCTATGAAATGACATTACAAAGATGGTAAATTTTATTACTTGTAAGCCTCTTAAATGATGTGTTTTCAAAAATGTGTGATAAAATGGATTCTGAATATAAAATGCTCCTTTTCCAAAGTGAAGTTTGTAGGCTGATGAGGAATTAAGTATTATAGGAAGTAAAATAAGGAAATAAACTAAAAAGAAATAAAAAATTAATGCAACTGGGAGATTAGTGGTTTGTACCTTTCAAAAGTTTATTAAATCCGAAAGTGAACTGTTGGAATATTGTGGTATATAAGGTGTGCTACAATTCCCCACCTAAATTTATAGACTGGGCGAGGTTATGTGGTTTATTCCTCCAGCCAATCAACAGCCATAATGCGTAGCTGATTCACTATTTAAACACTGATACTTTCATGGTCCACTAGCAATTCATTGATGAAGGAACTTACAATACTGAGGATTTTTTACCAGAGGATTACCAATGATTTCTGCTGGACAAGCACTCTTGCTTAAAGATTAAAGGATGGCCCATCAGATTGTAACATTGCTACCCCTTCTCAAGAGGTGTTACCCCTCTGCAGGTGATACAGTCAGTTTATTCTAAGCCCCACCAACAGGACAAGTTCAAAATTGGCTTATTTATCTGATAGAATTGAAATTCTAAATAAGTTAAATTCTAACAAGTAGGGAAAGAAACAAAATAATTTTCCATTCAATGATTAGTATCATATTTTTAAAGGAAAAATAGTTTTGGTTAAATGAACTTAGAAATTAAATTTTCCCCAAAGAAATTGCATCCAGAAAATGTTCCAATACCAAAGAATTAATTTCTAATCATTTGGAATTAATTTTCCAGGATTTGAGCATTGAGTGATTTGACTGCATTATTAACCCATTGATCAGATCTGAAGTGAATGAATTATCTCAGAAAGAAACAGAAAATAAATTCTTGAATTAAAGTATGAATGATGCTTTTAAGATTCAAATATTCTGAAATAAAATTTGATGGTTGAGGGGATAGAAATATCAGATTATCAATGATCACCAGAAAAATCTCTAGTAATTCTGCTTCTATTCTCAACATGTAATTTGCATAAATCTGGCTTATTTGCTTTAACAAACATCAAGGCAAAGAAAAGATAAAATTTCAAAATGGTGGACAAAGAAATACAAATGAAAATTACAAAAATCTGTATTCACCATGAAGCTCAACTTACCTCAATTAAAAGATAAACTAATAAAATTTTTCCTGAAATTTCACAATATCAGCAGGATTCAGAATACACTGACTGTATCCTCTGCAGATGGGTAAGACTGCCTCCAACCCAAAATAGGGTGCTGTGCATATGATACTAAAATGCATCTCATTTAAGTTTCTAAATTTACCTAAAATTACAAAAAATCTGTATTCACCATGAAGTTCAACTTTCCTCAATTAAAAGATTAGCTAATAAAAAAAATTCCTGAAATTTTCACTGTTGGCAGGGTTCAGAAAACACTGACTGTATCCTCTGCAAAGTGTGAAGACGCTCTCCCACCCACTAAAAAATATTAGGGTGCCCTGAGTATGATACATAACTACATTTCATTTAAATTTCCAAATTTATGCCAAAGAAAAATATCTATAAAATGCATCACAGCACATAATTCATTATGTTTTTGTATATACAGTGCTATCTTTTTTCTTTGTAAAATCCTAACAAAAAATTAACCATTGTTTAGTGGAGGACTGAAATGAATTAATGACATTTCAATTTGAAATGGTGAGGGAAGAAAAAAGAAAAACCCTGGAATGCATTTTACTGTCTTTTTAGATTTTAGTGCATCAGAGATGCACAACGCGTACCTTTCAGATTCTCTCTCTCTCTCTCTCTCTATATATATATATATATATATAAATAAATACATACCCAGGTCATTTAAATTACCCCTGTATTTAGTTTTTGAAATCTACCTTAACAGTGAATTTACTGTTAGAGGAGAAATATCTAAAAAATGTCTACCATAATAAGAAATTCCATTTATTATTTTGAAAATTTCAATTAGACCAATTAGTTATAATTTACGTAAGATGAATAAATGTAATGAAATACTGGTTAACAAGCTAGCTTTGCAAGACTAATTTAGTTAGCTTGATCCTCACTGAATGCTGAAAAATCATAGCCTTGTGCCAAACTGGATAGATATCATCAATGCTTTTAAAGTATATAGTGGATAAAAAATATGGACTCATGTCGATTTCAACGAATGAAGCTTCATCTAATGAACAACCTACACAGTGGTTTGTTTATAGTGGCAAAGTGGTTAGACCATCCGCACTTTTTGGCACAGTCGATAGGAAAGAATTGGTGCACAAGGAATGCTACAAACCCAAGCAATGACTGACTTCAGGATTTTCAAATTCAGAGTTTTCTTCTCTTAGACTAAGGCCTAACCCAGTCTATCCTATCATTTTACCCATAGCTGGAGAGAGAGTAAATAGATTCATACCTTTCTTAAGTGCTATGTGACATGCAAACAGCTTTATCTAGGATTTGAACTTGTGTCGACGAGTCCATTTCCTATGACTCTAACCATTATGCCATGCACCTCCATAATAGTGAATAATTTTGTCTGACTCATACCAAGCTTGAATTCGGTTTATTTGAGGGTCTTATTGCAAAAGTTACAGTTATTCTTCTTCATGTCAGAATTTTTCAAAAACAAGCTTTCCATATAAGAGCTTTATTTATCAGCAAAACAAACCCAAAAGAATGCAGCTTCAAATGTGTATTTCTTGCTTGTTGTACACGTTTATTGCAATGGCAGAAGCTGCAGCAGCAAATACTGTGACAGAAAAGTCTTCAGATATAATTCCATATAACATTCACCTTGTGTGATATTTGTCATTTGTCAAATCAAACATGTGGGTGTGGCATATGTGGGTTACAAAACTGACATTTTTCTCCTCTTAAGAATACCCAAAGAATCTTCTCAAGAACCATATAATTTTAGTGTATGCAAGATAATAGGAAAAGAAAAAAAGAAAATCCCTCTCTTATAAATGATAATAATAAAAAATCTTAAAAAAAAAAAAAATTAATTAAAATTAACAAAGAGGAGGGTAGGAAAGAAAAATAGAAAAAAACTTACCACAACCGTTCTTCCTGGTAGTGAAACCAAACTCGATTACTAAAATTAAAGAAACATATATTAGAAGAACTCCATTGGTATTGGTTGGGGGGTCACATGACCAGTACCATAAAGCTATGGTCAACAGGAGGCGAGGTTAGTGAAAGCCAGTTGCTGAGTGGAGAGAGTCGGGGTTTGATTAGCCCCGATTGGTCCCCTTGGGGAGGAAATCTGATGTTGAAAGACCAGAAATTTCCAGTGATCCCAGGGAAAAAACATTGCTGATGACTCCCTTCTCAATCATCTTATAGATGTATTTTGTGAAACAAGATGAAAAAAAAAAAGAAAACCTAAAAATGATTCCAAATTTCCCAACTCTATTTTGGCCATTTGAAGTCAGTAAAGGATGCCTTACCATGAAGCAACAATAAGCAAGTTAGCCAAGCAGAGAATTACTACATAAGGGAGTCAGGATTTCTCCAAGCATCTCTATTTGATGGGGTCTTATATATACAAAGTGTGTCAAAAAAGTATCGAGATTTATTTTTTGTACTTTTTGACACAGCTTGTATTCTGAAAAAAAAAAAAAAAAATAAATAACGTTTGATTCATTCTTCATTTATATCTTGGTAAATACATCTTTAAACTCAATACTATTCTGTTATCTGAAAAAAAAAAAAAAATTAATGAATGGAATATTTTTTTTTTTTCAGAATACAAGGTGTGTTAAAAAGTACAAAAAAATCTCGATACTTTTTTGACACACCTTGCATATCCTATACTAAGTATATATTTAGCCGGCCCCTCTACCGCAGGAAGGATGGGACAAAAAGTCAATTTTTAGGGCTTGTTTAGCTCAGTTGGTAGAGCATCTGCCTAGAAAGCACTACATCCAGTGTTCAATATCAGCCCTCAGAAATCAACAAAATTATACTGTCATGATTGATTTGTACTAAGTCTTCAACTATTATGGCAGAGATGCTGATAGGTATGCATCCAGCTTCCCTTACTATTTATTTTATAATACTGTTTACACATAGCTGGGGAGGGGGGAGAAGAGATAGATTCAAGCCTTCCCCAAGAAAGCGTTAGTACGAAGTGAAATGCCAACAGCTTTTTCTAGGATTTGAACTCAGATCACGGATTCCATTTCCTATGATACCAAAATGTACTTCCAATATGTTAATCATAACTATGACATGTACATTGAATCAGAATCTGTAATATCATGATCAGATTTTTTTGTATGTAAAGGGTGGTCTGAAAGTCTTGTCACCCCTACATATTGTTTTAACTTCCTTTATTTTAGTTTTAATCATATAATATATAAGTTGTACAGAGATGCTGATAGGTATGCATCCTGCATCCCTAACACACAAAAATCTAAAAGGACACAGTTAAATCATATCTTTGCATCCAAGTGTTTTTCTTTTTTCTTCCCTCACTATTTCAAGCTAACTGTAAATACATTTCAATAGTTTCTAAGAAACTAATTACACAAGATAGGTTACAAGGTAGGAGTTAGATGGCTTTAGTTGGGACCCATAAATTTTCCTGTGGACTCATTAAAAGCAAATATGTGCATCCCAGGTCACACTAATTCAAAAAACTATCAGCATCTCTGGTTGTGTAAGTATTTTACCTCTCAACAGTCTGAAAAATCTAAATAATATAAAGTAGCTTCATGTTCATTGTAAACATAATTGTCTCTGATCTAGATTATATGCCAAGGAGTCTGTCAGTCTCAGATAGATAGAAGAATATTTAAATTTCCTTCCTTTCTTGAGTAAGATTCTTAAATACAATGCCAATCATATATGAAAATGAAAAGGTTCTGGCAAATTATTTTTGCCTTGAGGGACTATCAGCATGGAAAATTTTACTGGTTGATAAAACTAGATAAGTAACACACTATTTTCTGGATATAAAGTTATGCAGTCGAAGGCTTTAAGGACATAATATTATTTGCCATGTCTGCAAAAGGTAAGCTGAATAATCAGATATTATTATCCCAGCAGCATTATCTTGTTTTTGGTGCCAAACAAAATTCTTGTCTGGTTATTCCACAATAGAATGATTTACACTATTGACAAAAATATCATCAAAAGTAAATATTCTTTAAAGTTCTGAATATTTTCATTATTCTCAATATAATTGGGACTAACATTTAAAAACATTTTAGCATTACATTTTGGATGATGTATTTGTTGGACATACTGGAGGTGCTCTTTGTGTAATGGCTATTCTTGTAGAAAGTGAATTTGGCTATTTTACTTTTTATTTTCATAATCTTTCAACTAATAATATATATATATATTATATATATATATATATATAATATTGATTATATATCGAATTGGTAAGACAAGGCAGCAAGTAATTGTAACTCAATACGAATCTGTCTTGCTGCTGATACTACAGCAAAATGCCAGGTTATTTATGAAGCCTCATAACATCATAGAAACCAAGTAGCCAATCAGGACTCAAGGAATGGAATCACCCAAATGCATAAGTGGACTATTCTGGATTCCCATAAATACCAATTGTCTTGGCACTCATTCAATTGTGCTTAGCTTGTTGCTCAAATCAACTAACTTACTTCAACAAGAGATAAATATTATAAACAATTTAGACTGACAATCTAATTCTAATTTATAAACATTATAAACCATTTTACTATTGTTTATATTATCAATAATTCTAATACTGTCATTGTTATAAACATAATATTAATAATTATAATTTATCACTCAAATTTTCTTATATCAATGTTTCGTTTTTTATTATTAAAGTCTAACTTGTCTTATTTTGATTTTTAATATCTTTCAACTATATATAAATATGTATATATATTTCCATTGCCCCCCAGACTTATATTTTCTTCTATTAAAATTCTATTTACTGTCCAATTTACATTTTTTAGTCAAGATGTTTCTTATTGCTTAAACAAACACCCAATTTTTCTGTTTATTTTTTAAATCTTTTTTTTATTGAATATCCCTAAAAATTAATAAACATCTAAAAACATTTTAAAATCTTTATTTAGCTATAACTTAGCAATGTGATAAAACACTTACTGCATTCACTTCGTAGCAGATTCATTTTATCAAAGAATATAATGTCCACAATAGAAATGCAAGTGAACTTAGCATAACAATATATATATAGGTAGAGCTTCAGAGATGACTGCAAGGAAGACATGAAGACATGCCACATCAACATAAACACATGGGAGGCTTGTGCGGAAGACTGAGCGACCTGACATCTCCTCGTCAAACAAGGGACGATAAGGAGTGAAAAAGAGAGGAAAGAAGCAGCCACAGAAAAGAGAGCCACAAAGAAGGTGAGACAACAGCAACACCAGCAAGCATCATTGTTTGTTTGCAGTCATGGCACCAGAGATTGCCATTCAAAAATTGGTCTTTTTAGCCATTCACACTGTTGCAGATAATAAAATTTTTAAAAAGTGGACACTACGCCATCATACTTAGTAGACAGAAGGATGCCAACAACAATATATATATATATATATATATATATATATATATATGTGTGTGTGTGTGTGTGTGTGTGTGTGTATTATAAAAAATAAAAATACAGGTTTTTTTCAAAGCATGAGAGTAGGTGTTAAAATATACTAATATTTAAAAAAATACTTTTGACCTATCAAATGTGTCCGAATTAATAGTGTAGATGATACTGAACTATGGAGATATTTATACTAATTGATGTTGAGATTAAGATAGTAAATCACTTAATGTAAATACTTTTTTAAGTTAATGGATTTTCATTGCAAAATGGTTTGTATATTGAAAGTTATTTACTATTGAGTGAATTTGTAATAAATATTGGATAATTCTTAAATTGTGACAAGTTGGAATTTAAGAGTTATCCAATACAGAGGTACAATGTATTCCAGTGCCTCAACTGATAGGGCAGGGCTTATTACAACAGTAAACATTACAACACACATACCTCCAGGAAATGTACTAATACATGAATAGAATTATCATTATTTTACAATGATATAATGGGTTTAAACCAGCAGTAAAATTTTACTGAGAATACAAAATCGGCCTGAATGGTGTTGCGGAATGTAGATAACCCATAAGGATTAATACCATTAAATAAACCAAAACAATAACCAGTTTGCAATCATGCAAAAAAAAACCCAAAAAAAAAAAAAACATCAGTGATTACAATTAACCCCCCACCCCCATCAAAAATAGAATCTTTCACTCTTTCCTAAATAGAAGCATCAATATTATCATGGACAGCTGTTAACTATGAAATGCTAATTATAACATTTCACTCCTTCCTAAATAGAAGCATCAATATCATCATGAATGGGGAAGCCAATAGGTTCACAGGTTGTTTAGTGCTATATAAAATTATAAATTATTTAAATAGAAATGAACTGAATTTATGAATAGACTTTGTGAATTATTTTAATGATATAGGAGAAAAAATTGATTATTTATAATTAATTGCATGAATTTAGACTATGAAATATAGACATGCTGAAACAGAAAACTAGATAATAAAAATGAAGAAAAGGCAATTGGAATGAAAAGCCATAAAATATTTTCTGTCATTCATAGCCTAATTGGCATTGCAATTGTCATGTAGGAGTTCACTATTCAATAAGAGAAAAGAAAAGAAAAAAAACCCAAAGATTTGCTGGAAATTTGCATTAATTAATTCTGGCTGCCACCCTCCCCCCCCAATAATTGGTATAATTGAATATATGCATTTTTAATATAAATGTGCATCCGTGAATTGTGTCAATGAAAATGTAAAAAAAACAAAAAAAACTAAAGAAAGAATTAAACAAATTAAAAAAAATGTGCCTGTTGTTCGGATTGAAGAACAGAATTTAAAAAAATCATTAACATTTGTTTTGCTCTGTTCAGCAAATTTTAGTAAAGACTTTATAGATTTAAATTATTAATGAACAAAAAAGATCATGAAAAAATAGAATTGAATGGAATATGATCAAATAAGTTTTGAAGGAAAAGATATTAAACATTAAAGTGTGTGTGTGTGTGTGTGTGTGTATATATATATAATATACATATATATATACACACACACACACACATACAAAGTGTGTCAAAAAAGTATCAAGATTTTTGTACTTTTTGACACACCTTGTGTTTTGAAAAAAAAAAGTTCCATTCATTCTTCATTTCTATCTTGGTAAATAGAGCTTTAAACTTGGTACTTTTTTGACACACCTTGTAATCTGAAAAAAATTAATGAATGGAACGTTATTTTTTTCAGAATACAAGGTGTGTCAAAAAGTACAAAAAATTAGATACTTTTTTGACACACTTTGTATATTAGTTTTGGTATATTGGTATATATAATTAATTACATGGACATTTATCTGCAGCCATATATTTGCATACAACTGTCTCATAAAGTGAGATAAGTGTTAACCATACACTGTGGTATATATATATATATATATATATATATATATGTGTGTGTGTGTGTGTGTGTGTGTGTGAGTGTTTAAAAAATAGAAAAACACAAAGTATTCCAAAACGATGAATTTATTCTTTTTACAACATTTTGTGATTTTCTACATACTGTCAGATTTATTTCTCTGTTTATTTCCATATATATATATATATATATATTATTATTATATAGATAAGGGTGCTATATCTATAAGTAAACAGTGCTCAGTATCATTGATAGAGTTTTTATATCTAAGATAAGGTAGAGTGGACATGGAGTCAATGGCACTTGGTTACTGACAGTTTCTTGCCTATGCGATCTTTAGACCTAATCTGAAGATCACATAGGTGAGAAACTGTCAATGTTTTATGACTTATGCATATTCACAAGTGATAGTAACATTAAGGAGTCAAACATGCGCTTGTGTGTGTGCATCACATTACAAATGGTTCTTACATGAAAGACACATGAAGCAGCCTGTTTTATTTGCTTAAGGTAAATGATAGTTATCACATTGTGCGTGTATGTGTGTGTGTGTGTGCACAGTGGTAGACTTGGTTACAGCAGTGGTAATAATAAAACTGGTTTGTGAGACATTATTCCACAATAAAACACCCTTGTTCAGATGTAGATGAGGTCTAAAATAAATTCCAGTAAAAATTGTCAAAGGGTTCACTCAAAAGAGTTTTTAAAAAAAGTACACTTAATCCGAAAGCATAGTGAATGAATCAAATGAAAGCACAGGTTTTAGCAAATAAAATGTTATGTCTATTCAATATTACTGTAATTAAAGCGTACATAAGACAAACATTATAAAAATATTTTTTGATAATAAAAATGAATATCATGATCATAAAGCAACCTATCCGTGAAATTTAAAAAGCATAATTTTAAATTGTTTTTAAACTATAATTAAATTTTGAACATTTTATATTTTTTACATACATAATAGTAATAATAAGAATTATAACAATAATATGTATTAGTAATGATAAAATATAATATTGTAGTTTAAAAAGTATGATTTGAAATTGCTTTCAAACTATAATTAAATTTGAAACAATCATTTTTTTAATATGTGCATATTTCACTAAAAGTCAAAATTAAGTAATTTTCAAAACACAAATGATTTAGACAGCAAACAATCTAGAAAAGTTTTTCACAAGAAAAAAATATCAACATTCACAAAAATTCTATAAAGCAAACTTTTTTTAATGTTCATCATCATAAAAATTTCAAGTCTGCCATGAAAAGAATGTGACACAAGATTAGTTTTTAAGCATAATAAAGTTGGTTTGAACTTAATTTTCCTTCTTTTAGACTTGTTGCTTAACCAAGGCTAAAGAAACCAGTCTGCCTTATTATTTTCCCATAACTGAGAGTGAGGGAGTACAGAAGGATCCATGCCTTTCCCAAGGGCATTAGTGTGAAGTTAAACAAAAATAGTCTCATCCAGGATTTGAACTCGGGTCACTTATCTCATTCCCTATAATGATAACCATGTAAGTTATTTGATAACATGGTGTGTAATTGAATGTTTACAATTTTCAGAGATCAAAAAATAGTTGCGATGTAAGAAAGATTTCCAGTACAGTGCAAAGGAAATCTGATTGTTTGTTTGCTTTTTTTGTTTTATGGCATATCAATCCTTTTTGGGTTATTCAATGCCAAATCTAGTCATTTTGATATCAGATTGCTTACAGTACATAGTTTCTTAAATGGTCACCCATCTAAGAACAAGGTCATCGCTGCTTAACTTTGGTGATCTAGCAGGAACCGGTAGTTTCAACATGACTTAACCATAAGCTGAAATTAAATTAAAGTAAGTTTGATGTATCTGTTTGTGACAATAGAAATTCACCTGATTTGAAGTGTCAATGCTGCCTGGTATGTCTAACTATTATCAGAAGTATGCTTGGTATTGACATTTTGAGTGGATTGTGGTTTTTCTGAATTATAGTGTGAAGAACAAAGATGTTGGAAGCTGGGAATTCAGGCATCCAGATAAAGAAGAGGGGAAGATCATTCTTGTTTTTCATAGACGAGACACATGTAATATTCTTATGGGCTATGAGTAAATAACAGAGCGGAAAGACTGTCAGCAGACATTTGCAGTTGGGAAATCGATTACCTGAATCTTTTTTTCATACATCACTGTTCTGTTTCTGGGGTCTGGTATAAAAAGTCTTCCTTCAAGCAGTCAAAATTGAGGATGAAAGACTTCAAGTAATTCTTCAGTTCCTTCTTGTCTTAACCAAGATGATAGCATTTTTTTCAGTTTTTCTGGAGGCAATCCATCTTCTTTGAATTCTTGGAAATCATGGAGATGCTGCATCATTTACAAGTTGTAACAAAAATATTCAATATGTCATAATTTGGTCAAGAAGTTGACAAAACATTTCCACCCTTGGAGCAATCCACTGGATCATCAATTATATCATTTCTCTTGAGATTTCCAGGTATTTTGTGTTTTTTAAAAATTTTCTCAACTTCCTAAATTCCCCTATTGGAAAATTAGTTTTCCCTCCTCCTCATCAAACATTTAATTCACTGTTTAAATGTTGATTGGTTGGTTGGGGTTTAACAGCATATCAACTCTTGTGGGTCATTCAATGCCCAATCTTGTATATATATATATATATATATATATATATAGGGTTTTATATTGCTAAGGTCCCTAGCAATAAATGCATCCTTAGCATGTCTTATTATTATTTAATAATAATAGCTCAATTTAGTTAGTAAAGCTTACATTAATTCCTGACCTTTGACAATCTCTTTTTACTCATTTCCATTGTCTTTCTGTTATAACATTTCTAGAAAATAATTATATATATAATAGTTCTATTCTGTCAGTAACACTTGCATTGATTCTTGACCACAAACAATCCCTTATTTGCTTAATGTGGAATGAATTTTTGACCGTTCCATATACCTTCTTCTGAGGTGACACTTGCCACAATCACCAAAACATGTTGATCATTCTTTTTGCCAAGATCAGTTTTGGAATTTTCATTTCAATTATCTATTTCTTTATTCGCTTTTTAAATTTTATTTCCCTGCTTAAAAAGGTAATCTTGTTGCAAAATCAGTACAAGTTGTTGAATGAAGAAAAATAAACATTATATGAGAGTCAGCTGAAAAATTTACAGGCTGACCAAGATACTCTCATGGAATGTAACCAAATGAGATTTATTTTTCAACATAGTCTCTCTTGCAGTCCACCTACTTCTTCCATGGGTATTGCAGTGCTTGGATCCCTTTGGTAAAAAAAAGGAGTCATCCTATGAATTTTTCAGCTCACCCTTGTATGAAAGAAGGACTCAAACTAATTCATAATATTTTTTTGTCTTTCATTGTTTTCCTTATGCCCATCTGTTTCTTTGATGCACCATAAAAAAAAAAACTGGAACCATATTTCTTTATGCTTCCTTTTTTAGGTCATACACCATTGAAGAACCAATTCATTGAATGTAGGGTGTTCTATCATGGTGCAATGGTTAGCAAGCTAGTCTCATAGATCTATTACTATTGAATTGCGAGTTTGATCATCACTGGGTGCCCCATACTATCGACCTCGTATCATATTCTGTCCATGGCAAACAGGGTGAGTAAATACCTACTCTCATGGAATGTGACCAAATGAGATTTATTTTTCAACAGTCTCTCTTGCAGTCCATCTACTTCTTCCATGGGTGTTGCAGTGCTTGGATCCCTTTGGTGAAAAAAGTGTCATCCTATGAACTTTTCAGCTCACCCATGTATGAAAAAATGGTTCAAACTAATTGATAACTTTTTTTCTGCCTTTCATTGTTTTCCTTATGCCCCTCTGTTTCTTTGATGCACCATTAAAAAAGAACTTGAACCATATTTCTTTGTTTTCTTTTTTTGAAGAACCAATTCCCACAAGCTTCTCATAGACATATCATTGTCAAGTTTTGTTTTTTTTTCTTAAGAATTACAACCTGTTCTGTTACATACAAATTGATAATTGTAGAAGGTTTCCTGCTTTGTACAGCACAAGAAACACTTCCTCTATTCATTGGAACCTTGGCTGTAGCTAAATGCTTGGAAGTTATAAAAATACAGAAAAATAAATAGGAATGTCTGTTTACAAGTTGCAACAGATAATGTTGCAATCGGCACCACCAAAACAGGAGCAGCAGGTCTATGCACTGACCCAGGAAATTCAAATCATGCCGACTAAAATTATATCCAAATTACTGAAGAAACATTTTTTTTTTATTTATGCTCATTATCTTATGAAGAAGAGAATTTTAAAAAATCAAGGGTTTCCTTAAATAAAAAATTGAGGATATCATATTAAAGAAATTATACCATCAAAAGAGAGGCTGGATGGGAAATTTCATGGTATACCAATGAGCAAGTCTGTGTACATAAATTCTATCCTTAGAGTTGCATCTTTTATGAATTATCCTCTCAGTATCTGTGCATTAGGGTAGGTTGATTTTGGAACTGTAATATCTCCCATGTGGCAAAAGTTGCGAATTAACATAAAACATTACAACATAAAATATTTTCCTTCAAAACTTTACCTTTGTTTGAGGAAATAGAATTTAATTTTTAAAATGTTATCCCTGTTACAGCTTAATTAATGAGGTAGAAAGCAGCATATCAGGTGTCAGTGATGATGGAGGGGATATTTTTAATTTGAATTCTATTTATATCTTATTCATTTCATCTTATATTGCGAAAATGTTGCGAAAACAAGGATTTTTTAGTGCATTTTAACTGATGAACTTTGATGCTATTTCCTAATACAATAGTGCAAGTAAGAGATCTAGTTTTTGGTATCAGTATTCATTATACTAACATACAACTTATCATGTTTGAGAGAATTTGGTATTTTATAAAAAGTGAAAAATCAACCTACCCTAGTTTGTGTATATCTGTGTGTGTATGCCTATGTTTTTTACCATTATATAAGTAATATATATGGTAAGGGTAAGAATCATATAATATAGATGGATATAAACCAGCCAATGAGAGCTGTGCTTCCATATGACTTTGGGGTGACGCTATCAAACTCTCTGACTGCTGCATTTTCCATTTGGTTTATCATTATTATTAAATCTACACTACCTTATAAAGATAATAGGTTTCTACCTGTCTATTATGCAACACTGTAAATGGTCACCAAATAGGGCTTTTTAGGGTCTGAAATATCAGGCTTACAATGTATAGTAAAATATCAAACATCCCAAAATACTAAACCAACATCTTCAACAGTCTAATAAAACTTGTACTTATGTATTATCTGGTAAGTAAAAACGTTTGTGAAGTTCCTTATGTTTTTTTAAAATGAATTTTAAAAAAGATAAACTCTTTAGTCTCTTAGCATTTATAGCAGCATGACACTTTCACACAACTATTTACTATTAGAAATTTTCAGAAAAGTATACCTACAACAGTAAAAAGAGTAAAGTTGGTGGACTGGTCTATTGTCGGTATCAGCCAGACAGTGAGGGAAACTATCCCCTTTTTGCTAGTGCTAGACCAGCGAGTCTTTTATGCTGAGGCTTACAAGTGAACTTTCTTTTCATGTTTACTTCCATGTCCATGAATTGATTGATTAATTTATTTATTTTAACGGCATGTCAACCCATCCAGGGTTATTTTATGCCAAGCAGTATGTTGTGAGGGATGGTCAAATTTATTATTATGTCTATTTTTCAAGGATTTTTCTTGATTTTGACAGGAGGTTGTTTGCAGTTGTTGGTTGCTAAGTGGATTGCAAATCAGTTTACAGGATTTGTTTATAGGGTAAAGTTTTGTTATAAGCAATAGTTTGGTAGAATGTTTTTTTTAAAACAATTTTTATAAACAAATTTTCTATTTAACCCATACATGGGACCCTAACAGGTACTACCACTTCAGGTCAGTGGTCCAGGGAGCAATGGTGAGGAAAGGGTGCTCCACATTCTCCAGACCTCTAGAACTGGAATCTCACCATCAGTTAAATGTCATACCCAGGACATGAAGACCCTCAGTCACTGCCTTCTAGCACCCATATGATAAAAAGAGTTGGGGCTTTCCATAAGGACAATAGGGTAGGGACAATCATATAGGTGCTAGGGCTTGATGTGACCAGTTGAGTGATCAAAGTGGGCCTCTCCGACCGCTCATCTAGCCTAAGTAAGGGCCTAATTGGAGTGTTGCATGTTATGGACTGTGCAGCTACCTGAGTTCCATCCTTGAACATCAGAGGTTGCCACCCATGGCCAACAGGTGGCCCCAATGAGGGAGTTTTAGCACTCTGCAGAGGTGCAATCAGTGTATTCTAATGCCCCAGCTGACAGGGTGGATGTCCATGAAGTTATCTTAATTTTTATCACCAAAGAATAGTTTTGTCTTTATTTTCTTCCAATGTGGAGAAGCTAATGTGCTGGGCTGCAACATCATAGTAAACAAGTTTGAACTCCAGTTGCACTATTACGTTCACTTTTGAACTAATACCCTTGCGAAAGGTATGAACCCCCTCATCACTCTAGCTATATGTATCATCTTTTTGTATTATTTAGATTTTTCAAATCTGTCATATACATTCACTGAAACATTGTGCGTATGACAATAAAAATGAGGACAACAGTTCAGAAAATCTAAATCATCAAGCTTCATTTAAAAAATTCAGACATATAGTATTATTACAAGGATGGCTTTGCCATTAAATAACCCATGAAGATTGATATGTCATTAAACAAAGAAACCTCCCTGCTTCAATAATAAAATGAAATCAATATAGTCAAGACATTGTCCAAGACAGATGATCCTACGAAGGTTTGAAATATTGGAATTTACTTGAAAGGATCAACAGTATTTAATCACAAATGAATGGGTAATTTCTGTAAGAAATTAATGAGATTAATTGGATGATGCAAATAATAAAGTCATTAGGAAAAATATAATTAAAAGATAATAGAAGAATATAAGCTACATAAAACTGTATGAGTTGTAATATCATTTAATAATGTTTAAAAAAAGTTATATATGTTGGCATTTTTAACTAAACTTGTACTTCTTTCTCCACCAGACAAGAGGAAATACATCAAAAAGATCCAGGATAAAGCTCTAACTGCATCAGCATTGATATGGCAATCCTACAATGTGACATCAAACCAACAAAGTCTGGTGGTATCGTGAGATACTGTTGGGGTGCTCTGGGTTAGTGGTAATGATGCTTCAGCCCCCAAACCATTCCTGAACCCAGAGTCATCATCTGATGAAGGCTTTGTTGGTTGCAATGCTACTGTGTAAATAGCAGTCATCGTATCAAGATTATGATATAAGATTATATAATTATGGTTGAAGAGGAAGTAAAATGAAATGTGTTACCTTGCACAGGGATTGAACTCACAACCTCCAGGTTATGAAAAATGTATTTTGGTTTTTTATAGATCTTTTAATTAGAATGGTTCAACCAATACAAATATGCAGTTTCAATTCAGTGATGACTTTGTTTTCTGTTGCCTGGAGAAACTTTACCAATCAGCTTTAACCCATCGCCACACTATAGGATTTTTGCCAATTATTGGAGGCAGGGACAATGTTATTGGAGCAGGGGGGCAATGCCTTATAAATAAAAATGTGTCTCTTTTCCTCTATTAACAGGCCTAAGACACAACATGTCTTCATTTTGAGACTGGTCATGGGAAGAAAATCTAACAGAGAAATAAATGCGAGTTCCTTCTGCCATCAGGATCAATTATATGTTATATCCTACTGATATGAAAGTTAATAATAATAACCATAACAATACTCTGGGACTTTGAGATAAAGACAGATCACCTTATACCAACCAGAAGATCAGACCTGGTATCCATTAATAAGAAAAAAAGAACTTGTCAACTGGTAGATTTTGCAATCCCAGCAGATCACAGGGTGAAGATAAAAGAAAATGAAAAGATAGACAAATACCTAGATATTGCTAGAGAAATTAAAAAACTGTGGAATATGATAATGAGGTGATACCAATTGTAATTGGTACACTTTGAATGGTCCAATAACACTTAATAACAACCCAGAATAACACAATAAGAACTAATTATATAAAAGCTAAGTCATGGAAACAGCATCCCACAAGGATGCAGCTGTACAGCCACCTGCGCCCTATCTCACAAACCATCCGAGTGAGATGGATATGGCCTGTTGGACACTACTGGAGGAACAAGGATGAACTGATAAGTGACGTTCTTCCGTGGAAGCCAAAACATGGACATGCTAATGTGGGCCACCCACCAAGGACCTACATTGACTAACTCTGTGAGGATACTGGATGCTGTGCAGAGAACCTCCCTGGGACAATGAATGATAGAGAAGGTTGGTGAGAGATTGTCATGGATATCCATGCTAATTACGTGACATGATGATGAGAATAGATGAAGCACAGGAGAAGAGTAAGTGTATGATATGCGGATAGAGAAATAGAGATGAAACAGTCAGCCATAACTTCATGGGGAAGGTGATCCACTGGGAATTGTTCAAGTGACTAAATTTTTTACTGAAAATACACAGTATTTGTTCAAAACAGCATGCAACATTCTTGTATAGCTACCATCTAAGGGTTAGGTAAAATACACAGCATTATTACATTATAAGATTGCATTAGGTCTATCATCATGTATCAATACCTATCATTATTTATTATTATTATTATTATTATTATTCTATTTGCAAGTTTTTCCTTTTCAGTATTATCAGGATCTATTCTGACTATTATCCTCATCTTTATTGTTATCTGTACAACATTTTGGCTGATGTGCCCCCCAGCTTTTTTCAGGTATTTTTTGTCAGACTCAGGAGCCTTCTCGAACTTGAGAACCTTCTTGTCATAATTGAGAGCCATCACAGAACTTTGAACCCAACCCTTTATTCAATCAACAGAGGTATCCGGTTCTCATTTCGCTAACCATAGCTGGATACAGGCATTTCATTTTCATTGAATATATTCAACTATATGCTTATTCTTTTTTGTCTTTTTAAAAAGCTAGATGGGAGCTATACAAGGATGTTGCATGCTGTTTTGAACAATTCCTGCCCTGAAAAAAAGACACAAAATTCACTTAAATTTTGAGATACAGACAGACAATCCAATCCAGAAAACCAGACCTACTAAAAATGAAATTTGTCATTCAATATATCACAGATTAAAAGTATTGGAGAGTAGAAAACTGGATAAATACCGGGATCTTGCCCGAGAGCTGAAAAATATGACAGTGATAACGACCATAGTTTGAATCCTTGGAACAATCCCTAATGGCATAAAAACGATACTGGGAGGGGGACTGGAAATCAGAGGAAGAATTGAGACCACAGCACTGCTGAGATGAGCTAGAATACTGAGAAGTGTCTTGGAGTCACTCAGACTTCAGTAAAAAATTACCAGTTACTACTAGTATGAAAAACTTGCAAATAATAAAATAATGAGGATAAAAATAATGATAGTTATTCATACATGATAGATTTAATGTAATCTTATAATGATAATAATGTAATAATGTTGTAACTATAGGGGAAAATTATCTAAGAAATAAAAATAAGCTAGCATAAATAAATGTAATTATGTTATTATTCTTACAAATAAAAATATTGATTCTAAACTGAGTGTAGAATATTGAAAATTATTGCAAATGTTTAAGTTTTGAAATTGGCTTTAAAAATCCACTTGTAGGTCAATAGAATATAATGAGATAATTTTTCAACCTGAAATGATAGAATCACATACAAGAAAATAACAAGAAAAATGAGAGAAATTTTCAATCATTTGCAATTTCAAACATCTTATTAAAATATTAGACTAATTGTTTCTGGTTCATTCAGCTAATTAAATTCTATTATAATGTAAGTAAAGTCATTGGGTTGGCCTAAAGTCGGTATCAGCCAGACAGCGAGGGAGTCTATGGCCTTTTCCCTAGACCAAGGAGATTGTTTTTAGCACCTGAGGTGGAGAGCCACATCTACCATCAGCTCCTCACTTTACCACACAGATTCCTGTGCTACTCATACACTGAGCTGGCGAGGTCCGGTATCGAACAAGGAACCATATGGTTCCCAGGCTGACGCTCTACCAACTGAGCTAAACCAGCCCTAAATTCTATATTATATAAACATATTTTGGAAGCACTTAATGTAATGGTTATTGTTGTAAGAAATAGACATGGTAACATAAGTTCAAATCCTAGATGAGGGTGTTTGCATTTCACATAGTGCTAATATCCTTGGAAAACGCATGCATCCAACTATTCTCCCTCCAGTTATGCATTATTGCATTAATAGTAGGACAGACTGGGCTCTTTAACCTTGGTTAGGCAATCAGTTTATGCGAAGGAAAACTTTGAATTCAAACAGATTAAGACTAATTTAAGAAATTAACCTTGTGTCATATCCTACTTGTGCAGAAGGGTTGGTAAATATATGTATATTTTTTCAATGAATATATTCAACTACATATGTATATTCAATCTAACCTTTTTTTCTTTTTTTCCTTTTTATAAAAGCTATATGGGATCTATGCTCTTTTGAACAAATCCTGAAAGCTGCACTCCCACAAAAAAGAAGTTGTATGACCTCCTATCACACAAACCATCCAAATAAGACAAACAAGACGTGATGGACAAGTAAGGAAAAACTCATATGTGATGTTCTCCAATGAACACTTACACACCTGTGTGGACTGGCCAGCAAAAACCTATATTCATCAGCTCTGCCCAGATACTGGATGCCATGAGGAGGACTTGCCAGGAGAGATGACCAATAAGGATGAGTGGCAAGAGCGAAAATGATGGGAATCAGTGCTGTCAGTTTTATTTTGAAAAGATATCCATCACTGTTCAGACAACACTTTTTTCCAACCTAATATTCTGATAAAGGTTTAATAAAAACCTAAACGTTTTAATGTCGACTTCACCATCTATATTAAATCTATCTTTTTGTCTATTTTCTACATAATATAACCAAAGGGTTGACATGCTGTAATGACAAGACAAGGGTCAAACTCAAAAAGAATACATCTGAGATTAGATATTACAGTTGTTTCACAAAACAGAGGCAGGGTTTTCAAAGGGTTCAGACCCTTAGACAATGGATATCATGTACTGGTTAAATGAAAAGAAAAATCCTTTGAACTTCCCCTCCAACAGATAGTCTATTTTTCTGAATGTTTTTCTAGATGGTATTCCGAATCAGAAAAAAAAAAAAAACAAACAAAACAAAACAAAACAAATCTATGTTGGCAATCTGAAAGACAATACGGATATGAATGTCCAAAGGTGTTTGTGGTTTAATGTTTATCGTTGAAGGAAATGGACTCGGCCACCAGTTTTACAATTGGGGACAAGGCTATTTGTATTTCATATTGTGCTAATAACTATCATTTTGAAATACTTTGTCTATTTTCTACATAATCATGTGGCTACAGATAAACATACCAAGGTATATTTATAAATTTTCCATGAATAACTATATAAGAGCCTCTTTGTGGAATTAATTTTTTGACTTATTTATAGAGGATATTGTGTGCATATATATGTACCTAATTCTGTGAAACAAATATAAATTCCCATGAATTGATAAGGATTTATGTCGTAGCAGCTGTGACGGTGAAGCTCTGGAATGAATGAAGTAGATGGAGATTATAAATTCTTTCAGACTAAAATCTTATTTTAAGAAAACATTTCTGCTGTTGAGTCTGTCACAAAATCAGTTTCTTGGCTTCTTTCGCCTCCTCATCTACTTTTAGAAATACTTGCCAAAATCTTTTATTACATTTATTATTCCATCCGCCTTCTAAAATGGTGCACAGAAAAACGAAAATTACCATTCCATATTGATGCAAATGGACTTTGTATTTTATTCTTTAGGGGGAGCTATAAAGTGATTCACTTGGGAACTAGAGATCTGTTCCTCAGATAAAAACCTCCTTATGGCACTCAGAGGCAGTCAGAACATTCCCTGATGTTTGCAGTTAACATGGAGATTGGTTTGGTTTGTTTTATGGCATATCAACCTCAGTGGGTCATTTAATGCTGGCAAAGTGTTGAAAGATTCATAGTGATAGTTTCAAAGAAAATTTCTAAACTCATTTCTATTTAACTCATAGTAAGGACCCTAACAGGTACTATCACTCTGGGTCAGAGTGGACCTGGGAGCAATTGAGATGAAGGGGTGCTCCACATTCCCCAGACCTCTAGAACTGGAACCCCATCATCAGATAGGGTTTAATGTCACTCCCAGGGCATGAAGACCCTCAGCCATCACCTTCTAGCACATATATGATAAAAAATGGTTGGGGATTGCCATAGGGGCAATACAGTTGGGACAATCATATAGGTGCTAGGGCTTGACGTGTCCAGCCGATTGATTGGAAATGGCCTCTCCGACTGCCTGTCTAGCCTAGGTAAGGGCTAAAGTGAAGTGTTGCTTATCAAGGACTGCTCAGCCACCAGGGTTTCATCTTTAATAATCATAGGTTGTCAACAGGTAGCCCTGTTTGGGGGAGGGTCTTACCAGATTTTCTGTCAGTGTATTCGAAAGCCCCAGCCAACAGGAGTGGTTAACATGGAGAAGCTGATCAGTTCTTACAAAGCTAACTTGTAAAATAATGAAAATTCTAAATCCAAGATCATGATACTGTTGTCTATTTGAGAATAATTATATTATTCTGATCTGATTTTTGTATGTTGGTTTTACAACAAGGCTGCTTGTTTTGTTTTATGGCATGTTAACCTTTTTTGGGTCATTTAATGCTGAATCAAGTTATTTTGATAAACAATGGACTTTTGTTACTTACAGTACATGCTGTTGCTCAGGTCATTACTCAGTTAATTAAACAGGCTCATTGGTGCTAAATTTCAGGGATCTAGTAGGAACCGGTGCTTTCAGCGTGATGGCCCGTCAACCTTTGTTGGTTTATTTAATGCCAAAATCAGCCTCTTTTTGGAAAGACTTATATTATATTCAAGTACCTAATGATAATCATTTTCAAACAATTATAGCTTCTAGTAACTATTTTAAATACAAACAATTTACAATTATACAGTTTCAAGTATTCTTATCAAATACAAATAATCTATACACAAGTTTACGGTCTTAAGTAACTATTCCAAATTAATAATAATAATTATTTGTTTGCAAATAGTTATATAGTGATGGTAAATATGATGGGTCCCAACTAAAGTTTCTTAACAAATTATAGCTTTTAGTTATGAACAACTAAAGCCATCTAACCCCTACCTTGTACTCCATACAGTGTAATTTGTTTCTAAGAAACTATTGAAATACATTTACAGTTAGCTGGAAATGGCAAGGTAAGAAAAAAGAAAAACACCAGGTCGCATGGATATAATTTTATTGTGTACTTTTAGATTTTTATGCATCAGCATGTATCTATCAACATCTCTGGTTATATATATTTACCAGCTCCTCTGCACGAGCAGGATGCGACACAAGGTCAATTTCTTAAGTTTAACAGGTTTGAATTCTGAGTTTTCCTTCTCCTAGACAGGTTACCTAGCCATAGCTAAAGAGCCATGTCTGCCCTGCTATTTAACCTTAACTGGAGGGAGAATTGGATTCATACCTTACCTAAGGGTAGTAGTACCATGTGAAATGCAAACAGCCTCGTTCAAGAATTGAACTCGTGTTGACAAGTCCATTTCCTATGACTCTAACTATTAGATAACGTGCCTCCACATCTCTGGTTATATGATTTTGAGTATTCCTATCTAATAAGAATAATTTTCAAAGATCTTTGACCCCTACATGGGACCCTAACAGGTACTACAACACCGTGTCAGTGAATATCAATGAAGTAGTGACTTCACACACCCCAGAGCAAGAGAACTGGAAGGTTTTACTTATCTGTATGGAATGCTGTTAGCATATTCTAAACCCCATAAACAGGGGAAGATTTTTGAATGTAGCTTATATTAAAAACAAAAATTATGTGACTTTTTTGCTGTGTTATAATTGCACACAAATAAAAAGTAGCACATCATCAGAGATGCTGATAGGTACAAGTCCTGCATCACTGACACATAAAAATCTAAAAAGACACAATAAAATTGTATCCATGCGTCCCAGTGATTTTTTTCTATGACCACCATTTCAAGCTTACTGTAAATGCATTTCAATATTTTCTTGAAACTGAATTACATGCTATGGGGTACAAGGTAGGGGTTAGATGGTTTTAGTCATTCATAGATAAAAACTCTACAATTTATCAAAAGACTTAATTGGGACTCAGCAAATTTCTCAGGGACTCATTCATATCAAATACATGCCTCTCAGGATGCATTAAATTAAAAATCTATCAGTATCACGGCATCATAGCAAATAATAGTTAGTATGATATCATTAAAATGCTATAATGTAGAAAATAAATTTATATTCTAAATAACAAATGTTGTCCATATTTATTCTCACTTTGATCATGATAGTTTATTCTGGAGATAACTACTAAATACTAATTATAAAGTACTTTGACTTATACATTTATTTTTGTAAGATTTCACCAATCATGCTAAAATTACAGTGGTAGTAATTATAATAGAAATGCTATAAATTGATGTGACACTAATCAAAATATGCTATGAATTGGTGTGACCAATTAAAATATATCAAATTGCAGTAACAATACTTATGATAAAAATTACATATAAAGGCTATAATTTGATGTGATGCGATTAATTGTCATGATGCTAATTATAATATAAATACTCTAAATTCATCTGATGCTCATTATAACAGAAATGCAATAAATTTATGTGATAATAATTATAATATAAATCCTATAACAAGGACATAGCTTGTTATTGAGCTTAATAGCTATCAAATTACATCCACCAATTTGTTTTCCATAAATTAGTGAAAACCTGGATTTTCTTAATATTTTTTAGCCAACTGCAACATAATTATTACTGCTTGCTTATAAAATCCTAACTTAGGATTTTAAAAATATATTGCTGCAATGTATCTTAAACAAAGAAAACAAGATCAATAGTTTAACCAATTCTTGGAATGATAATGACTCATCTCCAAATTTCAGAATGGATTCAAAAAAGTTATTTTTTATTTTTTATTAATTTTTCATGCATTCCTCGATATTGATTTCCTTATTTCATTCTTAATATAAAATATTAAATAAATCTGTGTATTTGTTTGATTTTATGCACTTTTAAAAGTAGTGAATAGCTGAGAAGAAAATGCTCTATATATTTATGTTATGTATATACATAATTTATTTTTGTAGATTAAAGGTTGGAATAAGAGTTGTGATCTGAGAGAGGGGGGGGGCATTCATTTGGCCATGACCTGATGTTATTTGACTGACAATAGAAAAAAAAAGAAGAAAAGAAACAGAATCTGCCATTGATTATTTCTGAAATGCATTTTATATGGAAAGATAACACCATGATATAAGTGGAATCATATTTATCTTAGTTAAGAAGATTCAAGAAAAACAAACTGATATTAGTATTTTGCTGTTTTTTTTTTTGGCTTGTGTGCAGATCTTTGTTTATAAATGCTCAAATATGCATCATAAAAAACAAAATGTCAAGATGAATTTTTAGTTTAATGCTTTGTAAATATCATCTGATAAAAAAACAAACTTTGTAAATAAATGATAAAGGGAGGATTGTTGGTTGGTTGGATTTTACAGCAAATCAACCCTTTTATTATTTCAGGCAGAGATATTTTGGTTTTATTCATTTATGTACTCAACCTATAGATGGGAACCTAACAGGAACTACCACTCAGAGTCAGAATGGACCTGCTAGTAATAGTCATCATCATCATGTCACACAAAGCAGCATGGATATTCATGACAATCTCTCACCAACCATCCCTATCATTCATTGCCCTTGGGAGGTCTTCTGCACAGCATTTAATATCTGTGCAGAGTTAGTCTATGTATTCTTTGCTTGATAGCCTACTCTGGCGTGCCCATGTGATAACTTCCACAGAAGAACGTCACTTATGAGTCTCTCCAGCAGGCCCAACGTGTCTTGTTTGCCTCACATGAATGGTTTGTGCAATATGTGGCAGATGGCCATACAGCTGTTTTCTCGTGAGGTGTTGTTTCCATGTCTTGTTTAAGACTGCGCACAGCATTTTTGTGCAGCTCCCATCTAGCTTATTCTCCGGGTGCTTTGTTAGGGTCTAAGAAAGGGTAATCCACACTTCCTAGATCTCCAGAATTGGAACCTCAAAATTGGATAAAGTTTATTGTCATACTCTGGACACAAGGATTTTTGGCAACAAGAAAACATCTCATTCATTATTTTTATTTTTTTATGGCATATCAACCCTTTTTGGGTTATTTTAATGCCAAATCAAGTCATTTTGATAAACAAAGGACTCAAGTTGCCCCCCAGAACCTGCTGTTATCTCCCAATTAAGTATTTAACAGGTTAATTTCTGATTAGCTACAGTAATTTAGCTAATGTTTTCAGCATTAATTGACCATAATCATCATATTGACCATAATCATAATCATTCATGAAGAGGTGCATCTTGGGTAAGTCCAGAGAGATTGATTAAGAATAAGATTTAGGGATAACAAGATTGGAATATAACCGTCTTTGAGACATAAAGAACACCCAAGATGACAAGTTAGTTTGTTTTACACATAATAAGGTACAGATAACGCACACATAGACAGGCCTACAATTTATTCCTAGCTGGAGGGAGATTAGTCGGATTTGAGTCCAATTGGATTATTAGTTTACAAATTATAGTATATTTAAGTGAAGCTACTGCTGCAAATTTTCAAAGCAATGGAAAAATCTGAATTTCGTGTGTTGATAAAGTATTGCTTTCTGTTGGGAAAAAATACTGTTCAAGCAAAGCAATGGTTTGATAAGTGTTATTCGGACTCTGCTCCATTGGAAACAATAGTTATGAGGTGCTATGCTGACTTTGTCCCAGAAAACACCAAAAAAACTCCACAAACTCCTTTTGGTCAATCATAAATTGAAGTTGCGTGAGATAGCAGAGGAGATAAAGATATCAGAAGGCAGTGTATTCACCATTTTGGATGAACATTTGTCAATGAGAAAACTGTGTTCTAAGTGGGTGCTGTATTTGCTTTCAGTCGGTCAAAAACAACAATGCGTCGATGATTCAGAGCGTTGTTTGCAACTATTTCAACACAACAAAAAGTTTTTGCATAAATATGTGACAATGGATTAAACATGGATCCACTACTTCACTCTGGAGTCAAATCGGCAGACAGCTGAGTGGACAGTGACCAAAGATGCAAACATCAGCAGGCAGGGTTTTGGCCTCCGTATTTTGGGAATGCCATCGTATTTTGTTCATCAATTACCTTGAGAAAGGAAGAACCATCAATAATGAATATTATATAGTATTATTGGTGCATTTGAAGGAAGAAACTGCCAAAAAACAGCCACAAATGAAAAAGAAAAAAGTGCTCTTTCACCAAGACAATGCACCGTGTCACAAATCAATCACAATGATGGCAAAACTACATAAATTGCTATTCGAATTACTTCTGCACCCACCCTATTCTTCAGATCCGGCCCCCAGCAACTACTGGTTGTTTACAGAGCTCAAAAGAATGCTCCAGGGAAAGAGAATTGGCTCCAATGAAGAAATGATATAGGAAATTGAGGCCAAAGTCAAATCATTCTACAAAAAAGGCATCAAATTGTTAGAGAAATGGAATTAGTGTCTCACCCTAGAAGGAGACAATGTTGATGAATAAAGTCGAATTTTGCCTAAAACTAGTTGTTTTATTAGTTAGGTCAGGGACTTATTGAGTGATGTGTTTTATAAAGATGGGGGAGTCTGTGGCATCTTGGTTAAAGTGCTAGACTGTGACAATATCGTGAGTGAACTCCAGTCACCTTACTATGACCCCTTTCAGACTAATATCTTTGGTAGAGGTATAAACCACTCTCATCCTACCCCCAACTATCAATTAAATAGTACCACTACTGTTCTTCTACAAGAATGGCTATGGAGGCACCCATTGTGTAATGGTTAATTTTGTAAGAATTGGACATGTGACATCAGTTCAAATCCTAGACGAGGCAGGTAGTATTTCACCTCCATCATTCTCCTTCCAATTATGGTTAAATAATAGGGAAGACAGTACTCTTTAACCTTGGTATGGCAACCAATCTATGAGAAAGAAAATCAATCAGAATTAAAACCAGTTAAACTCAGTTAAAAAAAAAGATGAGACCTTGTAACATCCTGTTCATGCAGTAAAAAAGTAAAGTTGTCGTGGTGGCCTAATGTCGGTATCAGCCATACAGCGAGGGAGTCTATCTCCTTTACACTAGTGCTAGACCAAGGAAATTATTTTAACATTTGAGGTGAAGCGCCACACCTACCATCAGCCCCTCACTTTACCACACAAATCCCTGTACTGCTCATATACTGAGTTGGCAAGGGCTGGTATTGAACCATGAGTCTTGTGGTTCCTAGTCGAGTGCTCTACTGACTAACTAAACCGGCCCTACTAGTAAATATAAACAAGAATGGCTTTGGCCTCACATATCCCATGAAGGTTGACATGCCATTAAATGAAGAAACCAAACTATGAATGAGAATTCACTGGGAAATCAACACTTTTGGGGAGTAAATAAATAAAAATGAGTCTTTTGTTTATTATTTTTTATTTTTGGGACTTTTAGTCTCATCTTTATTGTGGTATATAAAAACACAATGTTTCAGATGATATATCCTCCAGGATTTTCCCTATCTGAGAATAGCAATGACCCAGCCCAAGAACCGATTGTGAAAAGATTGGGTCATTGTCAGATAGACAAAGAACACCTGAAGAAGGTAGGAGGATACAGCGGCTGAAACATGTTTTTATGCACCACAATAAAGATGAGGACAACAGTTTGAAGAATCAAAATAGTACACATCAAGTCTCATTGGAAAAATTCAGAGTCTTTTGTGATTTCCTATGGCTCAGCAGAAAGAAGAGAAAAATATTCTTTAATGTCAATGTCAGCTCTAATAATTTTATTTTATAGATGTGATCATGATATATTTTGCTTCCAGCATAACACAAATAGTCTATTGTTCCCAGCACCAACCCTTTTTTCAGTATTAACAATGATTTCTTTATGTTAAAATGTAATAGAGACAAGTAGATTCTTCTTTTGTAATAGCAGACAAAAACCTCAAGATGAGAAAAGCAGGTAAAGATCTGCTTAAATACACTGAAAGTCAGTAACATAACACACCTCTCTACCAAATAATTTAGCACTAAGATCTATTTATATTAGACTGAAAGCATATTGTATTTTATTTACAAGCAAATGAGAACCTGCAAGACTCCTAGACATTCTGAATAGAAACTAAAGTCAATAGTGTCAAATATCAGATAATTTAGTGCTAAGACATTTATAATAGCTCAATCGGTAGAACGTTCGGCTAGAAACCACAAGGTTCCTAGTTCGATACCGGCCCTCGCCAACTCAGCGTATGAGTAGCATATAAAAAGGGAAACCTGTATATTGAGCAGAAATCATTATAATTTAATAGATTTGCATGGTATATAAATATTATAGGGACGATTTAGCTCAGTTGGTAGAGCGTTCTGCTAGAAACCACAAGGTTCCTAGTTCGATACCAGCCCTCGCCAACTCAGCTTATGAGTAGCACAGGGATCTGTGCGGTAAAGTAAGGAGATGATGTTAGGTGTGGCGCTCCACCTCAGATGCAAAAACAATCTCCTTGGTCTAGCACTAATGAAAAGGGGATAGACTCCCTCGCTGAATGACTGATACCAACTTTAGGCCGTCCTGACAACTTTTATATATCTTTAATTCAGTCTGTAGGTCATCTGCCTAGAAACAACAAGATTTTTAGCTTGATACTCACCCTCGCCAACTTAGTGCAGGAGTAGCACTGTTTGGATATGTGCAGAAAAGTGAGAAGCAGATGGTAAGTGTGGCATTCCACCTTAGATGCTGCAACAATCTCTCTAGTGAAAAGGAGTTGACACCTTCACTGTTCAGTTGATACCAACAAGAAGCCACTCCGCTGACTTCACTTTTACTTTATATAAAATTTACTTATATATATAAGTATGCTTCTAAAATAAACAAACATCCAAAAATCTTATTTCCTTCACTGAAGAGCATAAAGCCCGGGTTTGTTATTATTCACTCAATATCCCCTTACCTCAAATGGTAGAGACGTATCAGTATCATTGACAGGTTAATTTCACAAGAATTTTCCGTGTGGTATTGTGGCCGAAGCAGAATGGTTTCTGACTATCCTGCTGAAGTCCCAGTTTCGATTTCTGTCGGAGGGAAATCGTTAGTATACATCGCTGATGAGACTTAATAAAGTTGAAACAGTCTGTACGATGTTCTACACACAGAATAATTCTTTACCGAAATTCACTTGTCATTATTATCTTCTATAATTATCGAATTTTATGCGATATACACATTGTAATTGCCTTCAAGCAAAAATATAAATAATATTATATATATATATATATATATATATATATATATATATATATATATATATATATAATAATAGGGTTGGTTTTGCTCAGTCGGTAGAGTATTTGCCTTAGAATTGTAAGGTTCCAGGTTTGATACCATTCCTCACCAACTCAGTACATGAGTTGCATAGCTTGGATAATCTGTGTAGTAAAGCAGCATCTGAGAGATGATGGTAGGTGTGGCAATTCACCCCCCAAAAATCTCCCTAGTCTAGCACAGGTGAAAAGGGGATAAACTCTCATTATTCAACTGATACTGACAATAGCTACTCCACATACTTTAGTTTTACTTATATATAAACAATTTTTTGTTTTTTTAAATAATGACTATGTCCTTTTCATGTAGATCTGATAATCAATTTATCTTGAAATATTTTTTCCCCGCTAAAAAAGATTTCTTGAAATGAGAAAAGCAAAAGGAAGGAACTTGCCTAATAGCTGTCTAGTTAATCATCCACCATTAATGATTTTAACAAAAGATGCAAAAACTCATAAAAGAAAAACTGTAAACAATTAAAATCTTATCAGGAAATTAAATTTTATCTTTATTTTACAGATTATTCATAAATAGACTTAAATAGTAAAAACAAAGTTTTCAATAATAATCATTAGTCTATTGTTTCTAAAAACGTTAATTTGCTTAAAATGTAAACCAAATATTGTGTAATAATAGCAGAGCCGGTTTAGCTCAGTCGGTAGAGTGTCCGCCTAGGAACCACAAGGTTCCTGGTTTGATACCAACCCTTGCCAACTCAGTGTATGAGTAGCACAGGGATCAGTGTGGTCAAGTAAGGAGCTGATGGTAGGTGTGGTGTCCCACCTCAGATGCAAAAACAATCTTCTCAGTCTAGTGCTAGGGAAAAGGGGATAGACTCCCTTGCTGTCTGGCTGATACTGACTTTCGGCCACCAAGTCGACTTTATTTATATTTAGATACAAATAGAAGGGGTTTTTTTTTGTTTGTTAATAGTAATTCTTTGTAGATTGGCAAAAGAAATATGAAAACTGTGGGGAGTTATGATTTAAAATTAAAACTTATAAAGATGCATCAATTTAGCTGTAAAATTGTTTTGTTGTAATTTCAATTTAATTATTCAGTATAACCATCTCCTAGACTGGTTGCCTGAACAATGTTAAAGAGCCCAGTTTGCCCTGCTATTTACCTACAAGTGGAAGATGAATAATTGGATTCATATATTTCCTAAGTGTATTAGAGCTATGTGAAATTCTAACAGCCTCGTCCTGGATTTGAACTCAAGTTGCAGTTTCTATTTCCAGAATGGACTCTTTAACCTTTAATATGGCAACTGGTCTAGAAGAAGGAAAACTGTGAATTAAAACTTGTTAAACTACACTTAAAAAAATGGCCCTGGGTCACATCCTGATTGTGTGGAGGGGTTTCATAAATACAATGTGTATTATTGGGCTTGGAAAATATTTTGGCATATGGTGAGATGAGAATCAATGATAAATTAAAAAACAAGACATTGATAATGTTTAATTAGGTTTAAGCATTGACTACCCTTGAGTTCAAATATCTTCACCATGAATTTTTAAGCAGTCTCTCAGAGCAGTTCCAATTATAAGTATGTGGGGATTAAAATAAAAATTCAAATTAAAAAAAAAAAACTCTCATGAGCCTTCACCGGAAGAACCCACCAAGCATGTGCCGTAAAAAGGACCCACTTCCAACCCCCAAGAGAATCTTTCGGCCATTCTGACTCAGACCTTACCTGTGTCTAGACACTACTACTTACCAGGGAGATATTTCCTTGCCACGTGATGGCTATGACCTGTGAACAAAGCCTAAATCCTAAAACTACCTTTTGTCTTTGTCTCTTCCTTTTCTTTCCTTGAATTCCTTCCTTTTCAGCATGACCACCAAATAAGATAGGGTTAAAAGCAAACCCTAGGAACACTCACCAGAAATAACAAGCTACCTTTTAAACCTAAAACCTCTTGTCCCCCTCCCCACACACAAGTCATTTCTGATTGGCATCTTTCACAACATTGACGATAAGGAAGACACCTTATCTGATATAGCTGGATCTCATGGCGACACTATGTACTATTTCAAAATAAACGACAAGACATACCAGTTAAAGAATGGTTATCAGTAACTTTGTGTAATAAGAGACATGAAGGCAATTCAAGAAAATCTTCCATGTTAAATGTTGTGCAGCCTTATTAAAAACTGGAAAATGTCCTTATCTCTTAAGTGGCTTCAGATTTATTTACAATAAATGAAGATGAGAAAGACCAATTTGACAATGCAGAAATGTTTTCAAGAACTGGATAGAAGATTCTACTCAATCCTGGGATTTCCAATCCAGATGAAAATCTTGAGTAGCCTGCACCATTGTGGAGTGTTTTCAATAAGCTTTGCTTAAAGGAGCATTTCACACAGAAACAAGTTGGAATTTTTAATCCCCTATCCAATTATTCAACATGAGAAATTCGGAAAGGCATGATCCAATCAACTGGCTGGTCATGTCAAGTCCTAGCACCTATATAATTAAGTTGCAACCAAATTCTACTAATTGCTCTCATAGCAAGCAAACATTCTACTCTTTTTAGCCTAAAGTTCTTGAAGGTACTGGCTGAGGGTCAACCGTGTCAAGAGAAACAAGACTTTAACCATTGTTTAAATTTAAGACATGACATTTTGAGTATTGAAATTCTGAAATTAGCAATGGCTTGAAATCCCCATCTCCCAACACAAGTATACTTGCCAATGTATCCCAGTCTCAACCAAGGTAAATGGGTATCCCACTTGGTAAATTCCCAACAGAAATTGAACTCTGTGGTGGGCAGTGGAGCATAGGACTAGTGAATAACAAAAAACAACATATAGGGTAAATACAAACAAAAGAAAAAGGTTATTTCCTAGTTGAGTAACATGATATTACAGGGTGATTCAGAAAAACAGAACCCAAATTATTTATTTTCCACTTACTAACCCTAAACCTAATTCTACCCTTCCCCCCGTTGAGTAATATAATATTACATGGTGACCCAGAAAAAACAGAACCCACAAATTTTGTAATAAAACTTAATTTTAATTTTAAGTCCAACAAGGGTTAGGGTTAGGGTTGGTGTTTAGGGTTAGTTTAATGGAAAAATAAATAATTTGGGTTCTGTTTTTTCTGGGTCACTTATGTTACTCAACTAGGAAATAACAAAAAAAACAAAAAAAAACAAACAAATGAAACTTCACTGAAGCCAATTCAGAAAATGAAATAATAATAGAATTCTTTAGATTTATTGTAATTGAATCACTAGAATAAAATCCTTTATCCAAACTATTCTATTTCCGGATTGAAAAAATAATCTCCAAAAGGGAAAATCTTTGATGCCTTGTTTGATCAACAGTCAAACTATTCAAAATGATTTCCCATATTGCTATGCTCAGATAGACAGGGAACACCTGAAGAAGAAGGCCAGTGGATACAGTGGCTGAAATGAAAGATAAGGACAAGAGTCTGGGAAATCAAAATAATACACTTCCACAACTTAATATGTAAAGCTTACCCACATGAAAAACTTAACTCACCAAAGGTAGTTATCAGAAACAGGGAGAAATCCTTAGTTACACCAGAGGAAATTTAAAAAATAGCCATTAGTAATGAAAATATAAACTCACACTTACATTTTGATATATTAAACAAATCCATAATTCCCGAGAAAATAAAAATTGTATACTCTCTTTTAAGGGTAGAACAATACATTTCCACACCCTTAAAGTGCTTTAAATGTGAAAAGAAATATGGACACCTCTGTCAAATTTTGTATTAGGTGTTCAGTATTCAGCTGTAATGAAAGTTGAATTTAGTCTGAACATCAAAGTGTTAGTAGTTGGTTTATATACAGGTTTGGGTTGTTCCACTATGTACTTTGGCCAAGCTCATTCCCTGGATTATGATTGGCTGCTGTTTTTCAGTGTAGACACATTAATCCATAAATACCCAACACGGCACTATTTTGTGGGAGTTAGTACAGGGTTTGTATTTGGTTACAGCCTGTCAATCACTTGTGTAGTGAGTGGACACTAGTTGCAGCCTTGGGAAGTTGAATCTGATATCTCGATTCTACAATCACAAGGAGAGCTGCAAAGGATGTCCAAAATGTGGAATGTATAGACAAAAGGACTTGGACGATGTAGGAAGACTGTCCTAACAAAATCAAATGCTCAAACTATGAAGAGAATTATCCCGCTTTTTCAAGAACTTGCAGTATATACAAAAGAAAGATGGAAGTCATGGAGATGAAGGTTAGAAGAAATCAGTGATGCTGATAGCTTTTTGATTTAGTTTTTTTCCTGGGATGCACATATTTGCTTTGAATGAGTCCCTGGCAAATCCTGGGTAATCCGTTTCTAAGAAACTATTGAAATGTATTTACAATTAGCTTGAAATGATGAGGGAAGAAAAAAGAAAAACACTTAATTAACAACTCAACAAAAATGACTGAAAATATCAAACTCAATGCAGACACCCCTCAACATCAAGAATTAAATTACCCCCACCCTGAGAAAACAAATATCAAACAAAATAAAAAATTTTTCTCAGTTATTTAAGTCTTTGACTGTTTTAAGCTGCTCACAGAGGCTCTCCTATCACACATATGTCATTTGTCTACACTGAAAAGGACTCAGATTACAACAAACTTTATTTGAATATCCCATCATACAGGTAAAAAATAGCAGGAAAATTTGGTAGGTAAAGAGTTAAGTAAATATATTTGTGGATGCAGAGTTTCAAATGTGTTTATTGAATGCTCAGTATTTGGATTAAATGTGATAGAATGTGTTCTAAAATGGAAGAGGAATAAAAGTTTGTGCTAATATTAGGAGAAACCATCTTTAGATAACAGGTTATGTTATTTCTAAAGGTGCAGATTTAGATTGAAGTGAAGCAGGGAGAGGGCTTTCAAAGTAGTTTTCTTTTTTAATGGTCATCTGTCCTGTCAAGTCCTCCCCATGGCATCCAGTATCTAGAAATGTTTCTTCTGGTCAGACCACACTGGTGTGTAAGGGTCCATAGGAGAACATCACTTATAATTTTGTTCATACTTGTCCAACAGGATTTGTTTGTCTTACTTGGTTTGTTTTACGGCATATCAACCTCAGTGGGTCATTTAATGCCAATAAGTTTTGAAATGAATTCATTCTTAATGAAGTCAATTATTTTGTAAACACATTTTTCTATTTAACTCATAGATGGGACCCTAACAAGTTTGACCATTCTGGGTCAGAGTGGACCAGGGAGCAATGGTGATAAAGGGGTTTCCATTTCCCAAACCTCCAGAACTGGAACCTCGCCATCAGATAGAATTTAACATTCCCAAAACATGAAGACCCTCAGCCACCACCTTCTAGCACCCATATGATAAAAGGGGTTGGGGCTTGCCATAAGGGCAATAGGGTCGGGGTAATCATATAGGTGCTAGGACTTGACATGCCCAGCTGATATATCGGAGGGGGCCTCTCCGACCGCCCATCTAGTCCAAGTAAGGGCCAAAGTGAAGTGTTGCATGTCAAGGACTGTTCATCCACAAGGATTCCCTCCTTAAGCATCACGGGTCGCCATACACAGCCAACAGGTAGCCCCATTGGGGGAGTCTTAAATCTCTGCGGAGGTGCAGTCAGTGTATTCTAACGCCCCACTGACAGGGCAGTTTTCTTACTTGGATGGTTTGTGTGATAGTAAGTAAGTGAATATACAGCTTCTTTTTTGTGAGGTGATGCGTCTAGGATTTATTCAAAACAGCATGCAGCATCCTTGTATGGCTTCCATCTAGCTTTTTAAAATGGAAAAAAAGCTAGATGGAATATAGATATTTATTTAATATATTCATTGAAAAAATATACATATATTTACCAACTCCTCCATACAAGGTCAATTTCTTAAGCAAATTTTAACAGATTTGAATTCAGAGTTTTCCTTCTCCTAGACTGGTTGCCATACCAAGGTTAAAGAGCCTAGTCTGCTCTACTATTTACTCATAGCTGGAAGGCAAATAGTTGGATTTGTACCTGTTCAAAGCATATTAGCACAATGTGAAATGCAAACAGTCACATCCAGGATTTGAATTCACCATGTCCATTTCCTATGATGATAACCATTACACCATCTAACTATTACAGGTGTATCAAGTTCTATTTATCAAATGCTGGAAAAGCTGCTTCAAATCCAACAGTACTTTTCCTTAAGGGTAAAAAAAGAGCAAATCCTGTGGATCTGGACGTCAATGTTAAGAAGAACCTCTCAGACATTAAGTTCAAATCCTGGACGAAGCTAAAGTTCACATAGTGCTAATACCCTTGGGAAAGGTATGAATCCAACTATTCTACCTCCAGTTATATGTAAATAGTAGGGCAGACTGGACTCTTTAACCTTGGTTAGGCAACCAATCTAGGAGAAGGAAAACTGAATTCAAACCTGTTAAATCTGCTTGGGGTGGTCACTACTAGAATAGGCTGTCCTAATTAGTCATCTATTTCACTAATTTCTAAAGAATTTAAGAAAAAAAAAAGAAAATTAATTGTTTGTTTTATAAGGTTAAAAAGAAGGTAACTGAAATATTGTTAGTTGTATCTACACTAAATTTTAAAGATTTTTTTCTATTAGCGATTTAGAACAAAGTAAATCTTCAATTATATTAGCATTAAAATGGGAAAAAAATGAATAGAAACGACTCTCTTGTCGATTTTTGATGCATGAGGCTTCATCCAATGAACAACCCACACAGTGTTTTGTTTATAGTGGTGATGGCTTGTATTGGAACATCCTCACTTTTTGGCACAGTCGATAGGAAAGAATTAGTGGAAGAAATGTCACAAACCTAATCAATGACTGACCTCAGGCTTTTTAAATTCAGATTTTCCTTCTCCTAGACTGGTTACCTATCCAAGGTTAAAGAGCTCAGTCTGCCCTACTATTTACCCATAGCTGATCATATAAAGGCAACACAGCAAAAACATTCTTTTTTTGTACTGGGATAATTTTCTAAGACCGTTCCAGCTTCTGAGAAATTTCTAAGAAATAAGATCTTGCATCTACACATCTGGACATAGTACAGAAATAACCGCCAGTATTTGCCATGTTTGATTGTATTAGCTATCAGCAAAGGTTTCTTTATATCTAGAAGATATGAGGAAATTGTACAAGATACCACCAGAATACATAGCATGTTGTGAAATGATAACATTATAAATTCACAGATGTTTCTGCTGATATGGCATTAGAACAAATCAATAATAACTCTTAAAAGAACTCATCAGACGTCATAGAGAGTAGTAAACACAAACAATTTTTCACTGGTTAATTGATTTTAATAGCACATCAACCTGTCTAGGGTTTTTTATGCCAAAAGATTAGGGAATCTGTTATCTGTTCATATTTACATTTTTTGTGTAGTTGTTTTTTAAGATGATCGTTTTGCACATGGTTTTATCAAATATGAGCTCAGTCAGTAGAGCACTGGGCAAGGAATCACAAGGTTTTGGGTTCAATACTGGTCTCTGCAAACTGTGCATAAGTAGTACTGATTGGGTAATCTAATCTATGTGATAAAAATGGAGAGCTAATAGTTCTGCTAGACTGGTTACCTAGCCAATGTTAAAGAACCCAGTCTGCTCTACTATTTACCTATAGCTGAAAGAAAGAAAGAGAGATAGATGTTAACTTGTTTCAGACAGAAGGGTGATTACAAGGTATAGCCAAGTGGTTAGACAGAAGGACCAAGTGATAAGCCAGGTGTGCTAAGTTGAGAGATAATACTGCTAAAAGACTAAATGTAGATATCATGGATTCATTGCAAAAAAAACAAACTTTGTGACAAGCATCACAAGGAACTACTAAAAACTAGATAGTTTTGTTGACAGTTATTACCAAAACTACCTGTGGCAAAGGAGGGACACTGTTATTGATATTGTTATAAATGCTCCTAATACTACTACTAAACCTCAAAGCCATGCATATTTGCAGCTAGCATGTGAGAGCATGCAAACAGGCCAAAATCACAAAAATTCTTTATTGTGCAAACACGGATAATAAAAGGGAGCACTTACTGCGATAAAACTAACTGGATGCCTCCAAGAGGTAAGGAATCAAAATGGGGTCTGTTAATTACATGCTTCAGAAAATGAATGCATATTTGATTGTTCTGGATTGTTTTTTTCCCTAAAATTCTGGTCTGTGTCCATTTAGTCTGCACTGCCAATTCATTCTCCTGCTTTGTTACTCTTTGCCCCAGAATAGTTTATTAATAGACATTAAGTTATTTCTTCTTATGATACTATAATAAATGAATAGAAAATCTGTCGAGTTGGACAGCCGGATCTCTCCACCAAAAAAAGACGTTCTCTCAGCTACCAAAGTCCACTGACTAAGTCCTTGTCGTCTGCAACAATCTTTTCTAGCAGTCTTGCCAAAGCTCACTTGCCTCTTCTTCCTTGTCATACGTCAGCGCTCTCATCAGCAAGATTGGAATGCATCTGTCCTGGTGTGTTAAGGCAGGCCTTAAACAATCATTCACTGCCCTTACTCAAATCCCACATCTGAGTCAATCGTGCAGTGTAGTAATTTGCATGCGCACCAACAAGTTAGTCTGACATCAAGCCACGACTCATGAGGATGCAAGTTCAATCTCCCTAATTGCCTGCTACACTCCATCCTGATCTCATTTTGCATGACGCTTTGAGCTACCACGTGCATGATTTCTCTCATCACAGACACATGATGTTAAGGAAAAATATTTCAACCAATTTGTTTATGCATATGAATTTAATGAAAAGTCTAAAATAAAATAATTTCTACCAACATACTGATACATACTGAGTTAATGAATATTATTTCTATCAGTTTATAAAACCAACCCAAACAAAAACGTTTACAAAAAACTATTCATTTACAAATCATATATACAAAAAGATTAGATTTGGCACTGGATAACCCATTAAAGGTTGATGTGCAATTATACAAAACAACTAACCAACTATCTTAAGAATTACTTCTACCAAATACTCCTTGTGAGTTTAGGCCAACACCCAAAATGTATGTCCATTTAGCTCAAGCTCCCAACTGTCTCTTCATTTCCTACCTGCTGTCTGCCCTCTAATGACTAAAAACATGACATGAATGTGGCTACACATCCCTTCTGGTTTCGGTCCAGTTCCAATCTTCTTTTCTGTCCAATTAATGTAACATGGTAGTTCTAGAAGCAAAAAGAGTGAAGGAGAAATGGCTGTCATCTGAGTGGTTACCATAAAATGTCTAACTTTCAAGTTTCTAGGAATTATCCTGGAACAATCTAAACTCATAAATGGGTAATTCCATGTCAAATCATCCAGGCTATGTCACCCACCCCCTTTCAATTTTTCTGAAATTTTTTCCAGGTGTGGATTATGTTAACATTAGACAATCCCAAAAATTAGATTAAGATTCCAAAAATTGGCAGAATTATATTGATTTTTAGCTCTCCAAATTGGGGGTGGGGCATTGTGAAATATGGTGACTATTTGTAATCTATTTTTGTCTGTAAAATGAATTCTAGAGCTTCCCTACTACTAAAAATTGGTTTATAAAAAGGATTTTGGCACAAGGGAACCAAAAATGCTATCAAAAAAGTCTTTCAGTCAAGCATTTTAAAGTTATTGATGATTTCTGATATTTTCATAACAAGATCAATGTCCCAATGTGGCACTGCATCTATGAGAAAAAAGTTTTCTATTATTATTTCACATATATTGAAAATTATTTGAACCAAAGAGATTTTTTTCTGGTGATGAAGATGATGTCTTTTTAACTAGTAGTGCACACAGCTCTCTTGGCCTAAGCAACCTAAGATCACCTGAGCTGCGTACAGGGGAGTCGACCGACACAAACTGCAATTTTTGTGAGATGCTATAAAACTGGGTAGTCATCTTGTGATTTAACCATTATTACTATGATCAACCTGTCATATCTATCTTGACTACGTCCACTCTTTCACACTGTTCTGCTGTACATGGTCAAGCTCTTTCAAATGAATAACTAATCCATTATGCAAAATATTGGACTTTATATCCACCTTCCCTAAATGCCTCTAATTTCTGGTCTACTCTCTATAAAAAAAAAAGGAAGTCTTACATTTTCTCCGGCCATAAGGTAAGTAATGTTCCATCATTTTTATACAAACTACACATAGAAGCACGTGATGTAATGGTTAAAGTCATGGGAAATGGACTCATCGCCCCGAGTTCAAATCCTGGATGTGCTAATTGCATTTCACATAGCACTAATACCTTTGGGAATGGTATGAATCCTACTCTCCCTCTAGCTATGGGTAAATAGGAGGGTAGACTGGGCTCTTTAACCTTGGTCAGGCAACTGGTCTAGGAGAAGGAAAATTCAGAATTTAAACTTATTAAACTTCACTTAATAAATTGACCTTGTGTCACATCCTGCTAGTGCAGAGGGGTTGTTAAATATATATACAAACTACACATCTGTACTGGGCCTCTTCATGTGATGCTGTCCCATGAGGAGGAAGAAGAGAAAGACATCAGAGAAGCAGCATATGAAGGCTACAGTGACTCAGGTTCATTCTTTTTTCACTCCTATCATCTACACATGTTCAGTAAACAACCAGGCATTTAACTGTACATCAGTGGAAAATGGTATGAAGAAATAATTTGCTTGCCAGTTAAGAAAGCTGACTTAATTCTTTGCCTAACAAATTTCCCTCATGGTTGTACAAAATATTCTTGGTATTTTTATCTGTATGTTGGGATATTTCAAAGTTTTCTATCTATTCACTTCACAACTCATAAAATTCAAATACAGGATTTTTCAATGTAAACAAGTGACACATGTGAGAGCTGCTGCTGAATGGACCAGGGAGCAATAGTGAGGAAGGGGTGATCCACATTCCCCAGACCTCCAGAACTGGAACCTAACCATCAGATAGAGTTTAATGTCATTCCCAGGACATGAAGACCCTCAGCCACTGCCTTCTACCACATATACGTGAAAAAGGTTTGGGGCTTGCCATAATGGCAATAGAGTTGGAGCAATCAGATAAGCGCTAGTGCTTGACGTGACCAACCGATTGATCAAAGTGGGCTTCTGCGACTGCCTGTCTAGCCTCAGTAAGATGCTGTCCTTAAGCATCATGGGTCGATTTGGGGGGATTTTGCTCCTCTGTAGAGATGCAATTGGTGTATTCTAAAGCCCTAGCCAAGAGGGCTCCAGCAGCTTATGGCAGGATTGTGGAAGAGCTGCTGTGAACGGTTTAAAGTAGGCAAAGAGTTCATTCAAAACATGCATCCCAACAAAGTTTTACTAGAATTGTTCTTGTTAATACTGGTACTATCCCGATGGTTTTAGCTTTATTCCACTGATCTACTCTTCATCAATTTGGCTATATACTGGAGTGGGGGATTCCAGACAGCTTCTTCCAGTTCATAGACTTAAAAAGAAAAAATGAAGAAGAAAATAGGCCAAGATTTACGCTCTTTGCTTCCAGCCATGCATACATAATCGGAAGCAGATTATATAAGATGGCGTTTGATATTACATCAAGAGAATATGTGGAAAATTTTGAGGTAAGATATTGCATGAGTAAGGGGGAGTTAAAAGTTCTATGTTAGAGTAAAGTAAAATCATCGAATTTATTAAAGGAGAAAAAAAATAAGACAATTTGAAATGGAAACTTATTTCTTTCCCCCTCAAATAAAATGTTGTGCACCTCTATTAATAATTAGATAATTATTTTGAATATTTTACACATAAATCTTACACAAAATCATAAGTATTATTTAATTGTAAACTTTTAGTTAACTTCTTGTTACTGAAAAAAGGGCGAGAGTAAAAAATAATTTTTAAAATTGATTACAAATTTTGCAAATAATTTTTTCCATTTAATGTAATATAGTCTTCTTATTTTTTGATTAATTTCATTGTTTATATAGTTTATTTATCTAAATAATATGTAGTTTGTTTATTACAATGGAAAGGATTCAATCCTTGAATTATAAAGAATGGCATTTATTTATTTTATAAATATTAATTGTTCTTTATTCTATGAATTGACGATTTTAGTAATTGTGATGTAAGTATTGATATGCTAATTTTCTATTGTTTTTATTGTTGACAGACCCTGTAGCGAGAATTCAAGGGGGCCAAGTGGAAAAATACCAAGACCGTTGGTAACCTTGACCCCAGAGGCTCGAATCTCACACGTCCCATGATTAGTTAGTTAGAGAATCAGTTTCAACCTGAGACTGATGCAGAGTAGACGTGCTACTGCAAGGTTGATTCTTACCTGTGCGATGAATAAGAATGAGTTAAATAAATATTGATCAAGGAAAAAATTTCTTGAGGTTTAATTAATTCGATGACTAAAAGAGTTAGCCCTTAGAACAAGCAGCTGGAAGACTAGATGATAAGATGATGTCCAGAAAAAAGTTAGCAGAAGCAGTAAAGAAGCAATGAAGTAACAAGTAAGTCTCAAATCTCTGTCACTGTCTCTCTATCTATCGAAGTTGCTCTCTCTCATGTATATAACCGATGTATGATGTTGGATATATACAGCTATATAAATGACCCACTGAGGTTGATATGTCGTAAAACAAAACAAACCAAACCAAACCAAACCTTGTCGGACTCAGGTGCCTTCATGAACTTGGGAACCTTCAGGAAGAAATTTAGTTTCCCCTGTGAACTCTTATTACAGAAATGAGGGCAGTATTTAACCATTGCAACAATTTGATCATCAGAAAAGAATGTTGCATAATCTATGCAGTTGCATAAGATTATTGTCAATCCCCTGTATTTCTGAAGGGATGTCTCTTTTCATGTCACGAGCAGTACTTTCCATGGAATATTACAGAAAGCCCGCAAAATACGTGAAGTCACGTGGGACCTGGTTGGGGATAGTTACAGCTTGGACGGCAGGCAGAGAAGGATATCTGCCTTAGCTGGAGCTCACTTGCACACGCACGCTGTGTTTAGTTAAGTAAATAAAAGTTTAAATAAATAATATGGTTTTGTGGTTGATGAATGTCTTGGCAACAAGACGGACCTAGAAGAAATGAATCAAGGACGACCAACCAGCAAGAATAGAGAAATAGAAGTCATAGAGAAAGAATAGAAATGACTAGAGATCACCAATGGCCAAAAAAGTAAGTTATGCATCTCTCTATCTACCTGTGTCTATCTCTCCCCCTCTCTCCAGTAAAAGAACACTTGTCTATGTACCCAACATGGGTATATGTGTATGAGTATGTAACAAGAAAAAAAAAACTTTTTCTCTGATAGGTTGTTAAAAGATATAAAAAAATTGATGTTGAACACTCTCCTACAGCTAGGTATGCTAAATACTATGTCACACATCCTCTACATGGTAAAACATCAGAAACAACATGATACTTCAAATTAGGGTGGGGAGTCCACATGGTGTAGTGGCTAACATGCTCAACTGCAACATTGTAATAATTGAGTTTGACCTCTGTTAAAACTATACATATTGTTTCATGAACAAGCAGTATGTGGAAGGGGTACAAAATGGAAAAGGACTTACTTGATGAGTATTGGTAATATAGCCATGTGGCTTTAGCATTTTCTGTCAGGGTTTAGAGAAAATGTGGACCAATCTTCAACATTATTGTATTGTTTACATTATTGTTAACTTAGACCAGGATTCTCTATGCTGAGACCAAACAAAGTTTATTTCGAGGATTGGAGACAATCTTGAGATTAAATTTATCATACCAATATCAGTTTGATACATAAAACATGAAGTATTATATCTAATGGTCTCAATAAAATTGATGAGGTATTGGTCAGCTGGGTATTGTTCTACATAAATCATTTTTTTAATGTAGAGGTCAATTATCTCATGAGACAACTTCTAATATTCCTAGAAGTTTTCATGTGTCAGCAATGCCAACAAATGAAATGCTGGTGTATATGAAAATAAGATTAAACAAAACAAAATAGCCGCACCTGAAAATAGTTTGCTATTATGATGCTTGTTATGACACCACTATAACAATGTAGACAAGGTTGTTTTTCAAAAATTGGACTTGACGGTCTCAGGAGGTGCTGTAATTTCAGGGGTGCAAGAATTATATAGTCTTCCGAGACTGCAATGCCAATGACTGATAAAATAACAGCATATATGAAATAAAGGATTTTTAAAAAATTTGCAATTTAATGAACAGTGATAAATGAACAAAAAAATGAATGTATATCTACTCCATTCAAAGAACCAGGACAAAAAGAGGCTGATGTGTATTATGGGAATGATCATTCATCAGCTCTGTATGGACACTGCATGCCATGTATTGTACCTGCCAATAGGGATGGATGGCTTGAAAGAGTCAAAGGAATCTATGTCATCAGCATGACTTGATGATGATGATGATGATGATGACAGTACCATAAAGTTTTATTGGGCCATGTAAGTAAAAGTAAAGTTGACAGACTAACCTATTGTCGTATCAGCTGGACAGCTAAGGAATCTATCACCTTTTTTTTTATTATTCCTAGACAAAGGAGATTGTTTTTGCATCGGAGGTGGAGAGCCACACTAACCATCAACTCCCCACTGAATTTCAGACCCTGGTACTCCTTCTGACCAGAGAAACCAGTTCACTGCTCTTTCTTTTATGGCACATACTGCTAGTAGAGTGACCATGTTTACACTTAGCAAGCAAAATGGCATGATCAGGATCAAACTTCAATAGCTCCCCCTTTTAAAAAGAACAAATATCATTATATAATTTTTTCTTTTATAAGATAATAGCTAATTAGATAATTATTGAAATGAATGAAACAAAACATCTCCAAAAAATAATTTTTTTAGATTTTATTATCATCTTATTTTCCGATTTTCGGTACTTAATTTCTTCCAGCGTATTATCCATAAAAAAATTTTTCTTCTTCTATTCACACCTTCCGTCTTTTGTATTTTTATTTATGCAGAAATTAGTATCAATCATATATAACCCCACCAATATTTTGCACCCCAAAAATAAGGGGGGGGGGGTATCAAAGTTAAGTGCCTTGAAAAAAATCAGAAAATTTTGAAATAAAATAACTGATGCATTATAAACATTCATTGCTAAATCAACACAGAAAATTTCATTTAAATCGGATAATTCCCTGATCTTTGGTAAATATTTTTGAAATGATGGGAGGGGGGTTTAAATTTGTTTTATAAAAACATGGATTTTTCATCAAATTGGGTATACCTATATCAATAGCTAAGGTGTTGAGAAGTTGTGGAGATGACAGAAAATCCTTTTTTTATGTCATATCAAAAATAATCCCTTTCAACTTCACCATAATTTTAATTGACAAACAAATTTGTAGAGAAAAAAGTTTTGAAAATAAAGTAAAATCTTTAATACAACAAATTGGGTATACCTAATAGGTTTTTAAAGAGTAGTCAAAGAATTTATCATGGCAGACAGGTATTCACTCAGCCAAAATAAAACATTGATTTTTTTTCTCACTGAGGCTTTTAACTTTTTATTAAATTCTTAATCAATAACAGTTTCTTATGAATAATAAATTTTGATTATTGCTTTTAAATAATGAAAAAGAAGTGAAGAGCCTTAAATGTCAAATATTTTGCTGGCATCTTTTGTTTTGAATAACATGTTTATGTGAGTGATTTTCAAAATAATCGAGACAAAATCACATAAAAACAGAGGATAATTTTTATTTTCACAACAGTTTCAAAGATTATGAACACTAGCAAAAGTATGCACCCCTTGGGTGCAAGTATTTAAGTTTCAATGTAACGTAAAAAAAGTGAAGTTGTCGGTACCTTTGAAACCCCTCGTTTGTATTTCTTAGTATATCCACACAAATATATTATGTTTTAAATAAAAAGTGTCAAAAAAGTACTGAGAGTTTTCCACGGGTCAAAGCACCTCTGAAACTCCTCTTTTATATTCCTTTGAATGTCATTCATGTCTTGAAATCTTATCCTTAAGAAAGAAGAAAAACTCAAATTGAGCCAGATCTAGTCAGTAGGGAGGTTGCTGCACTTCCACAATTCCGTATTTTGCCAAAATTGCTAATTAAAAACATTGAGAATTGGCAGTAACTCGACTAGATGAAGTCTAGATGTCTAGACAGTCTCAGTTCATTATAAGTTTTCCTCAGCTGTCTATGTCTTTAGGTAAATTTAAATATCACATAAAAATTTCAGATTCAGTTTTCATACTTTTTGATCACACCTCTTGCAGGTGTGGGTAGCTTATGTAAGCTGACACTCATATAACAATAGCTAGCTAGTTATATATATATATATATATATATATATATGTATGTAAGTGAGAAAAATGGAAGTGAATCTGACAATAATGTTGAAAGATTAAAGGATAAAAATTTATTTATTGAAATGCTGACACATGTTTTGACCAAGAGTTTGTCCTTGTATACATTGTATCCTATTTAGTATTATTTAAAATTTATTTTGTTTAATTTAAATACATTTTCTTTCCTTATATCTTTCAATATAATATATATATCAGCACACAAGAACACATTCATAAATCCATCCATCAAACACACACATATATATATTCATATAGATTTCTTTATTTCAGATAAATATTTGCTTACATAAATATACACAATAGATCAATAGATATATATTGGAGGTGTGTGGTATAATGGTTATAATCATAGGAAATGGACTTGCTGACCAGAGTTCAAATCCTGGACAAGGCTATTCTCCTCCCAACTATGGGTAAACAGTAGGGTAGACTGGGCTCTTTAGCCTTGGTTAGGTAACCCGTCTAAGAGAAGGAGAAGGAAAACTCTGAATTCAAACCTGTTTAAACTCTGCTTAATAAATTGACCTGGTGTCACTTCCTACTCGTGCTCAGGGATCTGTATGGTAAGAAAACAATCTCCTTGGTCTAGCGCTAGTAAAATGGGTATAGACTCCCTCGCTGTCTGGCTAATACCGAGTTTAGGATACCCCGACGACTTCATTTCTTTTTTTTTTTAAATTACTGGAAGCGAATAAAAAAAAATGTGTTACCACCACCCTCAGATTTAAAATGTTTTTTAGCGGTTTGATTGCATTTTTACCGACTAATAACTTTTAGTGGCTTGAAGGCGATAAAAAGTAACACACAACAGAACTAAACTTAACATTTAACTACAGTGTAGTTATGAGTTAGAAACTCTTCCCGCAAAATAAATTTTAGCTCGATCAACACAGATTCTACTACACAGTAGTAACGAGCTATAAACTCTTTTACAAAAAAAAAATGCTTAAACAAGAAAGGTTTTGCTACCGAGACGCACCATGTTACAATCTACATCCACCCTTCCCCGACATCACAGCAAAAAAAAAAATCCTTTTTATGCCGACTGGAGAAGAGCTTTTTTAGACGGGTGAGTCCATTACTATTCCAAGGTAGTTATGACTGTACCTGCTCACCCCTAATTAATTTTAACATAGTTAAATGTCTCTAACACAATAACTCTCTGTTTTCATTCTCATTCTTACTCATACATAGAGAGGGTGAGAATAATGCAGAATGACAGAGAGGGACGGGTCAATTCTTTACTTCATTGCCAATTATGACTAATTAAAACCAATTAAAGCGGAATTTTTTTCAAACATTAAGTAGTCCTGAAACCAAGGAATATTTTAGTATAAATTTTGTGTCAATAACATGAATAGAAAAAAAGCCTTACGGAAATGAAAGCTGTTTATCTCAGCTTTAGTATAATAATATATATATATATATATATATATATATACATATCTAGAGAGAGAGAGAGAGAGAGGGGGGGGGGTTGATGAAATGGTTTTCAAGCATTTGGTGTATTCAGCAGAATTTGTATTGTTTCCCAAAAAATGAATATGGAACTATTGTCTATTATATTCATATTCAATGTTCTTTTTTGCTTATCATAAGCTTCTTTGGAAGAGAATAATGGAATTAAATAAATCTAAGAATTTTTCTAGTGCTATGTTGTCATTCCAAAAGAGTTAGTGGCTGGTGGCGTAAAAGGTAATAATAAAAAAAATTAAAAAAGCCCTCAAAATCCACAAATTGAGGCTGTGTTGTGGTTTGTTAAAATGTTTTGCGATGGTGCTATATTCAGATTGCTGTCTGATTGTTAATCTGAAGGTTGTTTGTGTTTGACCTAAATATCCACTGTTTTTGCATTTCGTATAGTAGATGTAGTAAATGACATTTGTGCTGCCACAGGTGAGTTGTGGGGGTGAGTTCTTGGTATTGGTGTCTGGTATTCTGATTGGGGAGTTTGTAATTCAGTGTGTGCATACTTCTTGGTTGGTTGCACCTTTGGTTGCCTTTTTGTGTGTTGTTGTGTTTTTTTGATGCGATGAGGATGCTATGTAAGTTGAGTGGTTGTCATTTGGCATTGATGGGAGGTTTTTGGAAGGTGGATTTTATTTTGGGTCAGATTGTAGGCTTTTGAACTCTTATTTTTTATTTGGGTGAGTTTGTACATGTGTTGGCCATAAAGTAAAATGTGATAGAACTACCTAATGCAACTGCAACAGTTTTTCACGGATCATCCATACAATATACATATGCAACAAAAAGATTTTGGATACTTGATAACATTGTTGTGTGCTTGATGGAGGTAATGTTTAATGTAAAATGTAACATTAAAGAAACAAGTAAAACAGTTGGTAGTTTTTCATAGGGACTCCCTGATCCCAAATACCAGCCTTAATTTGAATTTTTTATTATATACATATATTATACACACACACACATATATTATACACACACATATATATATTATACACACACACATATATGTATTATACACACACACATATTATACACACACTATTCACAATTCATGACCTCTCTTGAATTGTAACATCTATAGCTGATGAACCATTAAACCATTTTAAGGGCTTTTTAGCTATATTCTGTGTATTTTGGCAGTGATAATATTTTTGGATTGAGCAAAAATGTAAAACAATGTCAGCAACTACATTAATTCTTATGGCATGTCAAATATTTTTAGAAAGTTTTTAGAGAGTTAATATACTATACAAGAAGTGATACAAAGTGAACTGGTGCTATAGCATATTCATTCATTAAAAGGAAATTATATATATTTACCAACCTCTCTGAATGAGCAGGATGTGATACAAGGTCAATTTCTTAAGCGGAGTTCAATAGGTTTGAATTCAGAGTTGTCCTTCTCCTAGACCGATTGCCTAACCAAGGTTAAAGAGCCCAGTCTGTCCTACTATTTATCCAGGGAGAGAAGGATTCAAACCCTTCCCAAGGGTATTAGTGCTAAGTAAAATGCAATTACCACATCCAGGATTTGAACTCAGGGCAACATGTGCATTTCCCATGACTTTAACCATTACTCCATGAGCTTCCAAATACACCAGGTAATTATATACATATTATATATACTATATATACATAAATACAAACCACTAATGGATCCATGGGTAGTAAAGAAATTACAAGAAGCAAAATCAATGTATTTTAAGAGATAAGATTTATGCACATTCTAAGAATATCATGTAGGAGGTAAGAGCAAGTATAATATACACACTCACATCTAAATGTAAATTGTCTAAATTGATTGCTATTTAAAATGATGTATATATATATATATACACACTTATTCCAGTAATGCACCATTAAATCATTAAGTTGTTTGAATTGTTCAAATGAAGTAATTACATTATTAATTTTGATGAGTTTTTTTTTTCATTCTTAGCATAATGGTTGTTGCTTCTTATTACAAAACTTCAATCAATATCTATTAAAATAAGCAGCATGAATTGCAAATAAAGCAACTGAATATGATGAAAATAAAGGAGCAGCAATAAAGCCTATAGGTATTTACCAACACCCCGCACGAGTAGGATGTGAGGTCAATTTCGGAGTTTAACAAGTTTGACTGGTTACCTAACCAAGGTTAAAGAGCCCTGTCTGCCCTACTATTTACCCATAGCTTGAGGGAGAATAATTGGATTCATACCTTTCCCAAGGGTATTAGCGCTATGTGTCCATTTCATACAACAGTAACCATTATACTATGCACCTCCATAAAGCTTATATATGAAAAGCCGGTCTGATATAGACAATGCTAATATCTGTTAAATAATACATTAGCTGAATCTATTATTTGAGTGGTAGTGTAGATAATTTTAAAAGATTTAAACTATCATCCCAGAAGCAAAAACTGTTAATGTCATGGTTTGGTTTGTTAGATTTTACAGCATGTCAACCTTTATTGGGTTATTTTATGCAGATAAAAATTTTCTATTCATGGTTGATGGATATTCAAAAAATTTTTAAACACATTATTTCAAAACTTATTTTTTTCTATTTAACTCATAGATAGGACCCTAACCGGTACTATCATTCTGGATCAGAGTGGACCTGGGAATAATGGTGATAAAGGGATACTCCACATTCCCCAAAGTTCCAGGACTTGAACCTCACCGCAAGATACAGTTTAAGGTCATACCTAGAACACTAAAACCCTCAGTCACTGCCTTCTAGCACATATATGATAAAAAGTGTTGGGGCTTGCAATAATGGCAATAAAGTTGGGACAATCATATAGGTGCTAGAGCTTGACATGACCAGCTGATTGATTTGGGCCAAAGAGTGTTGCATATCATAGACTGGTCAGCCATCTGGGTTCCACATCCTTAAGCATTACGGGTCACCACTCATGGCCAAAAGGTGGTCCCATTTGGAGTATTTTACCCATCAGCAGAGGTGCAGCTGGTGTTATCTTTGGCCCTAGCTGATAAGACGGCTGTTAATGTCAAATAAGTTTAATTGACAGGTAATGACCTTAAAGACTTTGTTTGGTTAATCTCAGGTGACAAAGGGATTCTAGAAGTTAAAAAAAACTGGGTGACCACTTCTAGTATATTATACATAAAGATTGTGAGTAAAAAATCAGGTTGTTATAAGATAATTGTAATTTCTTAATCAGATATATCAAAAATGTTCACAAATAATTTGAAAGTGAGAAAAGTGTTATTTAAAATAGTAGCTAAAATGAATTAACAATTCAAAATACTTTTAAATGCAATCATTAATTAAATGTAATAATGGTACGACTGGGGCACAATTATCTTCAAGAGGTACACAGTGCAAATTCTTTTTTCTGATTTTTTTTTCTTCTTTCATAAGAAAAAAAAATTCTTGTTTAAATTGCTTTTGTTTTCATTTTTCTTCTTCTGACTTTCAATTTCTTCTTTTTTCTCTTTATTTTTATCTTCAGGCAATTTTCTTTTTTATTTCACTAATGTTTCTTTCATTAGGAGAGATATATTTAGATTCTAATCAATTTCAATTTAAATATGCTTATTTGCCCTATTCATTCAATTTGAAATGATGTATTACTTCCAGCTCAAAGCAAAATTCCAAGACCAATTTAAATGATAGATGTACAATGGATAACAACAACAACATTACATACATTATATTACATAAAAATAATAAGGATAATTATATAACTTTTGCTAACATGTTTTTCGAAATCAATTATTTAAAAAATTAGCACTATTCTAATGAGACTAGATGACAGAAGAAACAATAAATATTATTCTGAAGGCATTTTTTTTTGTTTAAAATTATTCAATAATTTTAATTCTTTAAGCATAGAGAAATAAGCCAAACAAGTTTTTGTTAGTTGTATTCTAAATGTCGCAAAACAATCTAGTGTTATTTTCTCATTATTATTATTATTACTAGTACAAAATAAAAAACGCTCTCCGGGTGATGTAAAAATAGATTTTTGAAACGTATTGCCTGAGGGGTGGGAGTAAAAAATTCAATGTCAGCGAATTTGTACCCTAAGTAGGTAAAATCATCAAATTCATTAAAGCATTAGAAAATAAAACAATTTGAAATGTAAACTTTAAATATGTATTAAAATAAAACAAACTATATATAGATATATAATACCAGTCATGTATTTATTAAAACTTATTTTAAAAAACATTAAGGACTGTCTAATGTTGCATGTTCAAATTTTCAGTGTATTTATTCTATGTTATGACGATTTTGGGTAATGTGACGTAAGCAGTGACATAATTTTTGTTACAGACAAAAACCGGAAGCGAATCTTCATTATTAATAGATATATTATTGCTATGTCTTCTATCTTATATTCTCTGCTGGGCCATGTTGAGTTCTCTTTTGGTTGGGGACATCTTTATATTGGGTGTTGTATCACTCCAAATTCTGTTCTTATTCATCAGAAACACAGCGACATATTCTTTTGGTTTACACAAAACTTTATTTGCAAACAATTGCATTGTTGCATTTTTTTTGGCTATATTGTCTATCTTCAAATCTTTTCATCTTGGGCCGTGTCAGGTTCTCCACAGGTTGGTGACATCTCTTTCATCTGGCTCATCTGTTTCTCTGTTCCATTTGTTCATATTAATTATAAATACAGAGACATATTTCATTTATTCATTTCTCTAATGCATAACCACACTTGAGCAGGAGAAAAATGGTTAATATTCTACTTTGAAACCAAAGTTAACAAACTCCTTTTAATAGTATAGTACATTATATATATATATATATATATATGGGAGTAAATATGGAAATAAATCCAACAATATTAATAAATTTGAAAAAACAAGTGTTCCGAAAATAAGATGAATTTATTTATCGACACTTATACGTTTCGGTTTCTTTAAACCTTCATCAGGATGTTTTATGGGGTGAAGAAATTGATGGATGTTTTATAGATGACAGGAGATAAAAAAATTTTTATAAAATTTTTTTTTGTTGTGTAACTGTATTTGTTCAGCGTTGTATTTTTGAAAGACGAGTTGTGATCCGCACACGCGAACATGTCATGATGCAAAGAAATGCATTCAACAAAAGACAAGAAAAAGTATTAATGGACTGATTTTATGAGAACAAAGGTAACAAAGTGGGAATGATAACTAAATAATTAAATAAAGCCTGGTATTTTGTAGTTATTTAAAACTATTTTAGCTAGAAACGGTGATATGTTAAAAAATCCAAGTCGATTATTAAGGGAGGGCAAAAGCGAAATTGCACAGGCTTCAAAGATCTGTCATAGTCTTAATATGAGCTAATATTGTGGCATCATTGAGACTAAATTTATGATCAGTTTCAGACATATGTTGGAAAATAAATATCAAGTGTTTCTTTACATGGAATTGTATAAACGCCAGCCTCAGATGTAACAGAGGATGTATACTTAAGATTTTATTTAGCAATAAATAAATATCAAGTGTTGAGTACAAGAACAGTTATTATTATTATTATTATTATGGACGAGACAATAATCAATCGTCTTTAAACTTTGTAAGTCCTCTAAAATCAGTCAGTTGCTAATATCTCTGTTCTATTGGCTGGGGCTGTAGAATATGCCGACTGCACCTCTAATGGGGCCACTCGTTATACACATAGAATTAAAAGATATAAAGCCATGTTATGTAGAGCTTTTATGAATGTCAGTTGATTTGTAATATCCTATTAGGGAGTTAATGGAGTAGGTATCCAAATATATATATATATATATATATATACTATAAAAAATTTTTCTCATCATTAAGATTGGTTAGAAATTATATATATATATATATATAAAGTTTGGTATGTACGTGTCGACTTATAATTCAGAAAAAAGATATTATTCTTGCATACACCTTGATATTCTTATAACTAAGTAATGCACCAAATTTGTCTATTGGTTTTTACTGATTAAGGGATATAATTAATTAATTAAACAAAAATTAAAAGATTTGTGATAATCATGGCATGGCTGATGCTGCTAATTTTTTAAAAAAATGCTGGTTGCTGGCTATATCAGTAGTGATTCAAAATGGCTGCACGGTGCAATTTGTGCCTTAATTGTTTCAGCTCAGTTTCTCATGTATTCATGGCCCAATCTTAGAAATATTTATTTGGTCAGAAAGAAAATAATCTTTCTAAATATGTAATTTGTATGTATTTTTATCGATTTAATTATTTTTTCTAAATATGTAATTTGTATGTACTTTTATAGATTGAATTATTTTTTACAGCAAATTAAATAACAATAATAAACGAAAACATTTAACAATTAATAATAACTCAACTTTTTTTATTATTATTTATACTTTCATTTTAGAATAAAATATATCTATTTTTAATCAGTATAATTCAAACCTTTTTTTGAAAGAAACTATTCATGAAATAAACATTATTGAATTAATACGCAAAATATTCCATGTACAAATAAGGCAATGTTTTGTTATTAGCTTTTTTGTTACTTTCTTTGTTACTTTTAGGGGATGAAAAATGAAATAAATTAAACTGATAAACTTCTCCAAGAAGGAATTAAGAACTGAATTTAAATTTGTCATATGTACAAAAGAGTTTTAAAAAACAAAAACCAAAAAAAAAACACTATTATAAACCAAAAAAGAAAAAAAGAAATTGTAATACAGACAATTATAAGTATTTAATTCTTAGCATTTTATTGTTACATTTTGATACAGTAAAAAAAGGAGGAATTAAACAAATACATTTCTACCATTGGAAATCAACAGACAAGGAAGCTCGCTTAAAAAAAAAATTGTTTAAAAAATGTAAACACCAAAAAGAGACTACTCTTAAAATAAATAAATATTATAATACACTAATTCTTAGCTTTGTTTATCGTCAAATCTTTAATTAAGTTTAGAAATGCATTATTAAAAATAATATCTTAAATGTAAACAAAAAAAATAAATAAATAAAACATTTCCTAAAATAAACAAACATTCTACTATACAAATTCTTGGCGATTTAAAAAAAATTTGATAAATAAATTTCCTCTTATTTTCTCTCTTACTCCAGTTTTCTGCTTCTCACTCACTCTCTGGTGTTCCTAATTTTTTTTTTTTAGTCTGGTCATGGACTGGGTACTTTTGCTAGTATATATATATATATATATATATATATATATATATATATATAAAAGCAAATTAGTTTCTAAGTGTAAACATATTGACAAATTTCTTATGTCTCATTTACCACCTGACCCTAATTAATCCCACATGTTATACCCCTCTATTTTTAACTGCCAGAAAAAAAAAAGATCTTTATTTATCAATTTTTAATTTTATTATTTTATTATTTGCATGTCACGTAAACTAATAACTAAGTATATTATATATTTTTTCAAGTAAATGTCTCGCAAAAGAAGATCTTATAATAATGTGAACACACCTCATGCCATACAAATGCTTAATTTTTTTTACTCCAGTTTGAAGATTGTGAAACATATGAAACTTCAGTAATGGAAATATAGTATCCATAATTTTGGGTTTTATACCTGCACTGCTATAATAGCATCAAATATTCTTTCTATGCAAACATTTTTCTTATTTACAGTCTTTTATGTGTGTGTGTGTGTGTGTGTGTGTGTGTGTATCTTTAAATACATTTATGTAGATCTATGTTTGAATAACATCAACACAAAGTAAACTGCACTTGGTATTGTTATTGTTTAGAAAGAAATGGGCTTTCTATCTCATTCCTTTTATAAAACTATTTTTTTCTATTAGTATTAACTTATAGGGAAAGAGTGGGTAGGGTAGGGATGTTCTTTAGGGAGTAGATGAAGTTGTTTTCCTCCATATCAGCGATTAGGTATACATAAAGCTAGAGTGTTCAACTAGATTCTGAGGAGTGTGTGTGCATATATATATATATATAAAAGAAAACGATAGATACAGAGAGACAAGTGGGAGGGAGATAGGAATAGATGGTGATAGAGAAATAGATATAAAAAGACGGAGATAGATAAATAGACTGGAGCTTTTGTATGTATAAATGTTCATTATAGACTTTTAGGATTCTATCTTTCATTTTTCTTCCTACTTCCAGTCCTTTCTTGTTGAGAAATCAATATTTTAACTCGAGGGATTTTAACGGGAGGATAACAAGTGTTATATTTTGCTTGGGGGTAATCTCGAGCTGTGTATCAATCTCTGATGTATTCCCAATGTTAACATACTCAAGCATTTATGGTAATAACCAATAGTAAACAGATCAATAATATAAACAGAAAAAAATAAATAATTTTGCTTGTAGCTTTCAAACATAGACTTGTGCATTAATAGAATAAAAAAAATTCTCTGTTGACGGTTAGTAGTTTTTATCAAAGTTTCAATTACAGGAAATGAATTAAGTCTATTGAAAATTAGTAAATTTATGGTAGGGAAATAGAAAAGTTTTATGATTCGAATGGTGAAAAAAAAACAAAAACGGTTAGTCCAATTTGCAAATAAAGAAATTTTACAAATAGGAAGCTGGAGAGAAATATACAAAATAGAAAAAAAAAACACAATTATGAAAAAAAATCAAACTGGACAAAAATGATCGGAAAAAAAAGAAAAGCAACCGAAAGAGTCAACTCAGCTAATATGTAAAAAAAATACTCAATACACTAAGTAAAGCAAAATATAGACAACCTAAATTCAGTCAGACACTACCTACTTAGGATTCACCTAAAGGATCTTCAGGATAACACTGGCTGTAGAGGTTGGTGCAAAGGATACTTTTATTAAGACCACATAAGAAAAAGGAAATTAGTATACATGGAGCAGGACAATGAAGAAATAACCCAGTTAAAAGGAACACCATTCATTTACATATTAAAAAAAACAATGTAATAGTATTTAATCTTTTGTCATAGTTTATCTCCCTTTGGTAGAGCATCTGCCTTGGAAGCACAAAGTTCCGAGTTTGATGTCAGCCCTTACCAACTCAGCACATGAGCCACTACATCATAGATACTCCTCTTCCCATTTCTATATAATGATGTGAAACAGCAGTATTTGTTACACATTAGTTAATTTGGACAATAGATATAACTTACTTTTGGTTATGGCATCTTGATTAGGATGATGCCAAGAAAAAAAGTGAACATTTAGTTCTCATGAATAATACACACCTTTAGCTTTTGGGAAGGGTGGTTTAGCTTAGTTGGTAGTAAAAGATGAAGTTTCAGTAGCTACAGTATATTTGCTTTCATTTAGACAAAAAAAAATTAGCACTTAACTATAGAATATTATCACATACAACAGAATCATGTTTAATACACACAGCCAAGCAGAGTCTATAAGTTTAAGTGGTGGATTCCAGCACACCTTATAAACAAAATATTCCAACTGGTAGACCTTCCCAAGCAATGAAAAAGCTCACTCTAACTCTTTAGGTATTCTCTTCAAACTCTCTGATCCAATTCATCTGATACTAATTCAATAGGAGATTGAGGCAGCCAAGTGGTTATTTCCTAAATGTTCGTTTTTTTGTTTTTTGGACTTAAGGTAATTTTAACATAATTTAGGCATGAAATTTTCCCTCTATTATGCAATTAACCAGATGATATAGCAAAATCAAATGATTTTGTTAATGATCCCCTTGACCTGAATCAAAATTTCCAGCCCACTCTTCCCTAAAATCCCCTCCACACCATAACTGAGCCACCACTTGCTGAAACCACACATTCATCATTCAGGCTTTCCTCTCATCCTCTTAGCTCTGTTGATTTTGCCATTTTGTTTTTGCAAAATATTGTTGTAATGGTATATTTTTGTTTTTTCTTCAAATGGAGACAGCTATGCTTTGACTTGTAAACAACAACCAGTTTTACAACATTAGTCAAGGCTTGATAAACATTTAACTAAAATTTTAAAAATTTGAGTATCTAAAAAATCTACTCAGGGGATTATTGGTGAAAAACCAAACTTGTTTCCCATAAAGTAAAGTCATCGGGGAGGCATAAAATCGGTATCAGCTAGACATCAAGAGAATCTATCCCCTTTTCACTAATGCTAGACCAAGGAGATTGTTTTGGCACCTGAAGTGGAGCGCCACACCTACCATCAGCTCCCCACTTTACCACACAGATCCCTGTGCTGCTCATACACTGAGTGGGCAAGAGCCGGTATTGAACCGGAACTTTGTGGTTCCTAGTCCAACACTCTACCAACTGTTCCCATAAAAAATCTTATAATGGAGATTTGGTGTCTGTCTGTAACTGTTACTGTTTACATTACACTACTTTCAGAAATTGTAAAAATTTATCAATGAGTATAATTTCTAGTCAAAATCATTAATGAATAAATCTTATTCATCAACAATGTCTCTATGAAAATCTGAATTAGATTTGCCTTAAAACAGCTCATATCATTAGTGTGTTTAAAATCATGTAATGTGTCTTATATATCACTAAGAAATAAATGTTTACATAATATATCGTGTGTTTTATTTGCATACTAGTTTTAACAAAACTGGGTTTAATAAATAATTACTTGGTGTCTAATATTATTGTTTTATTCTCCAATGTATTAAAATCAATCCTATGAATGATTTTATATAGAAACCAATTAAATATGTGTAATTATTTTATATGCATTCTTATTTAATTTGGTTAGTCTTTCTGATTTAATACATTTCATTACATTAAAATATAAATACTTATGCTCAGAGGATGCATATTCTTGCAAGTTTTCATTATTTAGCAAAATGTATTGTAGACAGAAAAGTCTGAACTTAAACTCTGGTGTAGTAAAAAGTAAGAGTGTATGTCAGAATACAAATGAATACATTGTAATAATGGGATTTTTAAAATCTTAAAATATACAAAAACATATTTCAATTTTTTAAAAAGAAATCCAGGGTGACTCAAATTTTGTGTGTGTGTGTGTGTGTGTGTGTGTATATATGTGTGTATGTGTGTGTTTGAAGAAAAAGTGAAAGTGAATCTCACAGTATGTAATATTGTGAAACAATTGAAAAAAAAACATAAGTTTATAAATGAGTAATGTTTATTTCCCCTGGGCTGCAGTGTTTCGATCTTCCTGATGAAGATCTATTGAAACAGATCAAAACACTGCAGCGTAGGCAAAATAAACATTACTCTTTTATAAACTTGTTTTTTCAATTTTTTCACAATATTATATATTATATATATATATATATATATATATACACACACACACACATACATACATATACATATTCTTGTTTGCTTATTTTATTAAATATCACAGACAAGGATTTAGAGTTGAGTTTTTTTTATTAACCTTTTCATGTTTGTCAGTGAGATGAGGACAACTTCTGTAGAATAATTTCCCCAAATATTAAGTACATGAACTTTTGATCTTCATTGGTAATTTTCAAGGATGTGGGTATAGCCACACCTAATAGCACATGATGCATTCTGCAATATATATATATATATATATATATATTAGATAATATGGGTGTTATTTTTATAACTAAACAGTGCTCAATATCATGGATAGAACATTTATATCTAAGTTAGGGTAACGTGGACATTTGGTCTGAAGATTGCATAAGCAAGAAACTATTAGTAAACAGGTGCAACTCCATGTTTATGCTAACTTGTATATATATATATATATATATATATATATATATATATATATATATAAGGTGTGTCAAAAAAGTATTGAGATTTTTTGTATTTTTTGACACCTTGTATTTTGCAAAATAAAAATAACGTTCAATTCATTCATTTTTTTCAGAATACATGGTGTGTCAAAAAAGTACCAAGTTTAAAGCTGTATTTACCGAAATAGAAATGAAGAATGAATGGAACGTTTTTTTTTTTAAGAATACAAGCTGTGTCAAAAAGTACAAAAAAATCTTCATACACCTTGTATATATTATTCAGGTGTGTATAATTATAACATACATACATCTAAGTATTTACATTATAAGTCAGCCAAACTATATCTGATAGTTTTAGGGTTAAGGTAATGATACCCTGAATGTTTTATGGTCAGAGTATTTCAACTACTGTACCCTTTAGCTTTCTTTAGGTGTCTGATGTATTCAATTCAATCTTGGGGAATTTTAAACCAAACTCTTTATTCAATTCACTCATTCCACTGATCATGCTAGGGAATATTCAATCAGTTAATTCTATTTAATCAAGTAGAATGAACAGAAGTAACAATATGAGGATGAATTAACACACCTATAAAAAAGCAAAATTGAATATGAAGTATGTAATATCATGTAATAAATTACATAAATCTAAAATTTGTTGTATTTCTTCAATTAATGCTACATAGAAATTATATTCAAATCTTTTCCTCACCTGCAGAGTTACAAATGAGCAAGAATTAATCATTTTATATTGACACTCTCTCTCTCTCTCTCTCTCTCTATATATATATATATATATATATATATATATGGAGGTGTGTGGTGTAATGGTTAGAGTCATAAGAATGTACTCGTTGACTGGAGTTCAAATCCTCGATAAGACTGTTTGCATTTTGCATAGCACTAATACACCTGGGAAAAGTATGAATCCAACTATTCCCCCTACCAGCTATTGGTAAATAGTAGGGCAGACTGGGCTTTTTAACCTTGGATAGGTAACCAGTCTAGGAGAAGAAAAAATGCTGAATTCAAACCAATCAAACTCTACTTAAGAAATTGAAAGTGTCATATCCTGCTTCTGTGGCGGTGTTGGTAAATATATATATATACATCTTGAAACTATATATATATATATATATATGTGTGTGTGTGTGTGTGTGTGTGTTTCAAGTATTCCTACCTTATTCTAATAATTTATACAGAATTATATGGTTTCAAGTAACAATTCTTATTTGATAATAATGATAATCATTTGTTTAAACTTAGTTATATCATTTCAAGTAATTGTTATATGGTTTCAAGTATTCCTACCTAATATTTATAGTGTGCACACAGTTATATATTTTCAAGCAATCCTATCCAATGCTAATAATTTTCATACAATATATTTGATGAGTCTCTAACAGCTACTACCATCCTGGGTCAGAGTGAACCTGGGAGTAATTGAAATGAAGGAGTACTGCATACTTTCTAGAGTGCTAGAACTGCAGCCTCAACTCCAGATACCCAAAACAACCCCCTTTTTTAATTACCCCTCTGTAGAGGATACAGTTGTCCTATTCTAAACTCTGCCAACAGGGTGCCAAAACGAGGGAGAGGTGGAGTGAGGCAGGGTCTTCTATGCCATCAAATATGATATTAAATTAATGATGAAAATGCAGAGTGGACCTGGAAGTAATGACAATGAAAGGTTACTCTCTAGAGCCTCACCCTCAGATGCAGTTTAGTATTATATCCTGGACACACCTTTATTTAAAGTTAACAATAATAGAGAGAGTGCCATACAGTTGATTAAAAATGTTCATTGTCTATTCATATTTACATTTTTGGGTTGTTTCTTAAGAGTTTATTTTGCATACAGTCCTATTGAATATGAATATTTTTTAAACAGATCTATTTGACCCATAGATGGAACCCTAACAGGTATTACCAATCTGCAGTCAGAGGGGATCTGGGAATAATTCCAATGAAAGGATACACCAGACTCTCTAGAACTGCAGCTTCATCTCCAGACGCAGTTTTATGGGGATTAAAATAAAATCAAAATCAAAAATTAAAAAAAAAAAAAACTCCTATGAGCCTTCACCGGAAGAACCCTCCAAGCATATGTGCGGGAAAAAGGACCCACTTCCAACCCCAAGAGAATCTCTCGGCTATTCGAATTTAGGTTTTAACTGTGTCTAGTCACTACTACTGGCCAGGAGATATTTCCTGGCCATGTGGTGGCTATGACTGGTGAATAATGCCTAAATCATAAAATCACCTTTTGTTTTTGTCTCTTCTTCCTTTCTTTGAATTCCTTCAGTGCGACCATGAAATTAGAAGGAGTTAAAAGCAAACCCTAGGAACACACAACAAGAATAACCAACCTTAAAACATTAAACCACTTGCCACCCCATAGTTTCTTTTTATACCCAGAACACCCCTTTTTAATGGGGTCTTACCCCTCTGTAGAGGATACAGTTAGCCTATTCTAAGCCCCACTAACAGAGTGCCAAAAAATGAGGGGGGGAAGTGCAATGAGGTGGTGTCTGCTATGCCATCAAATAGGATAGAAAATTAATCATGAAAATACTCGATTCGAAAGATTGCAAAAACATTATAATAAATTACATAAATCTGAAAGCTGTGGCACAATGTGTTAAATTGCTTCAAGTAATATTGCACTTTGCTTCATATTTCCCTTTGTAGCAAATATATTATATATATATATATATATAATATATAATGTAAATAAATTGATTTTTGCTGCATCTTTTATGAAATTTGACTGCAGCTTACAAACAAGATGTCTGCAAGACAACAAAGAAATAAAAAAGTAAGAAAATATAAACAATAATTATGATGAGATTGATGCAAAGTTGTTTTTAGCTTTTTCATAAATTTAATAATCAAGCGAGAGTTAAAACAATTCACAATAAATTTAATACTCAACTGTAGACGTTATATAACTATAATAAAATTAAATTATTGCCAAAACTATGATTTACTCAGTGATTTTTAATGTTTTCCTCTTACATAACATATTACTTATTTTAACCTTTGAATAATACAAATATCACAGATAGAATTTATCAAACAAATGAATCAAAGTTTTCATTCATTCTCATCATTACATAATACATCTTGATGACAAAGCTTAGAAATATGCTGACTGTATACCTTGCAAAAGGGTAAGAAACTAAAAAAAAATAGATGTCCTGGCTATGACACTAAAATGCTTCTGATGATAAGGTTACAGTTCTGCAGTTTGGAGTACTCCTTCATTATGTTGTATAATCTATGTGGTAGCATAGATTATTGACAACACCCTGTAGAATAAGGGGCATTGTCCTTCAAATCAGAACATAGATGGCAGTTTCTATAAAAAAATACAAACCGTTTGTAAAAGAGGGAATCTCACACATCACTTGATTTGACTAGTTAGGTTTTCAGTTCCAGCCAAAATGTGATGCAGTGCAGACGTGTGACTTCGAGGCTGTAACGCCAATGTAGCAAAATGAGTTAGAAAATGGGCAATGTAGAAATAAAACCTTTGACCAAAGTAATAACAAGTCTTCTTAATTAATTATGCATGACTTAAAAGAAACCCTTAGTTTAGAAGAAGACAAAGAAGAAGTAAAGAAGACTAGACGATCACACAAATGGGCGAAAGGAAGGAGAATGAAGAACAAGTAAGTTACATGACTTTAATATCTGTATGTCTCTCTATGTTGGTCCACTCTCTATCATGCAAAGAACACTATTGTTTATATACGAGTATAGAACAATTATTCCTAGGTCCACTCAGACCTGAAATGGTAATTAGAGTCCTAAAAATTAGTCAAATAGATCTGTTTAAAAATTATTATTATTAGATAGAAATACTTGCTACCATATAACTATATGTAAATTATTTGTATTAACAATAGTTATCTGAGGCTATACTGGTTTATTAAGGAGTATTATTATTAGTGAATTTAATCCATATAAATGTTTGCTAACAAAGCACTATTATCAAATAAAAATAGTGACTTGAAACCATATTAAAAAAAAAATCGTCGGGGCAGCCTAATGTTGGTATCAGCCAGACAGCAAGGAAGTCAATCTCATTTTCAATAGCGCTAGACCAAGGACATTATTTTAGCATCTGAGGTGGAGCACTACACCTACCGTCAGCTCTTTACTTTACCGAACATATCCCTCTGCTACTCATACGCTGAGTTGGCGAGGGCCGGTATTGAACCAAGAACCTTGTGATTCCTAACCGAACACTCTACCGACTGAGCTAAACCAGCCCTTCAGATAACTTTGTATAAATATTAGTATTAGTAATACTTGATATCATATAACTCAGAGTGATAACAATCCACTACAGATATTAAATTGAAGTTATTGTAGATTATGAATTGAACAAAGTAATTCTAAATCCATAAATATTAGACCAATGCTGATGATAATGATGCTAATGATAGTGGCTGTGAACACAGAGTCCTAAACTTTTTGAAAGAACTGACAAAATGTAGAATGACCTTTATTGCATTCAGACATGCGCAGCTGTGAAAACTGCAATTAGAATAAACATTTGCATAAACACATGTGGAAAAATATACATATAGGTGCAATGTAAAACATTTACAAATGGGATGAACAAATATTATTCAATGAAAATTTCAAGTTTAGCGCAGTAACAGAGCCAGTGCTACTTGGTAAGAGTCAATTTTTCACTGATGCCATGACAGGAACATGATCACATGTGCGAGAAACTGATGGTTACCAAACACCATTGATGCTATGTCTACTCCACAACTGCTATTTACTGTGTCGATTATATGGAGATCTGATTTCTCTGATAAAATTCTTTCAAACTGTACTGTATCCATAATTAGACTTACAAAACGCTTGAAAAAAAAGCTAGATAGAAACTACACAAGGAGGTGAACAAGTAGAATCTTACTAAAAAATGTATGGCAACTTGCTTATCACACAAATCATCCAAGCAAGACGAACAAAACATGCTGAGCACTGGTGGTGAAGTAAGGAAGAGTTCATAAGCAATGTTCCCCTCTGGACTCCTACACATGGACATGTGGGGATTTAAAATAAATAAAAGTTCTGAGCATCTGGACGCTAGCGTTCAGACTTAACGGGCAAATTAATAAAGTCTTGATCTATACAGCTAACCAGTCGTGTCCTGTTGTTTTTCTTCATATCCTCATTTAATATACCCTATAAATTGGTGATACCCTATAGACACACCAATTTTAGCCCATCAGCAAAAACTTACAACACTTTAGGACAAACAAACTTCTAATGAAATTTTATGCCACCTCGTGGCTATCTTAAAATCAACAGGAAATGTTTAAGCCATTTAAATCATTTTATCTTATTCTTCATTGATGAAATGTAATAAAATGTACATTAAAATGGTTTCTAACTTATTTACCCTAAATGCACAAATTATGTGTGAGACTTGAGAGGAAAATAACTTTAAAGTTCAATTATTTTTATAATTTTCAAGAAATAATTTGTATTTCTTAAAAATTATAAACATGTCGGGGAAAATCCTTAGTAACGTAGTACTACATTTAGGATTTTCCCTGATATTGGTGCCACTAATTGTCTTGGGGGGTTCAAAACATTTACTCAACATGGGGCTCAAAAAGGACAACCTTGTCCCAACAAGAACAATCAACGAGGGGGGAGGGGAGATGTAGAGATTTGTGTAAACTGATCAGTATTCAACTGTTGCAAGTTGGATCAGCTTACACAAATCTACATTTTCTAATCCAATGGTTATTCACTCACAGGTTCAAATCCTGTTTACAGTAGAAATTCTCTACATGGACAGCCTTCCTGTGAAGGTGAGTTTGATGTTCGTTTTACAAAACTAAAGTATACAATTTGAGAAAAGTGACTATATTTTACCTTGTTAGCACCATGTAGACTAAATGATTCAACTTATATTCTTTGTAACTTGTTGACTAAAAATATGCAATATCACTTGTTGCTTTGATAGTCTAATAATTTGTTTACTGGATAAAAAATGAAATGAACTTGCAGATTTGAAAATCTATTTGAAAGGGAACTTTTAGAATTCTCTAGGAGTCTCTTTGAGCAAAGGCCAAATTCCTTAGAATCAGAGCCTGCCAACTTTCATTCGTTTATATACTTAATACTTTTTAGTATACTTACTGTACCATTTCTACAGTATCTATTCAACTTTTATCTTGACAAGGTAAAATTTCTCTATTTTCCTTAAGCCATTCTAAACTATTTAGGCTATCTGAAACTGTGGGGTGTATTTATTTTGGTGAAATTGCCCTGATAATGACCAGGTCACCAGTAGTCTAACACACCAGGTAGGGTTGGTGAAAATGAAGCTACTGATATCTTGACTGGCTTTTAAAGGTAGTCACAGTGGCAATCACTTCAACTGCAAAATTCAAAGTCATAAAAATCCTCCAAAAATCTTTAGAGACCAATAAAACAGTAATGACAGATTTGGCATCACTTTCTCTGCTCTAAGAACTTAATAAATTGTCTTTATAGAATTTGATTCAAAAGACAATTTTGCTTCCACCTGAAAGTTTTGACAGAATATTCTTGCCCCAACCCTACCCCCCTGACCAACAACCTTGTGATAGATTTGTATAACTGTGTGCAAAAAGACCCATCCCCCAAAAAGAGGTGTCTGGGTATGTCACTAAACTGAACCAACCAGTTAATTATGTCTTATTTTTATATAGTTATTTTTGTTTATAAAAATTAACTCTAAGCAGGACTTAAATGTCCTTGAAGCTGTTTGATTTCCTTTTCCTTGTGCAGACAAATTAGACCTAAGCACTCACTTATTTATTAGGCTTGGGTCTGGTGTAACTTGATGGGGTTTTTTTTTTCTTTTTGCCTCCCCCCTCTTGTCAAACCTATTCCTTATTCCATATCCATTCTTGTCCTAATTAATTCTTTAATCAATTCCGGTGTAAAACTTGAAAAGCACTGGTCGAAAGGGCCCTTGTTTTATCAATAAACTTTTTTTTCTCTTTTTCTTCTCTTTTAGTCTTCCATCCATTATCATTCTGTTGATCACTATGATAACCTAAACATATAAATTTGCCTGTACCAAAAATTTATTTTCAAAATTAACTACAACAACAGTATTCAATTTAGAGTAGTTTAATGGGTTTAATACCATTTGGTGCCAACCACTGCTTTCTGTGGTCTATGAACCCTAACCAGAAAAGGACAAGGGACAAGCCCAGAGTTTTTACACCACTGGTCGGGATAGGTGACAACAGTAACAGCTTTCACATTCTTTGAGGATTTTCTATATCTTTTTAAAAGTATTCGCTGTTATCTGTTAAATATTATTTGTTTTTCCTTCTACAGTTTCACAATGTTTATTAAATAAACTTAATAACATCAGTAAAGAAGCATCATGCCATCCCTTTCTTTGACAACAGGGAGCAGTTAAAAAAGGTGTTTCTCCAGTTCTAAAGACCTGTGTGTGTGGTGGTGATACCATATTCATTGCCCTCAAATTGGTAGTACCTGTTAGGTTCCATCTATGGTTCAATCATATCTGTTTAAAAATGATTCCTACGTGATAGGACCATGTGCAAAAAAAAAGAAAGAAAGAAACTGTTAAGAAACTACACATAAAATGTAAATATGAATGTACAATGAGTGTGAGTAATTAAACATCATCATCATCATCATGTTGTGCAAATAATATGATATCCATGACAATCTCTTGCCAACCTTCTTTATCATTCATTGTCCCAGGGAGGTCCTCTGCACAGTATCCAGTATCAATGCAGAGTTTAGTCAATGTAGGTCTTTGGTGGGTGGCCCTCATTAGCATGTCCATGTGTTGGCTTCCACAGGAGAACATCGCTTATGAGTTCGTCCTTGCTCTTCCAGCAGTGTTCAGCATGTCTTTAGGCATAAAACAACCTTACACCATTTGACATGCCGTTAAAATCAATAAATTTTTCAATCAGGAATTTATTACATAGTGAAATAATAAATTCTGGCCATTATAGGAAAAAAATTAAACAATCATGGCTGAATGCTACTGCTGCTACCATTTGAACCTGGTATTAATGGTAAGGTTTATCTTAACACCACCTACTGACTTTATTGATACTTCAATTCTCCTCAGCTTAGCTTTACTCATTTTCAGGACTAAAAGTTTCTTGTGATATGAGAAAAAATGATGATTCAAAAGTATTTTGGAATTATTGACATGAAATTTGTTTGAGAAAATTTCAACATTTGATCTGCAAATGAGAAAGGCAAATATAAGGTTTGTCAGTGTTCAAGAATTAATGCTAGCATTACTGACAGAATAAGGTTATCACATATATATATATATATAATATATATATTTATTAATTAATAAGGTTATCACATATATATATATATATATATATATATATTTATATTAATTAATAAGGTTATCACATATATATATATATATATTATTAATATTATATATATATTTATAATTAATAAGGTTATCACATATATATATATATATATTATTATTAATTAATAAGGTTATCACATATATATATATATATCATACGCAGCACGGGCATCCATGACAATCCTTCGCCAACCCTCCCTATCTTCATTACACCTGGAAGCTCCTCTGCGGAGCAGCCAGTATCTTCACATAACTGGTCAATGTATGTCCTTGCTGGGCGCCCAACACTTTGCATGTCCATGTTTGGCTTCCACAGGAGAACGTCGCTTATGAGTTCATCCCTGCTTCTCCAGCAGTGTCCTGCATGCCTTGTCCGTCTCACTCGGATAGTTTGTGAGATGGGGGGCAGGTGACCGTACAGCTGTTTTCCTTGTGGGGTGCTGTTTCCACGACTTATTCAAGACTGCACGCAGCATTCTTGTGCAGCTCCCATCTAGCTTATTCTCAAGACGCTTTGTCAGGGTCCAGGTATATAGCAGCACGACACAACCACAGCCTGGAAAACTGTCGCTTCAGCTTGCCAGGGAGATCGGACCTCCATATGACTGATAATCTATTTGTGGCCGCCCATGCCTTTGCTATCGTGTATTAACATCGCTCTCTGTGGAGGAGATATTACCACCTAGGTATGTGAATTGTTCTACTGGTTTAAGGCTTGCCGTCGAGTGTGGAGATGTCTCCTTTATTTTGAAATTCATGAACTCTGTTTTACCGGAGTTCACATAGAGGCCTATATTCTTTGCTGCCTCCTCCAAGCTATGTAGCAGTGATTCAGCCTTTGCCGGTGTATCTGCAAGAAGTGCAAGGTCATCAGCATAGTCCGCATCTGTGATTGTTTGTGCGGGATATCGCCTGCTTCTTGCCTTTTTTAGTGTGAAACCTTTTTCTTTATGGTATCTAATGATGTTCGGAGTACGTAGTCTAGACATATATAAATATATATGGTGCCAGTGTGTCCCCTTGAAGGACTCCAGCGGCGATGTCAAAGAAATCTGTGTCGCCATCAGGTGAGCGTACATCGCTTTAGTATCTTTGTATAGCATCATTATAGCTGAAACCGTTTCATTGGGGAGGCCATATGCTAATAGTATTTGTTCCATTTTTCCTCTATGATGGAATCAAATGCCTTGGAGAAATCTACGAATAATAACGTTGCCTCTAGATTCTTTGCTCATACCCCTTCTATGATCCGTCGAATAGTCAGGATCTGAGAGTTGTGGATCGATTTCTGCGGAATCCATTTGGTTTCTCCTATGGATTTTTTCTATTTCAGGCCGGATGCGATTAAGTAGAAGGGCATTATATCTTTGGCTGCAAAGCAGTGAGAGTTATGCCTCTGTAATTTTAGCGATTCCGAGATCTCCCTTTTTAGGGAATGGAGGATGCAGCCTTTCGTCCATTTATCTATTCTATTTTATATACTGCATTGCATAGCCTAAGCAGTATGTCATTGAACTTTCCTATCTTCCACACCTCCGGGGTATTTCGTCGAGTCCTGCTGCTTTTCTACTTTTAGCTTCTTTAAAGCTTGGTTAATTTCATCTATTGTGAAATCTCCCAGCTTGATATCTAGTTGTTTATCTACAATCTTTTGGATATTACTTTCTATGATTCTGGGGGCTTCCTAGCAGTTTCTGGAAGTGGTCCTTCCATTTTTTTAGTCTATCTTCTTGGCTGGTTGCCTTTAATTTGATTTAGAGGTGCTTTTTCTACCACTAATTTTGTTTACTGTTTGCCAGGCTAATCGACTGTCTGTCTTCTACCGATTGTCTGATATTATTATTTGTGCCTGTATGTACTCTATTTGTTCCCTTTTGTGTTTGTTTAAGGCTACCTGGGCTTTCTTAAGGTTGTATAGGTTGGTGCTAGTTGGGTTTGTTTTATTAATTTGGGCTGTTTCTTTGATATTATTTCTCTTTTCTCTAACTGCCTCCGTCTCCCAGGGGACAGAGCGTTGGCTCTCAGTTTCGGTCGTATGCATTCGGATGCTGCTTCTAGATGGGCATTGACGAAGTTTCGTATTCTTCGTTTGCGGTGGGCTTTCAAATGCCTCCTGGAGGATATCGAATCTGTTTCTTACTGCCACAGCGTATCGATTGCATATATCACTGTTGCAAGTGTTGACCAGCTGTATCGTACAGTCTTACTGTTTGCTTTTGTTCCTACGTAGGCTAAGTCGTAATTTTGCTGTGACTATTCTGTGGTCGGAGGATACTCCTTCAAAAGAGGAGTATGCTTTGCAGTTCATTGCACTATTTATCCATTTTTTATTATTAGGATATAGTCTAATTGGCTCTTGTATTGTTTGGGTATGTGTAGGTCCAAGAGTTTGCCTTTCTTTTTCTGGTATTTTGTATTTAGGCATACTAGCCTGTTCTCAAGAGAGAACTCTGCTAGTAATTCGCCGTTCCTGTTTGGGGTGTTGTAGGCAGTATTTTATTGTTCTCGCTTATGCCTTCTGCGCATTCATGTCGTCCCCAATTACTAGGACATTGTCTTTGGGAACTGTCTGCATAGGGAGGATAGCTCATTATAGAACTTTGCTATGTCCGTTCTTCGCTGACATTAGTGGGGCTATAGCACGAGACTACTGTCATGCAGGGATTCCCATTAAACGTAGCGCATATGATTCTCGGTTGGATTTTTTCTATACTGTTTAGTGCTCTCATAGCCTGGGGCTGAGGAGCATTCCTACGCCTCTATAGTGGCATTTGTGGAGTTTTTCCACGCAGATGCTGACACGAAAGTCCATCTGTCACCTGTTTCGTGGTATTTTATATCTAGTTCACTGTGATCAATCTATGCTCTTGTACGCAGATTATGTCTATATTTTTGTCCTCTGCAGATGCAGTTAACTCGGGCAGTTGGTTTATAGTTTTTAGTGTTCTGACATTGAATGGCTAGATTTAAGGTTTGTTTACACCTTAGTAGGTGTGTTTTACATCTAGGTTCTATGGTTGACTTTTTGGATATGGTTTTCAGAGCTACGACGTTGGTGGTGGTGTGTCTTGTTTGTCTGCTCTGCGTGTGATGCGGTTTGTGTGTGTTTGATTTTGTTGGACGCTGTAGCAGATTTTTCGACACAGGCCAGCGCTCGAACCCGTGGACGTTGAGACACTGTTAGCCAATTTTCCGACACAGGCCAGTGCTCGAACCCGTGGACGCGCACCTTCTTCAGCGAGAGTGGCGATGCTGTATGATTTGTATTTTTTGTGTAATGTCATAGTTTGGTTGGCTCGATGTCATCGATACCTTTCGGTGGCTAATTTGACTCATCAATAGACGCCAGACTTAGAGATGAGGAGCAGTAGTTTCCTGACTGAACTGTTTGATTCTGGCCGTTGGCCCGCTTTTAGGCTCATCTGCCCAGCATCACGTGAGATACACCGTTGACCCATTTTGGGTTCATCCGCCATGTCTCACATCCACCACGCTGCTACCCATGGTTTTATTTGTGAGGTAAGATGTATAATCTGCCTCGAGTTGTTTCCCGCATAAGGGGTTAAAAAAAAAAAAAAAAAAAAATCCACTATTAAGTTTCAACTTAGTTTAAGTCAAATTAATCCCTACCATTTTGGCAAAAAGAGAACCGTTTCTAAGTCAAGAGTCTTCTTAGTGAAAGATGGATTTAAATTGGCTGTGATAGGACTGTAGAATTTCTGTGTTAGAATTAGTGGAAAATATTTTGATGAAATTTAAGACAAAAAATACGACAGAATTAGACACAAAATTTGTACAAAAATTAGTTAACAAAAAACAATTCTCATCCTGAATTCAAACGAATATTATTGCTGATAGTTTACTTACGAAATTTTCGTCAAATAATATCTATATCGATAATTATTAACTCTTGAATTAGTTTCAGGCATTTGGAAAAGTATGTTGTTAGCTGGAGAACCGAAATTTAAATGTATATACTCGCCAATAAATCTAAAGAACACGTGTTGGATTTAGTTGGGGGGGGCTAAGGTCCCAGTGCCAGTACATCTACAGACAGATTTTACTAACTGGCGACTTTTACTACTAAATTCCGAGGTGAATTCTAGCCGTGTTAGAGTTAGAGGAACAATATTTAGCTGAAATTTTGATGAAATTTAAGACAAAAAATACGACAGAATTAGACACAAAATTTGTACAAAAATTAATTAACAAAAACAATTCTCATCCTGAATTCAAACGAATCTTATTATAATGTAGATTGTGGGTTTGTCTGTCTGTAACCGAAACTACATTACTATTCAAGTCACAATGTCCTTAGTTATTTACATCACATTCTCGATGATTTTATTTTTATTTAAACTTCAATTATTAACAAAATTCTTTGACATCATTAAGACTGTTGACCATATCTACATACTAATAACATGCAATTGTATTTATATATACAAGAAAATAGCAGTTTACAGTGTGAATGGGAAGGCTAATTTGCATATTGATCTGAAAAATTTGATTTTAATAAATATATGCTTAGTATTATTGATTTCTAATTGTTTGGTTTTATATCAATGAATATGAGCAAAAATCTTGGGGATAAATCTTAAAAGAAATTCATTAAAAAGAAGAAATAACAGTAATTTCATTCTTTACTTCTTATTTTAACTAAATAGTAATTTAGGAAAATTTACCAATGAAAGACGGGAGTAAGGGAAAATGCTGGAAGAGTTAGTTTCAAAGTTGTTCTATTTTTAAATCATACCCCCTCTGTTCAAATATTTTTATCTGAATTCTTATTCAGTTTCTTTGGCTTTTCTAATTTAACATTATATTTTATTATATTAAAACTTAAATACTTGCACCCGGAGGGTGCATATATTTGCTAGTATATATAATTATTATTAATTTGTAGCACTGTTTTACTATAGGAAGGTGTTGTAAATAGGGAAAAGGGGATTGTCATTAATGCTAACATTACTGAAAGAATAGGGTTAGTATATATATCCTTATCATTTTGTAGCACTGTTCTACCATAGGAAGGTATTGTAATGAGGAAAATGGGATTGTCTGGGGTCAAGAATTAATCCTAGCATTACAGACAGAATTTTTTATATATATATATATATATATATATGATTATCATTTTCTAGCACTATAGGAAATATGATATATGGTATCAGGGTTTTAATCTGTTTTATTTGGAAGTTTTCCAGAAACTGAGTTATTCTTTTGTTGTTTGGGTGGTGATAAAGTCAAGTGTCCAAATTTTATTTATCTATTTCTGGAGATATATTCCCCTATCATCATGTTTTGCTCAAAATTAATATATGCCTTGAAAATAGTTATTGCCTGCTCTTCTCTCTCTCTCTCTCTCTCTCTCTCTCTCTCTATCTATCTATCTATCTATCTATCTATCTATCTATCTATCTATCTATCTATCTATCTATATATATTATATATATATATATGTTTTTTTTTGGTTGGATTTTATGGCATGCCAACTCATTGGGTTATTTTATGCTGAAGATGTTTTGTTTTATTTATTCTTGAAATGTACTCAATTTTTAAAAACTAATTTTGTTCTATTTAACCCATAGATAGGACCATAACAGGTACTACCACTCCGGGTCAGAGTAGACGTGAGTTTAATGCTGATGAAAGGATACTCCACATAATGGAATTACAAATTATGGTAGACATTTTAAAAAATATTTTTCCTTGAACTTAGTATCAAAGTAGATAAAAGATCAAATTTAAGTAATTCATAGTTTTCAAAAATGCCCTCATAAATTCTTCTTACCGTTTTTTTTTCTGAACTCATTCAAATTAATCTTATATTTTTTATGCTATTTGTAATCTGATTAGGCAATTTTTTCCAAAAATATATAACTATTAGCAAAAAATCTAATTTGTCAATAGACTTAGTTTTTAAAATCTGCTTTGATAGTAAGTTTCCACTTCAAGGAAAAATATTTTAAAAATGTCTACCATAATTTATAATTCCATTTATCATTTTAAAAGTTTTAATTAAATCACTTCACATTCTTCTTTCTCGTAAAGTGGTTAATCCTAATATTTCTAATCTATCCTCTTTTTATTATCTTTATCATTCTTTTTTTGTGTGCCTTCCAATTCCAATCTTCTATGTTCGGATAATGGAGCCTTGGCCTGAGTACAATATTCTATATCAGGTCATTAGGATTTTATACAGGGTGGACCATAAACCGTGACACATTTTAAATGCTATTTTCTCAGATTATAAAAATGACACAGAACTAAATATATTTATTCCATAACTGATACACAGGAGTTTTACATGTTCTCTAAGATTTGAATATTATATTCATTTTTTATTACTTTCAGGTACCGATTCTGGTGATCCTCATAGTGCCATGAAGTCCAAAAGAAATTGCATATGTAGTCAAAAAATACTTTGCCAGCCAAAGATCCATCGTTGCAGCTCAAAGAAATTCCTGACAGCATTTTGGAAAGCAAGAGGCACCATCCCTAAAGGTGATCCTCCATGCAGTTACACATTTCCAAGAGACAGCATCTGTAGAGACATAAATGCTATTCCAGTTGATATGCTAAATCACACTTTATGTGATATGAGAAATCAAGCTCTTGAATGTTTTTGTCATAATGGTGACCATCTCATCTTAGATTACATGTAAAACTCATGTGTACCAGTTATGTAATAAATATACGTAGAACTCTGTGTCGCTTTTGTAATTTGAGAAAATAGCATTTAAAATGTGTCCCATCATTATGGTCCACCCTGTATATTTTTAAAACAAACATTTTCCTTCCTTGAGATAAAATTTCTAACCATCCAGCAAATCATTCCATTTTTCCCTCAATATAATAGACAAAATATTTTGTCAGCTTTAAAACTAACATCAACTGCATTCCTCATTTATTTTTTTGACTTCCCTGTTGCTTAATTTATATTTAAGTTTAATGTTTTTGAATCCAATATGTAATACTTTATATTTTTCCATGTTAAATTTTAATTTCCAAATATTTTCCCAATATGCAATTTATTTAGCTCCTTGTGTCATTTGTTTTGATAATTATCTAACAAGTAATTTAACATCATCAGTAAATAGTTTTATTTCTGATTTTATATCATTATATAAATAATTTATGAATATTAAAAAACAAAAAGACCCAGTACTGATCTCTGAGGAACACCAGACTTTATATATTGTCATTCAGAATGATTGTTACCAATTTTTTATTTCACAGTTCTGTCAAAAACATCTAATGATATTTATTTATTTTTATAAATACCTAAGTTTTTAATTTTCTCTAGGAAATTATAATGAAATACCATATCAAATCCAAATATATAATATCCACATTATCTCCTTCAATCAAATATTCATTTATCATATCAATACTTTCCAAAATATTTGATAGTGTTGATTTACTGTTCATAAAACCATGTTGATTACATCTTATATATTTCTCTATAAAATTTAAGATGTGAGTTCTAATCTATATTTTGAAAACCTTGCATGTTAAAGAAACTAGTTGTTAATTATTTTTTAAATGTATCAAACCTGTTTTATGTAGTGGTACTACAATTGCTGTTTGCCAGATCTAAAGAATCATTTCATATTCTATAAATTTCTCAAACAATTTACTTATTGCTTTGATAAAGTTTTCTTTTTATAAATCCTTTAAAATTTTAGAATATATTTCATCAGGTTCCATACTTTTACTAACATAATAAGTTGGATAATAAGTTTTTTTATGTCAGTCTGTGAATGAGAACAGGACACCCCCATAGACTGTATAAAGGGTAAAGTTCTAAGTTCTGTCATGGCTCTCAATTACGACAAGAAGATTCCCGAGTCCGACAAGAAATACCCAAAGAAGGCCAGAGGGCACATCAGCTGAAATGTTGTACAGATAACAATGGAAATTAGGACAATAGTCCAAATAATACTAACAATCAAGCCTCATCTCAAAAATTCTGAGAAATAGTAATTCACCCCTCCTATTATCTTTTGTACTATCATTTTCATAAATTTTAGTTTTGATTTTACATATTTGAATGATGGTTTACAATTGTATTTAATATTTTTAACAATTTTATTTTCCTTTTTTCATTTACTTTATTTTTTTTTCATATTTATTTTGCTTACTTAAAGCATTTAGCTTATAATTTTCCATATTAGGTATAATTCCAATTTCTTTCCAAGCTTTATCTTTTTCTTTCCTTTTACAAGATAGCTTATTATTGTCCCAAGCTCATTTTTCTAATAGATGACTTTGTTTAGAAAATTTTATAACTTCAAGAATATTTTTCACTATTGATTTTATCTATCTAATTCTTAATACTACATTTCATTAACATTTAAAGTATTAGAACTGAAAATCTAATAATATTTTCTCCCTTTTCTCATACATCTGTAAGCATGGACCAGTTTTGTCATTTTTTGTTTATATATTTTAAATCAGGTTTCACTTTAACTTCTATTTCAATACATACATTGGCAGATTTACCCAAAGGAGATATTAAACTTACATCTATCAAACATTCATTATTTAAAAACTGGATATATATATATATATATATATATATATATATATATATATATATATACACACACATTGTGAGTAAAAAAAGTATTGAGATTTTTTGTACTTTTTGACACACCTTGTATTATGAAAAAAATTAATGTTCCGTTCATTGTTCACTTCTATCTTGGCAAATACAGCTTCAATCTCAATACTTTTATGACACACCTTCACACACACACATATATATATATATAAGTAGGATATGTATATGTATATAAATTAGTAAGTAATATGTCTGTGTGTGTGCGTGCGTGTGTGTATGTAAAGTAGTAGTAGTAAAGTCATTAGAGTGGCCTATTATTGGTATCAGCCAGACAGCGAGGGAGGCTATCCTCTTTTCACTAGTGCTAGACGAGGGAGATTGTTTTTTGTGTCTGAGGTGTAGTGTCAGACCTACCATCAACTCTTCACTTTACGGCATAGATCCAAGCTATTTCAGAGCCACCACTTTGCCGCTGCTCTCCGTCATCTTGCCACTCAGTACTGAACTGACCATTTAGCCATAAAAATCTAACTGTAAATCGCCAGAAACTAACTTCGACATCCACACTCCTTTGTTGTTGTACAAGATATTCATCATTGTATTGATTAATAAAGGTATTTTTATGTATATAAACATTAATAAGCGTTCGTGGTTAATGTTTTGTTGACCCGTTGACAGCTTTGGTTAATTTGGTCATTGTCCGACCCAGCCGAGTTGAGAAAGCATAAAACCAGCTCTCCTTCAACCTTCCTGTGGATCAGCAGACAATGTGGGAACAGGAAGTCCGAACGAGCAGGTTCAAGCACTCTGTAAGCGGCCCGCATCACCACACACCCCAATAAAAACACTGTGATACTGTGCCCGGAGCATCGTTTCATAAATTGAGCTATGCACCTAGTTGATGAGGGCAGGTATCGAACCTGGAAACTTGTGGTTTCTAGCTGATGTTCAACCAACTGACCTAAACCAGCCACTGTATGTATGTATGTATATATATATATATATATATATATATAAGAAATTTATATATATATATATATATATACACACAAATGTATGTGTAAAGTAGTATACAGAAATGCTGATAGGTACACGTCCTGCGTCCCTGACATACAAAATTTTAAAAGGACGCAGTAAAATCATATCCATGCATCTCAGTGTTTTTCTTTTTTCTTCTCTCACCATTTTAAGCTAAGTGTAAATACATTTCAATAGTTTCTTACAAATTAATTACACAGGATACGTTACAAGGTAGGAGTTAGACAGCTTTAGTTGGAATCTATAAATTTTCCTGTGGACTCATTCAAAGCAAATATGTGCATCCCAGGATGTACTAAATCAAAAAAACTATCAGCATCACTGAGTATGTATATATATGTTAGTAGGGAGACATTAGTTGAACTCTCACCATTTAGCGTAATGCATTTACTTGCCTGTTGTTTACAGACTTGAGTTCTCTGGTGATTGTAAAAACATACATCATGAAAGTATGTATCGATTGTTCGCCCCTGACAGTCTCTGATAGCCGAAAAAGTAAGGAGCTTGGCAGATGAAAATTCTATTGGGTTTTGCTCCCAGCTAGAGGTAGGTGTTAAAAGAATAAAACTGCATTGATGAGATGTAAACGTCGAAACACATCTGTGGATGTCTGATATATATATATATATATATATATATATATATATATGGGTTTGTAGGTGTATAAGTTAGTGTATATATGTATATATGTGTGTGAAGTAGTGTGTTCTGTGCATATATATTTATATATAAAAGAATGAGATTTTGGAAAATCAGACTGACATATTTTGCTAGAGGTTTAGTGTGAGGAAACATGTCAATGTGATTTTTCAAATTGTCTTCTCATACCATCAGATTTCATTACAAACATTACTCCTACATGTATATATATATATATATATATAATAATAAACATGATTGATGATAATGGTCCATGATGAATGCTTAACTATATAAATTTCAGATATGTTTATATCTTTAACTGATTTCTTTCTAAATTGGAAGCTGAATATACGAAAAAGATTAGATAAGATTCAAATCAAATCTAGGCATAAATAATCTCAAAGGGAATATAATATTTACTGAATCAATTGATAAATATGACCGTTTTAACCTTTTACTAAATTCCAATTCTCAAGGTTGTGATTAATAAACTGAATTCCGAACTTCCTTGTCGTAATACAGAAGGAAGGAAAATCATTAAAAAGTGAATGATATGAGATTTTCAATTTGAAATGGAAAGAAAAACAAAAATTATAATCTACTTGGTGAGATTTATTGTTTTCCTTTAAATAACATTTATTTAGTTTTAGCTTTAAATAATCCAAGTGAAAGTTTATACACACACAAACATGCACATATATGTTTATCAGGGAAAAAGGAAATAAATCTGATGGTACGTAAATATATAGAATATGAAAAATCAAGGCATTCAGAGAATGATTTTATCATAATTAGAAGTATTAGCCAATGTTAAAATGTTTCAGGTTTTTATATTACATCATCAGGGTATTGTCAATATGTGATGTTGTTACTTCCAATCAATATTCAGTTTAAATATGGAAAGAAAAGGGATACAAATCTGAGCATTCTATCACTATCATATATATATATATATATATATATATATATAAACGATTTATCATGATATTGTGCACTGTCTGCTTAGAAATATTGCACCCATATTATAACTATATATATATATATATATATATAACAGCTATAGAATGCTAAGATTTTAATCTTTTTTTCTTTCTAGGCTTCACCTAACAGCTCATCAGGATAATTCTGCTTGTACATTTCTTTATTTACAAACTGTACATTCTGTTTTTTTCACACTGTTAAAGTTTAGAAATAAAAATAGCTAAATAATATATATATATATATTTCATTAACTATTCATTCATTAATTATAAGGACCATAGTGAGAATTTCCAAATCAACTCAGAATGTAAACTCTTAACACAACAAAACAAAAAAAAGAAAAAAAAAAAGGAAAAATCAGAATTACATAAATGTGTGCCAATGAAAAAAAAAATGCAATTAATCAGTTCCATGACAATCAAAATAAAAGTGTGTATACATTAAGTTACCTCAACAGTTTATTGATAATAATTATGAAAAATAAAAATAAACATTTTTCTCATTTTACCAAAATTTAATTTAGTCCCTGCCAAATTAATACTTAGATAAAATATATACATGTGTGTGTGTGTGTGTGGGAATATTTTTTTGGTTGTCTTAGAAACATGGAAAAAAGAGAAAATAAAAAATTAAAGATATTTTGTTCTTAATCTTGTTTATTTTCTAATATCTTGAGATGCCTACCTTTTTCTCAAAAGTGTATTTTTAGACTGACTGTTCATTTATTCTTTAAGAACACAACATTCTTAATTTTGATTCTGATCTTTACTTTTTTCCAAGCTTCTAAGACAACCCCAATTTTTTTCTCCAGTTTTCCTTCTCCTAGACTGGTTACCTAGCCATAGTTAAAGAGCCCAGTCTGCCCTGCTATTTACCTGGAGGGAGAATTGAATTCATACCTTTCCCAAGGGTATTAACACCATGTGAAATGCAAACAGCTTCATCCAAGAATTGAACTCAGGTCGATAAGTTCTTTTCCTAAGACTAACCATTACACCACATGCCTTATGCATTAATATAAAGTCAGATCATTCACTCACCATTACAGAATATATTTATAAATCAATAGAACAGACAAGCTACAAATTCTTGCAATATTTTTCAACAAATCTGAAATTGTTTATGAAACCGTCCTAAAGAAAATAGTGGAATATTGTAATATATTTATATATACCCACATCATATCTCGGGTATATAATAGAGAGAGAGTTTAGGGGGTTAAGTACAAAGGTTACTAATCGCCAACAACTGTAACTTTCCATGGACCCTGTCATTCTGAATCTAACGGACCATAATCAAAATATTCTAACTACAGGTGCATACATAATTTATAAAATTATGTAAAAATATACATCAAACTAAATTAAACACAAAACAACAACAATAAAAGATTGAGAAATAGAAACATTACGGCAAAACTCAAAATATTTTTCCAATTGATAAAATAACACTACATTAAACTAATACACTAAACTCTTTGATAAAAATAATTTTAAACTTAGTTATTGCTGCAGAATTCAAGAGTATTTATGAAGCATCATAACATCATAGAAACCAAGCAGCCAATCAGAACTCAAGGAATGGAATCACCCAAATACATGAATGGAATATTCCTGAATTCCAAAATACCAGCTGTTTTGGGTACCAGTCAGTAGTGCTTAATTTCTTTTGTTCAACCCAACAGCATACTTAGCTCACAACACAGTTGGATGCTAATCACCCAAAAAATTTCTACAAGAACCAAAAGGTTTGAGTTTCCATCTTAAGTTATAAAATCATTAACTTTGCAGATTAAGTTCAATTAGCGAGTTAGATATTTTTAGGTGAGTATGAGAGCTCAGCAGGTAGAAAAAGGCACAACTTTAAAAGCTAATTCTAAAGAACATGTTGGCTCTCCTTATCTGAAAGAAAGGCACTAACCATTCCATTATAAGTGCTTTTATTCATGAAGCCTAGTTAAGTCTAATACAAAAACACAGCAGTGAGGATCAAACTTACTCTAACAGTGATTTGGATTGGCTTTACATTACAAGCACCAATAAACAGTTGTAGAATGACAGATAGAAGAAATAGAAGTCAAAAATTAATAATGGTTGACAATGTTCCATCTAATAAAATATGATAATAGTATTTTATGACATCTAAAATATTGAGAATACTTGAGGATCATCATGTCCCATGCAAGTCAGCAGATTAATTTTGATGGATTATCATGTTTGATAGATTGTATTTGCATTTTTTATTATTTTTAACTTAATGAGATCTTCTCAAATTTTAAATTTGGAACATAATAAAGATTTAATTCCATGATCCTACCCACAATTCTTAAGTTGAAGGAACTTGGGAAGCAGAGATAATTAAAAAAAAAATACACAAAGATTTATCTTAAACTAGTTTTAAAGCTGGTCCATCAGGTGGCAATTAAGCTCACCTCTGCAGAGTGATCTTGATCTTGATTAGACCTTCAGTCTTCATGGGTGACTTTTGCTAGACTTTGCAATTTATTTTGATTATTTCCAAATTTATTTTCAAATTGTCAAAATTGTTATCGTACAAAAAAGATTTGTTGAAAAAAAAAAAATGTTGTAAACAATGGCAGTAATAAAAATTGGGAATCCAAAATTTCACAATTGTGGGTCCAGATTTTAATCTTCTCATGGAATCGATCTGATTCCAAAATGGTATGATATGTTGGGCTACAGCCTCTAGGAGTAAAGATGAAAAAATGTGACACACTGACATTTGCATTTATTATTAGAGAACTAAGTGTGCATATATACAGAAAGCAATAGGTTACTCTTATACTATAATTTATTTTATCTTTTGTATTTTTATCACAGTGTACCCTCCGGTCTTTTTCAAATTCCTATCATATTGGATAGCAAGTATTTTCAAATAGACCATTTGCTTGATCCACGGAGATATGTTCTTGTCATTCAATGTCTTATCAAATGAATTTTAACTTATAACTATCAAATCTTCATCATGTTGTTTTCTCTACTTAATTGATGATTGTATCTACACTACCAGATTCTTGGTTGGTTGGTTGGATTTTATGGCATCTCAACCCTTGTTGGATTATTTTATGCTGAAGACATTGTTTTATTCATTCTTGATGGTTACTGAAAAAATTTTTAAACTCAAATTTTCTTTTTTTTAAACATTTGTTGTTAACTCATTTTCTTCTATTCAACCTATAGACAAGACCCTAACAGGTACTACCATTCAGGGTCAGGGTGGATCTGGTGGTAATGGCGATGAAGGGGTACTCCACTCTCCTCAGAGCTATGAAAACCTTTATGAGAACCGTCTATGTAACATCAATTCTTAGCACTCTGCTGTGAACTACTTATTAGTATGTACTAGTATGCCAAAACATTCTAGGTTCCAATATATAACAATTATGTAATTATCTTTCCTCTAAATAAATATTTAGGGGAAGACAAGACTTTCGAACCACCCTGTAGAATAACTCTAGATACTTTGAGACTATTGCCTCCAAACTCTAAAGTATGTTAGTAGATGTCTGTTGAGAAGTTATTTTTTCATACTGATCATCCCTCGTTAGTATACGTTTGAGAAGCCATTTTGTTTTGTGTTGTAGGCAATGCATGGGGCTTGTCTTTAAACTGCAAAGGGTTAAAGATTTATTTGATATCTTCACCTTATTATGAGCAGTAATAAAGCGTATTGTTACAAGTTTTTATCACAAGTATTTGTTTTGAAAGGACCACTGCTTAAAAAAAAAATCAATGTTTTATAACAGACATTCAAGCAAACATTTTATCTCAAAAGCAAATAGCATTAAAAAAAACGTATTTTAAAGGTTATTCTTTGAGTCTTTAATCATATATAAGAAGTTTTTGTTCAAAGATATATGGTTTTGGTTTGTTATAATTCCTTGAACATCAAACAAAGCTTGAAAAGTTTACACAGATAATGGGAAACTCTGTAAAGTTTGGATATTATCACTTAATTATATAGCAATCATCCTTTTCTGACTTGTCGGCTTCAAAGGTTTGTAATTTTAGACCCATCCCAGAACTGATAAAAAAAAATGGTATAATATTCATATCTATCACACACATTAGTTTGTTCATTATTTATTTACTTGTTTATCTTAGACTCTTTATATGTAACACTGTTTATATCTATCTCAGTCTATTCAGATCTATTTTTGTTCTACTTTAACTATTTAAGGACTTGGACTGTAGATTATGCCAAAGGAGTTCAACCGTTAGCCGTGGGTGGCAACATGTAATGTCTGAGGAGGGGATCCTGGTGGCTGAGCTGTCCATAACCCATCTACTAAGTGGTCACATGACATGGAACACTCCACTTTGGGTCGTTCTTGGGTCAGATGGGAAGATGGAAAGGCCTGATTGGTCAATTGGCTTGTCATGTCAAACCCTAGCATCTATATGATTAAGTCTTGACTGTATTAATCAAATTCTTCTCATTACAAACATCCTTTTTATCTTAAAGGTGTTAAAGACAGAGGCTGAGGGTTAACCACCAGTTTATTAATACACATGAAGTTATTTCTTCTAATTTATTAATACACAAAGTTAATGAAAATTATTTCTACCAGTTTATAAAAATCTAAACAAAAATATTCACCTACGGATCATATATACCAAAAAAAAAAAAACAAGATTTGGCATTATATATCCCACAAGGGTTCATATGCCATTAAACAAAATAACCAACTAAAATGAAAATTATTTCTACCAAATAATACATAAGAAGTTAATGAAAATTTCTACCAATTTATTAATACACATGAAGTTAAATCATATGTATAAAGAAAACAACATTTGGCATTTAATAACCCACAAGAATTGATATGCCATTAAACACTAACCTGCAACAACTATTTCAGTCTGATTATATGTCTCTCAGTTTGTTCATTTTTATTTTAATCAGCTAATTGTCTGCAACATTTAATCCATATATACCCTATATATGACTGTGTTCTGGTTGTTAGCACAGGGCCTGTATTTGGTTACAGTCGCCCTTTTTTTGTCTGGTAACTGAACACTAGTTACAGTCTTCCTGTGTAGATGAATATGGTATGCTGATTCTATAATGACCAATAGGGATGGATGGTGAGAGAGTCAAAGAAATCAATGCACTTGGTATGCCTTGATGATCTGAATTTTTTTCTGACACACCTACAATTAAGATAAAGTCATCGTCGGGATGGCCTAAAGTTGATATCAGCCAGACATTGGGAGTTTATCCCCTTTTCACTAGTACTAGATCAAAGAGATTGATTTTGCATCTGAGTTGGAGCACCACACTACCATCAGCTCTTAACTTTACTGCACAGATCCCTGACCTACCCATACGCTAGGGTGGCTAAAGTCAATATCAGCCAGACATAGTCGGAGTTTATCCCCTTTTCACTAGCACTAGACCAAGGAGATTGATCCTGCATCTGAGGTGGAGCACTACACTACCATCAGCTCATAACTTTACTGCACAGATCCCTGTGCTACTTATATGCTGATTTGGCAAGGGCCGGTATCGAACCAGCGACCTTGTGGCTCCTAGGCGATGCTCTACCCACTGAGCTAAACTGACCCTCATATAGCTGTGTATAAAGAGTATTAGTATTAGCTAGTAATACTTGATATCATATAATTCAGAGTCATAACAATCCACTACAGATATAAAATTGAAGTTATTGTAGATGATGAATTGAACAAAGTAATTCTTGTGGCTCCTAGGTGGATGCTCTACCCACTGAGCTAAATTGGCCCTATAAATCAAGTGATGTTTTCCAAACTCTAATCAACACAGGTAGAAAATGTGTATGAATAACACTGACCTTCAAAAGCCAATGAGGTGATATTGTGTTGTTGTTGTTGTGTATCTTGTTGTTCTCTGGTTATCATGCTTAATAATTCAACAACTTTTTATCTTTCATTCTGCTTGATGAGCTTGAATTCTTCTCACACTCTTTTTGTTCTTTCTCTGTGAATAAGAATTCTGAATAGATTCATTACTAAAACATACCAAGTTATGAAGTAGATCTTTTATTATCTCCCATGTGCAAATCACATATCAAAGAAGAAAACATACTGGAATGACATAGATTGGAATCAGTAATTTACAGTAGGAGTTAGCTCCCTTTCAAGTGGTTTTGGGTTTTGTTTGACTCCATTCTATAACCTGATGCTTCCTCCAAATAATGTAATTACCTTTCCACTTGCTTTGAAGTGATTCCTTGAACCCAATGTATTTGCAAATTATAAATTCACTTGCATATTGGAGATATGTAATTGATTCCACAATCTATATAGAAGCTGTGTTGATAAAATAGTTTTGTATTGTTACACCTTAACATTGTCAGAGTTATTGTACCTCCAATTTCAACCCCACCTTGTTGGTGGGACTTAGAATATGCTGACTGTATCCCCTGCAGTGGGATAAGACCCATCTCCAAAGAAGTGTCATGGGTTTACACTAAACTGTATCAGGAGATAAGATTCCAGTTCTGGGGAGTGTGGAGTACTCCTTCATTGCCATTACTCTCAGATCCACTCTGGTCATTTATGGATCAAATAAATCTATTTAAAAATTATTTGCATCCAATAGGATCATGTAAAAACAAAAACAAAACCTCTTAAAGAATAACTACACACAAAATGTAAACATGAGAGATACTATGAAACAAACAAAATGAATGACCACTCACCATTATGAAAAATATGGGTTATCCCCCCCCCCCGACTTGGGACCAGAAGGATGGGAGCGAAGACCCTAGAAATATTCAGAACAGCAACAGTGGTCGGAGAGATAAGATGTTCCAACGGGGAGAACAGTAAAGTTATTCAGAGAGGAACCACGTCCCTCCTGGCAGAACAGAGCCTGACAGCAGCTACGACTGCTGACTACTAGGACAGACACAGATGTGACAACAAACGAGCCTACAACCAAATTCTTCACCCTAAAAGAACTCAACAAAGATAAGTGTTCATTACTTGTTACTCTCTCTCTCTATATATATATATATATAACTTAAAGACCGCTAAAATCATTAAGTTTTAGCAAACCCTTCGCACTGTAATAAACCCTCTTTAAAACATATACTTGTCTTTATTCCTTTCTTATGACAGAATTTCTGTTACCATACCTAAGACTAATCTTTATCCAAAGTAGGTGATCCAGTGTATATGGAGAGAATTGAAAGAAATTATTCTACTATGAATTCCAAATAATCAAATGATTCAATCAAATAAGCACTACTTCCATTTAGGTCTCTTGGATCAGATATGGGATATGATCTTTTTTTAACTAAATTCATATGAACATTGAAAACTAAGGGCTGGCTTAGCTAAGTCAGTAGAGTATCAGCCTAGGAACCACATGATTCCAGTTTCCACACCAGTCTTTGCCAACTCAGCATATGAGTAGTACAGGGATCTGATGGTAGGTGTATCACTCCACCTCAGATGCCTAAACAATTTCCTTGGTCTAGAGCTAGTAAAAAGGGGATAGACTCCCTCGCTGCCTGGTTGATACTGACTTTAAGCCACCCTGACGACTTAAAAAAAAATGAATGTAAGATACTATAAGACAAACAAAATGAATCACCACTAAGAAGATGATGCAATGTATAGGGGGTATTAAAAGTTCCAAATAACTAAATGATTCAATCAAATAAGCACTACTCCTATTTAGGTCACTTGTGATTAGATTCTTAAATGAGATATGATTTTTTTTTTAACTAAATTTATATGAACATTGAAAAGTGAATATTTTAGAACAGTGATGAATGTAAGATATTATGAGAGAAAACAAATGAATCACCACTAATTCAATCAAATCCTAATCTTCATCAAAAGAAGGAGATGCTGTAAATATGGAGGAGATTAAATGTTCTCTATTATGAGTTCTTTCCAAATTAAATGATTGAATCTAAAAAGTTCTGCTCTTAAACATTAACCACTACCAGTCTGAGTCTAAGTGATGTAGCCGTAGAGTTGTACTGACATGGCTACAGCTTAGAATAATTCCAGTTAAAATAAAGCAGGAATAGAAAAAATACCTTAGGTTGGTTGGTTGTTTTACAGTCTCTTTTTTGGTCATTTAATGCCGAATCAAATAATTTTGATAAAAAATGGACTTAAATTCCTTACAGTAACTGATGCTGCTTAAGTGGTCACCCAATTAAGCATTTGTGTTATATAACCCCTTACTTCTTTTCACTATCTTATCATATTTTAATTAAAAACCATCTCGAATTAGTTAAGGGCAAAATGTTCAATCAGGATAATTCTAAACTTCTTGTTTCTTTTGAGGTCAAACAAAAATTAATTTTAATTTGCTCGAAAGGTTTATTCATCCACTGTATTTATCAGATAAATCATTTTTGGATTACAATTCATTCTAGTCTTTCTCTTTACATATTTCTCCAAAAAGGGAAAATTTCAACCATTCAAGTATTGAACAGGTTCATCATTGCTTAACTTTGGTGATCTACAAGGAACTGGTGCTTTCAGTTTGACTTGACCATAATTTGGTGAGAAAGATGGCAAAAGATAATTGAATAAAATTATAGATAAATACAATCCAATAAAGTTTATGTTTAAAAATTACTTTTTTTCTAAATTGTCTAATTCTTATTTAATAAACTGAACAAACATTTTTAGTTATCTAGTACTTTTTATTGAGTTAATCTGATTACGAATTCCCATGGTTTAATGACTAAAATAATGGACGATGATGTAGTAAGCAATTTCAAATTCCATGTGTGTTATTATATTCACTTTCAGACTAATACTCTTGAGAAAGGTATGAACCTGTTCATTCCCCCAGGATACTACTACTAAAGTTATTTTACAACGATGGCTTAGGCATTAAATAGCCCAAAAAGGTTGATGTGTCATTAAACCAAGAAACCAAATCCTCTTCTTACAAAACAATTTATTAGTGTCCAAAGTTGCCAATGCCAAAAAAAATGAAAAAATTAACAAAACAGATATTGCCTATGGAGGATACAAATGTTAATATAAAGAAACAATGAATGCTATGTATATTCATATAAATAGGACTTTACATTCTCACAACTAAAGCTGAATGTCATAGTTCAAAGAAGGAGAGAAAAGTTTGTTCAAAGTTTACAAGCAAAGAAATTTCTATTCATCTGCTGGTGGAAGGAGGAGGAGGAGGCCCCTATCCTGTAGTTGTTATACAGGAAGAAATTCTTGATTAATTGCCAACCTTGTGTCCCTAGTTCCCCACCCGTCAACCAATAGAACTGCTCTTTTACAATGATGGCTTAGGTATTAAATAACCCACAAAGGTTCATATGTATTTATCAGATAATGCACTTTTGGATTACAATTCATTTCAGTCTTTACATATTTCTCTTAATGAAAAAAAATCTAGAAAGTAAAAACATAAAGGAAAAAACAATATGCTTAATTTAAGCAAAAAATTAAGAACATTGTATATGAGATTACCTGGACATGGTTATGAAAGGGAAACATAAATAAATAGAGCAACAGAATCTTTATTAAAAGCAGCACAAAATAATACCATAAAGACTAATTATGTCAAAGCAAAATATGATCATACACAGACTATATAAGTGTAGACTATGTGGTGAAACTGTTAATCACAAAAGTGAACGCAGCAAACTAACACAGAAAGAATACAAGAACAGGCATAACTGAGTGGGGAAGGTGATCCACTGGGAATAGTGCAAGAAGCTGAAATTACTACTATTAGTTCTTTCCAAATAACTAAATGATTGAGTTTTCATCCAAAGAAAGTAATGCTGTAATTGCAAACTATCATGGCAAACTATCTGGGGTTATTTTATTCCCAGAGATTTGTTAATTGTGTACATTTATATTTATATTTATGTGTAGTTTTTTAAAGAGTTTTTGCACACAGTTATTTATCAGTATTTCTATCTAATATAAATAATTCCCAAACCTATCTAACTGACCTATAGATAGGACCCTAACAAGTACTACCACTCTGGGTCAGAGGTGCCACTGAGAATAACGATAATAAAGGAGTATTGCAGACATGCAAGAAATATAGAACAGGAACCTCACAAGCAGTATCATACCTAGGACAGTGATTAAGAGGCACCTTAGTAGACATGCTTGGTTGAATTTCACATAGTGCTAATACCCTTTGGAAAGGTATGTATCCAACTATTCTTCTTCCAGCTATTGGATAAAGAATAGAGCTGATTGGGCTTTTTAACCTTGGTATGGCACCTGGTCCAGGAGAAAAACTCTGATTTCAAACCATAACTCCACTAAAAAACTGACCTTATATCCCATCCTGCTTTTGTGTAGGGGTTGGTAAATACATATAGTTTTAGCTTTTGGGAAACATCTGTATATTCTTGGGAAAGGTATGCATCTATGTATTCTCTCTTCAGTAAATAGTAGAAAGACCTAGTGTCCCATTTTGCTTTTGCAGAGGGGTTGGTAAATACATACTCCACTTAAAACTTGACCTTGTGTCACATTCCACTTTTTTGAAGGGGTGGGGTAAATACATACTGCACTTAAAAGTTGACCTTGTGTCCCAGGTTTGCTTTTGTGGAGGGGCTGGGTAAATACATACCTTGGACAGTGGTGCTGTAAATATGAAAGGAATTGAAAGAAGTTTCATTTAACATCATAAAGAAAAAAAAAAACATCTTTTTTGTTTACTGCATTGATATAGCAAAAAGGGATTTTGAATTAAATTATGTTTTACTAATACAGTGATGCTGATAGCTTTTTAATTTAGTGCATCCTGGAATACATGTATTTGATTTGAATGAGTCCCCAAGAAATTTGATGGGTCCCAACTAAAGGTTCTTAATAAATTGTAGAGTTTTTATCTATGAACAGCTAAAGTCGTCTAACCCCTACCTTAAACCCCATAGCGTTTAATTAATTTCCAAGAAAATATTGAAATGTATTTACAGTTAGCTGGAAATGATGGGGAGAAAAAAAACAAAAAACACTGGAACGCATGCATATGATTTTATTTTGTCCTTTTAGATTTTTATGTGTCAGTGACGCAGGATGCATACCTATCAGCATCTCTGCTAATGCAAATTATTTAATGAACTACTTTGCTTTTTAACGCCTACTTTGTCATTTGGTCTTTTTCCTTCCGATGTAGATTGTATTTGAATTGCAATTTACTCTTACCTTTTCTATTTATCAAATGACTTGTCTTTGTTCCTGCCTCAGTATAAATGCATGACATACAGACAGGAAACTGACTGACAGAAGCGGATTAATAGAACAAATGATTTGGCAATCAATAAATAATCAAGTGTTGAAACAAAAAGAAGAAAAATTCAACAGATAATATATAGGACATGTCATCTCCAAGTGACCAGATTAATGACAACAAATTCTCTAATAAACAATGACCAAACAAAAAGGAATTGTTAAAATTCAGAGATAATGACAAGAGGTAATAATAATTAAAAAAGAAACTAACATTAATTACTATCTCACATTAAATTATCTATGTAATTTAAAATATGGAGATACAATTTTGTTTATAAAAGTATATCTATCTCATCCTGTTTATATGCATTTATTTATCTCACTCTCTTCATATCTAGTCCTGTTCCTATCTATCTATCTATCTCGTCCCGTTCATATCTATCTATCTATCTCGTCCCGTTCATATCTATCTATCTATCTCTTCCCGTTCATATCTATCTATCTCATCCCATTCATATCTATCTATCTATCTCGTCCCGTTCATATCTATCTATCTATATATCTATCTATCTATCTCTTCCCGTTCATATCCATCTATCTATCTCTTCCTGTTCATATCTATCTATATCGTCCTGTTCACATCTATCTATATCGTCCTGTTCACATCTATCTATATTGTCCTGTTCACATCTATATATATTGTCCTGTTCACATCTATATATATTGTCCTGTTCACATCTATCTATCTCTTCCCATTCATATCTATCTCTTCCCTTTCATATCTATCTCTTCCCTTTCATATCTATCTCTTCCCATTCATATCTATCTATATCGTCCCATTCATATCTATCTCATCCCATTCATACCTTTTATGATCTTCCAATTTTGTTACCCTACCAAATCAAAAATGTACTAATAATAGAAAGCTTCAACTGATTCATTTATTTGTAATCAATTATAATATAAATTCTATGATTAGGATATGATTTGACACTAAGGTTAATTGTCACCATAGAAAAGAAAAAAAAGTAATAACCATCTCTCAAACTCACTTCTCTCGCTTTGTCTCTCTCTCTCTCTCTCTATATATATATATATATATATATATATATATATATATATATATATATACAATGATATTGATATCCATAATACAGTTTGCTATATTTATGAATAATGAGTGCTCATTATCAGTGATAGAACATGTATATCTATGTTAAAGTAGCATAGACGTAAAGTCAATAGCACTTGTTATAAATCAGTTTCTCATCTACACTATGAGATAGACATGAATGGGATGAGATAGATATGAACAAAATTAGATAAGAACATGGGTGAGAAACTGACAGTCACTAAGTGCCGTTGACTTTATGTCTATACTACCCTAACTTATATATATATACATACATACAAATACACAGATTCATGGTGGCCTCATTGTTATCAGTACACAAAATTAAATCAGAATTAAATTTCAGCTGAGGTTATTACTTTTCATTTGGTACTCATACCTTTGGGAAAGGCATAAATACATCTCTCTCTCTCTCTCTCTCTCTCTCTCTCTGCACCATTGCCAGAGATGCTGACAAATTGTTTTGTCACTGGCATACCACAATATTTGACAAAGAAGTAAGTAAATGAAGGAATACTCAGGCAAACCATTTTCAATAACTATCTTACCTGCCCAAGCTGTAGTAAGAAAATCTGTTACACCTATAGTCAACCTTGACAGAGTTTAATGATAAATGTATTATGAAGTCTTAGAAAAATTAATCAATTTATGTTAATGTATTGTGTCTTTATAACACGTGAATTGGAAATAACACCAATACACAAAACACAGCCATCAATATAATTAAATTTTATGCAAGTCTCTAAGCAGTAAACAGATATATAATCACTATAAGCATAATAAAAATCAAGGCAGCATCACTGTTTATATTAAACTAAGGGGAAGATTGTTACTAAGGAAATCTACAAGAGACAAACAAATACATTCTATCTTTTAATACAGCAATAACATTACTGAGCATCTATTGTGTTTTTAAGTTTGCTATATGGCACACCTTTTATCATTGTTTACTTTTAGTAAAGGTGTTCCCAGGGTATGACACTGAACTGGTGAGGCTACAGTTCTGGAGCTCTAGGGTATTACCTCACATTCCACTTATGCGGTCGTTTAATGTGGGACCACCCACGAACCAAAGCTCATGGGATGGAATAAACAAACAAAAAAATGCATGAATCCTGTCAGCATTCCCCCTCAAAGGAGGCACCTCAGGCACTTTGAAATACACCCAGCCCTGCCCCTTTAAATAAAGGGGGAAGATGTTGCCTGGGAGGATAGGATAGCCCTCCTGGGATCACACCAGCATATTAACCATTACGCTATGGGGACTCTCCCTTAAAGCACAGAGTTGACAAATGTGTATTTGGAGAAACCACTACCTATTCAGGAAATTCTGCCAAACAGGCTGTTACCCTCCACTGACAGGTAATAATTAAAATATGACCCAGTAAAACTATAACTCTTATATTAAACTCTTAAAAATGAGTCTGTTGTTTCTCAACGAGAAGCTATGAATTTTGTACAAAATTTATGAAGCTCATAAAAAAAAAGAAAAGAGAAGTGAGTATTAGATTTCTTGTTATCAGGGATTTATTTCACTTTCAATAAAATATTTGATTATATTAATGAAAGAAAATATGTGTTACTCAATGACTCATGGATATGCAATTTTTAATGCAATAAATCAACAATTCTAATGTCAGCACTTTACTATGAAATAGATTAATGTCTGCTTTTTTTCGGGTTCATGTTTTTATTTACTATCACATAATTCGACTATAAAACCTTTAAGTGGAAGGGTCCATGGTGTCGTGGCTATCATCAAATGAAATGGATACAGGAACAAGAGTTCAATTCCTGGACCAGGCTAGAAGCATTTTGCATAGTGCTAATACCTTTGGGAAAGGTATGCATTGAACTATTCTCCCTTCAGTTATGGTAAATGGTAGGGAGGACTAGGTTTTTTAATCTTGATATGGCAACCTGTCTAGGAAATGGAAAACTCTGAATTCAAACTGGTTAAACTTTGCATAAAAATAGGCCTTGTGTCACATCTTGCTTGTAGGGAGGGGTTGGGTAAATACATATAAAACCTTAAACTCTTCAGCTGAGACATTTTTAGAAGTGCCCAGAGTGTATTTTTTTCAGCAAAAATGACTTTTAAAATTCAGCTATATTTGCATTTTGAATAGTTACAAATGCAGTGAAGATTTGATGGATTGATTATAACGGCATCTCATCATGTCTAGGGTTATTTTATACCCAGAAGTTAGGGAATAGTGTTCCTTGTACATTTATATTTACATTTTTTATGGAGTTTCTTTGCACATAGTTATATGATAACAAATATTCACATATAATAAAAATAATTTGCAAAGAGATCTATTTGACCCATAAAAAAAGGCAAGTTGGCAGAGTAGCTTATTGTTGATATCAGCTGGACTGTGAAGGAGTCTATCCCCTTTTTGCTAGTGCTAGACTAGGGAGATTGTTTTTGCATCTGAGGTGGAGCGCCACATCTACCATCAGCTCCTCACTTTACTGCATAGAAGCTGTTCTACTCATGTGCTGAGTTGGTGATGGGCCGGTATCGAACCTGGAATCTTGTGGTTCTGAGGAAACCGCTCTACTGACTGAGCAAAACTGGCACTAATGGGACCTTGGTTCTACCAATCCAGGTTAGAGTGGTGCTGGGAGTAATGGCAATGACGTGGTACTCCACACTCCTCAGAGTTGTAGAACTGTAGCCTTATCATTAGATGCAGTTTAGTGTCATATCCAGGACAACCCTTTTTTCAGTGGGGGGGGGGGTCTTACCTCTCTACAGGGGATACAGTCAGGATATTCTAAGCACCTCCAGCATGGAAAATGCAATGAAAGGATTAAGAAAAAAATCACTAGTTAACTAGTGAGCGTATACTAGGAGTGACTCACTTTCTCATGCCTATTTCATTGATTATTGTTAATGATTTCTAATTTTTGATAAGTAAGTCTACTTGGTATTATTAGTGTAAATGCAAGATAATTATCTCCCTTGCTTTGCCTGGCTATCCTATTGCATGGGTACAAGCACCGTTCGACACCGGTAAAAGTCACATGTGCATGTGACGCTAGTTTCAATTCTTTTTAGCAGGCAGGGAGAGCGAGAGGACAAGAAAATGAGTGTCAGCGTGCAAACTTTTTCCTCCTGTTTTTCAATTTATTAGTTGTGTATTAGAGAAACTACATAGTCCTTCGTATTTTTATTGTAGTTTCACGTTGAAGACCAGTTGTGAAACAGGAGGACAAGTGACAACTCCCGTATTTTAACAAATAAAAAAAGTCTTCACCAGTTGACTCTGTTCTTACTCATTCCTTGCCTGTGTGTTGCGGTCACAATTAGGATTATTTAGACTATTCTTCTCATCTATATTGTTATCTGTACAATGTTTCAACTGATGTGCACTCCGGGCTTCTTCAGATATTTCAGGTTTTACCTAGAATATCTATCTTTTTTACTTATGTATGATTTTTAATGTATTAATCCTAATAATACTAATTATCAAGCCTCATCTAAAAAATTCACAGAAATAAGTGCACTTGGTTGAAAATTACAGAGGCAAGAAACTGTCAGTTACCAAGTGCTATTGAATTTATGTCCATGCTACCATAACATATATATATATATATATATATAATGGAAAAATGGACAAAAAGAATAACTCAAACAAGTAGATGTAGGAGATATATTTTGTTTCGTGTTAAGCAGGACTTCATCAGTCAATTTATTAAAGCATAGTACATACGTTTGTACTTATAGAAGAGAAAGTGAGTGGGTGGGGAAGAGCTTGGTGAAGAATTCATGGAGAATTTTTCATATGTATGTATGTATTAGTTTTTATCTTTGAGCTCTTAGGATTTGTACCATCAATTTTTTAAATGAAGAATTTGACTAGAAAAATCTTTCACACAACTACAATATGCTAAATACTTAATACAAAAAGAAAGCTTTCAAAATTCATAAATGAAAATACTTTCCCACAATTTCTAATGAAAATTTTTTCAATAATAATCATTACACAGATAAATTATTTTACTCAATGATTTTTAAAAAATACGCCATCAATTAAGGTAATTTCATTCATAAAATTTTCCCTAAGAAATTGCATCACATAGTGTAAAAAGGAATGCCAATGGTTTTCAAGTTATCTCTTTTCATATTTGATGAAGAATCAGAAACCACAACATACTGAGAAAAACAAAAAGCTTACAAACTTCTATTTGTCAAAAGAATCTTTCTCTGAAGATGATAGCCACAATGATGGTTTGCTCTCTTCAGCCTCATGAAAGATGTTTTGAGAGGTAAACATTATTTCAGTGACGAGGAAGTGGAATCTGTATTGAAGAAATGGCTCAAAGAACAGTTAACAGAATTTTATAGGGAAGGGATACATGCTCTCATTCAAAGGGGGAACATTGCTATTAAGAGAAACGGTGACTATATGGAGGAGTAGGGATGTGATCCACAGAGGATCAGCTTCATTTTGATGTATGATACATGTTCCTGTGTTAGTAATTATACCTGTCCTAAACAAAATGCCACTACTTTTTGACTCTCTATCGTATATACATATATGTGATACAACCTGGTTTCACTACAGAATAATGAGAAATTACATTGTTATGGTAACATGAGGCATTATTTGAACAATTCTGTTAATGGAAAAAAAATTTTTTTTTTTGATATGATAATGTAATAAATAGAATATCATTAATTATAAGAAAAGTTAATGTTATTTGTCAATTTGGGGAGAAAATCATTTTCTATCTGATAAGCTGAAAGATATAAAAATGTTGCATGAAAGAAACTGCTAAATTGGGATTGGCTCTGTAAATGAATATATTATATATATATATATATATATATATATAATGAAAGGAAATAAATTTGACAGTATGATTGAAAAGAGATAGGAAAAACAAATGTTCATAGTATGCTGACAGATATCTGTTTTGACCTTTATATACATATATTGTCTACAGAAAGACAAAACTTTGGATTAACTTTTGATCACTGGAGATCCATTTTCAATATGGCAAAGACCGCAACACTATGGATTTGTTAACCATACCAATTCCCGGAACATTCCGTATCTTTCTTGATTATCCTGCGGACTTTCATTTAAACTCGTTTTTATGGCTGGATTGCATCTTAAACACTTTTGATACAACTTGTACCTTCCATTACACTTTTATTTCAAACTTTATTGTGTTTTTCTCATTGTTGTTGAGACTTTTAGTTTTAAAAATAAAATTTATCCTTTTTTTAATCCAAAATACGCATTTGTTAAACAAATTTTAAAAGACCTTCTGGCCCAGAACGTGAGCGTTATTTAAGCCTCTCGTGCCAAACACTTAACTATTCCTCCTTCTTTCTTTCATCAATAGAGTTTCTCTTGAAGAAGACCGTTTTTATAAAGGTCGAAACAGATATCTGTCAGCGTACTATGAACATGTTTTTTCTATCTCTTTTCAATCATATATATATATATATGTGTGTGTGTGTGTGTGTGTGTGTGTGTGTGAGTCTGTGCACGTGTATACACATTGGTTGTTTTATAGCATACTAACTCTTTTTGAGTTATTTAATGCTGAAACAAAAATCATTTTGATAAACAAATGACTCAAGTTGCTTACAGTCCTAGGTGTTGCTTAAGTGGTCACTCATGTTAGTATTGAACAGGCTCATCGCTGCTTAACTTCAGTGATCTAGCAGAAACTGGTGCTTTCAACATGACTTGACCATTATTATATATGTGTGTGTGTGTGTGTGTGTGTGTATGTGTGCGCAAGTATGTATATATATATATATATATATATATATATAAGTAAAAGTAAGAAAAGTCGACGGGGCGGCCTAAAGTCAGTATCAACCAGTCAGCGAGGGAGTCTATCCCCTTTTCAATAGCGATAGACCAAGGAGATTGTTTTAGCATCTGATGTGGAGCGGCACACCTTCCATCAGCTCCTTACTTTACTGCACAGATCCCTGTGCTACTCATACGCTGAGTTGGCGGGGACCGGTATTGAACTAGGAACCTTGTGGTTTCTAGCCGAACGCTCTACCGACTGAGCTAACCCGGCCCCTTATATATATATATATAATACATATATATATTAATGAAAACAATTACATGAAAATTATATATATATATATATATATATATAATTTTCATGTAATTGTTTTCATTTACAACGAAAGAAAATTAATAGAATCAATTTTTAACTTTATCTAATTATACCATCCATTTAGTTTAATATTCAAGGAGTAATGAACATAACCAATAAAAGTATGATATATATACAGATCAATATAATAATTTTGATATTTCATGAGTCTGATCTAATTGTAAAATTACTTGAGTATATTGGTTTCATTTTTGGTGGCATGACTAAACTAATTGATAATAACATGTATTAAAAAAATACATGTGCAAGCAAGAGAGGTAATTTCACTGTGATGATAGCTTTCCAACTGATCATAGTAACAGGAATATATGTTTAAATGCAAGTAAATATCAATTAGTTATCAATCAGCTTCTGTCCACTTTACTGACAGGTAGTGATTCTGAATTGAGAATTGTTTTGCCAGAGTGCATCAAGCATCAGCTGTCAAAAATTGATCTTCTGTTGCTACCTGATAGTGATTTAACACTCATTCTGATCATCTTCCAAATGTTGGCTTTTGCACTAGAAGAAAGCTATTCATTAGCAACAGTTGGAATTGAGCTCATTTTCATAAATCATTGATCTTGTTTTGTGTCTCTCAGCTCAAAATTATTGCCTCACTTATCATAAGTTCACTGTGTAAGAGCCCCCCCCCCCGCCAACTTAGTCAACTCAACTGGAGCAGAAAAGCTTTCAATGAACTCGAGTTCAACTATTATAAATATTCTTCATATATATTTGTACTTAGAGAGTTTGCGTGCTGAATAACAAAGAAAGAGTGGATGCCATAGATTTAGAATAGTAATTTAGCTAAGCTTTGATCAGTCAACTAAAGTAAGTGATATTGTATTGTATCAGCATGTAAATAATTGCCTCTAGTAGGAAGAATCCATAAAAATATTGGCTAAGAATAATATAAATGTGTGCAGTTATAATAAGGGTGTACTGCTGTTACAATTTTTGTCGACATTATTAGGCTGTAGGTGAGAGCACTTTACAGAGGAGATCCCTTGTGTTCCTTAGTGAAGACGCCTTGGTTGTTCCTTAGTGTTAGGTAGAATCCTTTAGTTCTTCCTCTGTGTTCCATAGTGTTATGTAGAATCCCTTGGTTGTTACTTAGTGTTAGGTAGAATCCTTTGGTTCTGTCTCTGTGTTCCTTAGTGTTAGGTAGAATCCTTTGGTTCCTCCTCAGTGTTAGGTAGAATCCTTGGGTTCTTCCTCAGTGTTAAGTAGAATCCTTTGGTTCTTCCTCAGTGTTAGATAGAATCCCTTGGTTCTTCCTTGGTGTTCCTTAGTGTTAGGTAGAATCCTTTCATTGATCCTTGGTTGTTGATCCGTTCATCTGTGGCAAATATGTGCAAAAGAATGGCTTTCAAGATCAGCGATTAAATAGTTAACTAACCATATATTCAAGCTGCTGATTGGCAGCACACCTATGCAGTCTATATGATTAAGTTGTGGATTCCAGCACACCTTATATCGCCAAACAACTGCCCAAAGAAAGCAACCACACTTTGCGTGCATGTGGGTCAGTCAGGTGCCACTTAAACTGTGTTATGCAACATACAGGGTAACTTGAACATTTGGCAGCACACATGCAAATACTCCACCTATCATATGCAAAGTTTTTGCTAAAGCCAATTATTAGTAGCTGTGGCTCTCTACTTTGTTGTATTGCCTGTTGATTAATATCTGTTATCAGTTGTAATACAATGTGTTACAGTGCCTTTAGTAGGAAAAGTCCATAAAAATATTGGCTAAGAATTTGATTGATGTAAGCCAACACTGTTGTGTCCGTATGTAGTAGTCCAAAGTACAATGTTGCTTATGAGTTTGTCTTTATTTCTCAGATACCATTTAAACTGTGTTTTTCAATATACAGGGTGACTCAAGTGTTTGGCAGTACACATGTAAATTTTTCACCGATCATATGCAAAATCTCTGTTAAAGCCAATCATTAGTGGCAGCAATTCTTTACAAAAACAAGCACTACTGAGCCTCTGGCACAAGCTCACTGTATGTCTGAAGCTACAGTTATTCATTGTAGCCACCAGTATAATATTTGGCTTCCTGTTATATTGTCTGTTGTGGTGCTTGTTGGTAGATATCTGTCACCCATTTTAACACAATTTTTATAGTGCCTTTATAGTAGGAAAAGTCCATAAAAATATCGGCTAAGAATCTATATAGATATGTATTGAAGTCAGTCAGTCAGTATACTGTTGGGTTGGACAACAGCAACTGGCTAAGCACAACTGAACTAGTGCCCAAGACAGCTGGTACTTATGGAACTCAAGAATAGTCCATTTATTTATTTGGGTAATTCCATTCCTTGAGTCCTGATTGGCTGCTTGGTTTCTATGATGTTATGAGGTTTTATAAATACTCTGGCATTCTGCAGTAGGATTGCAACAAGATTAGATCCGTATTAAGTTACGGCTACTTGTTGCCTTGTCTTACCAATTCAACAATGTAATATCACAAAAATACATATGGTTGCAAAAGAAAAAATAAACGAGAAGGCTTGGATTAATTTTGTTTATTTTGAAATAAACAAAAGCTGGAATTGTTGAGAGGATAATTCCTTTTCGCTAGTGAAATGAAGGCAGGTGTGGGGTTGAAAGTCAGTTCTGGCTGATAAACTTGGCTCGGCATGACGTGGAGTGTGGTGTGGGTTGGGGTATGGCGGTTCCTTTATCTAGCCTGTGTGGCATGTTCTCTCTGACAGCCTACAGTCAACTGCCTCTAATTCAGCTGTTTATATAACTGGTGAGAGGCTTGAGATACCTTTGAAGGGTTTTGGGGGAACATTTTTTATTGGTTGAAAAACATTAAATAGAGGATATTTTTAATTGTTTATAAATTTTGTTTTTCAACCGGAAGTTTGGTTGGAGCCTATGTGTAGAACGGTTGTTTTTTGTTCATTTCGATTAAGCTGCTGTGCCGTGGGGTTAACATCTGGTTGATGTATTAGGTTATGTTACAATTATCAGTAACTTAGGTTCAGTTTTGAAGTGTTTTGTTTTTTTTAATTTGTTTCGTTGGTGAGTGGATGTATTGGGTTATGTTACGGTTATCAGTAACTTAGGTTCAGTTTCGAAGTGTTTTGTTTTGTTTGTTTTGTTTTTGTTTTTTTAATTCGATTTGTTGGTGAGTAGATGTATTGTGTTTGTAAAAATTGTGAATCAAGAGAGATATCTATTTCTGTTGTAACAATGATAATTGGAACTTAGTATGATTATTTACAATATTTTGTGTTGTTACAATGTTGTATTGTATAGTTGACAACAGCAACATTGGAGAGAGAAAAGTGTTCAAAGTCATTTATGCATCATAGTTGAAGGCTGATTATCTCAGTCAGTAGAGCTTTCACCAAGAAATCTCAAGATTCAAGGTTTGATACAAGTCTTTGCCAAACTCAACATGTGGGTAGCATAGCTTGGGTAATCTGATTTGTACAATAGAGTATCTAGGAACTAATGGTAGGTGTGGAGATCAACTTTAACAAAAACTATCTCCTTGGTCTAGCACAAGTGAAAAGAAGATAGACTCCCTCACTGTTTGGTTGATACTGACAATAGGTCACTCAGCAAACATTATACATCACAGTTATATGATTTTTGCTTTGGATATTTAGATATCTAATGATAGGTTTTTCATTGCCTCCATCAAGGTTTTTATCTTATAAAATTTCAAATTTCAAAAGTGGAATATTACATTGTAAGGACAAATGATTAACAGAATATTTAAAAGATATATCTAATGTATATTATATTATGATATAATATATATTATAATATAATATATTATATAGTATTTAATATATATTAAAGATAAAAAAGTTGAAGTTTTGAGAACGATCACTCCCCGGGACAGATAGATAGATACGAACAGACCAAGATATAGATAGATACGAACGGACAGAGATATAGATAGATATCAACAAACAGACCGAGCTATGGATAGATATCAACAGACAGACTGAGCTATGGATATCAACAGACCGAGATACGGATAGATAATCAACAGAACGAGCTACGGATAGATAATCAACAGAACGATAGCAACAGAACGAGCTACAGATAGATAATCAACAGAACGAGCTACAGATAGATAATCACAGAACGAGCTACAGATAGATAATCAACAGAACGAGCTACAGATAGATAATCAACAGAACGAGCTACAGATACAACAGAACGAGCTACAGATAGATATCAGAACGAGCTACAGATACAACAGACGAGCTACAGATAGATATCAACAGAACGAGCTACAGATAGATAATCAACAGAACGAGCTACAGATAGATAATCAACAGAACGAGCTACAGACAGATATCAACACTGAACTATATACAGACCGAGCTATATAAATAGATATCAACTATGATATGAAGCTATAGATATGAACAGATCGGGTTATAGATAGATATGAATTGATTGCACTGACTAAGATTAACACCAAGTCACATGAATGAAAAACTCGGTGCTCGTTGAATTCATTATTAATAGGTTGGGAAACCAAGATGGACATGTGTTAAAGTTGAGATCAATTGTGGTTGTACTTTGCTTGAGGTCAGATTCCAAAAAGCCAGAATCTTTGCCTAAAATTCACTTGATCAGGAAGACAAAATATTTCATTGCCATTCAGATAAAGTCTAATAAAACAGCAATAAATAACTAAATAAAATGTTGGGCCAAAGATAATTGCAGCAGTGACAGAAACTAAATCTTTATAGAGAACTCAGTTATTTGGTTTTCTCTGTAAATGATGAATGTGGTGAAAAAAAACAAAAAACTGCAAATCTAGAGAAAAAGCAATAAAAAGCTTACAAATGATTGTGAACAAAACCATTCCTTGCAAATACCTTATTTTGATGCATCATTTCCACCAAACCAAAGTCACCTGTGAAGCTTAACTTCCTCTATCAGTGCAAAGGGGATGTAGTAAAAAAGGTAAAGTACGATTGGCTCTGTAGATAAATCTTGAAAGTAAGATATGTTTGAGTTATCTAATATATAAAGGAGAGATTTTGTATGTACGTGTTGACGTATAACTCCAAAATGGGAGGTCACTCAGATTTAAAATCTTGCATACACATTGATATCGTTCTAACTAAGAAACACTCCAAATTTGGTTATTGATTTTTACTGATTAAGGGATATAATTAATTAATTAAACCAAAATCAAACGATTTTTCAAAATCTATAAAATAGCTGCTACTGCTGATAATCCAGCTACAATCAGAAGGAACACCCCACCCTGCTGCCTGTTCGTATGTACGCTCTATTTCTACTGCTTTGTTGAATGTGTTTGTTTATGTAAAAAATAAAAATAAAAACCTTTTTATCAATATTTTTATGAATACTTTCATATTTCTTTGAATAAAATATATCCATTTTTAATCAGCGAATCAAATTTGAATTAACATGCAAATTAGCAATTACAAAAACTGAATTTAAAATAGTCTTACACACGAAAAAGTTTCTGAAAAAAATCCTTCAAGCGATTAAAAAAAGGGGATTTTTAGAATAATATGTTTAAATATATCCAGTGAAACTCAAAATGTTTTTGAAAGAAGAATAATGGTCCATCTTTTTTCTTGCCTATTTACGATTCAATCTTCTTTAAGATATCTATATGGTTCGAAAGAGAATGAAATAATCTCTCTAAATATGTAATTTGATTGAGTTTTTATCAATGGATTTATTTTTTACAGCGAGTTAAAAAAATTATATTTTGCTTCAGTCAGCCTAGAATTCGTAGAATAGTTTTTTCATACTAACATTTTAACATAAAATCAAATCTTATTTATCACATATTTCTGTTTCTATCTTTAAAATATTTATTTGGTTAGAAAAAAAATCTTTCTAAATATGTAATTAGTATGTCTTTTCATACATTGAATTTTTTTTACAGCGAATTAAATAATAAATCAAATGAAAACATTTAACGACAACTCAACTTTGTTTTATAAATTCCCGTCGTTCATCAATTGTAAACAAAACCTTTTTTTTATCTTTCATAATCACGTTAATTTATTTATCTTAATATTAGAAATACAAATAAAATCATGATACTAATGTACAATAGTGCACAAGAGATAATACCATTAGATTACCGCATACATTTCACGGAAATGCCTGAAAAATTCTGCTGTATGCCTAAAAGAATGAAACAATTTATTGGCTAAGGGAACCCTTGCAAGATAATTTCCACTTGCAGAAGTTCAAAGACTTCTAATTAACAAAATAACAAAATTACAAATAAATGAAAACAAAAACTTAAAAACAAAGTAATTAAAAGGAAAACACAAAAAATAGAAGTAAAAAATATAAATCACATTTTCCTTTCTTAATTTTTTTCTCTTTTTCTCCCCCCCCCTTTTTTTTTTTACAATTTGTACAGTCATCTGACTGAATTTATAGCCTCTGGGCTACCAAAAAGTTCTTGGAAAAGATTGATAATTCTGAGGGACAAAGTCTTCCTACAACAACCCGTTCACTGGAAAACTCTTAGAAGACCAAATTCTTTTTCTTCTTTTTTCTTCAATAAAAACTGAGTCTCTCTGAGACTCAAACTCTGCTCTTTTGTGGAAGAGACTTTTTTTGACAGGAAAATGGAAAACTCTTAGAAGACCAAAATTCTTTTTCTTCAATAAAAACTGAGTCTCTCTGAGACTCAAAACTCTGCTCTTTTGTGGAAGAGACTTTTTTGACAGGAAAATGGAAAACTCTTAGAAGACCAAAATTCTTTTTCTTCTTTAATAAAAACTGAGTCTCTCTGAGACTCAAAACTCTGCTCTTTTGTGGAAGAGACTTTTTTGACAGGAAAATGGAAAACTCTTAGAAGACCAAAATTCTTTTTCTTCTTTAATAAAAACTGAGTCTCTCTGAGACTCAAAACTCTGCTCTTTTGTGGAAGAGACTTTTTTGACAGGAAAATGGAAAGTCTGACAAAGTTTCTCGGAAGTACAAATTCTTTCTTTTAATTCTTTTTTGAAGAAAACCGATAGTCTCAATAGGACGTAAACCCTCTGCACTTCGGTTGAAGATACTTTTCTTTGAAAGGAATCTTTTAAACTCCCTTTATCCAAAGACAGGCTCTTTGCCTGGAACGCAGCAACGGTAAATCAAAAGGGTGCGAACTGCACTGCCGCTGATCCTGGTACAAAGAGGCAATAGAAGGGTTAAAACTGGTCTTAAATACCCTTCCTTTCCATCAGCAGCAGCATAGGGTCCAAACGCTCCAAGGGAAGCAATTCACATTATTTTTATCCCTCAAAAATTCTCAAAATATCGTTAATCATTGAATAAAAATTTCTTACTATATCATTATGTGATGGAGTAAACTTGCAAATCGGTCGGAAAATTACGGTGACCCAGGAAAAACAGAACCCATGAATTTTGTAATAAAACTGTTAATTTTAACTTGGGGGGTTTAGGGTTAGGGTTTTGTTATAGGTGATATAACCTATGGACATAAATGGAATGCGCCAATGGATACCAGGAACAATTGTGGCTTGACATGAAGCAAATGCGAGTCAGCTCATAACTGTATTGGTCGGATGCAATCTCCACTTCCTTGCTGTAAATTTTACTCCTTTTGTTCAATATATTTGTCTACATTGTTACCTGTTGTGTTTGTCTTATTTTGATCCTTAAAACTCCACAACAACTGGTGACTGAGGATTTGAAGAAACTCACGCAGGTTTATCATTTACAACACCAGCGAAGCAGGATTCAAAAGACTTCACTCACAACTATCGTTTTTTTTAACAACACAAAACTTGGACGATTAAGGATCTCCCAAAAGAGAACAAAGCTACACTGAAATTCGAAACCACGACATCCGAAAAAACATGGACAAGGACATTGAGTGCATGGTGAAAGAATGCATGGGCTGTGCTTGAGCAGCTAAGGCTCCCCCAATAAAATTCAGTCTTTGGCCTAAAACAGACCACCCATGGGCATGTATTCACGTCGACTTCACGGGACCACTGGAGGGTTACTAGTATTTAATAGTAGTTGATAGTTTCTCGAAATGGCCGGAAGTATTCCGATGCAAAAGCCCGACTACTGAAATGACTATAAGCGCTCTGCACGAACTGTTTGCTCGCTTTGGAGTGGTAGACTGTTTAGAGTCGGATAATGGCACACAGTTTACATCCGGAGACTTCAAAGAATTCTGTGATACATTTCAAATCGAGCACATAACCATCCCTCCGTACCACCCGAGGTCCAACGGTCAAGCTGAACGTTTTGTGGACACTCTAAAGAGAGCCCTGAAGAAGGCCAAAGGCACACCTACCGAAAAAGTGCTTCAGCAGTTTCTGCAGGTGTACAGGATTATGCCGAATGAAAGTAGACCTTCGTCATTACCTCCGGGCGAGGTAATGTTTACTTGTAAGATAAGGTCTGTCTTCGACAAATTGCTCCCGAGACTGATAAAACCAGGAGTTGGGAAAAATACAAAAGAGGATCAGCAATATGGTGTATATTGTCGAAGGTCTCAAGTTTTCCTATAAGAGACACCTCAACCAATTAAGAAAACGCTTGTCGGAGGATGTTAACAGCGGTCCCCCGGAACAAGAGGAGGTAATGGACGTCATATATGACACATTTAGCTTACCTACTCCACAAGCAGCCCCTCAACAATGCCATTCTTCAAGAAAAAACGAAGAGCGATGGAGTTTATCAACATAAATCCCAAGAGAAAAAAAATATTAAGACTCCTGTGGAGTGAAATCTTAGGAGGGGGGTGTTATAGGTGATATAACCTATGGACATAAATGGAATGCGCTGACGGCTACTATAAGTACCAGGAACAATTGTGGCTTGACATGAAGCAAATGCGAGTCAGCTCGTAACTGTATTGGTCAGATGCAATCTCCACTTTCTTGCTGTAAATTTCTACTCCTTTTCTTCAATACATTTGTATACATTGTTACCAGTCATTTGTCTTATTTTGACCCTTAAAACCACACAACAGGTTTAGGGTTGGGGTTTAGGGTTAGTTTAATGAGAAAATAAATAAATAATTTGTGTTGTTTTTCTGTATGCAGAAAAACAAAAAACAGAACCCACAAATTTTGTAATAAAACTTAATTTTAACTAGGGGGTTTTAGGGGTTAGTGTTAGGGGTGGGGTTTAGGGTTAGTTTAATGGGAAAATAAATAAATAATTTGGATTCTGTTTTTTCTAGGTCACCTGTAATATGTTTTCATTTTCCAACCAATTCGCAAGTTTAGCCATTTGATGTCATCCCCTCAAATCTGACGAAAAGAAAATTCCCTGACCTCCTACCAGGAATGATTAAATTAAGATCTTTTTACATATTGATTTTTATGGGTCATCCTTCGAGGACTGAACTCGGTATTCAGTAGTAATAGATCTGCAAAGGATTATTCAACCATGTTTTTATCTACTTTACCCGGGCTTTGCCGGGTAGCCGCTGCTAGTATATATATATATATATATATATATATATATATATATATACACACACACATACAGAGATGCAGACAGGTACACGTCCTGCATCCCTGATGCACAAAAATCCTAAAGGACATAGTAAAATCATATCCATGCATCCCAGTGTTTTTCTTTTTTCTTCCCTCACTATTTCAAGCTAATTGTAAATACATTTTTATAGTTTCTTAGAAACGAATTACACAGGATAGGTTACAAGTTAGGAGTTAGATGGCTTTAGATCCCACTGCGAAGGTGAGTATTGTTTTGTTTCTATATCTGGGGGATAACTTCTACATCATCTTAATTCTATTTCTATTTATTTTTATAATTTTATCCTTTATTATATTGTAATTGTGAGAATTTTATAAAAATAATGACTTTGGGAAATTTTGAAAAAACTCTTGGATTTCAGAGTTTTTTTTCCAAGATTAAATGATAATATAAAATAACCATAAATTTCACCAAAACATTTAAGGTTCCCACTACCTTTGAATTAGACCATAATGAGTTAAACAGCTTTAAAACAGCACACCCATGGAATTCATTTTCAGCTCACTGTGTATAATGCTTGTCCTGTCACTTTTAAACTTTTCTATCCACTCATACAAACTTCTACATGGTAGTGCACTGCCCCCATATTGCCGTATTGTACTAAATAATATATATATATATATATACACAGATGTATGTATTTAAACAGTTAAAACACCACTCCTTAATGGCAGCTGTTGATGGCTGATAGGTTAACAAATTGGGCTGATGAAAAAGTCAGTTGGGTTTTGGTCCTGGTCGGAGGTATTTGGTGTGTCTAGCCACACTGATGAGACATGAAACATCGGAACACAGTGTCTAGTGTCTATGCATGACATTATTTATATATATATATATATATATATATATATATATGTGTGTGTGTGTGTGTTTCTGCCTGTATATATAATCAGACATACAATCATTGCTTTTAATAAATACTTCACACATTTTGCACTCAAAACTAGAATGATTGTTTTCAGTAAATTGTTTAGATGTTGTTTACATGTTTTTTGTTTTTTTTCAAGTTTCAGTAAGCAAAGGGGGTCTTAACCCTCTGTAAGGTGCAGTCAGCATATTGTGCAGCCCCAGCCAATAGAGTAGGAAAGAAGCCCACCCCCTGCCACCCCACCAAAAAGCCCAACAAAATACAAAAAATAAATCAAGGATATAATCTAAAATGAAGCAAAGAATCTCCTTCCATTCTAGAGAATTATTATTCAATCAATCAATGAAATAATGTCAAATTATGAATATAAAAAAATCTAAGTGGATAAACAACTGTTGGATGAAAAGGATTGATGATGATAATATAAAAATAGGACCAGTTGATTTCATGATAAGCATAAAAAAAAAGAATTTACTGAAAATTCGTTCTCTAAAAGCAAGTAGTTAAGTAAAAAAAATAATTCAATGAGAAGAATATGCCTAAGAGGGAAAGCAGCAGAGAAAAATGTCAGTGTAGAGATTTGTCTTTGAAACCAAATAGCAAAAGAAAAAAGATGACAATGTGATGATGTGAAAGAAAACAGCAAAGAAAAGTATCAATGACATTATTAGAGTGCAAAAAGCAAAGTAAAAAAAAATGGTATCATTGTAGTAATGTGGCCTTTACATAGAATAGCAAAAAAAAAAGGCAACAACAAAAAAAAAACAACATATCTATCTGATCATGTGAGAGCAAGCAGCAAGAAAAACATCAAGGAAATTATGTGCATTTGAGTGCAAAGAGCAAAGTAAAAAAAAAAGAAATGGTGTCATTGTGGTGACGTGGCCTTCAAGAAAATAGCAAAGAAAAAAATGTGTCAATGTGGCCATGTGAGAGCAAACAGCAAATAAAAATAGCAATAACGTGTATTTGTGAGTAAAACAAAAAAGATGCTTCTGTTGTGATTCGGCCTTTAGAGAAAATAGCAAAGAAAAAAAGATGTCGATTTGATCATGTAAGAAAAATCAAACAAGAAAAGTAGCAATGACATTATGTGTATTTGCAAACAAAGTAAAATAAAAAAAAGGTGATAATATAAGAGCAAAGAAAAATGTCAATGACATTATGTGTATTTGAGTGCAAAGAGCAAAGTAAAAAAAAAAATGGTGTCATTGTGGTGATATGGCCTTCAGAAAAAATAGCAAAGAAAAAACATCAATGTGGTCATGTGAGAGCAATCAGCAAAGCAAGATTGTAATGAAAAAATAGAAATGTGTCCTTGTGAGTAAAAATAAAAAAGATGCCACTGTAGTAATGTGGCCTTCAGAGAAAATAGCAAAGATAAAAAGATGTCAATGTGGTCACATGAGAGCAAGCAGCAAAGAAAACTAGCAATGATATTATGTGTATTTATGAGCAAAGTAAATTAAAAAAGATGTAACTGTAGTGATGTGGCCTTTAAAGAAAATAGCAAAGAAAAAATACATCTATGTGAGAGAAAGCATCACAGAAAAATAGTAATGGTGTGTGTTTGTGAGTAAAATAAAAAAAGATGACACTGTAGTAATGTGGCTTTTAGAGAAAATAGTAAAGTGAAAAAGATGTGATTGTGATCATTTGAGAGCAAACAACCAAGAAAGATAGCAATGACATTATGTGTATTTGAGTGCAAAGAGCATGGTAAAAAAATGTTGTCAATGTGATGTGTACTTCAGAGAAAATAGCAAGGAAAAAAGATATGTTGTTCAGAATAAAGAAAAGACATTATCATGTGGAACTAACTATAGAGCAAGCAGCAAAAAAAAAAAAAATGGTGCCAGTGAGAGGTACTTTTGAGAGCTACTAAGAAATGAAAAGAATAATTCAATGTGGAGGTATGTATTTGAGAGCAAGCAGTAAAGAAGAGGAAAAGATTTCAATACAGAGATTTGTTTTTGAGAGCAAGCAGTAAAGAAGAGAAAAAAATTTCAATACAGAGATTTGTTTTTGAGAGCAAGCAATACCAAATATTTCAATGTACTGATGTATCTTAGAGAGCAACAAGCAATGGCAAAAGATTTTAATGTAAAGACATGTCTTTGAGGACAAGCAAAAAAAAGTAAAATTATTTCAATGTGGACATGTGTCTTTGAGAGAAAACAGCACAGAATATTTCTATGTGAAGAGATGTCTTTGATAAGCAGCAACAAAGAAAAAAAAATTTCAATGTGGAGATATCTTTGAAAGCAAGCAATAAAGTAATAGCGTTTTCAGGATATGTCTTTGAGAGTAAGCACCAAAGAAAAATGGATATCTATGTGTTGATTTGTCTTTGAGAACAAACAGTAAAATAAAAGATAGATCCAGTCTCTTTGAAAGCCAGAAACATAAAAAGAAAAGAAAAGAAATGTCATTGAAATTAAGCAAGAAAATAGAAATTAGAATATTTGGAATTGATTCAAATTTCTTTGAAGATTGAAATATAAAAACTATATCTGTAATAACTAGACTGTTAATGTTAGATTGAAATCATCTGAGGATGTCTTCAAGTTTCTTGTGTATTTCACATGGGTATTGTTGGTCGGGTTTGGAGCTTTGGTTTGGTTTCTTTGTTTAATGGCATATTATTATGGACTAGCCTGGCGTACCTGAGAGCATCTAGGTGATTACTGAGACTGCAAAGGTTACATGAACCATCTACCTTGAGGTTTTAGCACTGTTGCGAGTTACTATATGTCTGGTGCACATGTAGTTTTAATGCACTAGTATACTGAATACTGTATGATCCAGTATACAACATTTTTTTTCAGTATATAAGTGTCAAAAAGTACAAAAAATCTCGATCCTTTTTTTTGACACACCCTGTATATAAAAAATAAATATGACTAAATGCTAGGTTATCTAATGCCAATGTGATCCTTGTTAATCCATAGCTGGAGGGATGAGGGGACTCATATCTTTCCCAAAGTTATTAGTCCCAAAGTGAATGTAATAGTGTGATCCCAATTCAAACTTGCTTACTATGATATTACAGTCCAGTACATTATCCACAATACCATGGAAACTCTAAGCTTTTGGAAGCCAGTTTGATGTTTTTGAAAAGCATTTGCTTGTTGAAACACATGATTATACAAGTGCAGCATCCTCCATATGCATCAGACCTCCATGTGACTTTTCCTTGTTTCCTAAATTTAAAATTTATCCCAGGAATAAAATTTGAGGTTATGGTAGACATTAATAGAAATAAGCAGTGATGCTGATATCTTTTTAATTTATTGCATCTTGGGATGCACATATTTGCTTTGAATGAGTCCCCAGAAAAGTTTATGGGTCCTAACTAAAGTTTCTTAAAGAATTGTAGGGTTTTTATTTATGATCTGGGGAAACAACTAAAGCCATCTAACTCCTACCTTGTAACCTACCCTGTGTAATTCATTTCTAAGAAACTATTGAAATGTATTTACAGTTAGCTTTAAATGATGAGGGAAGAAAAAAGTAAGACACTGGGATACATGTATATGATTTAACTACGTCCTTTTCAATTTTTGTGCATCAGGGATGCTGGATGCGTACCTATCAGCATCTCTGAAGAAGACATAGGTTCCCATCAAAATGAGGTTTTGGAGGGACTTTGATCAGTGGAATACTTGCTGTAATAAGTGTATTTACTGCCAACGAGATGGAAATATTTTTTTTATTAAATGTTTTATCGAGTGTTTGTTCTATCCTGACAAATAAAGCTTTTTGTGTCATTTAATGGCAAAAAAAAGTAATTTTGATAAAGGTTTCTATGTTTTAAGTTTTTAATATCTTCAAATTATTTAATACCAAAAACTGTTAGAGTATGACACAGTTTTTGCCATTAAATAACAGACTTTATTTTGGTTAATGAAGTTAAATTTATTAGAATACAAAAAATGCTAATGTCAGTTCTTCACCCTTGCTCTGTTTTTTCTTCATGGTAGCAGGATACATTTTTGTTATGAGAGACATTTGAACATCATTTCTATAATCAGATCTACAAATCAAGATAAAAGAAAAAAATAATAATGCTTAGAATGTTTTTTTATTATTTGTCTAAATTTTTGATGTGTATAATTTTGATTTTTCAGACTGAGTAAGGCCGGAGGATACAGCAGTTGAAAAATTTTACATACCTCATTAAAAATGAGGACAGCAGTTTGAAAAAATCAAAAAGTTCTTTATTATTTAAAAAAAGGGATTTAAAATAATGGCATCTAATCTTAAACCCTGAGTGTTGCTATGATAGAAAAAAATTCCCATTGGAATCCCACTCATTATTTACTAGAAGCGGCTACCTGGCGTCACCTGGGTAGAGGGGGAATAAAAAAGTTATCTCACAGATCCATTGTTATCGCAAGTCTGATCCTCAGTGGATGCCCCATAAAAATAAGAAAGACATGGTGAAGTGTCAGGAATTTTTTTGCCCAGATAAAGGAAATGACATTATATATACAAATATAATAAGAAATTCTAGTTCAATGATTTACAATTTAAAAAAAATAAAAGATCTAACCAAGCCAATTAATTCTATCAATCAATATTATATTTAAAAACAAACAAAAATAAATAGATAAATAAATAAATAAAATAACGTGCTAATATTATTCTACAAATTTTAATTTTTAACTATCTTTCTAAATATGAATCAAATCTTTATTATTTTTGCACAAAAAGCAAATTCTGGGGATATTTAATGTGTATATATATTTACTTTGTCGTTAATTATTGTATTTTTGTAATTTCCTCCAGACAGACATACATACACAAACACACAACTGCCCTTTATATATGTATTGATATCAAAACCAATACATCACAACAAAAATGTTTGATGCTGCAAGGCAGAAACTAAGTTTAACAGATTGATATATTATTAACATAAACATTATTTCTGCCAATATATTGATATGCAACACTTTAAGTTAAAGAAAATGATTCTACCAGTTTATAAAACTGAACCAAACAAAAATATTCACTTACAAATCATGAAGTCTGCTGACAGCACAAATCCTCATGACTTTTTCTCTTTCTCTCTCTCTTGCCACCCATCCCTATCAGTCATCAAACCTGGCAAGACCTCTGCACTGCATCCAGTATCCACACAGAACTGACCAATGTAAGATTTTGCTGGTCAGCCAACACTGGTGTGTCCACAGGAGAACATCACTTATGAGTTTGTCCTTACTTTTTCCAGCAGTGTCACAGTATATATTGTTTGTTTTACTTGGATGTTTTTGTGATTGGAAGTAAGTGGCCATACAGTTGCTATTTTATATGGAGTATTGCTTACAGGATTTGTACAAAACAGCATGTAGCATTCTTGTGTAATTCACACCTAACTTTTTCTCCAATAAGGTTTTAGAAAGGTATATATAATGCCTCAAATAAAACAGTGGAATGGACATACACAGATGTCTAAGATAACATGCTGTACAGCACACATATAGGGAAGAAAAAAAAGTTACTTAATGTGTAGTACCATCATTGGAACAGATGTAACTATGAAGACAAGATTTAGCAACTCCCTTCAACAGCTGCAATGGAATCTATTTTCTATAGATCAACAACAACAAAAAAATCAGTTATAGGAACTGCTCATATATTAGGGATATTCTTTATTTAAAGTAACTATTAAGTTTCTAGTTAAGATTTAATTGGTTTGTATTGAAAGTGAAATATAGACTGAAACAAATAATTATGGTGGTAATGATAACACTGACATCTAATAATGATGGAAAAAAAAGTACTTGTAAGATTAAATAGTAATAAGTATGTTGATGAATTGATAAAAATAAAAGTAAATAGAATCTTATAGCAAATAGGTAATTAGATATATGTATGTATACTTGTATATTAACATTAATATATCTACACACAAATGCATACATATTCACACATTAATAATATCATCATCATCATCATCATCATGTTGCGTCAGGAGCACGGATATCCATGACAATTGCTAGCCAACCTTCCCTATCACTCATTGCCCCTAGGAGGACTTCTGCGCAGCAACAAGCATCCTCGCATAGTTGGTCAATGTAGGTCTTTGCTGGGCAACCCACACTAGCATGTCCATGTGTTGACTTCCACAGGAGAACGTCGCTTATGAGCTCATCGTTGCTTCTCCAGCAGTGTCCTGCATGCCTAGTCCGTCTCACTCGGATGGTTTGTGAGATGGTCGGCAGGTGGCCATACAGCTGCTTCCTTGTGGGGTGTTGTTTCCACAACTTGTTCAAGACTGCATGCAGTATTCTTGTGCAGTTCCCATCCAGCTTATTCTCAAGGTGCCTCGTTAGGGTCCAAGTGGTGCAGCCATACAGCAGTACAGATATAACCACGGCCTGGAAGAATTGTCTCTTTAACTTGTCAGTTAGATCAGGCCTCCATATGACTGATAATCTGTTTGTGGCCGACCATGCCTTTCCTATTCCTGTATTAACATCGCTCTCTGTGGATGAAATATTACTACTTAGGTACATGAATTGTTCTACTGGCTTAAGAGGCTTACCGTTGAGTGTGGAGATGTCTCCTTTCTTTTTGAAACTCATGAACTCAGTTTTATCGGAGTTCACATAAAGGCCGATATTCTTTGCTGCCTCCTCCAAACTATGTAGTAGTGACTCAGCCTGTGCCGGTGTATCTGCAAGAAGTGCAAGATCATCAGTGTAGTCTGCATCTGTGACTGTTTGTGCAAGATATCGCCTGCTTCTTGCCCTTTTTAGTGTGAAACCTTGTTCTTTTATGGTATCTAATGATGTTCGGAGTGCATAGTCTGGGCATATTATAAATATGTATGGTGCTAATGTATCTCCTTGTAGGACTTCAGTGGCAAGGAAATCTGTGTCGCCATCAGGTGAGTGTACCATTACTTTAGTGTTTTTATAGAGCATCATTATAGCAGCAACAGTTTCTTTGGGGAGACCGTATGCTAGTAGTATTTGTTCCATTTTTCCTTTGTATATGGAATCAAATGCCTTGGAGAAATCTACGGAAGCATTACCCCTAGATTCTATGCTCGAAAACCCTTTTATGATCTGTCGAATAGTCAGGATGAGAGGTTGTGGATCGATTTCTGCAGAATCTGTTTTGTTTTTTCCTAAGGATTTTCTCTATTTCAGGTCAGATGTGGTTAAGTAGAAGGGCATTATATATCTTGGCTCAATGGCAGTAAAAGTTACATATATATTTAAAAGTAAAAGTTATGCCTCTGTAGTTTTTGGGGATTGGGAGGATGCAGCCTTTTGTCCATTTATCTATTCTGTTTTGTCTATTGCTTAGGCTATTGCATAGCCTAAGCAGTATGTCATTGAACTTTCCCATCTTCCATACCTCGGGGGCTATTTTGTTAAGAACTGCTGCTTTTCTACCTTTTAGCTTCTTTAAGACTTCGTTGAGTTCTTCTGTTGTGAAATCCCCCATTTTGATGTCTAGTTGTCTATCTACAATCTTTTGGGTATTATTTTCTCTGATTTTAAGGGGGTTGGTTCCCCAGAAGTTTCTGGAAGTGGGCTGCTTTTTTTATATCGTTTCTCTTTTCTCTAACTGCTTCTGTCTCCCATGGGACAGAGTGTTTGGTTCTTAGTTTGATGGTACACACTCAGCTGCTGCTTCTAGGTTTGCACTGACAAAGTTTTTGTATTCTTCATTTGGAATGAAGCTTTCAGATGCCTCCTGGAGGATATTGAATTTATTTCTTACTGCTACAGTGTAGCGATTGCATATATCACTGTTGGTAAGTGTCGACCAGTCGTATTGTACAGATTTACTGGTTTGCTTTTTGTTTCTATGTAGGCTTAGTCGTAATTTTGCTGTGACTATTCTGTGATCGGAGGATACTCCTTTAAAAGGGGGAATATGTTTCACAGTTCATTGCACTATTTATCGATTTTTTATTTATTATGTTATAGTCTAATTGTATTGTTTGGGTATGTGTAGGTCCATAGTTTGCCTTTTCTTTTTTGATATTTTGAATTTAGGCATACTAGCCTATTCTCAAGAGAGAACTCGGCTAGGAGTTTGCCATTACTATTTGGGATGTTATGTAGACAGTATCTATTGTTCTCGCTTTTGCCTACATACACATTAATGTCACCCCCAATGACCAGGATATTGTGTCTGAGAATCTGTCTGCATAGGGAGGATAACTCATTATAGAACTTTGTGATGTCCGTTTCTTCGCCGGCATTAATGGGGCTATAGCACAAAACTACTGTAATGCAGGGATTCCCATTAAACGTAGTGCATATAATTCTTGGTTGAATTTTTTTTTCACTGTTTACTGCTCTTATAGCTCGGGGATTGAGGAGCATTCCTACACCTCCTATGGTGGCATTTGTGGATTTTTCCACGCAGATGCCAACACAAACGTCCATCCATTACCTGTTTCATGATATTTTATTTCTAATTTGCTATGATAAAATCTATGCTCTTGTACACAGATTATGTCTATATTTTTATTAGCTGTAGACGCCATTAGCTCAGGTAGTTGAATGTTGCTAAGTTTAGGGCTTGTTTATACCTTAGTAGGTGTCTTTTGTGTCTAGGTTCTGTGGCTTTCCTTTTAGATAATGTGTTCAGAGCTACGACGTTGGTAGTGGGTGTGTCTTGTTTGTCTCCTTTGGGTATGATGTGGTTTGTGTGATGTTCTTCGGGCAATGTAGCCAACTTTCCGACTCGGGCCAGGCTCGAACCACATTAATATACAAATATACAAACACAGGCACACATACATATTCATACACAATCTGTGTATATATATATATATATATATATATATATATTCGCATTCATACACACCTCTCTGTGTGTGTGTGTATATATATATATATATATATATATATATATAAACGACAATGTGAATAATTATAAAGTTTTTGAAAGGACAAGAAAATATGTCAAAGATTGACATTTAGAAAACCGACACTAAAACGTTTTGGTTTTAATTAAACCATCAACGGGACTCAAGTGGGTCAATAATCATAAATCATATGAAAAGAAAATTGTGGAAATAAGCAAAAGCTTGTAAGCCTTTGTTTATGATGTTAAAAGTTTCCTCTCGACACTTGAAATTTAAGAAAAATGTAAAACGAAATGCTACACAGTGATAGTGTTCCCATTCAAATAGTGATGATGAAACACCAATCCCAGAAATCGTTGTTTTTAGATAAACAAAAAAATTGTTAAAATAAAATAGAAAGTCTAAAAAATAAATAAATAAAAATAAATATTTTTGTTGTGTTGTTAGGTTTAATAATTCATGTCAAGTAGAAAAGTCCAAAAAATATTGTTATGTAAAGTCAAAATTTCTGGGGAATAATGGGTACACTTTATATCAACAGCAGTTTCGGTCATTATTCCTTGCATGTCTGTATCCAAATTTTTATGTATTTCCTTTCATGTGTGTTTTCCCAAATGGACAGGATAGAAAGAAATGGAAATAAAATCAAAAAATATATGGAACATTTTGATTTTTAGCAGAATGTGCAGATACTACACTCTGATCCTAGACAGATGTGCTAGAAGTTGCAACATTATGATCTTTAGCAGAAGTGCTAGAGGTTGCAATATTTTGATTTTTAGCAGAGTGTGCAGATACTACACTCTGATCCTAGACAGATGTGCTAGAAGTTGCAACATTATGATCTTTAGCAGAAGTGCTAGAGGTTGCAATATTTTGATTTTTAGCATAGTGTGCAGATACTACACTCTGATCCTAGCCAGATGTGCTAGAAGTTGCAACATTATGATCTTTAGCAGAAGTGCTAGAGGTTGCAATATTTTGATTTTTAGCAGAGTGTGCAGATACTACACTCTGATCCTAGCCAGATGTGCTAGAAGTTGCAACATTATGATCTTTAGCAGAAGTGCTAGAGGTTGCAATATTTTGATTTTTAGCAGAGTGTGCAGATACTACACTCTGATCCTAGCCAGATGTGCTAGAAGTTGCAACATTATGATCTTTAGCAGAAGTGCTAGAGGTTGCAATATTTTGATTTTTAGTAGAGTGTGCAGATACTACACTGAACCCAGGTAGAAATTATTGATAAACTGATAAAGAAAGAAACAAATAGAAAATGTCACACTGTTCATTACATATATGAGATAAAGATAGATATTATAGCTTGAAGAGAAAGATATTTTAAGCTAAAAGAAATGTATACTTGATTTATGGTGAGTGAATGACAAAGAAAAGAAAAATGAACCCTGGTCAGAAAAGATGTAGAGAATAGTCAGTCAGGCTGATGTAAATCTATACTATTTATTCGATATATATATAAGTACTTCCAGATAAGCAGAGATGGTCTCATAAGGCACCGGGATTAGTTATTGTACTCATTTGCACTTATGTATATTTTATAGTATATAACAACAGATCATGAAAATATGTTTCACGTTCTATCTTCAAAATTCAACTACATTAAAACAAAGTCCTATATTAGTATCGTTCTTGAAATAGAAATATTGAAAATACACAAATGATGAGAACAAAGATTTAAATAAGGGAATAAACAAGAAGAAAAAAAAAGAGAAAAAATTTGTTGTTTCACTTTAAAATTGTTTATCTCAATCGAGTTTTACTTTGATTCTAATGGATTTGAATTCTTTGTCTTTTTAGTGAAATCAAAATGAGGCTAAGCTGGCAATTCAGTGGCACAGGCTGACAGTGATAAAATAACAAAACAATGAAATGTTCATTGAATGTTTTGAGAGTTGGTTGCGTATCAAGCTGGATCTTTTTTTCTTTTTGGAATCATTACTTTTCCTCATGTACACATCAATATTGATATTGTGGAATGAATATTTGGAAAAAGGAATCAATATTCAGTGCTTTATTCCTCAAAAGTAAAAAAAAGTGGGGAGGGAAGAGGGAAAAACAAGATGAAAGGAGACTATAGAAGAAAAGGGAAAGATAGAAGGAGGAGGAGAAAATATCAGGAGAAGGAGGTGGAGAAACTATCAGAAGGAGGAGGAAATATCAGAAGGAAGAGGAAAGATAGGAGGAGGAGGAAATATCAGAAGGAAGAGGAAAGAAGATAGAAGGAGGAGGAGGAGGAAATATCAGGAGAAGGAAGAGGAAAGACGATGGGAGTAGGTGGAGGAAAGAAGATTGGGAATAGGAGGAAGAGGAGATTATGAGGGAATGGAGGAGAAATGAGAAAGAGATAAAGATAGAAAAGAAATAGTGTGAGGGGGCAGTAAACAGGAAGAAGGAAAAGGGTTTTGAAAAGTAAAAGGGAAGAAGAATGAAAAAGGAAAAGGGAAGAAAAAAAAATGGCGAAAGATAAAAAGAGGATTTTGAATTTTTTAAAATTGATAAGGAGAGGAAAAGTGAAGAAAAAGTGAAAAATATTTTAAAGAAGAAAATGAGAGCAAAGAATGAAAAATAATAAAAAAGAAAATAAAAAAGAAAGAAAGAATGATGAAAAAGATAACAAGTAAATTGAATGAAGAAGATAAAAAAGATATTTGAAATAATGAAGAGGAAAACAAAGGAGACAGGGAGAAGAAAAAAAGGGAACAGGAAGGTGAAAATGAAAGATTTAGAGAGAAAGTGATAAAAATAGAAAATAAGATAAAGGGAATAAAAGATAGAAAAAAAAATGTTAAAAAGAAAAAAAAAACAGATAAGCTTAAAGATAGTGAAAGAAAATATAAGAGAAAGAAGATAGGAATGGAAGAAAGAAAAAGTATGGGGGGAAAGTAAATTCTGGAAGAGATGAAAGGGAAGGAAAGAAAGAGGAAAGAAGAAAGGAAAGAAAAAAAAGAAAAAGGAAAGAAAAAAAAGAAAAGAAAGGAAAGAAAAACAGAAAAGGAAGAAAGGAAAGAAAAATGAAAAGGAAAAAAAAGAGAATAAAAAATCAAACAAAAAAAGAAAAGAAAAAGAGGAAAAAAAGCGAAACATAAAAAAGAAAAGAAAAAGAAAAATGAAAAAAGAAAAAGAAAAAGGAAAAAAGAAAAGAGAAACATCTAAAAAAAAAGAAAGAGGGAAAAATAAAAAAGGAAAGAGGAAAAATGAAAAGGAGAAAGGAGAAAAATAAAGGAAAAAGAAAATACAAAAATTAAAAAAAAAATGTAAAGAGAAAAATAAATAAAAAATAGAAAAGAGAAGAAAAGCTAGAAAGAAAGGAAAGAGAAGAAAGTGAAGAGAGAAGAAGAAAAAAAAAGAGAATCAAAAAAAAAAAAAAAGAAGAAAAAAAGAGAGAAAATAAAAGAAAAATTAAATAAAATAAAGAAATATGAAGAAAAAATGGTTGGTAAAAGAAAGTATGAAAAATAATTTTTGTGTTAATTTTAGAAAAGTAAGATCTGATATAATAATAAAATCAGGAAGAAAATATAGATGAGAATTCCAAAAAGAAAATTATAAAAGAGAGAATATCTATCAGTTGAAAGAGAAAAGAGTGCACCTGATATCATGCCATATCCAATTTAAAATATTGACTTGAAGGTAGAAGTATAGGGTGGATGTGGCTATGCATACAGAACGACTACTGGATGAAGTAAGTGCATTTCTGCTGATGTCAAAAGCTGCTGCTGCTGCTGCTGTTGGTGATGAATGCTAAAGATTCTATTTTTCATAGCATTTTTCTTTCTCTTGCTGCATTTGTGCAAAATCATTACATTAGTTGAGCAAAAATATAATTGCTGTAACAGACTACTCTAATACTAAAATACATCAATATCATGACAGAAAGAAAACAAGCCATTCTACTTTGAACAGTCTTTAATGGAAAATACTGAGATTTTTTGGACATCTTTATTTAGGATATATTATGTAAACCATATTTTTTTAATTAATCATTTCCTTTTATTATCATGTAAGAAAAGCTATATATAAGATAAATTCCCCTTTTTTTTTTTTATTAAATTTATTTGAATGGATATTTTTAAATTTCTGTTAAGCTTCACAAAAATTAAAGATTTATACATACTAAGCTTAGCACATTACAAAATCCAATGAGGTTTGGTTGAGGTTTTTTGTTAGTATATCAACCCTCCTTCAAGTCATTTAGATAAACAAAGGACTCAGGTTGCTTAAAATACCTGCTGTTATTTAATTGCTTCTGCTGCACTTTATCCCAGATTAATTATCAAAATGTTGAATGTACATCTGACATCAATTGTTGTATACCCTTTTCATTACTTCTTGCTTCTTCTTCTGTTCATCTTTTATCTTAAGTTCTTCTTGGTGACTTCGTCTTGGTGGTCGGTCGCACTTAACTCATTTCTTCTATATCAGTCTTGTTACCAAGACATTCATTAATCACAAGACCGTGTTAATTTTCTTAAACTTTTATTTCCTTAACTAAACATTTCATGTGACTAACATCTGACTAACATAGCGTGCGTATGCAGTGTGAGTTCCAGTTTAAGGCAGGACATCCTCTCTGCCCGACATCCAACTGAAAACTGAGGAGCCAACCAGGTCCCATGTGACTTCACAAAATTTGGCGGGCTTTCTGTACTATTCCATGGAAAGTCCTGCCCGTGATATGAAAAGGGCCATCCCTTTAGAAATACAGGGGATTGACAATAATCTTATGCAACCACATAGATTATGTAACACAATGTCATCAAATTATCAATTTCCCACAAACAAGTTTTAAAGAACATTCCTACACAAGCAATAGAGTAATTCCATGTCAAATCATCCAGGCCATGTCACCCACCCTCTTTAATTTTTTGCAGGGGTGGACTATGTTAACATTAGACAATCCCCAAAATTTGAGCTTCCAATTCCAAAAATTTGCGGAGTTATGTCGATTTTTAGCACTCCAAATTTGTTTTTTGATTTTTTTCATAGCAAGATCAATATCCCAATATAGCACTGCATCTGTGAAAAAATTTTTTTTATTATTATTTCACATGAATTGAACATTATTTGTACCATAATGTTTGTTTTTTGCTCAGAACCAAAGTTACATCAACTAAAATTTTACAAATCAGAAATTATTAATAACTTTGAATTGGTTGACTTTAAGACTTCTTGATAGTATTTTTGGATTCCTTGGGCCAAAATGCTTTTATAGACCAATTTTTAGAAATAGGGAAGCTCTAGAACTCATTTTAAAGACAAAAATAGATTACAAATGTCGCCATTTTTTTGTGACCACTGACCCAAATTTGGAGAGCTAAAAATCAACATAACTCCACCAATTCTTGGAATTGGAAGCTCAAATTTTGGGGATTGTCTAACTTTATCATAACCCACACTTAGATAAAATTTCAGAAAAATTGAAGTGGGTGGGTGACATGGCCAGGATGATTTGACATGGAATTACCCAATTTCTTGTGTAGGGATATTCTTTAAAATTTGTTTGTATGAAATTGATAATTTGATGACATTATTATGTCATTATATTATTGATGTACATTCAACATTTTGATAATTAATCTGGGATAAAAGGCAGCAGAAACAAGGTAACAGATCACTGAAAGTATTCTTTTAGGCATCACCTTTTTATCCCATTGTTCATCCCACTTTCAAAACAGCCTGCAAAAATTATCCACACACTTTTATGGAAGCCATGCATTATCTTATCTACTCAGTGCATGAGTAGAATAGCTTCTGTGCAGTAAAGTGCTGAACAATTGGTAGGTGTGGTGCTCCATCTCAGATGCAAAAACAATCTCCCTGGTCTAGTGTTAGCAAAAAGAGGATAGATATCCTGTCTGGCTATTAGCAATAATAGGCCACACTGCCTACTTTTATATATATATATTTATTTATTTATTTATTTTTAAACTCCGACAGTATAAAAAAAAAACCGACAGTATAAAAAAAAATTACCTCCTGGTAATGCAAACTTTTGCCTGGTAAAAAAAATATATAAAAAAAAAGAAAAGACTAAATCATCCGCACCTCCTGAAAAAAATCAGATGGTACTATAAAAATAGCCAAAAGAAAAAAATACTGTAAGATTTGCCCAAGTTAAAGATCCTAAAGTGCTCAATACAAAAAGCAGAGCTAATAAATCAGAATTATCCTGATGATCCGTTAAGAGAAACCTGGGTAGATATTTTCTTACTCATTAGGCTTACTTTATTATTATTACATATTATATTTATATATATATACACATATATATGTGAAAAAAAGGAAGTGAATCCGATGATATGTAGTATATTAAGAAAAATTGAAAAAACACAGGTTTAAATGAGTTATATATATATACACATACAAAAACATATTTTCCTTGGTTTGCATTCTAAAAATAACTTTATAATACTACAATATTAACTGTAAATGGAGAAAGCACTTATGGTAATAAACATGTATATATTAAACTCATTCTCTCACTAATGCTTGGCAGAATTCCTGATCCTTGGCAACAACTTTTTTGTTCATTTTTAGTGTATTTTTATAGTAATGTATTTTTACTATTACAAAATAATACTTTTATATACAATATTCCAATTCTATCTGTAATGTTTGCATTAATTCCTGACAATTCCTTTTATTAAAAGCATATCGAAATATTCTTTATACAAAGTGCATCTTTATGACAAAATTATAATTATAAAAAATAATCTGTTTTTAGCATTTATGTCACCAGATTTTTTACTAACATTAAAAAAAAATCACCAAAATGACTACTAAAGTTCAATAGGCTATTTGAACCTATTCCACTCAATATTTTGGGGGTAAACTTTTGGCACATTATGCAATAGATGAAGTACACTTAGTTTCATTTCTGTTGCAATTTCTCTTGGGTATCTGACTACCTTGTCTGTCTTTGTAACAAGGAAAGTAGAAGAAAGGTTGTTTTTCAAATGGTTAATAAATGAAAACAGCAAAGTGAAAATTAAATCAATGTCTTGGAAATTATTTGCTGGTTTAAATTTCTGATACTATTTTTATTTTATTTTAATGGCAAATGATGTTCTTAAAATATATTTCTAATTGATTTCCAATATTGCCTGGCAGAGTTTTATATATGATAAAGTTCTTATTGAATCATAAAACTCTGCTAAGGTGATAAGGAAAGAAGAGACATTACTGGAATTTAAATTTCACTCAAAAATTGATTCATAAATATAAAAAAAGTGACTCTACTTCTGATATGACATTTACTTTGCAAATAAAAACGAAAAATGTAGTCTTTTTCCATAGGCATACAGGGATGCTGATAGCTTTTTGATTTGGGATGTATATATTTGCTTTGAATGAGTCACTGGGAAAATTTATGGGTCCCAACTAAAGCTGTCTAACACCTACCTTGTAACCTATCCTGTGTAATACATTTTTAAGAAACTATTGAAATGTATTTACAGTTAGTTTGAAATGGTGAGGGAAGAAAAAAGAAAAACACTGGGATGCATGGATATGATTTTACTGCGTCCTTTTAGAATTTTGTGCGTCAGGGACGCATGAAGCGTACCTATCAGCATCTCTGGGCATATCAGTGCTACTGTACAGCTCCAAACAAAGCACTTTGGAAAAGAGATGGGAGCTTCACAAGGATGTTGCATGCTGTCTTGAACACATTTTGGAAGCTGTACAATCACCTGCTTCCTATTACATAAACCATCCAATTAAGATGAACAAGACATGATGGAAACTGTTGGAGAAGTAAGGGCAAACTCATAAATGACATTCTCCTATGATACAACCAAAAACATCTGTGTGATAGGATGTAAATGGCTGGACAGTTGCCTTTTTGTGGGGTGCTGCTTCCAGGATTTATTCAATACAACACACAGCATCCTTGTATAGTTCCCATTTAGCTTTTTCTTAAAATGTAGAATAATCATACTAAGTTCCAATAATCGTTAAATTGGTAATACAATGCAACAAGTAGCTGTAACTTAATACAGATCCAACATTGCTGCAATCCTACTGCAGAATGCCAGAGTATTTATAAAGCCTCATAACATCATAGAAGCCAATCAGGACTTAGCCAGTTGCTATTGTCCAAACCAACAGTATACTGACTGACTGACTTTAACCGTTTCATTAAAGTCCAAGTGGTGCAATCCTACAGTTGTATCAGTATGGCTACAACTTGGAAGTGTCAATAAAGTTATTGAGCATCATTCTCATATCTAGAACAATATTTCAAGCTAGCAGGACCTGTGGATACACTACAGTATGATAATTTAATTATCACAATGTTTGATATATTTATTTGGGTTAACACCTACCTGTTAACACACTATGGAAATTTTAATACCTGCTTACTTTTTAAGTGCAAAGCAAGAGCAGAAGGGTGTCCAATCATTCTGTAATAGTTAGCAAGCTAGTCTTGCAGATCCATTATAAGCAGATATTAAAATGTTCATAGTGTGTGAACGGGTATAGTGAACATAATATTCTAAGCATATGTCAACATGGAGTAGAGGTGAGCTAGCAAGTCTCATAGAACATTACTACTATAAAGTAAAAAGTAAGTAAAGTCGTTAGGGTGGCTTAAAGTCGGTATCAGCCAATCAGCGAGGGAGTCTATCCCCATTTTCACTAGCGCTAGACAAAAATAAAGTCTATCTTCATTGAAAATCCAAAATTGTAGCTATATGTTAAATTGATTGATTTTGATGGCATTTTAACCTGCCTGGGGTTATTTTATGCCTAGGGGTGAGGGAATTGCATTCATCGTACATTATATTCACATTTTTTTGTGTAGTTTCTTAAGAGTTTTTTTTTACACAGTTAAATTATATCAAATATTCCTGTCTAATACAAATAATTTGCATAAAGTTGTAGGTTTCAAGTATTTCTATCTAATACTAATAATTATATAGTTTCAAGTAATTATTCATATCTAATGATAATCATTTGTTTGCACTCAGGTTTCAAGTAACAATAATAATTCTTAGTAAACAATTAAAACATCAATTTACAAATAATTCACAGTTGCATTGTTTAATGCATTCCTAACTAATACAAATAATTCTCAAGCAGATCTATTTGACCCATAGATAGTACCCTAACAGATACTACCACTGTGAGTAATTGCAATTAAAAGGTACTACACACTCTCTAGAGCCTAGCCAGTAGATGCAGTTTAGTGTCATGCCTAGGACACCACTTTTTTGAAGGTCTTGCTACTCTTCGAGGATACACACCATATTCTAAGCCCTGCTAACAGGGCTGATTTACCTTCTGTGAAAAATATTTTTTATTATACTGTATAAGAAATTCATGATATTCTACTGAAATATATTTAATGGATTTTATAAGATTTTGGAAAATTTTTAAAAATATTTATATTCTTATAAATGAATAAATTCCTGGTTTTCTAATTCATTGGAATTCTATTTCCTTCCTGATTGGAACAATCTAAATAGCAGAAAGAATGAACTCACTTGTCTAATAATTCTTGGAATGAGTACCATCTTGTTTTTCTTCTCTCTACGCACTTTTCTCTTTCTGATTGACTGAAGAATCTGATTTATATATGAATTGTGGAGGTGTATACAGGCAATTCCCCCACTTTTCAATATGGCGCATTTGATTTTATGAAAGGGCTAGATTTTTCTACAGGTTTCTCTCACTATTCAAAATGGCTTCAAGCAAAGAATCAATTACTGCATGGGAAAAGAATTTTTGAAGCATTTCCAGAACTTCCAAAATAACCTTTCTCATTGTTTGTTCATGGTTTGATTTAGAAGGCTTGAAATATGACAGTATGCCTGACTCTTTAGCCTCTCATATTTTTCTATTATAGAGATTTTGTAGTCAACTCAATATATCTTGCAAATCTGTTCTAAAATTTGCCTTCTCAAAATTAAAGTTACATTTTTAACAATTTTTACAAGAAAAAAAAATTGTTGATTTATCAAAGATTTAACTGAAAAACTTTTTAAACAGCATATCACAACCCATCAAAGGTTAGTTTATGCCAAGTGGTAAAATTCTGAGCAAAGGTCGGAATTATTCTGTTTTTTCCAAGGATTTTTCTTGATTTTGACAGTCTGCAGTTATTTGGTGCTAAATGGATTAGGAATCCCTTTGAGGGGTTTAAGAAACTGAATTGGCACAGCTGATAGAGGTCTATTTTAAATATCTACAGAAATTCAACATGTTTTCAAATGGAAAATAAATAGTAAAATCATTGCCCCAAAGAATTGCAAAAGAAACAACCATTCAAACTCACAGGGCTTATTCCAATGACTAGTAAAGTAGGAAGGCTGTTATAGGATCTAGGACATTGAACATTTCAACCATAATAGCTATGAAAAGAAATCTGACCAAATATGACCAGTACCCAGTCAATTTACAATTCACAGTCTGCTTGGTGATGATACTTGGATCTGTCACATTTTTTTGGCAATCACTTCAGAATTAATATTAGATAAGAATACTTGAAACCATATAACAATTACTTGAAATGATATAACATGTAGTAAACATTGCGTACAAGGTTATTTTTTGGGTTATGAAATTTATTTTTTTAATTTTAAATCAGGAAACATTTTTTTTAAATTTGAGTTTGGAAAAATGTTTTCAATTTCAGATCTAGAAATACTTTTGTTTTAAATATTTTGGGTCTGAAAAACTTTTTTTCTTAAAATAGGGTGGTGCGGTAATTTAAAAAAAATATGGATTTAAAAAATTTTGAATCTAAAAACATTTCTAATGGTGTCTAGAAATTTAAAAAATTTTCAGACCTAAAAATCCTTTTTTTTAGATTTGGGGTCTGTAAATATATATATATTTTTTAAATATGGATCAATAAAAACTTTTTTGAATTTTGAAAAATTCTGAATCTAGAAATGATTTTTTTTAAAAATAGGTGTCTGGAAATATTTTTGTAAATTGATGTCTGGAAATTTTTTTTTTTAAATTGGTATCTGGAAATTTTTTTTAAATTGGGGACTGGAAATATTTTTCAAAATTTGGAATCTGAAAACATTTTTTTTTAAATCTGGGATCTGGAAACAATTTTCCAAAACAGGGGGTCTGGACACATTTAAAAAAATTCCTGTTAATATCAATAGCTTCACTTTAGCCCATTTTAGATTATAAAATATTTCTACGTTCATATGACAGAAGTAGGGAATTGATATATGACTTGTTAATATTGGTGCTATTATACAAATATATTACACTCGTTTGAATCCTTAAAATCTGTTGGATTTTGGTTAAATCTGGGCTTTTGTGTCCAAGTTAATTATCTATATCCCACCTGTTCCAGAGTTTGGTACTTGAGATATAATAGAAGCTAGGGTTTTTAATACTGATTTTGAAGATTTGCAGGCTGGTGAAAGGACAATTTGTTACCAATTAGGTAAATTGGTTGTTGGTCAATATATTGTGAAGTCAATTAGTTGATAGAACAAATTTTTTCTATTTCTATCAATTTTTAAGATGAAGCTTGATAATTAGTGTTATTTGGACACATAGTGTAGTGGATAAAGGTTGGTTTTAAGACAGTTCTAAGGGAAAGTTATCTCTAAGGCTGCAGGTTCAATCTTGGTCAGTAATCTAGAATAATAATTAACACAGCTTAACACCTGTACCCAGCTATGGTTAATGGAATGAGAACAGGATATCCCTGTGGATTGAATAAAAGATTGGGTTCAAAGTTCAATGATGGTTTCTGATTACGACAAGAAGGTTCCAGAGTTTGAAAGGAAGGTTCCAGAGTTCGAGAAGGCTCCTGAGTCTGACAAGAAATACCTGAAGAAGGCTGGAGGGCACATCGGTTAAAACAGTGTACAATCACTGTTTAATGCAAAAATCTTCTTTTTTTAATGATTTTTAAGCGAATAGTTTGTAGGTAATATTTTTGTTTGGTTTAATAAACTAGTAGAAAAATGTTTTATTAACTTTATATACATCAATAAATCAGAAGAAATAAGTTAATGTTTAGCAATAAACTGGTAGAAATAATTAGTATTTGGCCATGGACTGTTTAGCCACCATGATCCAGTCCTCAGGCATTAAGAGGCAATAGTAACAACCAACAGGTGGCCCCATTTTTGGTGGTGGTGGAACTTACTTCTATGCAAAGGTGTAGTCAGCATATTCTTCTGCTCCCACTGACAAGGTGGACACACACACATATATATATACACACACGCACATACACAAATATATATATATATATATATATACAAATACACACACACAAAAAAAAAAAAAATATATATATATATATATATATATATATATATACACACACACACACACACACACACACACGTGTGTGTGCGTGTATGCAAAAATAAACAGACTGCTGATGGAAGTATGATATATAATGGAGGTGTGAAAATCATTTATGCTAGGTGAGTCTTCATATGAATGAAAGTTAAAAAGAGCTTAAGAATATTAGATTAAATAACAATGGCAGAAGTGCAAGAATTACCATCTTGTATAAAGAATTTAGAAAAAGAAAAAGAAAACCATTTAAAAGAGAAAATATAAAGATGAACCATTGTATAAAAGTGTGATGAAAAAAAAAAATACAATTCTGAAGAAAAAGTTAATTTCTTAAAAGCAGTTGCACAATCTTTGATTTTAATGTGTTGATATTTAATGTCAGAATTTCTTTTTTATTTAAATTAAAAAAAAAAAGAACATTTCTTGGAGTTGAATAAAGTTTTAAAAATCAAACTTGTATTTTTTTTTTTCTTTATTCCTTTTTCTCATCATAGTGAAAAATTATCCAATAGACTTCATAACAAATTCACTGTAACCAATTTACCTACTTCCCAATTTAATTGGCCTTGTACTATATTAAGTCAAGTTAAATAAACATAAGTAGGTATTTACCTCACATCTCGCATACGTGGGTGTGACACAAGGTCTTTTTAATGTGGGACCACCCATGGTTTGGTTTGGTTCGGTTTTTTTTTACGGCATATCAAACTCGGTGGGTCATTTAATGCCCACAAAGTTGTGAAATAAATTCATTCTTAATGCATAATACAATTTTGTTTATAAACTCATGTTTTTCTATTTAACCCATAGATGGGACCCTAACAAGTACTACCACTCCGGGGCAGAGTGGACCAGAGAGCAATGGTGATGAAGAGGTGCTCCACATTCCCCAAACCTGGAACCTCAGCATCAGATAGAGTTTAACGTCATTCCCAGGACATGTAAACCCTCAATCACCGCCTTCTAGCACCCATATGATAAAAAGGGATTGGGGCTTGCTATAAGGGCAATAGGGTTGGTAAATCATATGGGTGCTAGGGCTTGACGTGACCAACCGATTGATCGGAGGGGGCCTCTCCGACTGCCCATCTAGCTCAAAATAGGGCCAAAGTGGAGTATTGCAAGTCATGAACTGCTCATCCACCTGGGTTCTATCCTTAAGCATCACGGGTTGCTACCCACGGCCAACAGGTAGCCCCATTGGGGGAGTCTCTGCAGAGGTGCAGTCGGTGCATTCTAACGTCCCACTGACAGGGCGGGGGACCACCCATGAGCCAAGACTCATGGGATGGTAGTAGCAAAAAATTCATTGATCCCATCGGCATTCCCCCTCAAGGGGGGCACATCAGGCACTGGGCAATAAACCCAACCCTGCCCCTTTAAATCAAGGGGGCAGGTATTGCCTGGTTGGATAGCCCCCTGGGATTAATGCTGTTAATTACTTCACCAGTCCAGGGCTGAAGTCACTGGACAAAGGCCCCATGGGGCTGGCAAGTATGTATTTACACAACTCCTCTGCTACAAGCAGGATGTAACAATTCTTAAGTGGAGTACAACTAATTTGAAGTCAGTCGGTATCAACCAGACAGCAAAGGAGTCTATTCCATTTTCACTAGCATTAGACCCAGGAAATTTTGGCGTCTAAAGTGGAGCGCCACACCTACCATCAACTTCTCACTTTACTGAGCAGATCCCTGTGCTACTCATATGCTGAGTTGGTAAGAGCCAGTACTTCCAAGTTGGACATTCTACTAATTGAGCTAAACCGGCCCATTATATATATATATATATATATATATATATATATGTGTGTGTGTGTGTAAAATTAAGTGTAAATTTATATAGTATTCTATATTTATAAAGAAGGATTGCACAAAATTGAGCATATGTAGATCTAAGTTTAGATAGCAAACACAGAATCAATGAGACTTGATTAATATCAGTTTCTCACCTACATGGTCATTGGACCAAGATAGAAGAGAAACAGGCAGTTACCAAACGCCATTGGCTATGTCTATGATGTTCAAACTTAGATAAGTTAGGGTAGTGAAAAGATGAAGTCAATGACAGTTTCTAATAGTTTCTTGCCTATGTGATTTTCTAACCATTTGTTGGTTTGAAAATCACATAGGTAAGAAACTGTTAGTTGCTAAGTGCCATTGACTTCATGTCTTCAATATTCTAATTTAAATATACATGCTCTATCAATGATACTGAGCACTCTTTCTCATGAATATAGCAAACTATATTATTAATATCTATCTATCTATATATATTGATATCAATGATATAGTTTGCTATATCTATGAGTAAAAGTGCTCAATATCATTGATAGAGCAGTTCCTGGTTCAATACTGGCCCTCACCAACTCAGCATATGAGTAGCATAGGGATCTGTGTGGTAAAGTGAGGAGCTGGTGGTAGGTGTGGCACCTCACCTCAGATACTAAAATAATCCCGTTGGTCTAGCGCTAGTGAAAGGAGGTTAGATTCCCTTGCTATATGGCTCATACTGACTTTAGGCCACCTCGACGAGATAAATTTGACATATTTATATTTGGTTATTTTTCTCCCTAGGTTGGAGGTATTGACGCACACTATACATCATTTAAAAGCTTGGACCCTTCTTCATTCATATATATGGTGACAGATACAATGGATGACTAGAACCCACCTGAATCATGGAAGAGAATAACTTGTATCATGATGATCTGCGCCAGCTATCAAAATAAAGAGATTATGGTTGCTGCCCAATGCTCCCTGAACACTGTAAAAACAATCAAGCATGAACTGGAGAATTGCAATGGAGACTATGAGGCTGTGGCTAGAAGAAAGCAACATAACAGACGATCTGATTGCGTTTGTACAGCAGAATTCCTCAAAAATCTGCAGAAAAAAATGTTGGAGGACCCTGGCATTGGAATCCGGGCTTTGTCACGTGTAATGTTTCAGCCTCTATCATAAAGCTTGCTCTCAATGAAGACCTTCTCTACTACTCATACAAGCATTGCAGAGGTCAACTGCTCCCAGAAAATGCCTGTGAAAATAATCTGACAAAGGCGAAGAAACTTCTGAGTAAAGTGAAACATCCTGCTGAACCACAAACAATCTGGTTCTTTTCCTATGAGAAAAACTTTTGCCAAGATCAAAAGTACAACACGCAGAATAACAGTTGGCTGGTATACAGTACAAAGGACACTTTTCCCCAAGCTGTGATGGTTTTCGGATGTGTGTCTGCTAAGGGTGATTTGATGCCTCTGCATTTTTTCAGAGAGGGTATCAGGTTGAATTCAGATGCCTATGTGGAGTTGCTAAACACTATAGTCAAACCCTGGATAACAAGGGTAGCCAATCATAGGTCATATGTATGGCAGCAGGATTTGACCCCCTGCCACACCTATGGGAAAAGTCAAAAATGATTGTTGAATTTTTACGACTACACCAGTCCCAATGTTTGACCTCTGAACTCCACAGATCTTAACCACATGGATTATATATATGAGTAAGTAAGTTGGCATAGTGGCCTATTGTCAATATCAGCCAAATAGTGAGGGAGTCTATATCTTTTTTTGCTAGTGCTAGACCAGGGAGATTGTTTTTGCTGAGGTGGAGTGACACACCTATTGTCAGCTCTCCACTTTACTGCACAGACCAGATTACCCAATCTGTGCTACTCATGCACTGAGTTAGTGGGGAGCAGTATCAAACCAGGAACTTTGGGATTCCTAGGCTGGTGCTCTATCAATGGAGATATGTATATATATATATATATATATATATATATATATATATATATAATATACTGGTCCTATTAGTAAACCCTTGCAGTAAGAAAAATAAACCCGGAAAAAAATTTGGTTGTAAAAATATACTACCAAACTTCATTTGGGGGAAAAAAATGAAAAAATGAAAGAAAGAAAAGACCAAGAAGGTCACACCAACTGAAAATAATCGATTAACACTATAACACTTGGCCAAAAGAAAAAAAAATATATATATATATATATATATATATATATAAACCGCTAGGATTGTCTAAAGCTCAAATGTAAAAAGTGTTCGATACCTAAGTAGAGCAAAGAGTCAGATTCTTGCCCTGATGAGCTACTAAGTAAAACTATTAGTAGGTATATCTGACTCATTAGGATTAACTTTATTTTTCATATACATACATATATATATCCTAACTCATTCATTTTTTTTTTACAGTAGTCAAAATTGTGACTCGTTTGGGTTTTTTCTTTTTTGTTCCATTGAGTATGCCCAAAATTTCTAAAGATATATAAATATGTGTGATTGTGAATGCATGTGCACACATACTCACACACCTAAAATCAACCTTTTATTCGACTTATAGAACCAATAATGAATAAACTGACAAATTCATATTTACCACATTAATGAAAAGCAACTATAAATCATGACAAAGTCAAAAATTCTAAATAAGATGAAATGATTACAGAGAATATTCACAGTTTTATATAAAACCAAGATTAAAATAAGATATCTACATCACATTTTTTTCTTTTTTGAATATTTGAGACAAAATTATATATATATATATATATATATTCAGTTGTGTATTAATATATTATTATTGGGAACATATGCTTCGAATATCACCAAAAACGTTCACAAGAACAATATATTGTTTCACAACTATATTCATTTATAAAGATGCATACATGGACCCAACATCAACCAACAACATAATGAATTTTGGACATATATATATATATATATATATATATATATATATATATATATATATATATATATATATATAGAGAGAGAGAGAGAGAGAAAGAAAGATAGATAGAAAGAGAATGTTTATAGTGATTAAAGTCTGTTTGGAATATTTCCAGCCATTTCAAATATCTCAGAAACTAGTTGTATGGCATGGATGTAATTTGTTAACTAATCAGAGTGACATTTACTGCACATGTATATACACAGCATAACACAAAACTTTAAACTCAAGGGAAAATTAGAAATAATTCCATTACTTCTCTGGAATAATATCATTATCATAATAGGGATTTTTTTGGTCGAGAATGTTTTTCAAACATTCAACTTTACAGTCACAGCAGGTGCTGTAACTTCAGGGGCACAAAAAAGTATTATAGTCTTCTGAGCCAATGAATGATTTAACCAACTCCTCCACCAATGCAACACAAGGTCAATTTTCAAACAAGCGCAGTATAGCTGGTTTGAATTCAGAGTTTTCTTTCTCCTAGACTGGTAATTGTATTAAGGCTAAATAAGTTAGTATTCCCTTCTATTTACCTATAGCTGGGTTGTTGGTTGTGTTTTACGGCATGTCAACCCTTGTTGGGTCATTTTATGCCAAAGACGTTTTGGTTGACTCATTCTTGATGGGTACTCAATTATTTTGTAAACTCAATTTTTCTTTTTAAACACATTTTTTTACAACTCATTTCCTTCTATTTAACCCATAGATGGGACCCTAACAGGTATTACCACTCCGGGTTAGAGTGGACCAGGGAGCAATGGTGATGAAGGGGTGCTCCATATTCTCCAAAACTGGAACCTCACCATCAGTTTAACATCACACCCAGGACATGAAGACCCTTAGCCAACGCCTTCTAGCACCCATATGATTAAAAAATTGGGGGATTTTCATTAGGGCAATAGGGTTGGGACAATCATATAGGTGATAGGGCTTGACATGACCAGCCGATTGATTGGAGGGGGGGGCCTCTCCGACCACCCATCTAGCCTAAGTAAGGGTCGAAGTGGAATGTTGTATGTACCCATAGCTGGGTGTAAAAGAGATGGATTCATGCATTTCTCAAGGGCATTAGCAAAAAGTGAAATGTTAAAAGCCTTGTCCAGAAATTGAACTCAAATTGACAATTCCATTTCTTATGGTAATGAGTTTACTGTGGCTGCCATCAGAGAGGTGGCTAAGAAATAAGTAGGTTTGTTTTTGCCAACCCTGCCCCACGTCTTAGATTACCAGTGACCTGGTCATTCTCAAGGCAAAATAGTCCCTATAATTTTAGAATACCCTAAATAGTTTTAAATGGATTATGAAAAATAGAGAAATATTACCTATTAGATAGTGCAGAAATGGCACAGTGTGTGCACTAAAACCTATTTCTGTTAGCATCCTCAAATTTTCTATTTAAGATGAATTTCCCAATTAAGAAACAAAAAAAAGCTGGAGTCAAATGTTTCTTGTGATAATGAAAAAAAATGTCTAACAAATATGATGACACTGCTTCATACAATATCAAAAGATAAGATTTAGACATGCTTTAACTAATGAAAAATCCCTTGAATAAGTGTTTTGAATGTTAAGGGACCTACAGGGTGGTTTGAAAGTTTTGTAATTCCTACAAATTTTTAGAGGTAAATTTTTTTTTATAGATTTTTATAGACACTAATTTTTTTATCGATTTTTATAGATATTAATTTGGCTTGAGTCTATTCGAGTACTGACCACCCCAATTGGAGTTTAACAGGTTTGAAATCAGAGTTTTCTCTCTCCTAGACTGGTTGTCTAACGAAGGTTAAATAGCCCAGTATGCTCTACTATTTACCAATAGTTGGAGGGAAAGTAGTTGGATTCATACCTTTCCCAAGGGTATTAGCGTTATGTGAACTGTATCTTCATTCAGGATTTGGCTCTAACCATTAAACAATGCCTCCAACATTATATAATGCAACCTGAAATTTTAGAAAATAATTTAATTTTTAAAGATTTTTGTATAAGTGATTACATACTTTTTATATTATATTATTAAAACTAAAATATAATGAAATTTAAAACAATATTACAGGATACAAGACTTTTGGACAACCCTCAACCTAAAAGAAAATGAAAGTTTAATTTTCATTCATTGTTCATTTCTACTTTAGTAAATACATCTCCACCTTCAGTCTTGATACTTTTTGAACACATCTTATGTATATAATTCATAAATAAAGCATTAAAAATGTCCCATTGATCTTTAATCCTTTGTAAATGTATTCCTATTAAACCACCATGGAATTTCTATGGGTCCAACGAATCGATATTAAACTGATAATGTCACGTCTCCAATTCTATTTCCTATGACAATAAACATTACACTAAGCATGACTACACTGATTTTGAATGTGGTAGGATTGCTGAACTTTGGAATCAAGGGCTATTACAATGGGTTATAGGTGAGGAAATCAATCAAAGTCAGTTATGAAAACAAGTTATGGAGCCAAGAACAAAATGGTAGACCCAACAAGATGTCTATTGCAATTTGGTTCTTCAGTTTTAAGATACCACAAGTACTTGTTCCGTTATTGTTATTTGTCTTGTGTTGAATTACAGTTACCCTTCGCAAGCAATTGTGAAAATGATAATATTTGGTATAACTACCATCTACATGAGTAGCATTTTCCAAACACCTCCATATACTGCTTAATAATCTTCCAATTGGCGTTTGGGAAATATTAGCTTATTCTTTTGGGAGTTCCGGTGCAAATTCTGTAAGTTTTTGCTGGAGAACCTAGCATGCAATTTACCAACCAGAGTATGCCAAAAATGTTCTATAGAGTTAAGATCAAGGCTAAGAAGAGTTTCAATGACATCACACTGCAGATAAAAATGTATACAATTTTCGTGTGTGCATATATATATATATATATATATATATATACCAAGCTCTCTGCACGAGTAGGATCTGGTCAATTTCCTAAGTGAAGTTTAACAGGTAGGTAATTCCATGTCAAATCATCCAGGCCATATCATCCATCCCTTCAATTCTTTTGAAATTTTGTACAGATATTGACTATGTTAAAGTTAGACAATCTTCAAAATTTGAGCTTCCAATTCCAAGAATTGGCAGAGTTATGTCGATTTTTAGCTCTCCAAATTTGGTGAGGTTTGCAAAAAATGGTGACTTTTTGTAATCTATTTTTGTCTGTAAAATGAGCTCTAGGGCTCATTTCTACTACTAAAAATTGGTTTATAAAAGCATTTTTGCCCAAGGATTCCAAAAATGCTATCAAAGTCAACCAATTTTGAGTTATTTATGATTTTTTATTTTTTTATAGCAAGATCAATATCCCAATATAGCACTGCATCTATAACAGAGTTTTTTTAATTATTATTTCATATCTATTGAACATTATTTGTACCAAAAACATAATTTAGTTTTTGCTCACAACTGAAGCTATATATATATATATATATATATATATATATATATCCAGCACCTATGGTGAAAAGAAGCATTAATTATCATTTTTCAATTTGATTTATTTTCTTGTCAACTCAGTACTTTTCTGTTAATTATAAAGATAAAACATTATAGAGTCAAAGTTTCTGATCAAATAATCAGCTAATAATTTGCTCATCCTATAGACTTACTAAGTTACATAGAGACTGAGCTGAGACATTATGACCAATGACATGTGACCAGAACAATAGTTACTATCTTATAAAACTTATAACTTATTATGGCTAGAAGTGTTGATCAGAGCCATTTCAAAACAGGATGGCTTGAGTACAACAGTATTTAGCTGGATGATACTCCTAGTCATGCAATGCCTTCTTTAAGACAAAGATATTGTTGGAATATTTTATATTATAAAGGTGTGCTAGAGTCCACCACTTGAACTTATAGATGTTGCATGGCCATATGGAATAAAGCCAACCAATCAACAAGTTTGAATACATGGTTAGTTAACTATTGAATCGCTGATCTTAAAAGCCGTTCACTTGCTCGTATTTGACACAAAGAAACAGATCAGCAAACAAGGACTCTGCTTAACACAAGGATTCTTGACTAAGGAACAATCAAGGATTCTACCTAACACTAAAGAACACAAGGGATCTCCACCCACAGCCTAAAAATGGCCACAAAAATCTGAACAGGTATAAACATTATGATCTGAACATGATTGAAATCCTATGAAGATGGTTGGCAAATTATGTTTTTGAAGATAAGTAATCTAATCTTGAATGGGAATTCAAAATGGCTGTCATAGCATCTTGGAATAAAGTGTCAGATTATTTCCTCTATTGGAAAGCTTAATGCTAAAGATATTTAGTTGAGTCCCTACTCACCAAGGACCAATATTAGCATTAGTATGAGGGAAGATACATACAGGGGAATTTCAAAGTAACTCCCTATTTTTAACTTTATAATTTTGAAATGTTAATACTTGGGAGAATATTGAAGATTTGATTTTTATGCAATCGACCAATGAAAAACGACATAGAATGCATTTAAGGTCATTAGTAATTTTCATGAAATCAGTTTCTAACTGAATTTAATACCAGAAGGAACACTACAACTGGATTCTCTCTTACAAAAGGTACACTTTTGTTCTACCTAGGATCTCAAGGAATACAACAGACTTTCTACTACTGAGACTCTTTTCTACGACTGGATTTACCAATAGCAGAACTAAATGCTTAAAATTGCGATTAGAATTGTAACAGGATTAGGGATGAAAAAAAATGTAAATGAACTTTTATTATTACTTTTATGTAATTGGAGAATGTAATTATCAAAAAAATTACCAATACTCATACACCTAATGCCTTGTCATATTTATTTTGGTCTTGCTAGTCTCTATGAATGCTCACAGTATATAAATATATTTTTGTACTCAAATGTGAGTCACACAAATCTATTTTTTTAATATACATATATCATTTATACCTGCATAAGCTTTTATACAAAAAAAATCAAAAAAATCTGCACGAAGCACAGGCACATTGCCAAGGTACTGTGAATGGCAGGGCATCCATCAAAACTGTGGGGTCCCCAAGTACAAATGGGGGTGGGTGCAAGTAAAAATGGTTTATGTTGCAATATTATTAAAAAAAAAAATTCATATAACATTCACAGGGGAGTCATTTTCAGGTGGCCTTTGACAACAGGATCGATTGAAAAAAAAAAATCTGCCCTCATATAATGAAAGATATAAACTGTTGATATATTCACTGGGTATAGAACTGATTAAATGCAGTGATTAAATGACAAGTATTTTCACCAATGAACAATAACCATAAGTCAATTTCAGAAAACATGAAGGAAATAAACAGACAACTAATTTTTTCCATTATTACCAAGTAAGCAGCCATGTTAAATTGTTAGTTTCAGAAAAATTTTATGAATTTTAATTAGATTTTTTTTTTAAATTTAAGATATAAAAATAAATAAAAAATATCCAATTACTCACCATTCCAGATGACAACAACTGGAAAGAAAAAAAGAAAAAACATTGAGTATAATAGTTGGTTGTTCCCACCTGGTTATTGTTTTTATTGTTTTCTAGCCAAATCCTCTTGCTTAATGTATTAGTTATAATTAGAAGGACAAAACAAAATAGAGACATGAAGAAGAAAAAAAAGTGAGAAGATGTTAAAAGAAATAGAGACAAATACTGATGGACAAAAAAAGAAAAGATCAGTGGAAGAGAGGGAAGTTGAAAAAGAACTAAAAGAAAGTAGAGAGAGAGAGAGAGAGAGAGAGTGAGAGAGAGAGAGAGAGAGAGAGAGAGAGAGAGAGAGAGAGAGACATAAGAAAAGAATATATAACAAATTTAACGAAAATGAAGATGAAAATAAAACTGAATAAAAAAATATAAGAAAAACAAGCAAACTACAAATAAACAAATTTAAAAACTTCATATTCTGTTTATTTTATAATTTAGATAAAGATTTTATAAATCTTCATTTAAAAATAATAGATATGCTATTAACTTTGCTGGTGTGTAAAAATAATAACAAGTATGGTATCAACAAATTAAATAGAGATGATTTATAGATGTGATTTAGGCTTCTGTTATGTCAATTAATCTCATAGTTTATTCTATAAAACAGCTGGTATGAACAACCTGAATGAATTTTTAAAAGATGCTTCATACTAATCCATCCAAGTTTGTAAAATAATGATTAAATATTCATTCAAAATTATAAATTTTTACGTACATTTAAGGGTATCTAAGAACTTTAAATGAATCTTTTGTTTGCTGTACATGGTGTAAATAAGGCAAAAACCTATTGTTGAAGCACATCGAGTAGGGCCTACAACATGGCCAGAGGGTGGCAGAAGACTGTGTCAGAGCCTCTGTACCACTTCCCGGGGCAGTGCTGGATGGTGAATCGATATCTCAGAGTCTTTTCCTTCAGTCAAAACAGCTGGGGATTTTGAATCTTGCTCAGTTCTCAATCGCCAAACAGCCTCTTCAGTGGTTCATGATCTGTGACCACTATGATGTTTGGGCAACCCATGAGAAACATAAGGCATTTCTCCAATGCCCATGCAATTGCTGCAGCCTCTCCTTCTATTGGTGCATACCTAGGCTCAGCATCAGAGCAAAACTGATTAAATATTAGGTGCCACCTTTCAGAACAGCAGATTGGGGCTTTCTGAATTGTGCATTCACAATGCTTCTGTAGCAGCAGGAAGCCCATTCCTTCTTTGCTACAATCTGGACTGAGACAAGTCACCCGGTCCTTGTCAAAGGTTGCAACACCTTTCTTAACTAGGCCCACTATAACTTGTTTGGATTCTTTGAATGCATCCTCGAGACCTTTGTTCCAAGTGAAGTGGGAGTCCTACTTGACAAGGTCTCAAAAGGGTAGCATGATTGGACTCAATAAATATGCCCTGGCTACCTGGTTGACCAGCCCAAACCATGATCTAGCATTGATGATTGTCCTTGTGGCTGGAAAGTCTAGTATTGCTTCTAGCATAGAATCAGAAGGGGTCACTCCAGAAGGTGTTATCTGGAGGCCTCCAAACTGCACCACATCGTGACAGAACTGGAACTTATCTGTATTAAGCACAATGATGTTCTTGTCACATTCGAGTAGGAAATCAAAGGTGTGATAAAAGGCTTCATTGATGCTAGAGTCGTATAGCAGGTATCATCTACCATCTTCACCTTGCATGGGATATCTTTAATTATCTCTCATATCTACAAGTGTATGTGTATCCCGATACACGATAACCTTAAAACTTAAGGTAACCAGTCTAAGAGAAGGAAAACTAAATTCAAACCTGTTAAACTCTGCTTAAGAAAATTACCTTGGGTCACATTGTGTTTTTTGCAGAGGGGTTGGTAAATATGTATACTCTTTATTCTAAGAACATGTATTTTTTTCTGAGAATTCATAATGAAATAGGAATAATAAATAGACTCTCTATTTGATAAAATAAACAAAGAAATATATGCAGTCATTTGTAATAAAAAAAAATCAAGAGAGATAAGAGATTCAATAAAAGAAAAGACTGCTGAAAACCAGTTATCATCCTTTACATATTCCTATATATAAATATAATATAATGGAGAATGAATGTGAAAAGTATTAGAATATGAAGGTGCTCAAAGCTAAAATAGCAAAACAGACTTAAACTCATAGATTAAATATTATGGTGTTAATATTCTGTAACTGCAGTTTCATGCATATTATGCAATCTTCAGGCAATCAAAAATATTAGAATATTAAAACGGCAACTTGTTCAGCATTTATATAATGTGAAGCGTACTCATGCAATGGAATGTTATAACGCGAGACTTATATTTGAAAACATAAACATGCTTAGGTCTTAATGCATGCAGTGTCCAGATGACAATATATATATATATATATATATATATATATATATATATATATATATATATATATATAGAAGAGAGAGAGAGAGAGGGATTAATAGAGGGAGAAAAATATGGGATTAATTAGGGCTGGGTGGCAAAGTGTGTGTGTGTGTATTGGTAGACTGAGATAAATGAACAAATAGATATGAACAGAATGAGATCATTTAAATAGTAAATAGTTTAGTATGGACTAAAATGAAGCAAGGAATTGTTTGAATCTCTCATGCCAACTTGCCTTGAAAAGCAGCATTCAAAACTCTGGTTTTTACCTGGATTGAGTGAGAAATAATGTAGGTCTATATATATATATATATATATATATATATATATATATACATATACATACACACAAACACATACATATGTATATTTCATGTAAATGGTTTCATATTTATACAGTACGTTCTTTTCTGCTGATGTTTAATTAAATGTGGCACATGTAGATTTTTCAACAGGTGTATATTTAGATACTTACTAAGCTTATTCTTTCTTGTCTTGCACAAAACCAAAATAGGAGGAAGATAAAATTCACAAGAAATTGCTTCTGACACTAAACTCTTAACCACTGGTATTCAGTAGACTTCATTAGCATATACATATGAATGTATATATATGTATGTATGTAAATATACATACACATAGATATGTATTGAGTATGTACAGTAGTGTTGGGCTCTTAATATTATTCAGCTGGCTTTTTTCACAAAATGACAATTTGAGTTTTATAATAAATTTCCTAAAACTCCGCCAATTTTAATAAAATCTACATCATCTCATAAAGAATGTTATTCTCAGTAATATTTATATCCCAACTGAAGATAAATTGCTCTGATAAATATTCAATTGAAAATTTTAGCAAATATTGAGATTCGTCTACTTTTTTTTCTTCTAAGACTTTAATGATTTCATGATATTAAATAAAACTTCTATTAAACAAAACAATAGTTTATACTGCAGTTTCAATTTTTCTAATATAGAGCAATTGTAACCCAGACCAGATTGATTTTATTCAAAATCTTCATATTTTATCTTTTTAATGTGTAAACTTATTTTTGGTTCTATTTCTTATTTTATTGTGATATCATGAAATAATGGATTCAATGTTTGGGTAAAAATATATCTACATAAAATTATTCTCAAAAATATTTCTGTAAGGAAGGTGCAAAGTTATTAGATACTTTGCATACACAAAACTCCGATGAAGGTTAACAGACAACACATTTAATATATACAGCACATGGATATGAAGATACGAAGTACATAGTAAAAGAGTTACATATATAAGAGTACATAAATAAGATAAGACACATTCATGAATGGTACATTATAACATATAAAAGTACAGACATGAGACTAGGAATAGTACATGCCGTGAAGACTTACAGTAATGTAAGGGGGGCGGAGCCCCAACGAGAGGGGTTAGATAAAATCTACCCCATGTGGCTCATAGTTGCTGAAACAGGAAAAGAGGGAGAAAGGGTTTGAACCCGGCGCTTAAATACAATAGCACCCTGGCGGGCACCAGCAAACTAAAAGGGGCAGACAACTCCACCAGGCAAATACAAACTAACGCTACATTTCCATAAACAAATTCAGTAACCAATTAATGAATAAATGTTTTATGAAATTTCAATAGAAAAGTAACCTTTCTATAAATAAAATGTTTATTAAATTTCATTAATAGGTTGAATTTCAATAGAAAAGTAACCTGTGTTTATTAAATTTCATTAATTGGTGAATTTTAATAAAAAAGTAACCTTTCTATGAATAAAATGTTTATTAATCTTATTTAATTAGTTGAATTTAAATAGGTTTTTTTTCGCCCCAAATTTTTCCGGAAAAATTTCCACTGAATGTTTTTTATAGCCCTAATTTTTACTAATTTAAATATGAATATACAAAATCAAAGAAAAAAAATTATCAGTGAATTTTTTAGATGAGTCTTGATAATTTGTATTATTTAGATTTTTCAGACTGTTGTCCTCATTTTTATTGTTATATTACACAATGTTTTGGCTGATGTGCCCTCCGATAAGAAACACCTAAAGAAGGCCAGAAGGCACATAAGCTGATACATTATATATATAATAATAAAGATGAGGACAACAGTCTGAAAAGTCTAAGTAATACAAAACAAATGATAACAAATGAATGTATGTATCATGAGTCAATCTCAAATATATTAGTAACCTGTCTCACAATTGATTAATGAGAAATTCTGTTGTTATAGTAACACAAGTCATGTTCACATTGATTTGATTTGCTTTTCATGATTAATATAAAAAATAATTTATCATTACTCTGTAGTGAGACCAGCTTTTGTGACCGATGAATATATATATATAAAATCATACTGAGTTTCATTATATATACAAGGTGAGTCATAAAAGTGTCGAGAATGAAGCTGTATTTACCAAGATAAAAATGAACAATGAATGGAACTTTAATTTTTTTCAGAATACAAGGTGTGACATAAAAATGCTGAATTTGAAGCTATATTTACCAAGACAGAAATTAAGAATGAATGGAATGTTATTTTTTTTCAGAATACAAGGTGTCAAAAAGTACAAAAAATCTCAATACTTTTTTAACACCTTGTACGTATATATATATATACATATATATATATATATTCATTTACCAACCCCTCCACATGAGTAGATGTGACACATGGTGAATGTTTTAAGTGAACTTTAACAGGTTTCAATTCAGAGTTTTCCTTTTCCTAGACTGGTTAAAAAGTCTGTCAAACTATTTACTCTTAGCTGGAGGGAGAAAAGTTATATTCATACCTTACCTAAAGGTATTAGTGCTATGTGAAATGCAAACAGCCTTGTCCAAGATTTGAACTTGTCTTGCTATCCTCTTCCTATGACTGTAACTATTACACAATGCCACATGCCTCAAATAAAAAAATTAAACAAATCAGTCTGTTATATATATATATATATATATATATATATATAAAAGTAATTGGTAATTTGCTTGAAGCATTGTTAAGTATGTTATAAAATAATAAAATTCGAAGGCAATACAATGCGTAAAAAATAAAGACAAAAAGATGTTTTATATGTCTAATCGATTTCAAAGCAAAGCTTTATCATCAGAGTTAATTTCAGAAATGACGTGCTTATGTTTTTTTTATTTGTGTGGTTATAATTTATCTTCTTATTTCCTTTTCCTCTCCTTTTTTCCTCTCTTCTTCTTCTCCTCCTTTATGAATGGGCGAATAACTGTAATTTCTTATTTCTCTCTTTCTTTTTTTCTTTCTTAAAAGTTTGTTGAGAACAAGGCTGACATCCGGTAAGATGTTGCAATGTGTTGCAATGTGTTGCGAACGTGTGGGCATGTCAGAATTTCAAAAACAAAAATGAACAAATAAATAAAAACCGTTAATAGAAAATTTTTTTTTACATACTTAGCTTTTGTTTTGCTTTCACCTTTACTTTCTTATTCTTTCTCCCTCTCTTTCTTTTTTTTTGTGTTATTTCTCTTCTTTTTCTTTTTTTTTCTTTTTTATCCCCTTTGTTCTCTAATTTAAATTATTTTTTTATAGTAAATAAGTAAATAAAAGATTATCTTAAATTATGTATTAGTATTGATAGAAAAAACAAATAATTCTTTTTTATTATTTTTTTTTTTAAGAAAATATCTTTTAGGAGTACTTTTTTCTTTTTCTTTTAAACTTAAATAGATTAAATATTATATTAACTAGCAAATATATGCACCCTTCGGATGTAATAAAATATCATATCAAATTAGAAACTATTTAGAAAATGATAAACTGAGGTGGGTATAGTCGAAAAATAGAACAGCTTTAAATCTAACTCTTCCATCATTTTCCCTCACTCCCGTCTTTCATTTTTCCTAATTTATCTATTTAGTTAGATTATGAAGTATTTAATAAAATTACAGTTCTTTCTTCTTGTTTATAGATTTCTTTTAAGATTTATCCCCGAGATTTTTGCTCAGATTTGTTAAGAGAAAACCAAACAATTAGAAATCAATAATACTAAGCATATATTTATTAAAATCAAATTCTTGATATCAATATGCAAATTAGCCTTCTCGTTCACACTGTAAACCACTATTCTGTTGAATATATAAATATACTTGCATGTTATTAGTATGTAGATCCAACAGTATTTATAAGGTATAACAATTTTATCAATAATTGAGTTTTGAATAAAAATAAATTCATGGTGAATGTGATGTCAATAACTAAGGGAATTGTGACTTGAGTAGTGATTTAGTTTCGGTTACAGACAGACAAATACACAATCTCCATTATAATAAGATTATATATTAAAATATCATATAATAATTACATATTAGGATTGATGCAAAATTCAAAACAATAAAAATAAAACATCCATTCTCCCTTTAAATTTCAAATAGATTAAATATTATAAATCAAATATTTGAATTACAAAAGGCATAATGTTTTGCTTCAATTATATATTTTATTTAACTATTTTTTTTTCATTCTTTTGCTGTTATTATTTATTCCTATTTTTTTTTTTTTTTTTTTCTTAAATATTTATTAATAGTTCTAGACTGATCATAATCTTAAGAGGGTATTATGGTTTAAAGAAATGGTGTCATGGTCTAAAGAAATAATGTCATGTAAAGGAGTTAATAAGTATGTCAATATTGTTAAATTAATCGTAATTAATTTTTTTATTATATTTCTCTATTATCTTCTTTCATTCTCAATCCTCCCATACTATATATATATATATATATATATATATATATATTTAATTTCAATTTAAAAAAAAAAAAAATTCTTTTTCCTTTCATATTGTGAGTGCATGAAATGTTGAGATCAATGGTATGTCTTAATAGATATCTATTATAGATGCATTACATAATTCAAATATGCAAACAGTTGATAGTTCGGTTTAAAATTTGCGATAGGGAAAATACATATTTATGTGGAAATATGTATACAAAAAAAAAAAAAAAAAAGTCTATATATAAAACGTGTAATATAGTTAACCGTGTATTCTGAGTTTAATTCTAATCTATTGATAGTTGGTAGGTTTAAAATTTATGATAGGGAAAATTATATATATATGTGAGAACATGTGTACTAAATAAACTAAAACCTATATATGGAACGTGTAAATTTAGTTAATTATGTATTCTGTGTTTAATTCTAATCTATTGTTTATATTAGGACCTAATTTAGCTATTAATAAACTTTCTCTAATTCTGACATAAGAAAGAGTTAGATTTAAAGCTGTTCTATTTTTTGATTATACCCCCTCAGTTTATCATTTTCTAAATAGTTTCTAATTTGATATGATATTTTATTACATCAAAACCTAAATACTTGCACCTGAAGGGTGCATATATTTGCTAGTTAATATAATATTTAATCTATTTAAGTTTAAAAGAAAAAGAGAAAAAAGTACTCATAAAAGATATTTTCTTAAAAAAAAAAATAATAAAAAAGAATTATTTATTTTTTCTATCAATACTAATACATAATCTAAGATAATCTTTTATTTACTTATTTACACAAAAAAAAATAATTTAAATTAGAGAACAAAGGGGATAAAAAAGAAAAAAAAAAAGAAGAGAAATAACACAAAAAAAAAGAAAGAGAGGGAGAAAGAATAAGAAAGGAAAGGTGAAAGCGAAACAAAGCTAAGTATGTAAAAAAAATTTTTCTATTAACGGTTTTTATTTATTTGTTCATTTTTGTTTTTGAAATTCTGACATGCCCACATGGTCGCAACACATTGCAACATCTTACCGGATGTCAGCCTTGTTCTCAACAAACTTTTAAGAAAGAAAAAAAGAAAGAGAGAAATAAGAAATTACAGTTATTCGCCCATTCATAAAGGAGGAGAAGAAGAAAGAGAGGAAAAAAAGGAGAGGAAAAGGAAATAAGAAGATAAATTATAACCACACAAATAAAAAAAACATAAGCACGTCATTTCTGAAATTAAACTCTGATGATAAAGCTTTGCTTTGAAATCGATTAGACATATAAAACATCTTTTTGTCTTTATTTTTACGCATTGTATTGCCTTCGAATTTTATTATTTTATAATATATATATATATATATATATAAAAGACTGATTTAAAAACTTTTGGTTATTTTCTTTCCATTGAAAAAGGATTTTTTTAAAGATTTTAATTTACATTTTTGAATTAGTCAACATTTAAAAATTATTCTATCTTTAAAATGTTTTGATAGAAAGTTTTGCTAGATGGAGCCCCATTGTAGACTATTTTTTATATTTTGTTATGATTTGCAAAAGGTGGTGCTGCTTCGTATATTGGTTGTGCAAGTGGCCATTTGCAATTTAGTGTTTCCGCTTATACATGTTTGAGTTTGTAATATAGCCATCGATTATGCATATTCATAAGTTAGTTGTACATAAGCAATAGACAGCAGTGTTGAGGGGAGACTCATAAGAAGCAACCAAGAGAAAGTGACATTCATTTGGCATGCACAGAATGGACCTTTGTATGAGAATAATGAATTAGATTTTGTCTACTATTGTCAATTAAAAGTTTTGGTGGCTAACAAGACTTTGGCCAAATTAACAATATTCGCCACTGTTTGCAACATTGGTGTCATTTTTAAAGGATACAGAATTTAAAGAAAGATCTGATTCTTATAAAAGTCAGTTATGTCATTTGTATATATATTGAAAGAATATCATTACTACAAACAAATAATGTATCCTTTTCAATCATTAAAGACAATGCAAATCAAATATTTTTTCACCTTGACCAAAAGATGGTTGGGGATGGTATTCCTGCTGTGAGATGACACTGGAAAAGAGCACTACCACCAGAACAAACTGTTTGGGATTCTTTTTGATACATATCAATTTGAGGCAATTCTCGTCCTATAAAAAAAGATTATACAAGGTCTTGCATAAAAATATTGTAAAACTGAAAAAAATAAAATGTTTTCAAATAAATTTCAGAAAAGCTTGCTACTAAGTTTGACTAATCAAATATTACAACTAATAGTAACGTTTTTAAAAATAGCAGTTTATTCTACAGATTTTCTCAAGTAAGAAATAATTCATACAACAATATTTAATACCTTTGAGAAAAGTGTGCATCAAACTATTCTTCTTAAACTTATGGATAAATAGAAGGACAGACTTTTAACCTTGATTTGGCAATTGGTCTAGGAATAAAAAAAATCTGAATTCAAACCTGTTAAACTCAGCTTAAGAAATTGACTATGCATCACATTCTACTTATGTGGAGGGGTTGGTGTGTATGTGTGCATGTATATCTTCTTTATTATAATGGAGATTGTGTGTTTGTCTGTCTGTAACCAAAACTATATCAGTACCTGTCACAATCCCCTTAGTCATTTATGTCAAATTCTCCATGATTTTAAGTTCATTTAAACCTCAATTATTGATACAATCATTTTCTGTAATTAATACTGTTGGCCTTATTTACATACAAATAACATGCAACAGTATTTATATATACAACAAAATAGTGGTTTACAGTGTGAACAGGAAGGCTAATTTGCATATTGATATTAAATATGTGATTGTATTATTGATTTCTAATTGTTCGGTTTTATCTTAATGAATATGAGCAAAGATCTCAGGGATAAATCTTAAAAGAAATCCATTAACGAGAAGAAATAACTAATTTTATTCTTTACTTCCTATTTTAACTAAATAGTTAAATTAGTAAGATTTATCAATGAAAGACAGGAGTGATGGAAGAGTAAGATTCAGTTGTTCAATTTTTTATTATACCCCCTCTGTTTGAAATCTTTTTATCTGCGCTCTTATTTAGTTCATTAGCCTTTCTAATTTGATATGATATTTTATTACATTAAAACTTGAATACTTGCACCTGGAGGGTATAACTGCTGTTAAACTGACCAGTTAATTATGTCTTATTCTTATATAGCTATTTTTGTTTATAAAAATTAACTACAACCACAGTATTCAATTTAGAGTAGTTTAACGGGTTTAATAACATTTGGTCTCGACCACTAGTCTATGCGATCTATGAACCCTAACCAAAAAAGCATAAGGGGAAGTCAGAGACAAGCTTTAGAGTTTTTATGCCACTGTCGGAGATAGGCAACAATGGTAAATGCTTTCACATTTCTTTGGAAGATTTCCTATTTCTTTTCAAAAGTATTCGTTGTTATCCGCTTATTAAATATTATTTGTTTTTCCTTGTACAGTTTCATGGTGTTTATTAAATAAACCCAATGACATCAGCAAAGAAGCATCATGCCATCCCTTTCTTCAAAAGGCAATAAAAGAGGGTGCATATATTTGCTAGTATATATAAGTTATCTTTCTTTGAATCTGGCTTTGAGATCTTCAGAGGATGATTGTGTGATTGAGGACAGAAAAAAACCTGCATTAAACTTTTTTCTTTGATAACAAATATAAACTTTCTATCAGATTAATATCCAGACTGTTTGCTGGTCACGTCTATAAGTTGGTATGCTTTTCCTGAAGAACAGCTTGAATAATCTTTGCTCTGTCGCAATAAACATTATCATCATAAAAAAAATAACTTAATCATATTTTCTATTGAGGAGATAAGAAAAGTTGCCAAAATTTCAATATACATTTGGGTATCAACCATTGAGGTAATAATTGGTATCACTATTGGCCCATTACCTGACATACAGCCCCATGAGTTTTTTTTCAGGTAACCAACTTTAGATATTTCATTGGATTGAAACCTGACAAAAGTGCTAGCATCATCACCTTTGCTAATGCAAATTCATGATTTATCACTGAAGATGACTTTCATCCAATCATCCACACTCCATTATTGCTTCTCTCTGTTTTTTTTAGGTGTAAGAACCCTTTTTCATAAGTTTTATCTTGATATAAAAACCCATATTATTACTTTTCTCTCCTATTTCTGCACATTTGTTTTTTATTCCTTGTTGTGCATTTTCTATTTTCATAATATTTCTTTACAAATGTAAACATAGATGTAAACACCCTCCCAAAAGAAAAAGACAAAAAAATATGATAAAGTTAAACATTGACTAATAAAGTCAATAAATATTTAAGGATTTTCTTTCAACAAAAATTTATTTTATTTTCATTTCTACCAAAAACAAGAAAAAACAAACAAAAAACAAAAAAATCTAAATAATTTCTTAAGAATTAATTTCATTTTTAAATTAGAGTGTAAAAAAATTGAAAATGTGTGGATCCATATCCTTTTTTATCCAGTTACAATCTTCACTCTAGTCTTGAGTTGCTATCAATCCATAATCCTTCAGGGTAAAAGTTCACAACAATAAATAAATATTAAACTGTACTACATACTTTAATAGGAATCCTATCTACCCATGGTCTTTACAAGGTGTCACATCATGGTGTAATGGTTAACAAGCCAGTCTCACTGATCCATTACTACTGAAAACTGAGTTGAATCCTTGTTGGATGCTCTATATGAGTGACCTTGTGTCATATCCCATCTGAATAGTAAGTTCAATCCTCATTGGATGTCCATAGTAAACGGGTTGGGTAAATATCTACCTGTGGTCTTTTTCATAGATTAGGATTGGTTAATGGCTCAATCAAACCACTATCATGAAAATATTCCAACAATTCTCCAAATATTCATTTACTAAAGGGACATAACTCTTATATTGGAAAGAGCATTTTCCATGCCCAAATATAGCTGAACATGTCCAGTTGCTGAAAAATAAATTTAACCTCTGTCTTACATTCCAATGTTTGAAAAACAGCCTGTGGTCGAGGCTGTTTTTCGAATATTTAACTTCACAGTCACAGTGGGTGCAGTAACTTCAGAGGCACAAGAATTATATAGTCTGCAAGACTGCAATGCTGATATATAACCTTCATGGGTCATTTAATGCTATAACCATCCTTGTAATAACAATACCTAACTCTAAATTTAAAATGATTCTGGGCTTAATATTATTTTTCTCCTGTATTTGAAATTATTTCCTATTTAAAATTGTTTGACAAAATGTTTTGCTGAAAAGTCATGTGAAATTTCATAAATGTTGAAACAGGTTGTTTATGTAGGAAACCAGGTACAATGGGTAAAGGAAAGATTAATGCATCCACATCAGTCAAATAAAGGATTTGGTTCAACATTCCTGGAAGATTATCAAGTATGATAGAAACGTAAAGAAGAGAAGAGTCTACAGTATTCAAAATGGTGTGATAAAAACAATACAAGAAAATTAGCTGAAAGAATCAATTGGTTGGATTTTTGCATTATTTTCTGTTCTATTCATTCTTTTTTCAAACTCACTTTTTTTTAATACTCATTTTTTAATCTATTTAACCCATAGATGGGACCCTAAGTTTAACGTCATGCCCAGGACATTAACACCCTCAGCCACCCTCTTCAAGCACATATATGATAAAAAGCATTGAGGGGTTGCCATAAGGGAGATAGAATTGAAAAAAATCATAGGTGCTAGGGGTTGATGTGACCAACTGATTGATCAAAGGGGGCCTCTCTGACTGCCCATCTAGCCCAAGTGAGGGCCAAAGTAGAGGGTTGCATGTCATGGACTGCTCAGCCACCAGCATTCTGTATTTAAGCATCACAGATCCCCATCCATGGCCAACAGGAGGGATCTTGCTCATCTGCAGAGGTACAGTCATGTGTTCTACAGCCCAACTGTTATGTTATTGGGTTATTTCTTGTTTTCAATAAATAAGCAAGACTTGTTCTTTGTGAGACATCTATTCTTTATTACAAAAACAAAGCCACAAACGGTTTTCTACCGCGGTGAGAAAATGGCATCTTGGGAGCAACGATCCTTAATGTCTGCTCCCCTCATCTAATGGCCAGCAAATAACAAACTAGACCAGCTCCTTTTCATAAATCTTTCCTTCAGCCTATCAGAAGTTAGTGTACCGGTCAGTGAAAAGTTAACTGCTGTCAATAACTTTAACAGTTAACGGCAATCTTCCATTTAACCCTCTTCGATTTTGAATCTTCAAAAAACTTCAATTCAAAATCTAGCTACACTTAAATATATAATTGGTAGACTATCCACCAATTATGTAACCCTTACTCTTGAACAAACCATAGTAAAATCAATATCTCTTTCCATTTGGCTGTACTATTTCCCACCTAATCAGTAGACTGAGTATTGCATGTCATGGACTGCTCAACCACTAGGATTCCATATTAAGCATCACAGATCCCCACCCATGGCCAACAGGAAGCCCTATTGGCAGGGATCTTACCCATCTGCAGAAGTGCAGTCATGTATTCTCTAGCCCCAGCTGTTATGTTATTGGGGGTCTTGTTTGTATGCATACTTTCTATTTTTAGCTTCATTCATTTCCACTGAATCAAGAGACTGAATTGTGTCAATTAATGTTAACTTAAGCATTTAATTTCAGGTCATCAAAACAAATGAAGAAAATGCTTCCTTTACCAATAATCCTTTCTTTATTGACTGTTCTCCACTTACCGAAAACCACAATAAAAGTCTAATCTAAAATCAGTGTTGAGTCCTTAACTTATCTATTGAATTGCAACTTTAGTAGTGGCGGATTATCTATTGTTACAATTGTACTTTTAATTTTCAACCGAGCAAACAAAGTCCTGTTATACATGAAGAAAGCAATGTTTCGTATGAAAGTCATTCAATCAATTCTCTATTGATATCAATAATAAAATAATGATTGAAAGTTTGTTAATTAAGAAAATCATTAGGGAATGCTTTTGTCTTTTTTTTTTTTGGTTTATCTTGCTGTTTCTAACACACTAATTACCCAAGGAAGAGATTTACCTCTACTCAAAAATAAAACTCTCATCTATACATTATTTATCCCCCACTGGCAAATATTTCCCCTGGGCAATTAGTCTAATTCATTTCTAGTGGTATAAAACTAAACAAAGAGACTTACCTATAATACAAGGGTGACCAATCATCTGAATAATACCACTAAATTACATCCAAAGAAAATACCAAGGAGGCTACAAATTTACTAAGTCACAGAAAAAAATAAATCGCCTCAAATGGTAAAGAAACTAGAAACCAATATATCTGTCTGTCCATTTGCTTGTTTGTACAATGGCCATGAGCACGTCGTTTATATAAAAAATTGTAGAGAATGGCAAAGACCAAAGTTCAATAAATTCCTAACATTATTTTTGTCTAAGAGGGGGGGGATGAAAAACGTTTTACACCTCATTTACCATAAGAAATAAAGATATAAGGCTATAAATCAATGATATGTAAAAAAGAATTAATTGTAAAAAATGATTAAAAAGTAAAACAAATTCATAAAGGATAAGACAAATAAAAGACAAACATACAAAGAACAATAACAATAAAACAAGAATATATAAATAATAAAACAAAGAAAATAGAAAAAGAATTTTTATTAATCTATTTATAAATAGATTGCTATTGACAGGTTATCAATCATATGGAAATCTGATCTGTCTGATAAAATAAAGCAGGAATTCTTACAAGCCATGTCAATACTACTGTAGGGTTGTACCACTTCAATGAAAGAAATACTTGGAGAAAGATCTACATGGGAACAACACAAGAAGGATGTGTGCTGTTAAGAATAAATCCTGAAAGCAGCAGCCACTTACCTCAAATCTTACAAACTATTCAAGTAAGATGAACAAGACATCCTGGGTACTGTTGGGGAATCAGAGATAAACTTCTGTTCTCCTGTGACTCCTACATATGGACACACAAGCAAAAACTTATTTTCATCAGCTGTGTGAGAACACTAAATGCTGTTTAGAGGATCTGTCAAGAATGATATCCACATGTCCATAAAGAGTCAAGGGAATCTGTTATCAGCATAGCTTGATGATTATATATATATATATATATATATATATATATGTGTGTGTGTGTGTGTGTGTGTCTAAGTTTTTTAATGAGACAATATTGCAGATAGGTATGCATACATACTGTTTTACAATACCCAAGTACATATGCATACACACATATGTAGACAGATGCTTGCAATTTAACTGTGAATGTAAATTATCTACTTAACCTTTTTTTAGGCAGTTGATTGCAACACAAATATTTTAGTAATAATTTATGCATGACTCGACTTTTATCAATAGTTACAACTTAACTCACCTTAAAAGAATCATTTATTATATATATATATATATATATATATATATATAAGGGCAGTTTGTGTGTATGTATGTCTTGAGGAAACTATGAAAATAAAATAATTAATGACAAAGTAAAGGTATATACACATTCACTATCACCAGATCTTGCTTTTTGAACAAAAATAATGAGGATTTGATTTATATTCATGAAGATAATTAGAAAATAAAATTCAAATACAAATTGTGTCCAAATTCAAATTGTAGGTGGTACTGCAATGTAAAGATATATATATATATATATATATATATATTATTTTATATATATATATATATATATATATATATATACACACACATTTTGTTAAACTCAATGGATAATTCTTGTCTAGCGAGCTTCTTTTCTATCCTTTCTAATTGTCTAATTTTATATCAGGGTGGAATTGGTTTATCAATCTACCGAAGGTTCTTACAAGTGTACATATGTGTATGTGTGACTGTTATAATTTGCCAAATGATATTGACACTAGTAACACTAGAAAACAAGTATACAATTCCTGTGATATGCATTTTTTCCAGGTTTTGGTTTCTTTGATGAATGGCATATCAACCATCATAGGTTATTTAATGCCAACTGTAGTGATATTATTTAACCCATAATGGGGGGGGGGTTGTACACAGTTATAAGGTATCTAACAACAGATATAAGGCACTGTCAAATATAGCACCTAAATAATGAAAATGGAATCATCTGTAAATAATTTCTGACAAAACATCGGAAAGGAGAAATGAGATCTCATGGGGCTAATTAATTCAACCTAGCAATTGTAATTACTCTGTTCAGCTTGTATCTTTACTTAGTAAACCTTTTTCCCTATCCTTAATAATCATTGTATTTCTTCCTAATTTCTTTTTTAACTGTTGATTTATAGCAGGCACTCAGTAAGAATATAACTCACTCCTGATGGTCTGCTAGCTTGCCTCAGTAAACATTACATCACACAATATGTTTATTGGAACATATATTTGAGCTGGCAGTGAATGTGTTTGTTTATTTTCTTTTATTAATAAGTCTCACCTTGAATGATCTTATTTACCTTTATAATTACTCATTTTAATTAACATTCTGAGAAAAGAATTAAAAGAAAAATTTAAAAAAAGGAAAAAGAAATAGATTTTTGTTAATATGACATAATTAGCATTCTGATTAGATCAGTATTTCTTTCATTTAAATTTATTAAACATGCAAACTGTCACTCAGAACTCTAAAGAAGTCACCTTCAATATTGGCCATTTCTTGTGACATGCAAACGTTTACTTTTACTCTCAGCAAGTTGTAACACGGTAAGTGCTCCCACATTCCTTTAAGGTTTTCTATTTCTTTGAAATGTATTTGCTGTTATAATTTTATTGAATGTTATTTGTTTTTCCTTGTACAGTTTCACAGTGTTTGATAAATAAATTTCATGACATCAGTCAGGAAGTATCAAGCATCCCCTTTTTATGAAAACCAGTAGGCAGTAAAAGTGAAACGTGTTGACTGTCCTGACCAGTGGCGTAAACTCAAAGGGGATCGTATGTGAGTTCCCCAATTTCCAGTTAAGGATTCATAGATTACAGAAACTAATCATCAGCACAAAATGGGATTAATAAAACCCATTAAACTACTCTAAGTTGGATATTGTGGCTGTAGTTAATTTCATAAACAAAAAATAATTATATAAAAATAAGATATAAATAACTGGTCAGTTTAGCAACAGTTATACAAGTCAAATGTATTCCAGATTTTTAAAAGGATAATTTTTATAATATCATTTTAATTTTTTTTTATGAGAAGAGGTTGCTTGAATTGACTTAATGGGAAGTCATGCTTAACATTGTTTGGTTGGGTTTTACGGCATATCAACCCATTGGGTTATTTTATGCCAAAGACGTTTTTGTTTTATTAATTCTTGATGGATACTCAATTTGATTTGAAACACATTTTTTTCTATTTAACCCATAAATGGGACCCTAACATGTACTACCACTCTGGGTTGGAGTGAACCTGGGAGCAAAATGGTGATGAAGGGTACACCACATTCTCCATAACTGGAATCTCATCATCAGATAGAGTTCAATGTCATACTCAGAATATGAAGCCCCTCAGCCACTGCCTTCTAACACACATACGATAAAAATGGTTGGTGCTTGCCCTAAGAGCAATAGGGTTGGGATGGTCATCTAAGTGCTAGGGCTTGACGTGACCAGCTGATTAATCAGAGGGGCATGCTCAAAGTAAAGCAGTAATGGGCTCATTCAGTATTTAGATGGGTGACCACTTCATAACAATAGTTTCTGTAAGCAACTTAAGGCCTCTGCTAAATTGATTGATTGATCTTAATGGTATGTCAACCTGTACAGGGTTACTTTATACCAAGCAGTAAATTTTAAGTGATTGTCAGATTTATTATGTTTTTTCCAAGGAATTTTCTTGATTTTGACAGTAAATTGTAGTTATTTGTTGCTAAATGGATTTAGAATCACTTTGAGAGATAAGTTTATCGGGTAAAGTTCAAGTAAAGTTCAAATGTTACATTTTTTGGCATAATTTCATTTCTTTCAGGAAGAATAAAATGACATCTATAGACATTTTTCAATATATCTCATGTTTGTGCTGTAAAAACATTGTTTAATAACAGCAAAATCACTACATTCTATTAGAATGTGTTTGACATGCTATAATTTTTTTATTTAACTAAAAAGGGGTGTTATTTTTGTGTGACACATGTGTAGTTGTGATACATTGACTTGTTCCTTTCTGAAACCTGATTTTCATTCTCCTAAAAAGGGATTTATTGACAAGAGTTCTTCTTTACTAGGCTAAGAAAAAGCTTATCAAATAAAAGAAAAATTCCTTCCTAGAGAGATTTTTTTTCAGGACTTGAAACAATTCATGAGAGAAACCCAAAAGTATTTGGGTGTCAATAAAATATCTATTTACTCAACCCCTCAGCTATTGACAATATAAGACACAATGTCAATTTGTAAAGCTGGTTTGAATTTAGAGTTTCCTTTTCCTAGACTGCTTGCATTATCAAGGCCAATAAAACCCAGTCTGCCCAACAATTTACACATAGCTAAGGGGAGAGAACAGATGGATTCATGTCTTTTCCAAGGGCATTACTGCAAAGTGAAATGCAAACAGCCTCATACAGAATTGGGTTGCCATTACCATTTCCTATAATGATAACCGTTACACTAAGTTAGCCTCCAGGGTGTTGTAGAGAAGGTATTTACCCAACACATTTGCTATGGGTAGGATGTGACACAATTACACCATGCTAACCATGAGACCATGATAGTAATGTTATTTTAGCTACACATAAAAAGCATTAGTATGCCTCAAAATTGTTTGCTTTCTTTGAGGATTTTCAGTTTTAAATGCATCAAATTAGTTTACATTTTTATGTGGATTGTTTGAACATTTAAAAGGAAGCTAAGATGTAAGGTTAAGCACTGATGAACTTGTTCATGATTCAGATGAGTGACCACTTAGTAATAGCAGATACTTTGAACAACCTATGGCTTGTGTGTCACACTTATTGAAGTCAGTCAGTCAGCATACTGTTGGTTTGGACAACAGTAACTGGCTAAGCACAACTCAACTAGTGCCCAAGACAGCTAGCACATATGGAACTCAAGAATAGTCCATTCATGTATTTGGTTGATTCCATTACTGATTGGCTGCTTAGTTTCTATGATGTTATGAGGCTTCATAAATACTCTGGCATTCTGCATGAGGATTGCAACAAGGTTAGATCTGTGTTGGGTTACGGCTACTTGTTGCCTTGTCTTACCAATTTGACGGTAATTGGAACTTAGTATGATTATTCTGCAAAGCTTAGCCAATAACAACTTGGATTGGTTTATTTAATGGCATATCACCTCTTTATGGGTTATTTATTGCTTAAATTTGTTTCACTTGTAAATGCAATCATAACAATAATTTCAATGTTCCATTCTATTTTTTCTATTTATCTAAACTATTTGTTTGTACAGTTATATGATATAAACCATTCCTACTCATACAAATAGGTGGAGTCCCCATGGTGTAGTGGCTAACATGTTGTACTGTTTATCATAGTAAGCGAGTTTGAACTCCAGTTGTGTTATGTTTACTTTTGGACTAATACCCTTGGGAAAGGTATGAACCCATCCCCATGGGTTAAATGGAACCACTACTATTCTTCTACAGAGATGGCTTTGACATAACCCATAAAGGTTGATATGCCATTAGACAAAGAAACCTACACATAATTTGGACACAGTTGTATGGTTTCAAGTATTCCTATTTAATAGTAATAATTCATACACAATGATATGGTTTAAAGTAACTTCCTACTTAATAATAATCATTTGTTTGCACACAGGTATTCCAGTCTAACCCCAATGATTTTCAATTATACCATTTCAGGTAATTAATAATCATTAGTTAACAATTAGAGCTCCAATTAAGTATTCTTAATACAAATAATTTGTACAAAATGATATGTTATGAAGTATTCCTATCTAATATTAATAATTTTATGGTTTCAAGCAATTATTTCTATTTGATAATAATCATTAGTTTGCACACAATTATATGGCTTCAAATAACTAATGATAATAATCCTTAGTAGTTTCAAGTAACTATTCTTTAGTTCAGTTGGTATAGCGTTCGGCTAGGAATCACAAGGTTCCTGGCTTGATACTGGCCCTCATCAACTCAAATCAAGTGTATTAGTAGCACAGGGATCTGTGCGGTAAAGTGAGGAGCTGATAGTAGGTGTGACACTCCACCTCAGACACTAAAAACAATCTCCTTGGTCTAGCGCTAGTGAAAAGGGGATAGACTCCCTCACTGTCTGGCTGATACCGACATTAGGCCACCCTGATGACTTCACTAATTTGAACCTGATAATTTGTTATGAAGTATTCCTATCAAATATTCATAATTTTGAAAGATCTATTTGACCCAGAGATGAGACCCTAACAGTTACTATCACTCCAGGTCAGGGTGGATCTGGGAGTAATGGTAATGAAAAGGTGACTCCATACTCCCCAAAGCTCTGGAACTGGTGTCTCACAAGTGTAATAACCCCCCCCCAACAGAGCTGAATAACAACTAGAAATGGTTACTCAAGAATTGTTTGTTTTCTGTGATAAAACCAAGAAACTAAAAAGAAAAAAAATCAAATTACTGAATATGAAGAACTTGATTTCTAACAGAAGTGTTGCCAATGAATGGAAATAAATGAATCAATAAAATTGATTGAAATAAAAATATTCTATCTACCATGAACTGATAGGTTGGCAAGATGAATTTAAGATCAATTGTCTTTATTGATTGGTCAAAGTTAATGACAAGAAGTGTCAGTTGTTAGATTTGTTAGCTAACAAAATTCTTTGTTTAAACTTACTGAAAAGCAACTCCACCTTCTTGTGCTGAGCAGATGGTAATTAGTTAGTTGATTGGATTTTATGGCATGTCAACCTATGGGTTATTTTATGCCAAAGACATTTTTGTTTTATTCATTCTTGGTTGAGTACAGCTGTTATTAGTGCAGGTGAAACCTATTTAATCTATAGATTGAACCCTAACAGGTACTATCACTCCGGGTCAGGGTGGACCTAGGAGTAATGGCAATGAAGGGGTACTCCCCACTCCCCAGTAGATGCTGTTTAGCATTATATCCAGGAAATGAAGACCCTCAGCCATCACCTTCTAGCACTAATATAATAAAAAGTGTTGGGGGTTTGCTATAGATGCTAGGGCTTGGTCGCAGGGGGGCTCTCTGACTGCCTGCTGAGGCCTGTAAGGGCTGAAGTGGAGTGTTATATGTTTTGGATTGCTCAGCCATCATGATTCCATCCTTAAGCATCGCAGGTCACATCCCCCATGGCCAATTGGTGGGATCTGTTATATATATCACAGCAAGGACACTGCTACTGTACCACTACTGTGGGCCCAACCAAGACCTACCTCAGCTGCAGATGATACTATACTCACCTCACCTGGTCCCTGATGCTGCTGTTACCCTAAAACCTTTAGTACAGAATAAAATCCTTGTATCTGACACAAGCGTTTTTTTAGCCTCTCATTTCAGTATCACATACTCACTATTCTCTGAGCATACTAAAGAATCGTACTCATCTGCAGAGGTGCAGTTGGCATATTCTACAGATTCTGGCTGACAACACAGAGATGGTAATGGTTAAAGGGAGAAAGAAATTGCCCAACAAAGTGAATGAATGTCTTTACACAACTCCTTATTGTAAATTGAAATATTTATTATTTTTCCTGATGTCTATGATGCACTGATGCATTTCTATTTTTAAATGAAATGAGTATGTACAGTAAAATGATTATCTTCTACTGAGCTTTATTAAATGGTCTATAAAGTTTGGCATAGGGTCACCCAGTGGGGAGAGAATTGACTATGGTGGAGAAGTGTGTTTTATCTCACAAGGTTGTCACAAAATTGACAAAGAAACTATCAATTCATATAAACCATAAAATCAATTTTTAAATGAAGTTTAACAATTTTCCTAGACCAGTTGCAATACCAAGATTAAAGAGCCTAGTCTGCCCTATTATTTACCCATAGCTGGAGTGAGAATATTTGGATTATACCTTTCCCAAGAGTATTAGTGCTATGTAAAATGCAAACAGCCTCCTCCTGGATTTGAACTTGGGTTCAGCCCTTCTAACAGAATACAGCTGGTTTGAATTCAGTGTTTTCCCTTTCCTAGACTGGTTTCCCAACGAACCGAGTCTGCCCTACTATTTATCAATGGTTGGAGAGAGAACAGATGGATTCATACATTTCTTAAAGGTATTAATGCAAAGTGAAACACAGACAACCTCATCACAGAATTCAACTTAAGTTGCTAATAAATTATTTATTAATACACAAAGTTAATAAAAATTATTTTTACTAATTTATTAACACACATAAAATTGATAAAAATTAATTCTACCCATTTATTGATACATATAAAGTTAATGAAATTTATTTCTACCAATTTATTGATACACAGAAAGTTAATGAAATTTATTTCTACCAATTTATTGATACACAGAAAGTTAATGAAATTTATTTCTACAATTTATTGATACACAGAAATTTAATGAAATTTATTTCTACCAATTTATTAATATACAAACTTAATGAAATTTATTTTTATCAATTTATTAATATACAAATTTAATGAAATTTATTTCTATGAAATTATTAATACATGCCAAGTTAATGTAAATTATTTCTACTAATTTATTAAAACAAAATACAAGGTAAATGAAATAACTTATAACAATTATCATAAACTAGTTACAGTGACATTAACCATTACACTATTGATGCCTCAAATCTAGTTCTTACCTGTCAAAACATCATGGATGTAGTTGAATTTCCAAGATGATCTTTAAAAAAATGAATAAATAAAAATAAAAAAAACTTAACATATTTAATTTCATTTTTTTTTTCATCATAGAAAGATTTTAGTTTTATTCCTGAAATATCAGAAAAGCCAAGAATTATCTATCATGCTAGAAGCAGCAGCAGTAGTAGTAGTAGTAGTATCAGCAGCAGCAGAGATTTTTACCAGCAGAAAAAGTCTTGAACACACGAACACAGAATCCTTTTTTGTATTTGTGCATTCACAGTATCTACTTTATCTCTTTATGTTTGCTTTAACATGACACGAGTTAAAGACAACAGAAACACAGAATAAAAAGTGAAAGTATTTATCATGATAGTCTATCATAATTTTTACATCAATTACTATCATTATGAATTAAAGCTATCAATACATTATATATATATGTATATATATATGTAAATAGAAAAAGTGAATAGAATTATACAAGGTGAGCGCAAAAAGTATTTATAATTTTCTTTCAAATTGACACCAACCATTTTACTCCTCTGCAGAGGTGCAGTCGGTATATTCTTCTGCCGCAGCTGACAGGGCTACTAACACATTTAAATTTCATAGATACAAAAGCAGTTAAGCATGAATAAAAAATGACAATTTAAAGTTTTCTTTACTTCAACATATTGTCTTGGGCTTTAAAAACAAACAGAATTATTTTTGAATCATGTGAATAATCAAAAGAAATCTCAAAACAAAAGAAACATCACAGGTGGACTCTAAAGTTGGTCTCTCACAAAAGACGTCACTTGACCTGAGGGAATGAAAGAAATAGACAAATCCGCATTTATATTTTGGTTCCCATGTGTTGAAATTCGTATAAAGTGGTCGAGTTGAATCTGTTCTGAGAATCCAAAGTTGGTAGATGTTTTTAAATAGCAGGTTGGGCTATTCCACTGTATACCTTGGCCAAGCATATTTCCATGATTCTCATTGGCTGCTGGTTTTAGTGTTGATGCTTTGATCCATATATACTCAACACATGACTGTGGTAGTTAGTTCAGAGCCTGTATTCAGTTAGTGTCTTTTTTTGTCTGGTGACTAGGCACTAGTCACAGCTTTCCTGTGAAGTGTGTATGATGTTAATTCTACATATTTGATTAATGTTTTAATAATTTGAGCAGGCCATTTCACAGAGTTTTCAAACAATCACTTAAAATGGAGGAAAATCTTTACATCTAGAATTCATATTGAATGTCCTAAAAATGAGGATTCTAAACCCTAAAAATTTAAAAAAAGTGGTCCACCTTAGCTTACTTAAACTGAGACTGTCAAGCCATCATCATTCTATTATCTAAGCTGGAGAGCTGTGTAAAAGTTTTCCTTCTAGACTGGCTGCCATACCAAGGTTAAAGAGCCCAGTCTTCCCTACTATTTACCCATAGCTGGAAGGAGTTGCTATGTGAAATTCAAACAGCCTCAGTCAGAATTTGAACCCAGATTGCCAGCTTCATTTCCTATAATGATAACTATTAAACCTCCTTTCTATATTAATATAGATTTGATTAAGAGATATTAAGAAAGAGTGAATTTTTATTTTTTCAGTATTAATTAATACTTGTTAATTTATATATTTAAAACTGTTTTTTATTATTAAACTCAGCATTAATGTAAAGCTTACTTTAAGATGAAAATGAAGAAAATAATAAAATGAATAAAATGTCATCATTGACAAAATCTGACAAAAAATGTTTAAATATTTTTTGAGCAATCTTTTTGTAAATACTGAATGCAAAACTGTCGTAAGATTAAAGAAAAATTTTAATATCTTTCGGCCTCAGATTTCATCAAACTTTATTGATTAATCAAGTTATTTCATTCAATAATTTCAGAATCTACCAAGCAGAATTATAACCAATAAAAAATTTTAAAACATTTAAAAATGCATTTAACTCTTTGCCTACCATATTTCCACAATGGTGATACCAAATTTTCTTGTTTCTTTTTACCTGTATGATGGGATATTTCAAAGTTCACTATCTATTCCCCTCAGAAATCATTCTATTCAAATAAAGTCCTATTATTATTATTATTATTATTATTATTATTATTATTATTATTATTATCTGAACCCTTCTACTCAGTTTTTGTACTTTGTTTGGGAGTGGTATAAGTAGAATGTGAGAGCTGCTGTAAGCAGCTTAAAGTAGGCAAAGAGTTAAACAAACCTGTAAATTTTTGTTGGAAAAGATTTGTCTTATATATTTTTATATCTTTAGTTTTGGCAACCAAAACAAATTTTCAATTCAAATGAATGAATTACATTCCCTAGCCTTTTAAAACACAACTTGAGAGATATATTAACATAAAAAAAATATATGTACATAAAAACTTGATATAAGTCATTTGAGTGAATACAAAAAACAAAAAAGAAACTGTTAGGACTGGTTTGGACACTTAGACAATATTGGTACCGTAGTTAGTCTTAAATCTTTAGTATAAGAAACCATACTTGCATAATTGAGATAGAACTTGGGATGATCAGTGGATGAGGAAGAAATGAAAAGAGGACAGACAATTATAGCACTTTAAATGGGAAAACAAAAACAAACATAAAAACTAAAAATAAACGCAATTAAATATATATATATATATATATACATATATATATGGTTACCTCATTAAAAGTAAATAGGGCAATCTGTTCAACTGTTTTACTCAGAGCTGGTTAAGAAACATTAGTGAGGAGTGAACACAAAGGGACTCAGCCGTGATTTTAACTCAGTTTGCTTGTCTCATTTTCTGTGCATGTATGCCATCTCTAAATTCCAATTTGCTTCTGTTCATGTATATATGTATCTATGTATTTAAGTATTGAGATTGAAGCTGTATTTACCAACATAGAAATGAACAATGAATGGAATGTTAATTTTTTTTCAGAATACAAGGTGTGTCGAAAAGTACAAAAAATCTTGATACTTTTATTCTATTTGTTCCTAGTTCAATTTTGCCTGACAAACTGTGCAACAGAGAGGCAATAGGAAACTTTCTGGATACTTGGCTGAATCTTACTTATTGTAAATTATTATCCATCTATCTATACATATATTAAGTGCAGTTAGTGTGTATGTATGTATACGTAAATGTCTGGATCAGACTATAAAAATAAAACAATTAATAACTAAGTAAATATAAAAAAGTAAATTCGTCGGGGAGGCCTAAAGTCAGTATCAGCCAATCAGCGAGGCAGTCTATCTCCTTTTCACTAGTGCTAGACCCAGGAGATTGTTTTTGCGTCTGAGGTGGAGCGCCACACCTACCATCAGCTCCTTACTTTACCACACAGATCCCTGTGCTACTCATACGCTGAGTTGGCAAGGTCTGGTATCGAACTAGGACCTTGTGGTTTCTAACCGAATGCTCTGACTGAGCTAACCCAGCCCTAATTTAATAACAAATTAAATATATATACACATTAAATATCAATGGATCTTGTTTTTGTGCAAAAATTAGGAAGATGTGATTTATATTTATGAAGATATCTAAAAAGGAAAACATACATAATAATAATGGATCTGCAAGACTAACTTGCTAACCATTCTACCACATTTTAGTTGGTCCCCGCCCTCTACCCAGATGATTCTGGGTAGCTGCTTCTAGTTATAAACATGGAGACTTTTTCTACCCTGTGTAGAATAATCATACTAGTTCCAATTACTGTTGAATTGGTAAGACAAGGCAACAAGTAGTTGTAACTGAATATAAATCTATCTTGCTGCATTACTATTGCAAAATGCCAGGTTATTTATGAAGCCTCATAACATCATAGAACCAAGCTGCCAATCAGGACTCAAGGAATGGAATCACCCAAATATGAATAGATTACCATAAATACCAATTGTCTTGGCACTGGTTGAGTTGTGTTTAGCTCATTGCTGTTGTTCAAACCAACAACACACTAACTCACTTCAACACCCTGGATATATTAGACTATAATAAATGATGAAAAAATAGACATTGAGCAAAGTTGGGCCAGATTATTCTGACGCATTTGGTGAGTTTGAAGAACTATTTCCATAATAATGATGACATTATATCTTTAGTTGAAATAAAAAGAAAATATTCATGTTGTATTTGCACTTTTCTGGACTTTTCATATTGAATATGGCAAAAGTAATGCATCAATATTCATTGTGAGTAGATTTGATTATTTAATATTAAATTTTCCTTTTTAAGTTAAAGAAGTTTTTTTTTAAGTTTCGTTGGAGTACTCATTTAATTTCTATATTGACAACTTCAGAAATAATTTTTAAAAAAGCAAGTAATTACACCAATGGAGAAACCAAACCAAACCACACACTGCATATGTGGACATTCACAGATAAACAAGAAAAAAAGAGAATTGGAGTTACAACACAAATCAAGCTAAATACAACCAACACTGAATCTGGTAATCAAAATCAAAAACACAGATTCAACTACAAAACCCAGTAAACAATAAAAAATAATAAAACCCCAATAAATAAATAGCTACCCAAAATACAATAAACCACCCAACCAAGGAACTCAGAAATGTATATACAAGATATTTTACCAAAACATAAAAAATCTTCTGAGATTTTCTGAAGCAGCATTCAAAGACAAGAAAATGATCCACATAGACAAGTGATGAATTTAATCAGGTACCAATACCATTTCACAACTCAGTGTGACTAGACAAGGAAAGCTGCTTCAGGCTGGGTTCGAAACCCAACTAAATTGTCATCAGTCAAACATCTTGCCATTTACACACCCACTTTTTAGAAATGAAATTTTACTGTTATTAACATAATAGTCCTTTTAAGAAGAGCTATGCTACTTTAGATAGATATAAATTAGTCATAGTCTGTTCTGCCTTGATAAAGTGTTATTATACAGGATTTCTGTGTCGTCTTTACAACAAAATTTCAACTGTTATACCTTTGGGCATGAAGAATGTCCAAAAGAATAACTATTGAAATTTTAAAGCATCATATTATCTTCCACAAATGTTGATAGAAGTCCTTTACTGAAGTCCCCTGTAACATATATTGTCCTTTCATTTGAAAGGAATATTAGAATTAGAAATCATCAATTATTTCTTTCCATGTCACTCAGCATTTCCCACTGAGAAGGGGTATATTTCTAAGTCAGGAATTGAATTTATCAAATGGTTATATTTATACTAATACCCAATATAAATATCTAATACTCAACGTAAAATTGCATAAATACATATAAGTGGTGCAATTATTTTTGACATCTACATATATTTTTGTTAAAAGTTTCAATGTTGTATAATTTGGTAATAAATAATATCTAATAATATAGGTTTTTATTATATAATGTTCAACTAGAAATAATATAACTGGTATGTTTGGTATAGATGAAAATTAGCCCTTTATAAAACATTGATTAGGGTGTATCTATTTATATGAAACACACACACACATATATATATATATATATATATATATATATATATATATATATATGTGTGTGTGTGTGTGTGTGTGTGTGTGTGTGTGTGTGTGTGTGTGTGTGTAAATATATAAGATATGTAAAAAAAGGTACTCAGGGGATAATTTTATGATATTTAGAGTATCTTCCAATGTTAAATGTTTCATTTTTTGTTATATTAAACAATCATCAGGTTATTATCAATATGTGATGTATCTTCTGAATTATATTCAATTTTAAAACATACATATATATATATATAATACCAAATATAAGCTTGGCATTTTTCTTTGTCAATTAGTCTAAAAAACCAAACCAAAATTTTTCTCTCATTCTTTAAAGTTCTTGTTTTGTTTTGTTTTTAAATCTATCTCTGTTCATTTATATTTTAAATAATATCTGAAATATGAAATGATTTATTCATTGCTGTGTTAGATTGTATCTCTGACCACCAAAATAATAAAGTATGCAATAAGCATAAAAACAAAACATTGCACCTTTAAAGGAGAAAGGATGAAAGCAAAAATTAAAACAAATTTTAAAACATACTTGAAGATATCCTCACAATAAGAAAGTGTTTTCCTTTCTTTTAAAAAGTATCAATTTGTTAAAAAAAAAAAAAATTGAAAATTTTGATAAGAGGGGAAAATAATTTTTAATTATTTTCTATTTATTTGGGATTTAGAGATGCAGGTCTTGCTGAGTGCATGAATTTGGAATTTTCCTGGAGGAACATAATGAAGAATTCAAAACAAGAAATCAATAAATTTATGGATTTGGGAATGTGTGAAAAATTTTGCTATCTCCAACTTTGAAATTAACTTAAAGCCAAAAATAAAAAAAAAGAATAAAATAGAATAAATGAGCTATTAAGCAGGGCAAAAATGACAATTATGGGATTATTTGTCTTTTTTCAATCCATTTTCTTTTCTCTCTCATATATATATATATATATATATATATATATATATATATATATATGAGAGAAAGAGGATTGAAATATGGTTGAGCTCTTTGGAGGAGATTTTGCTGACGAATGCTGATATATGCTTAAATGCAAAGCTCTCCTATTACAGATAAAGCTCTCCCTGACACCTTTTAACATATATACATATGTATTTATCAGTTAAAATCTCGCTCAGTGTCTGCAAGTGTGCTGATAGCCTAGACGTATGGAACTATGATGATAAATCGGTTGGGTTTCAATCCAGCTGTAGGTAGCCTGCTATGTCTAGCCACACTGAGGAGATGTGATACATTGAAACACTGTGTCTGTAGATGAATATATATGTATGCTACTTTAGATAGATATAAATTAGTCGTAGTCTGTTCTGCCTTGATAAAGTGTTATTATACAGGATTTCTGTGTTGTCTTTACAACAAAATTTCAACTGTTATATTTATATATATGGTTCTGCAAAAGAAATAATTTCAAAAATTTGGAAAATAATTAACTATTTAAGGTTGGTTGGTTGGTGTTTAATGGTATATCAAACCTTGTGAGTTATTTAATGCCAAATCTCGTTTTTTATATATACATGATTTGTTTAATTTCATGTGTATTTATAAATTAGTAGAAATAATTTTCATTTCCTTCATTTGTATTAATGAAATAGTAGAAATAATTTTTATGTTTGATATTCCATTAACTAGTCTTGTAAAACATCACCGCGATGCATCAAAGGAGGAATTTTGGGTTTCGCAACATTATATCTGTTCCACCGGTAGACTTGGCATGTTAGGTCACCACCTTTCCAGATTTGCTCCGTCTATTTTACAAATAGATCATAAATTCTTATATGTATATCAATACATGTGTATTAATTAGTAGAAATAATTTTTATGTTAGCTGGTTGGTTATTTTTGTTTAATAGCATATCAACCCTTGTGGGTTACCCAATGACAAATCCGGTATTTTTATATGTATGATTTGTAAGCAAATACTTTGTTGGTAAATATTTTGGTTTGGTTTGGTTTTATCAACTGGTAGAAATAATTTTTCCTTAATTCAATGTGTATCAATATATTGGTAGAAATTGTTTATTTTGTTAGATTTTTCATTAGCCCAAGGGTATTAATAAATTGATAGAAATAATTTTCATTGACTCCAAGTGTATCAATAAATTAGAAGAAACAAGTTCATACTAGGTGTATCAAAAAAGTATCGAGATTTTTTATAATTTTTGACACACCTTGTATTCTGAAAAAAAAAAAAGTTCCATTCATTGTTGATTTCTATCTTGGTAAGTACAGCTTGAATCTCGATACTTTTATAACACACCTTGTATGTATTAATAAACTGGTGGTTGACCCTCAGCCACCAGCTTCTAGCACAAACTATCAAACTGATATTCATTATACAGAGTTGTTAAGAAACACTTTAAAGTTTATTACTGCAAATTACAGTTGACTAACTTTGAGCAATATGGTTGGGAGTATCATATAGGTGGTAGAGCTTTATGTGACCAGCTGACTGATCATAGGGGGGCCTCTCTGACTGCCTGTCTAGCCTAAGTAAGGGCCAAAGTGGAGTGTTGTAAGTCATGGGTGGCTCAACCCTCAGGTTTCTGTCCTTAAGCATCACTTGTTGCCATCCACAGCCAACAGGTGGCCCAAATGGGGTGGGGCGGTCATACGCCGCTGTAGAGGTGCAGTTGGCGTATTCTACAGCTCCAGCCAACAGGACTTGAAGAATTGGGAATAAGCCTTGGCTTCAAAATAAAATTTTAAAAATCAATGATTTTGTGATTGTAAATCTAAGGTCTACTTAAGAGGCACAAGTATAGCTCAGTCGGTAGATCGTTTAGCTAGAAAACACAAGGTTCCTAGTTCGATACCCGCCCTCGCCAACTCAGTATATATGAGTAGCACAGGGATCTGTGCAGTAAAGTAAGGAGCTGATGGTAGGTGCGGTGCTCCACCTCAGGCACTAAAATAATCTCCTTGGTCTAGCACTAGTGAAAAGGGGATAGACTCCCTCGCTGCATGGCTGATACCAACCAATATTAGGCTGCCACAATGACTTTACTTTTTTACTTATATATATATATATATATATATAGGTATTTGTAAAACTCGTCTGATATATAATATAATTTATTGATTATTATACATTGAGCACCCCACCCCACACATCGTCAGTAGAGCGTCGGACTAGGAACCACAAGGTTCTGGGTTTGATACTGGCCCTCGGCAACTCAGCATCTGAGTAGCACATGGGTCTGTGCCGTAAAGTGAGGAGCTGATGGTAGGTGTGGCACTCCACCTCAGATGCCAAAACAATCTCCTTGGTCTAGCGCTAGTGAAAAATGGGATAGACTCCCTCGCTGTCTGGCTGATATTGACTATAGGTCAACCAGATGACTTTATAGATTGAGCACTTTTTAGGGATTTATAAAAATCCTTTTTGGAGTTTATATGTTTGCACCTACAAAAGCATACAGTATGCATGTACAGTGAGATTTTCATGATCTCAAATAGAATCATCCCTTACTTACCAATTATTTGGATTACCTTACATTTGTATATATATATTCTAATGTATAGCTATATTTGATTGAATGTCGATATAAATGTAGATTCAAAAATCCATTTCATAGAAGCACTGAAAGATTTTTTCTCATCATATTTATAAGATGTAACATATTGTCCACTGGAAATCAAAAACATTTGGAAAAAAATGCAAGGAAACATTGATGACTAAATTCAATATTTTAAATTCTGACGTGATCAAAAATGCAGACTATTTTTAAAATAATTGTTTCTTTCTCATCCTTCTTACTTTCCTTCCTGAAAACATTCTTCACACGCAGCGGAAATTTAGAGAAATGAAACAAAGAAAATAAACATATAAAATGAATTGTGTTAAAGTGAAAATCAAGAAATTAGATTATAGTTGAATTTTCCTAACAGAAAATATTACGCTCTAAATTGTTACAGGAACAAATATGCATTTGATGTTATGGGTTATACAATTATGTAATAATATATATATATATATATATATACACACAAGGTGTGTCTAAAAAGTATTGAGATTTTTTGTACTTTTTGACATACCTTGTATTCTGACAAAATTAACGTTCCATTCATTGTTCATTTCTATCTTGGTAAATACAGCTTCAATCTTGATACTCTTATGACACACCTTGAACTGGGTATTATTTCAAACTGCACTTCTAGGTATCTTGAATCAAGTCTATTCTAAATCATCTATATATCAATACTCGTATTCTTAAACTGTTCGACTGTAATCATCTTGCAACACCCTCTGGTTAAAAATGAGACCGTCTGAATTGTCCAAAATTAAATGAAAAAAATGTAAATCCAGAGTATCTGTTGTTGCTTATCCACCGAATTCTTATTACTTACGAGTGTCATCACTTCAACTAATTAATAGACCATTCTGTTTTTATTTTAAGAAAAAAAAGGAAAGAAAAAAGGACATGCTACATAGAAAATATATAATAAAGGGAAAAGATAGAGAGAAGGGGTGAGCATGCAGATGCAATAACACTAATCTGTTTCAATCGAACATAATAAAAGATGAAAATAAAGAAAAAAAGAGTGAGAGAGTTAAATCAAGATTATTTTATTTTTGTACATATTTAACAATTATACAATAGCTCTTAAATAAAAATATCAATAGTTGTAATAATTAAATTATAATTATTGTGGTATATCCACAGGTCCTTCTAGTTTATTTATCCAACTCAACTCTAAAGAAATGAAACAATCAAAGATGAAAATTTTATCTATATTCACTGCAGATATCTCTTGCCTTTTATTTCTTTTAGAAGTTTGTATTGATATAAAACAACAATGAGTGACCTATAAGATTTCAATAGACAATCATTTGTTTAGGATGGACTAGAAGAGGCTACCCAGCATCGCCTGGGTAGAAGTGGGGGGGGGGGCAAAAAGTTAGTCTCGCAGATAAATTATTAATGAATCATGAGTTGGATCCTCACAGGATGCCCCATTAAAATCCCTATGTAAAAAAAGAGCTTGTGTTGACCCAGCCTGCTGGGGTGCACAGACACTCTGAAAAGAAAATCAGTGTCTCCTATTTAGAATATCAAATGCAAAAAAAAAAATCCATGCTGATATTATCTAAATTTTATTTTGTAATTATCTTCACGAATATAAATCAAATCTTCATTATTTCTGCTTAAAATGCAAGATCTCATAATAATAAATGTGTATGTATATTTACTTTGTCGTTGTTTTATTTTTGTTGTTTCAGCCAGACATACATACACACACAACTACCCTTTATATATGTATATATGTATAGATAGATAGATAGATAGATGGATGGATGGAACCTCAATCACAAAAACTGCTGAGTTTTATCATTTTTGTGTCTGAAGTTGGCATAACAAAATCAAGGAAAAAACCAACTCTGATAAGTATAACTCTTGATGGAAAGCAAAATTCAGTGATTGTGATTGCAGAGTGTTAAAATGTTGTTGTTGTTGTTGTTAGGATTGCACAATTCTAAAATGCAATTCATTAGTGTAATCAGCTGCTTCAGAATTGTTTATTTTTCCCCCCAAATCATATTCTGTGAAGCGTCATCAAATAATTTTTCATCATAGTGGAAACTAGGATAAAAAAAACAACAAAAAAAAAACATTGATCTGTGTGTCTGTTTAGACTGTGTCTGTGTTTCTGTCTGTCTGTCTGTCTAGACTGTGTATATCTTGTGTGAATGTCTAGATTATGTCTGTGTGTCTGTCTTGTCTGTGTCTGTCTAGAGTCTGTGTATATCTTGTATGAATGTCTATACTATCTGTGTCTGTCTAGACTTTGTGTATATTTTGCATGAATGTCTAGTCTATATCTGTCTGTCTGTCTAGACAATATATTTGTGTCAGTCTAGACTATGTCTGTGTGTGTATCTTGTATGACTGCCTAGACTATGTTTGTGTCTGTCCAGACTGCATCTTTCTGTGTCTGTCTAGACTATGTCTGTGTGTATCTTATATGATTGTATGTATGTTTGATTATTTGCTTGGATTTTACAGTAGGTGAACCCATTGTGTCATTTTATGCCAAAGACGTTTTTGTTTTATTCATTTTTGATGGATACTCAATTTTTCAAACACATTTGTTTCTATTTAACCATAAATGGGACCCTAACAGGTACTACCACTCCAGATCAGAGTGGACATGGGAGTAATAGTGATGAAGGAGTGCTCCACATTCCCTAGATCATCAGAATTGGAACTTCACCATCAGATAGAGATTACCATCATACCTAGGACTCTTGGCCACTGCCTTCTAGCACATATATGATAAAAAGGGTCAGGACTTGCCATAAAAGCAATAGAGTTGGAACAGTCATATAGGTGCTAGGGTTTAACGGGACCAACCAATTGATTGAAGGGAGCTTCTCTGACTGCTTGTCTAGTCTAAGTGAAGTGTTCCATGTCATGGTCTGCTCAGCCACATTATTCCATTCTTAAGTATCCCGGGTTGCCACTCACAGCCAACGTAACCCCATTGGGGGGATCTTACCCCTCTGCAGATGTGCAGTTTGTATATTCTAAAGCCCCAGCTGACAGGCTATAAAAAATACTCTATAAAAAATTAATAAATCCTCAGTGCTGTAAAAATTAACAGCAGAAAATGATTTACCATTATTTGGATTATTTGGACTATTGTCATCATTTTCATCTTCACCGAAACTGTTGTATGTCCACCTGCCCCATATCACCCAGACCATCCAAGTAAGAAGGACAACATACACAGGAAACTGCTGGAGAAGCAAGGATGAAATCATAAGTGACATCCTCCTGTGGTAGCCAGAAAATTGGCATGCCCATATGGACCGGCCAGCAAAGACGTATATTGACCAGCTCTGTGTGGATACTGTATAGAAGACCTCTCGATAACAATAATTGATAGGGATGGCTGGAGAGAGATTGTCATGGATAGTCATGCTAATAGCGTGACATGATGATGATGAAAAAGAAATGATGTGTTTGTTCTATTATCAAGATTAAAATTGGTAGATTTATATGTAATGAAATAGCAAGTCATTGTTTCTGGCTTAAATAGCTCCTCTTGATTTTTGTTTCATTTCATGGAAATTCCACGGGTCCTACTAGTCTTGAAATAACTGTTTACACACTTCATATAAAATCCAGCAAATTAGTTATAAATCCTTCAGAGTGCTATAATAATGAGAATCTAATGTATATGATACATACATATTATATATAATAACATATATAATATTCTTAAACAAGTTCACATTAATTTCTTTATTTCTCTAAATGTACATGCATCAACCCTGTAAATTCCAATGCTACTCCAATTCCATACTGTAATCTCTTCCTCACCTGTTAGAAATATTATCTTTTGTTTTTCTTGCTATATTTTCTTGCCATTTCCCAAGATCTAAAGCAATTCCTTTCATTACCATTTTGGTCTTGGCCCAAAATTAGCAGTTTTCAAACTCTTCCTTCTTTGCTCATCTTTATTTCTTTGCAGCTGATAAGATGATTACAAGTTTCTATCTACAGCTTAACAAATCACTTGCCGCTTGTAAGATTGAATTTTTTATCAATTGCTTATTTGCCATAATTTAATTAATCCTGGAGATTAAGGATTCTTTTCTTTTTTTTTCTTTTTTTGGATGGGGGGGGGGACATGTGATACACGATCAGTCATGAAAGGAATCCTAACTAATTTGTAACAAGGAAACTACTAAAAATTATTTCATAACAATTTGATTACATTTTGATACTGCTCTAAAAGGAATTAGGTTTCTTAATTTAATAGCATATCAACTTCCAGGGGTTATTTAATGCCAAAACCATCCTTGTAGAAGAACAGTAGTAGTACTATTTAACCCAGAGCTCGGAGGATGAGGAGTTTCATACTTTTCCCAAGACTATTAGTTCAATATTGAATGTAATAGTCAGTTCAACAATCAACACATGCATAAATACACTATTACTCATAAATTATGAGATCAATTGAATAATCAAAATATGAATAAATATACTGTATTGCTAATAAATTATGAGATCAATTGAATAATCATGAATAAATACACAGTATTGCTCATAAATATCAATTGAATAATTTGTTTATAAAAGTTAATTTTCTTCTAAAACCCCCAAGTCCCTTGCTGTCTGATGCAGTGTTGCCAATTTAATCTTTTAAATGTTCTGACAATGAAATTCACATAAAAAAGTCACCATTATTTTTTTACATCTTGATATCCCATAAAATTTAGTAATAAAAACCACTCGATTAGCAAATCTGTAGCAGAAGTAGAATAGACATTATACTCATACCAGTCACTTTGTTCTAATCTCTTAGAACTCATCTAAACAAACCAAATAAATTGTTATTATTTCTCTGGATTTTTGAGATGAGGTTTGATAATTTGTATTATTTGTATTATTCAGACTATTGTCATCTGTATAACGTTTTGGCCAATGTGCCCTCCGGCCTTCTTCAGGTATTTCTTGTCGGACACGAAAAGAACGTTCCCAATAATGAGAGGAAGGTTCCTGAGTCCAACAAGAAATACCTATAGAAGGCCAGAGGGCACATTGGCCGAAATATTGTACAGATAACAATAAAGATGAGGACAATAATCCAAATGATACTCAATTGTTATTGTATAATTTTTATTTTGTGTCAAGGGGTTGTAAATGGTAGTCACTATATACTTCTCTTATGGTGAAACAGCTTTTAAGCTAATTAATTAATCAGCTAATCTCGTCCCTCTTCTGCGCTTCATTCAGGTTCAAGCAACAACAACAATAATAGATTTATATGATCTACTCACAACATTTATTAGGTTGTGTTTTGAATTCTAATCCTAATTAAAATCTATTATTTTAACCGTTTTTCTAACACTTTATAAAGGACATCACCATAACAAAACAATATTAAAAATAAAATTGTTTCATTATAAAGAAAGGTTCATAAGAAAACTTACAGCAAAACATGTCAATTTCATTTACTGTATTGTCTTTCTATTCACAAACCATTTTATTTTATTATGTACTTATATATATACTAGCTAAAGTACCCGGTCCATGACCGGACTAAAATGAAATTTGGATCACCAGGGAGTGAGAGAGAAAGTGGAAGACAGTAGTTAGAGAGGGGGTAAGAGGAAAATAATTCTTGAAACTAAAATCATTGAGAATTTGTATATTTCAGGATTTGTATTTTCTGTTTTATAGTTTAAAATTATTTCATATTATTATACAACAAATTGAAAGTATTCGTTTGTATATTTGTTTGTTATTGTTTTAAATTTTTTGTACATGACAACAATTCACATTTAGTTCTTAATTGCATGTTGAGTTTAAAAAGAAGCTGAGAATCGAAAATTTAAATTCTTCGTATTGCAATATCTATTTTTGCTAAAACCTAAGATAGTATTATAGGGACCACCAATTTATCAGTTTAGGCCATCTTGAATAAAACGGAAATATTTTGTTATTATTTATAATTAATTGATTTTTCATAGAATTTAAAAAAACTCTTATCGTAACTTGTTTTTAGCTACGTTAATTTTCAGTTGATTTAACAGTGCAAAAATGAAAACATTGTTTTTCAATCATAATTTTCATTATTTCCGTAAGCTGAAAAAAAGTTAAAGAATCATCAGGAGTTTATTTAATGTTTTTTCTTTCAAATGGAAAAAATTTTTTCAAGAAAATATTAATTTTTCTGCAAGTTTCATAGTGTTAAATATAGGGGGGGGGGGGTAAATTTCACAGGGTAAAATTGGTGGTACCTAGTATTTTAAAAACATTGTTTAAAAACGTTTTGGTGGACCTGATTATCTGGACCCCCCCCCATCTATTTTTTTCCCTTCAGTTGATTATTATCGATTACACACCAATCTATCAGATTAAAAAAAAAAATTCTTAAAAGTTCTTTATTATTTGAGTATTCACGGGTGCTCATTTCCTCGTATAAGTTTATAGTAAATTGATCCCCCATATCGGAACCGCTTGAACGGAACCCAAATTATTTATTTATTTTCCCATTAAACTACCCCCCCAACCCTAACCCCTAGCCCCCCCCCCCAGTTAAAATTAAGTTTTATTACAAAATTTATATTAATTACAAAACATCAATTTTCATAAAAGTTCAAATGTCACCTATGAAATCTCTATTTAAACATGCCAATTTTTCAGAACTGAAAAGTTGCACTATAAACTCAGCAATGTTTATTGACTTCACAATAAAGAGTAAAATCATAAAACTTAAAATTTAATTTGTAAGGCAAATTCTGAGGAATATTTTAAATTGTATTTTGAATAATAATTTAAATGTTGGTTGTTAGTTGTTTTGTTTTATCAACTTTTCGGGTAATTTACTAACGAATCATGTCATTTTGATAAACAAAGCGCTTACAATTTTTCGTACTTACATATAATTTTTTTTTTAAATGTTCCAATAACTGGATATTGTCAGATAAACTTGAAATAAATTTTGTCTTACAAATAATTGACTACTTATTTCCAGTCGGGCCTTCGACTAAAGATAAAACACCGGATTTTGTCCATATTAGTAACCTTTGTTTTTGTTTTTTTTATCGTGGTTTGAGAAAATAATAAGTTAACGAACCAAAAGAAAAACAGTTTCTAAGGAAATTCGTCAATCTTATTGTTATTTTTAACCCTTTAAAACTCTAACAATAAAAATTAAATAAATAAATTAAAGAATTAAAAGTCATTTTATTCGAATGAAAATCTTAGTTTAATTTATACAAATATGTAACCGTACTTACGACGTAAACTGATTTTCATGATACTGTTATTTACGGATTAAAATATTTTTTTAATAATGTAACCGTAAAGCGTGCATTTTGATTTTCTACAATTTTTATGCATTACAAAAATTAAAATTAAAATGAGTGTACTGTACAATTTAAGAATATGGACAAACTCGCTGTAAAAAATAATTTAATCTATAAAAACACATACAAATTACATATTCAGAAAGACTAAGAGATTCCGAACTGCCGTATTCGTATTATCGCCTATACGTAGTATTTTTTTTTTTTTAACTCGCTGTAAAAAAAAAATAAATCTATAAAAACACATACAAATTACATATTCAGAAAGACTATTTCATCTTATTACTAAAGATATAAATATTTTAAAGATTAAAATCCTAAATAGGTAAGAGATTCCGATCTGACTGTTATAGACTGCACTGCTTGTATCGCAATAATCATAGGCAGCGTAGCTATCCGAAGCCATTTTTTAATTTTTTAACTCGCTGTAAAAAATGATTTAATTAATAAAAACTCACACAAATTACATATTTTGAAAGAGTATTTTCTTATCTTTCTAACGATATAAAAATTATTAAAGACTGGACCATAAATAGGCCATAAATTCGGAACTGAACGGCTTAGACTGCAAAATTAATTCATTAAAATCAAAACTTCGCTGCTGTTATCGCTTTAACAATAAGCAGGCAGAGACAATATTTTATTATCAGGAGGGGCTGATATATGGACAGTTCCACAAATTGGGTGATTTTGGATTAATTAATCGATTAAATCCCTTAATCAATAAAAATCAATAACCAAATTTGGAATTTTTCTTAGTTAGAACGATATCAATGTGTATGCAAGATTTTGAATCTGAGTGACCTCCCGTTTTTTTGTTTTACGTCGACACGTACATACCAAAATCTCTGTTTTATATATTAGATATATATATATATATATATATATATATATATATATATATGAATAAAATAAAAGATTAATAAAACTCCAACAAAATGTGAAGAAATATACTGGATAGGTGAATAACGAACACAAACAATCAGTTCAATTGATATTTTATCTCTGTTAATTTCAGGAACTTCAGTAAATCATTCTGATGATATTTCTGGAATTAACAGAGATGAAATATTAATTAAACTGATTGTGTTCATTATTCACCTTTCCAATATATTTCCTCAGACACACACACACATATATATATATATATATCATAGTGTACAATACATTTAAGGTGCCATTGTTAACATTGGTTTCTGAGCTGCATGTTAGCCACCCTTCTTCAAAACACTGCGCCTGTTAATAGCACTTTATTTTCAAGTCTCCAATACTAAAAAGGACTACCAATATATATATATATATATATATATATATATATATATATATATATATATATATATATATATATATAGAGATAGAGATAGAGATAGAGATAGAGAGAGAGAGAGAGAGAGTGTGTGTGTGTGTGTGTGTGTACTAGATTCAGTCAAAGTACAAACTTTTGTCATAACCATTTTTTTTATTGTCAGAACAACCCCGAAAAAAGTGTTCCCCTCAACAGATACCTCTCATATGACTGAAATTTAACTGAGTCAACACATACACTCTCAAGACAAACAGAAGAGAAAAAATAAAACGGTCATAGAAATATTTTCTGACCCATCAGGCACAAATCTGTTCCTCTATATAAAGAAAAGCTGATTTGGCCCAGCAGTCAGAAATGACCCATACAGCAGTCGCAGCAGAGAGAACATGTCAAACAAGCAGATCAACCATCCATTATGGTTGGCATGTCAGGCCACCAGCAAACTCAACTTAAATGTGGATTTTTGATATGGTCCTTCTCTGGCATGCAGCAATATCCCTCAACAAACAAACAACAGGCTGAACATAAACAATAATAAAAATGATTTTTTTTTTCTAATGCCTCCATTCTTGTGTTATATCTCTCTCTTTTCTGGTTAGTGAACATATGTATTGTAAGCTTCATTTTTATTATTATACTCCTGGCTGTAGAATAATCATACTATGTTCCAATTACCATCGAATTAGTAAGACAAGGCAACAAAACGCCGTAACTTAATACGGATCTAAGCATGTTGCAATCCTACTGCAGAATGCCAGAGTATTTATGAAGCATCATTACATCATGGAAATCAAGCAGCTAATCAGGACTCAAGGAATGGAAAAAAAACCAAATACATGAATTGACTATTCTTGAGTTCCATAAGTACCATCTTTCTTGATCACTGATTAAGTTGTGCTTAGTCAGTTACTGTTGGAGTTGTTGCTGGTTGCCTCTCTGCAGAGGTGCAGTCGGTGTATTCTTCTGCTCCAGCTGATGGAGTCGGCCTGAAAAATGAACATCAAATAAAATGGGGTAAATGAATTTAACACTGAGTTAACCAACATTTTGCATTAATGGCTTTAGAGCCCTGTCTGAGAATAAGCAGCACTGCACTCTTTCTAAAATGGGTAAGTGCCTCATTTATGAAAAAAGCCATTTTACAATGGGACCACTGTATGTAGCAGGTAATTCAGTGATACAAGTAAACAAAATTTTAAAAACCTTTCATTTTGACTTTACATTCTGACAAAGAATTTCTAGCATTTTAAATGGATACAGTCCTGAAATTCTAGCAACACAATAATTGCTTGCACAGATTTTGAGAAACAATAATTCAAAACATTCTGTTCTTAACAGTTTCAAGTGAACATCAGCAAAAATAACCCATTTCAGTGAAATTCTCAATGGTTAACAATATTCCCAGCTCTCATACATGATATCAGTTTTTTTTAAATTTCCTGCTATTAAGGTGAAGTCATTTTTAGATGTTTACTTTGTGTGTGTGCATATATATTTATATATAAATCTATGCATGTAAATATGCACAGATTGCAGAAACAGGTTTATCTTTCTCTATCAAATGGTATATTTTTCTGCATTCTTCAATGTCCATTTTATCATGGTAATTCCAACCATATATGTTTCACATTATCAGAACACTTAATATTTCTCTCTTTTTTTATTCTTTTTGTCTTGAACACTATGTCACTCTTCTAATAAATGTTTATGGCATTTTATATCATAAACATAGGTAGGGGGGGATTATCAATTATATAACATTACCATTATGTTTGATAATATCAAGGTTGAACATTGTGGTAACAAATTTATTTGTATTTGTTTAATAATGTATTGATTGTTTTTATTTTCAAAACTATTTATTTATTAAATTCATGACAGTTGTTTTGAATTAAAATAAAATGAAAATACCAACAAAAAAAAGAAGATATTTTAAGGGTGGGGTGGGGGGTTTAAAATATTTACATTTATTTGTTGATAAAAAACCTGGGGGTAGCTTACCCCCAGGTTATTAACACCTTTAAAACCACTAAAAAAAATTATTTGTAGATAAAAACACCTTTAAACAACTAAAAAAAATATTTTAAAGACGGGGGGGGGGTAGAATATTTACATTTACTCGTGAAGAAAAGCCTGGTGGGGGGAGGGGGTAAAATATCACTTTCATATCGCATTAAGTTTTCAGGATAAAAGCCTTCAAACAGATAGGGATTTCTTAAGTAGCACTGGTCGGATTTTCAGCAGGCACCACTTAGCATTTCTTAGGGCAGGATGCATTTATGCGATATGCACCCAACTTTTATCTGGTTTTACTTTACTATATAAGGTAATCATGTTTTATCCAAGTGTTCTTTTATCCTTTTGGTTATCATGGGATTCACATTTGCATTAATGCATCTGTGTAATCACTAACTTGAGACGCTTGTGGAAGGAAGCCCCACCCCCACCCATGGAGTAACGGCTAATGTGTTGGACTGACATCGTATTAAATGAGTTTGAACTCTAGTTTCACTATTATGTTCACTTTCGGACTAATACCCTTAGGAAAGGTATGAGCCCCTTCATCCCTCCAACTATGGGTTAAACAGTACAAAATTTCTGCTGTTCCTAACACTTACAAGAGAATATCATTAATCAAAACTCACCTGAGTAAATCTTTATTTGAATAAATCATTGGTAGTACAAGTGTTAAAATTCCCACCTTTAAAACAGGAAAGGATTTCATTTCTCAATTATCCAATCATTATTTGAAGCCTTCACTTTTCATGTGTGTATATCATATTATCATATAGTACCTAAATAATGAGGATGGAATAATCTGTTTTCCCTATAAATAATGTCTGACAAAACCCAGAAGGGAGAAACAATGAGATTTTACAGAACTTGTTAATTCAACCGAGCAATTGCTTTTTAAACCCTTTTTCCCTATCTTTAATGCACATTGTGTTTCTTCCTATTATTTCTCTGTTAACTCATATACTTTATTTACAGTGTATATATCTTAATATCATTGGTGATAGAGCATATATACATCTAGATTTTAATAGTGTAAACACAGAATTAACAGTACTTGAAGAATGTCAGTTTCTTGCTAATATAATCATCAGACCAAGAGCATTATTAGGAATATAGCAAACAATGTAACTATATTATAAATCATTATTATATATATATATATATATATATATATATATATATATATATAAGAAAATTTTATTATTCGTTATATTTTTGAAAGGCAAGTCGCGATCCATGCATGCGAAGATGTCATGACGCAACTCGAAGAAATGCAAAAGACGAGAAAAAGTATTAATGGACTGATTATTTTTAAGAGAACAAAGGGAACAAAGTGGGAATGATAACTAAATATAACGCTGATCAAATACAGTTACATAACTAAAAAGATTTTCATCTCCTGTTACATATAAAAACATCCATCATTTTCTTCACCCCGAGATACATCCTGATGAAGGTTCAATGAAACCGAAATGTTTAAACATCGATAATTAAATTCATCCCATTTTCGGAACACTTGTTTTTTCAAATTTTCTTTATATTGTCAGATTTATTTTCCATATTTACTCCCATATATATATATATATATATGGATAAAATAAAAGATGACTAATTGTTGTCACTTCAAATTAAGCATAACCCAAACAACTATTATGTCAACTGGAGTTTCCTTTGACAGACAATCAAATGGTCATTTTGGATATTTGCAATGAACTAGGTATGTGCACATTTAACATTTTTTAGTTTTAAAACAAATAAATACGAAAAATCACTTTTAATGTAATTTTCAGCACTTTATTCAAATTTTAAAATATTTAATTTTAAAAAAAAATTGAAAAAAGATGTTTTTTATCAATCGAGATTTTAAGGGGGTATCAACTTTTGACCATTTGAGATTTTATTTAATATATTATATATATATATATATATATATATATATGATCAAATCAAAGATTACAGGTACTTGTGGTGCAATGGTTATTGTCTTAGGAGATGTACATGGTACCATGAGTTCAAATCTTAGATTAAGCTGTTTGCATTTCACATAGCGCTAATATCCTTGGAAAAGGTATGAATCCAAATATTCTCCCTCCAGCTATGGGTAAGTAGTAGAGCAGACTGTGTTCTTTAACCTGGTATGCCAACTGGTTTAGGAGAAGGAAAACTCTGAAACCTGTCAAACCCATTAAACTCCATTTAAAAACCCTGGGAATTTGGGAATTGTGGTTAAATTTCACCTGCTTCAATTCAGCTCAGTTGGGAAAGGCATAAACCTGATGAGACAGGGAACAGGGAAAAATAAACATTCCTTTGTTCTTTAACTTGGTATGCCAATTGGTTTAGGAGAAGGAAAACTTTGAATTCAAACCCGTTAAACTCTACTAAAAAACTCTGGGAATTGTGGCTAAATTTCCCTGCTTCACTTCAGTTCACACATGCTCTTGGGAAAGGCATGAAACTGATGAGACAGAGCACAGGATAAAATAAACATTCTTTTTCAATAAGTGGTCATAATTGACCATAATTCCCAAATTTCATGCCGATTCGAAAATTTGAGAATTGTGCTCAAATTTCTCCTACCTCTATTTAGTTCACACATGCTCTTGGGAAAACCATAAACCTACTTCTCCCTGTTTTTTGTCTCATCATGAGATATCACATCAACATTTTTACTCCAATCAAAAGAATTTCCTCATACACCAACCATTATAGTACAATGATGTCAATATATTACACAGCTAGATGACATGATAAATGCAGTAAATCTTTTAGAGCTAATTCTAGCAGCTCAGCCTTGTCAGTGCTTATCATTTCAAACCTTCAGATATTCTTGATTCTTGGCAGTTCCGCTTGTGAAGCATTATCTCTTTTATCCAATTCTTCAGATAATGAGGAGCTTTGTTTTGGTAAAGAATGGATTTTTTCTTTGTTTAAAGATCTGAGGAAATATTATGAATAGCGAATATTTCATTAAAAATAAAAATGAGTTTCATTTGACAATGAATTCTCAATACAAAGTCTAAAAATTAAGTAAATAGACATTTAACAAAACAAAAAGTGAGAAAAAGAACAATGAAAATATAGTTTACTACTTTATGAAAATTGACATGTAGTAGAGTGAGGGTTCATATATTTTCTATGAATACTACATTATGAAAATTGACATGTAGTGGTGTGTAGGTACAGATATTTTCTATGAATACTACTTTATGAAAATTGACATGTAGTGGAGTGGGGTTCATATATTTTCTATGAATACTACTTTATAAAAATTGGCCCCCATATCAGAGATTTGGTATGTGTGTGTGTGGGGGGTGGGGGTGTATCATATATTAGGGGAGGGCATGATACTCTAGCACTGGCTTTTGGTGTGACCCTCTAATCTTAGGGCTAAAATGTAGGCCTTAGAAAGTCACATGATACATCAGTGTATATATGGTAAATTTGCCAATGTTCAAATCATGAATAAAGTAAAAACAAGTTGTGTATCATTAAATAGAAGTAATTATCCAATCAAATGTTTTGAGGAAAATATTTGTCCAATACTAAAATCCAATATTATTTTAAAGTTGATTTTGTGTATAGGTCAATTTTTCCTTATTGTCATCAGGTCATGCTGATAGCATGGATTTATATGGCTCTCTCTTGCCATCACTCCTGGGAGGTCCTCTGCACGACATCCAGAATCCACACATAACTGACTGATGTTAATTTTGCTGATTGGCCAACATTGGTGCGTCCATGTGTAGGTGTCCACAAGAGAATGTCATTTATGAGTTTCTCTTTGTTTGTCCAGCATGCATTGTTCATCTTACTTGAAAAATCCTAGACAAGACTGCTTGCATTTCACATAGTGCTAATACTTTTGGGAAAGGTATGAATTTATATATTCTCCTTCCAGCTATGGGCAAAATAGTAAGGCAGACTGGGATCTTTAAACTTGGACAGGTAACCAGTCTAAGAGAAGGAAACTGAATTTGAAAAACCTGAGGTCAGTCGTTGATTGGGTTTGTAGCATTCATTGTGCACCAATTCTTTCCTATTGGCTGTGCCAAAAAGTGCAGATGGTCCAACACAAGCCTTCACCACTATGAACAAAACACTGTGTAGGGTTGTTCATTAGATGAACCCTCATATGTCAAAATCAACGAGAGTCTATTTTTTTTCATTTTCAGTGCAAAGTGAAATGCAAATAGCCTTGTCCAGGATTTGATGTCAGGTCACAAACTCCATTTCCCATGACAATAACCATTATGCTGAGCACACTTTTATGTAGCCTTATTCCAGATTAGACTAGTAAATAAGAACAGTCTTAGTGGAAAAAGATTTGCTCTTTTCTCTCTGGTGCCAGTGGTGAGGTTTTGAGCCGAGACAAAAACAGCATTTTGAATGCCACTTTTCTCGGCAACCGTTTGGTTTGGTTTCTTTGTTTAATGGCATATCCAGTTGAAATGAGTGGATTATTTAAAGCCAAAGAAGAACAGTAATGGTACTATTTAATCCATAGCAGGGGTGGGTGGGTGAAGAGGTGGTTCACACCTTTCCCCAAAGTATTAGTCCAAAATTGAATGTAATAGGGCTCCCCATTAATAAAACAATCTTCCTAACTATTTTGGGCACCTTCTTATATGGTGTTATGGTTAGGAAGCAAGATTAGCAGACCATTGTGAGTTTGATTCTCATCAGGTGCTCCATACTTCTGGCCTTGTGCCGCAACTAAGTTAAGCTTAGTAAATAGCCTACTCTTCCTAACTGTATTTTTCCACCATTTTGACTTTTTACTGTACAAATCTAAGCTTAGTCAATATCTAGATTGTAATTGGAGTATTAGATTCTGAAGAATACAAATTCAGTTTGCAAACTATTTTCTATTTATGATTTACTTAGAAATTGCATCATCATTAAGTGCAGTGCAGAATCTATTGAACTGATATTTAATTTGAGGAAATTGGGCAGAATAGATAAAACTTATTTATTCCATCAACTGAAAAATTGTTTAAGTATTTTTATCCAATCAAAATACTTCTGATAAATTATTTTTTATTTCTTTTGTTATTGTTGTTGTTTTGAGACAATAAGATTATATGAAGAGAATCTCTTCAAAATAGATATAGCCAATCATATTGTTCAGAATACTTTAACTGGGCAAACTTAATTAGTGATTAAATAAATACAAAGAATATATAAATATATAATGTGATGAATGAAGAGAGTGAAATTGATAAATGTTTATTTTCTATTATTGATTAAGAGGGATATATTTTAGTTTTAATTGAAGAATTATGTACAAAGTGATTTTCTATTGTTAAACATAATGGGGTAATATTTAATTCTTAAAATGTTCAATTTCTTCCTTATATATATTTGACCAATTAATATGTTATTTATAAATATAGCAAACTACATTCTATATATATATATATATATATATATATAATGTAATTTGCTATATTTATAAATAACATATTTAATATCTATGAGAGACCATTTATATATAAGTTAGATGGCAGAGACAATGCTGCTCTCGACTGCCTGTTTCTCACCTATGTGATTATCTAATCTGAACTAGCGGTCACCAAGCACTGTTGACCATATCTATACTATATATGTATATATATATATGTATGTATGTAAGGTTTAGTAAAATTGAATTTGCTGGATTTTGTGGTAATTCTTTTTTTAGTAAGGAAGAGTGTATGTCTTTTTAGTATTTTTTATAGATAATAGGTACAGGGACAAAAAATATTCTGTATTAGTTATTAAATTTGAGATAAAATACCCTTGACAATTTATTAATTTTTCACATTTTTCAAAGCCCCTGTTCTTATCAGCCCCAAAATTATTAGCTTTTCCATCATGTTAAAAGAACACTGTAACAGTTGAAAATTAGTTAACAAACTCGACACATGGTTTATAACCGACAACAGATGAAGACAACCTTCACAGGCCAGATCCACCAACCATAAGTCAGAAATAAAATTTATCTGCAACAGATGAAAATAACTTCTAATCAAAAACAAGAATTGTTTGATACACTGACCCAAAGAAATAATCGGAAGAGACAAAACGAGAAAATTGGAGAATTCTCTTGTGAAAATTCTCAAATTTCAACAAATATTCAAATGAAGATATTTTTGGTCCTTTTTGTTTCCTCAAATAAAATCTATATCAGAATTTTCTCCCATCTTTCTTGATAATAAACACAAAAAGAAATTGTTGATAAAATTAATATTCATACAAGTTTTCGGCAATTTATTTTTTTTACAGGCATTACAAAAATTGTTCAAAGTTCAATGTTTTTATCCTATTTTAAAATACATTTTAAAACATAATTAAATATGTATAGGATTAGCTACCTCCACCTTTATACCATCAAATAATGGATGCATCTGTCAAATAGCTGTTAAACAGATGAGATGAGGAGTTAGTATGTATATATATATGAATAAATATACTGTGATGAAGCCATTGACCTGTGTCTTATTCACTTTACATATCTCTTACTTCTCTTTATATGTGAGTAAATTGGCTGCCTTACCCACAACAGAAAAAATACTAAAAAAAATTATCAAATTTTTTACTTAGTTTTGCTAAGATAATTTGTCCCTAAAAATGACTAAAGGTTCTTAATAAAAAAAAATTGCTTATTCTGCAAATTTAAAATCTTTACATTGTCATTGGATAAATACTTGAAGGATAAAAAAAAAATCAAATTTTTATTTCCAAATCCTGCAAGTTTAGCATCTCACAGTCCAGTGTGGTTAGTCACCTTCACAATCTCAGCAAAAAACATCTGGAACTGCCAAGTTGTGCCACACATTATTGACAAACTTTTGATGAAGCCTAGTATTTTACGTAAGTTAAGGTAGGTACGTATTTATCCAACCTATTCATGATTACAACATAATAGGATGCCTTAAAGTTAAAGAAAGGTATATGTAATGGTTAGAGGCATAAGAAACGGACTTGTAAATCCTGGACGAGGCTGTTTGTAGTTCACACTAAAACCCTTGGGAAAAGTATGAATCCAACTACTCTCTTGCTATAGGTAACTAGTAGGGTAGACTGGGCTCTTTAAGCTTGGTTAGGCAACCAGTCTGGGAAAAGGAAACTCAATTCAAACCTGTTAAATTCTACTTAAGAAATTGACCTTGTCTCACATTCTGCTCATGCGTAGGAGTTGGTGTGTGTGTGTGTGTGTGTGTGTGTGTGTGTGTATATATATGTAAATATTGAATTTAAAATTGAATATTAAAATATCTTCAAAAAAATTCAGTGGGTTGTCACAACCCACTGAATTTTTTTCTATCTATATCATGAGTACTCAAGTGAAATATTTTCAAAGAGACAGAATAGTACCTACTTTCTTTATGATGAAGTCCAAATGAATCCAGCTATTTAATTCTTAACACTGCAATGACCTAATGGTGGCTAAACATATATATAAATCTATTGCTTGTAGGCTATTAACAAACTGAGGCAATTTACCAATCTTTAATAAGATCTAACATGATTGAGGAGGCTCTAAGAAAGAGTGGTTATCTTGTCCAACTTAAATGCAACAGTCAAAAGAGTAATAAAAGGCACAATAGAAAGAGAAATTATTTACTCCCTGCATTGTTCATAGCTAATGTGTGAAGATAAACATTGTGAGAAAGTTTGTTTTTTTTTGAGTTAGTCAATAAAGATTTTGCTAAGTCTTGCACTTTGAAGAAGCTGTTTACAGGAAAATAGCTTAGAAGGTCAGTAAGAACATGCAGAAGATAATCAACAGACAACGCTAAGGTTCTTAAAGCACAAAACATGCAAGCATGGATGTAACTGCTGTAATGATAAAACAAAAAATATTCCTTTGAACGCAGGTGTAAAACAAAAAATGTTGTATATAGAGGCATGATTAATATAAAAATGGGCAACCAAATGAAAGAAGGAAAAAATACACTGGATTAATGGACAAAAATTGAATTAAGAATTGTAATAATCACAAACTGAGTCATTTCTCTGACTTTTTGAGTTTAGTTTGGTTTACGGCATATCAACCTCAGTGGGTCATTTAATGCTGACTAAGTTTTGAAATAAATTCATTCTTAATAAACACTCAATTTTTTTTTTATAAACTTGTTTTTCTATTTAACCCATAGATGGGACCCTAATAGGTACTCCCACTCCGGGTCAAAGTGGACCTGATAGCAATGGGGATAAAGGGGTGCTTCACATTTCCAAGACCTCCGGAACTGAACCTCACCATCAGATAGAGTTTAACATCATTCCCAGGACATGTAGACCCTCAGCCATTGCCTTCTAGCACCTGTATGATAAAGAGGTTTGGAGCTTGCCATAAGGGCAATAGGTTCAAGGGCTTGATGTGACCAGCAGATTGATCAGGGGGGGCCTCTCTGACTGCCTGTCTAGTTCAAGTAAGGGCCACTGAATGTTTTAGATGGATAATTTGGATTAATATTTTATGTCTGTTGTCTTCTTCATAGTTGTATTATACCAGGTCCCTACTGATTGTATTTTGTCAGAATTTTGTAGATGGGGTTTGATAATTTGTACTAATGAGATTTTTCAGACTCTTGTCCTCATCTTTGTTATATACACACACAGAGTTTTAGCCAATGTGCCATTCGGCCTTCTTCTTGTTGAACTTGGGAACTTTCTCATCATAATTGGGAGCCTTGATAGAACTTTAAACTGAACCCTTTATTTAATCCATTGGTGTAGATTGTTCTCCTTCCTTGACTGGGTACAAGTGTTAAGCTATGTTAGGTTTTCTAGGTTATGATTGAACCTGAAAACTCTAGATGATTGTCTCTTAGAACTATTCTCAACATTTATATCTGTTTCACCAAGCGCATGTTGTAATCGTTAAAGTCAGGGGAGTTCAAATCCTGGACGTGTTAATTGCATTTCACTTAGTGCTAATATCCTTGGGAAAGGTATGAATCCTACTCTCCCTCCAGCTATGGATAAATAGTAGGGCAGACTGGGCTCTTTAACCTTGGTTAGGCAACCGGTCTAGGAGAAGGAAAACTCTGAAGTCAAACCTGTTAAACTCCGCTTAAGAAATTGACCATGTGTCACATCCTGCTTATGCGTAGGGGTTGGTAAATATATATATATGTTGCACCATGTGTTTGACAAGAAACTCCTGAAGAAGGGCAAATCATCCGAAATGTTGTATATATTACAATAAAGCTGAGGACAACAGTCTGAAAAATCTAAATAATACAAACTAAGTCTTATAGATAAAAAAATATAACACTATTAATAGAAAATAAAAAGGAAAACAGGTATGTACTCGTAAATGAAATGGCAGATAATAAAGAAAGCACAAGCATACATGGGATGGAAATCTATAGCTCAGTCAGTAAAGTGTCCAACAAGGAGCCACAAGGTTCTCTACAGGCGCTCACCAATATGGCCTATGAGTAGTACAGGGATCTATGCAGTAAAGTGAGGAGCTGATGTGAAGTGTGGCACTCCACCTCAGACACCAAAACAATCTCCTTTGTCTAGTGCTAGTTAAAAAGGGGATAGACTCCCTCTATGTCTGGCTGATACCGACTTTAGGCCACCCCGACAACTTATACCTGGAGGGATAAATACATATTCTAAACAGGATCAATGATAATTATCAATGATAATTATCAATGATAAGATGCAAACATTAATACAAATTTGTGTTATTTCATTTGGCCCTGGATTGACTTTGTTCAATACTTTTTTCACCACCTCAATAGAAAAGTTTACTATCTTAGGTATTGATCTTTTTGTTTTTCTTCCTAACTTTCTTTTTGGCACAAATTTTCTCAACACCAAACATGATAAAAAGGAAGAGATGGTTTGGTTTGTTTTATGGCATATCAACATTGGTGGGTCATTTAATGCCAATAAAGTTCTGAAATAAATTAATTCTTAATGGATACTCAATTTTTTTCATAAACTCATGTTTTCTATTTAACCCATAGATGGGACTCTAACAGGTACTACCACTCCAGGTCAGAGTGGGCCAGGGAGCAATGGTAATGAAGGCGTGCTCCATATTCCGCAAATTTCCAGAACTAGAACCTCACCATCAGATAGTGTTTAACGTCATTCCCAGGACATGTAAATCCTTAGCCAATACCTTCTAGCACTCATATGTTAAAAAGGGTTGGGGCTTGCCATAAGAGCAATAGAGTTGGGGCAATCATATAGGTTCTAGGACTTGACATATCTAGCCGATTAATCAGAGGGGGCCTCTCCAACAGCCCGTCCAAGTAAGGGCCAAAGTGGAGTATTGCAAGTCATGGACTGCTCAACCACTTGGGTTCTATCCTTAAGCATCATGGGTCACCATCCACAGCCAACAGGTGGGAGTCTTACCCCTCTGCAGAGGTGTAGTCAGTGCATTCTAATACCCCAGCTGACAGGACAGGGAAGAGATAGCCTCTCCAAGCATTGTCTAATGATTTGAGTCTCCCTGCATGAAACTCTGCATCATGGCTGAAAGAATTCAGAGTTAATACTTTACCAGAATTGCTGATAGGTACGTGACCTGTATCCCTAATGCACAAAAATCTAAAAGGATGCAGTAAAATCATATACATGCATCCCAATGTTTTTCTTTTTTCTTCCCTTACTATTTCAAGCTAACTGTAAATACATTTCAATAGTTTCTTAGAAATGAAATACACAGGATAGGATACAAGGTAGAAGTTAGAGGGCTTTATTTGTTTCCCCAGATTATAAATAAAAACCCTACAATTTATTAAGAAACTATATTTGGGACCCATAAATTTTCCCAGGGACTCATCCAAAGCAAATACACGTATGTGTATCCCAGCACACTCTAAATAAAAAAATATCATCATCACTGCTTGAATATTTTAGCTTTTATTATGGTTTTTTCTATAAATAATTTTCTGATTGCTGCATTTTTATACTCAGTTGTTGGGGAGTCCATCTATGTTTCCTAATAGATATATGTGATAGATGTTGGGAAACCTTGGTTGTATTGGAAGCATGGAAAAATATAAGATAAGGAATAATAACCAAAATTCAAAGTGATGAATTTGGTGTTGTTTTTAATCTTTAATTGTAAATTTTCTCTTCTTTGTGGTCACATGTCACTTGAATGTTATAAGAACATTTAAAATTAAAAGAAAAATTAAAACAGACATTCTACAAAACCCTTTGACAAAAGGTAGAGTGTTATCTGAAATATTAGGATTAATAAATTAGATCAAAAACAATATTGATCACTTTGAAATTCAATTATTATTCTTTATATTTTCCATGCTTCCAATACAACCAAAAACGTTTCCCAACATTTATAATTATATATATATAACTTAAGGTAGTGTGGGCACAGAATCAACAGCACCTGATTACTGACAGTTTCTAGCATATGTGATCTTCAGACAGCATATATATTTTATACATACATATATAAATGAATTTCTTAACAGGCACCTTGTCTTAAAGAAAAGTGGCTTACATGCTACTTGGAAACCAATGGTACCAATTGCACCTTAAATGTATTGTACACTATAATAGATAAATACAGCTTTTAAATACATAATCGGGTATATATATATATATATATATATAATATATATATAATATACACACACACACACACATACACACACTTATAATTCAAAGTTTAATGCTAAAAAATCAATAAAATATAGTGCGTATGTACAAAAAAGCAGATCTATATCCCTATATGTCTAAAGATTATTGAATTCAACTGAATATGTACATACATCATATGCAACCATAACCCAGTGTAAAATGCTTATCATAGTAATATATTTGAAATAATTTCTAGCCTAATTTGCTCTAAATGATAATTCTGAATATAACTGACAACTATGAAATGCTAATTCACTCCTCCCTAAGTAGAAGTATCAATATCATCATGGACAATATGAACCCAACTGTTTAATAGGTTGTCTATTAGATTTTAAATCCATCCAAACAAAATAACACGACTATTTATATATTTATTGATTATAACTTAAAGAGACATAAACAAATTAATTATTCATCTTGAAATTCAGATATGGAAATTTGAACACTATTTGTAAATTCAGGATACAAACTAAATAACAATTATGAAAGAAAAAAAAATTCTGAATGTAAAAATATTGAAGGTAAAGTTTACATTAGATTTTCTATTAACTAAGAATGTTTTTATTTGATTGGTGAGTTGGTTTTATGGCATGCCAACCCTTGTTGGGCTAATTAAGGCTAAAGTCATTTTTGTAACAATTATATGGTTTCAAATAGTTATTTCCATTAATTATTAGTGAAATAAATCACTAATTAGGATTGAGCCCTCTGTATTAGTGACCACCCCAAGTGGAGTTTAACAGGTTTGAATTCAGAGTTTTCCTTCTCCTAGACTGTAACCATTACACCATGCCTCCTATCTAATAAGTTGTTTGCACACAGTTATATAGTTTCAAGTAACTAATGATAATCACTTGTGAGTTATAGCTTCAGGTAACTATTTGTTGGTTAATGGGTTGGTTTTATGGTGTACCAACCCTTGTAGGGATATTTAATGCTAACATTTAATAAGCAATTATGTGGTTGGTTGGTTGTTGAATTTAATGTCATGAGTTATTTTATGCCAAAGATATTTTGTTTTATTCATTTTTGTGGGGTATTCACTTTTTTAAAACACATTTTTAAAAATTCATTTTTTAACTATCTAACCTATAAATGGGACCCTAACAGGTACTACTACTCAGGGTCAAAATAGACCTGAGAGTAATGGCAATAAAGGGGTACTCCACATTACCCACAGTTCCAGAATTGGAACTTCACTACTAGATGCAGTTTAACGTCATTTTATATATACTTGCCCACAGGAAAGTGGGCAGTTTTGGGCTGCTTTTATTTTGATTACCCTTTCTGTCATTTTATTTTTGTGTTGACTTTTGTTCATAAATTAAGTAATTTTTTCAGTCAGTATCTTTTCTTTATCAGTCATTCTCAACTCAAATGGCATGGGATGGTGTCTACTCTCCACTTGATCAGTTGGGCTTAGAATATGTATTTTCTTCAGGGGCTTAAAAAGGGTGTTCTGACTATGTCATGAAATTGCATCTATTGATAATGCTCCATATCTGGAGCCCTGGGAGTGTGGAGTCTTTATTGCCATTGCTACCAGGTCTATTCTGTCCAATAGTAGTAGATCTGTTTAAAAATTATTAGTATTAGATAGGAATACTTGAAACCATATAAAAGTAAAAAAGTAAAGTCGTCAGGATAAAGTCGCCTAAAGTTGGTATCAGCCAATCAGTGAGGGAGTCTATCGCCTTTTCACTAGCACTAGATAAAGGAGATGGATTTTGCATCTAAGGTAAAGCGCCACACCTACCATCAACTCCTTACTTTACTGCACAGATCCTTGTGCTACTCATACGCTGAGTTGGCAAGGGCCAGTATCAAACTAGGAACCTTGTGGTTTCTAGCCAAATGCTCTACCAACTGAGCTAACTTGGATGCAAATAAATTATTGATATTATTAAATAGGAATAGCTATTTGGAACTATATTGCACACAAGTAGTCATAAGATGAAAACAAACATGAAATATGTTTATAAATATGAACATGAACTCAAAATATTTATTTTCTCATCAGCAGAATCACTTTGCACCGATCCCACCACTTCAGGGCAGTGAAATCCAAGATGGCACACACCGTACAGTAAAGTGTTTTTGTGCTCACCCTGTAGAATTTAAAATTGCTGTTTGTGGAATTACACATCTACTTCTGTAATGTGATATGCTGTTAGGTACACGTCCTGCATCTCCGACACACAAAAATCTAAAAGGACACAATAAAATCATATCCATGCAGCCCAGTGTTTTTCTTTTTTCTTCCCTCACCATTTCAAGCTAACTGTAAATACATTTTAATAGTTTCTTAGAAATGAATTACACAGGATAGGTTACAAGGTAGGAGTTAGGTGGCTTTAGTTGGGACCCATAAATTTTCTTGAGGACTCATTCAAAGCAAATATGTGCAGCCCATGATGCACTAAATCAAAAAGCTATCAGCATCACTGGTAATGTTAATCTTATATGTAATTTTATCTGTCTTACTCCCACTTTCCTGCAGACAAGTATATATAAAATGTAAGAGCCCATCCTATTTAGTCTCCTGAAGAAGGTGTGTCTTGAACACTGAAACTGCAGTAGAGAGAACAACTTTTTCTACAACTATTAAAGGTCTATGTTTTATGAAATATATAATTGAGCTCTTTTTGGATTAACTACACATTCTACTACAGTTAAAATGCTTGAATAGCAGTTGAACTATATATATATATATATATATATATATACACACACATATATATAGCAACCATGATTTCCAATTTTTTCTCTCTCCTGAATAACCAAATTTTTTTTTTCATTCATCGCATTACTATTTAATATTCTGGTCTTTACAGAATTCTCTTCCCAAGGAAAATAAACAAACAAAAAACAATGAAAGAAAAAGAAGAAAAAAAGACCAACAAACTATTCCTTGGAAGACTGCAAGAGAACATGTCTTTATTCAGAAAGCTAAAAAAAATATATCTGGGTGAATAAAATTATGAAATAGCTAGAGATTGTGGAATAAAAATGGTAAATATCTATTAATAATAAAGATTCAGTCTCTTTTTGTCTGTAACCGAAACTATGTCACTGCTTACATCACTCATATGAAGAATTAAATAAATTTATCAATGAGTATTTAATTTATAGTCAGTATCATTACTACATGAAAAAATTTAAATTCTATGAAAAATCAATTGTCAAATTTTCACAAAAATTTTGATACTTACTTAACTTTTAGATGTATTTATGTTTGAATAAGTTTCTTCCTAAAATATATTTGGGGAAATATTTTTTTATTGGGTAGACCCTCCCCTCCATCTAATTTTTTGAAATCCAAATGAAATATATTTTACTCATACGATTTTAAAATTTTCCTCTAAAGAGTCTGAATAATTAAATCAGAAATGTCTAGAAACGTTTTTAGGAGATCCCCACTGTCGTAAAACAAAACAATTATCTCAGAGGAGTGAATATGATGCTTTTTAAGTAATTAATTTTTAAAAAAGTATTACACATTTAATTTTATCTATTTAATTTTCCCAACCCCTCAAGTAACATCTTTCCAGAGGGCGTTTTTTTTTTTTTTTTTTTTTTCCTAATTTTATTTAATAAACTTAATATTGAAAAGGAAAAGAAAATTCTCATCAATTTTTACTTACTGTACTCAATGATCTCTCAAACCAACCAAATATTAACATATTCATCATAAAATGACAATAAAATGGTATCCTTCTTATTTTTATTACATTCTATGAATTCATTATACCATTTCATAGCTAATCTATCCATTTGGCTACTACTTTAAGTAAAACTCCCAGACATTATGAGTGTATTTAATGTGTAGAATATGATACGTTGTTAACTTATTTGTTGCTACATAATCATTTGTCTATTTAGAGTTGCATATTAATTTAGCAGCATAAAAACTGACAAAGCAGATCTTTTCAGGAATATTATATTCAGAAAGTAATTACTGTCTCAAGTCAAAACATGTGAACACTTCATTAGCAGAGTTTCATACAGTAGCCAATAAATGGTGAATGTGTATCAAGTTACATTTAAGGTGTATCATCCCAAATATGCTATCATCATAAAGTAAAATTCTTGGTATGTAATTGAAAAGTCTGGAAGCAGAATTCTCAATTCATTCTGTCCCTTTGATCTGTTAATAGCTTATCTGGTATCTGATAGTAGCAAACAGCTTCCAGACTTAACAAGAAACTTATTTCTAGAACAAGAACACAACAATTCACATACTCAACTTTGTTGTTATATAGACAACAATTTGGCCTATGTGCCCTTCAGCCTTCTTCAGATGTTTCTTGTTGAACTCACGAGCCAGTAATTAAAAATGATTGATTAGATTATGAAAAAAAAAGAATTTTTTTTAAAAATCGCAATATGAGAAAAAAAAAAGATAAAAAATAAAAAAAATAGTGAAATAGATCATTAATTAGGACTGAGCCTATTCTAGTAGTAACCATCTCAAGCAGATTTAACAGGTTTGAATTCAGTATTCCTTCTTCTAGACTGGTTGCCTAACCAAGGTTAAAGTGCCCAGTCTGCCCTACTATTTACACATAAGGGTAGAATAGTTGGATTCATACCTTTCCAAGGGTATTAGCACTGTGAACTGTAGCTTTGCCCAGGATTTGAATTCAGGTCGATGAGTGCATTTCCTATGACTCTAACCATTACACCATGGCCTCCAACCAAGGTAAAAAAAAAATCATATATAAGTATAAGAGTAAATTCTAGTTAGCATTAGGTTTATAGGCACCAAAACTTCACATTGAATTTTCCAGTGGGACACAATGCATAACAGATATAGGTTTGAGTTAATACAGTTCTAAGTGACAATTATCTAGAGGCTGCAGGTTCAATCCTGACTCCAAGTGAAACTAACCAAATAATTCATGCAGCTTAACACTTGTACCTGGTCTTGGTTAATGGTTCAAAGTTCCATGAAAGATACCGAGTTAAACCAAAAGGTTGCTGAGTTCAGACAAGAAACACCTGAAGATGCGCACATTGACTGGAACATTATGTATATAACAATAAAGATGAGGAAAACAGTCCAAAAATCCAAATAATACAAACTATCAAGCCTCATCTAAAAAAATTCAGACAAATGACTATACTTGATTTTGTAGAAATTGTTGAACAAGTATTTCTAACATATGGTCTCCCCCAAAAAACCATCACCACTATAACGATGCTCTCCAAACACACAAAAACTATGGTTTGCTCACCCATTGGTGACACTAATTTCTTTGACACTGTCACTGGAGTATTGCAAGGAAATACACTGGCGCCATTTTTATTCCTTATCTGCCGAGATTATGTACTAAAAACTTTAATAGACCCAATGAAAGAAAATGCTTTCACACTAAAAAAGGCAGAAAACAGATATCTATCAAAATGTATGATTGATACAGATTATACAGATGATCAAGAGCTTCTTGGCAATACATCTGCTCAAGGTGAATCTCTACTGCATAGTCTGGAGCAGGCAGTAAGAGAGGCATTGGTCTGTATATAAAACAGTGTTCATGTGTTTCAATCAAGATGATGCCATCTCCTCATTAGATGGCAAACCACTGAATTTAGTAAACCAGTTCATATACCTTGGTAGCAATATCTCATCTACTGAAAGTAATGTCAGCCTACACATAAATAAGGCATTGACTTTTATTGATAGGTTAATAACTACATAGAATATGGTCTCTCCGATAAAATAAAATGGATCTGTTGGTTGGATTTTATGGCATGTAAACCCTTGTGTTATTTTATGCCAAAGACATTTTGTTTTATTCATTCTTAATGGGTATTGAAAATTCTTTTTGTCTCATTTTTTAAACACATTTTAGGGAACCTAACAGGTACTACCATTCCGGGTCAGAGTAGATCTGGAAGTAATGGTGATGAAGGGGTACTCCATATTCTGAAAGTTCCAGAACTAGAACCTCACCATCATATAGAGTTTAACATCATACCCAAGCCACCAGCTTTTAGCACATATATGATAAAAAGGGTTAGGGTTTGCCATAAGGATAATAAGGTTGGGGCAATCATATAGATAAGAGGGATTGACATGAAAAGCCGATTGATTGGAGTGGGCTGTTGTTGAGGTCTAGACTGTCAACTTCATTCACTGTAGAGAGGGTAAGAAACTCTTCACAAACTGGTGTCCTGTGTATGACAGTAAACTATATCTGGTGTTGAGGCTCCACTTCTGGAAATCTAGGAATTGTGGAGTCATCTCTTTGTTGTCATTACTCCCAGCTTAATTCTGAGACAGAGTGGTAGTACTTATTAGGGTTCCATCTTTCTTTGATGGCATATCAACTTCCATTTAATGCCAAAGCCATCATTGTAGAAGAACACTGGTGGTACTATTTAACCCATAGCTGGGGGGATGATGGGGAGCTTACCTTTCTCAAAGGTAATAGTCCAAATGTAAATGTAATAGCAATGCTTGAGTTTGAACTTACTATGATGTTGCAGTCCCACATGTTACCCACAACACCACTGTGACTCCCCTAATCTAAGGGTCAAATAAATCTGTTTGATATAATAAGGTGTTTACCTGTTAAAATGTAACAATAAATTTTTCTAACATATGTAATTGGAGACCAAAATAAAGATTCTGGCCTACCATTGGCGACCCATGTTATCCAGGGATTGATTACAGTGTTTAGCAACTCCACGTAGGCATCTGAATTCAACCAGATACCCTCTCTGAAAAAATGCGGAGGCATCACATCACGCTCAGAGGAAACACATTTGAAAACCATAAAAAGTATTTCTCATCGGAAAAGAATCAGATAATAAAGAAAACACAAGCATACATGAGATGGAAATCTATGGCTCAGTGGTTGAACATCCAACTAGGAGCCACAAGACTCCTGGTTCGTTACTGGCCTTTGCCAACTCAGCATATGAGAAGCACAGGGATCTGAGCGGTAAAGTGAGCTGATTGGAGGTGTGGTGCTCCACCTAAGACGCCAAAAAATCTCCTTTGTCTAGCACTAGTGAAAAGGGGATAGACTCCCTCGCTGTCTGGCTAATACTGACTTTAGGCCACCCCAACAACTTATACCTGAAGGGAAAAATTCTATAGTTCAAGGATAGTAGATGCTAAATAGGCAAACTATATCAATAAGATGTAGATATTAATACAAATTCCTGTTATTCCATTTGGCTCTGGATTGATTAAATACTTTACTCACCACCTCACTAGAAAAGTTTACTATCTTGGGTATTGATCTCTTTGTTTTTTTTCTTGCCTTTCTTTTTGGCACAAATTTTCTCAGCACTAAACATGATAAAAAGGAAGAGATAGCCTCTCCAAACATTGACTGATGATTGGAATCTCCCTGCATGAAACTTTGCATCATGGCTGGAAGTATTGTGAGTTAATACTTTTACCTGTTAAAATGTGACAAATTTTTGTAACATATGTAATAGGAGACCAAATTTTTAAATCTACTTTGATATAAAATAACCCATGAGATTTTGATTTGCCATAAAACCAATCAACCATTTCTTTGATAAAGTATTTTACATTTCAGTTGATAAGAAAAGACTTGTTATAAAATTGGTTTTGTTTATTTAATGGCATATCATCCTTTGTGGGTTATTCAATGCAAAAGCCATCCTTGTTTGCATTCATAAACCCCTTTGCACAAGCAGGATGTGACACATGGTCAATTTCTTAAGCGGAGTTGAACAGGTTTAAATTCAGATTTTTTCTTCTAGACTGGTTGCCTAATCAAGGTTAAAGTCCATCCTACTATTTAGAGGGGGAATAAATGGATGCATACCTTTCCCAAAGGTATTAGTGCAATGTGAAATGCAAACAGAAAAAAAGATCCTTTTAGAATAACAGTAGTGGTATTAGTTAACCCATAGCTGGTGGCATGAGGGGATTCATACATTTACTAAGGGTATTAATCCGAAAGTGAATGCAATAGTGCAACTGGAGTTTGAATTCACTTACTACAATGTTGTAGTTCTGCACTTAAGGCATTATGCCATGGAGACTCCCCCATTATAAAAACTGCAGGGACATTTTGCACACATTATGACCCATAAATCTGTTAGTATACCATTGAGATCCTGTTGTAACAATAGCCACTTACAAAATTATCATTCAGTTCTAAACTAGTGTATTTTAAATGAATAGCCTTAATATATACCTCACAAGAATGTAGTTCTGTGGTTGAAGGCACATACAGAGACACCCATATATATATATATATATATATATATATATATATAGAGAGAGAGAGAGAGAGAGAGAGAGAGATAGATAGATAGATAGATAAACATAATATATATTTTGTATTATTTATCACCTTCATTGTTATCTGTAAGTTTAATTAACACAGCTTAACACCTGGACCCCAGCTATGGTTAGCTGAATGAGAACAGGATACCCATATAGACTGAATAAAGGGTTAGATTCAAAGTTCCGTGATGGCTCTCAATTATGACAAGAAGGTTCCCGAGTCCAAGAAGGTTCCAGAGTCTGACAAGAAACACTTGAAGAAGTCCGGAGGGCACATCGACCGAAACGTACAGACAACAATGAAGATAAGGATAATAGTTCAAATAATAGAAAATACTAATTAAGTCAAACCTCATTTCAAAGACTCAGAGAAATAATATATATATATATATATATCTTGTAATCATTTCTTGATTGTGGAGTTGCCTGGTGTAATGGTTACTGACATAAGAAATGGATATTGCGAGACAAGTTCAAATCTTGGTCACGACAGTTTGCATTTTACATTGCTAATAACATTGGGAAAGGTAAGAATCCAACTATTCTCCCTCCAATTATGGGTAGATAGTAGGGAAAACAGGGCTCTTTAACCTTGGTAAAGCAACCAGTCTAGCAGAAGGCAAACTCTGAATTTAAACCAAAGGGGCTCCGTTCTCATTAGTCAGAATTACTTTGAGAGCTTCACCTCTACTTAAGGGTGAATTGGTTTCATTGTTGACATTCAGCCACTTTTTAAATCAAGTTGCAGATACTGAGAATTTGCATGAAAGAAGATATTAATTTGGGGGTTAGATTTCTTTAGAACATTTTCATAAATTTAGTTTGTTTGATTTCTTCACAACAAAATCAATGTAGGTTTTTAAACATTAATCAAAATGAAAAATGTTTATGCTGAGTTTTACTTTGGATAAGATTAAAATCTCTGCTTCTGTTATTTATACAAAAGATTAGAAAAAAGCTATTACTTTACATTTTATTTTACTGTGGTGATGTAATAGTGTTTAAGAAAATGATTTTTCTAACATCAATACATTTTCTTTATGCTGTGTTTTTCACCTGTTCTGACATTATTCCCATTCATTACATTTACCATTATCTTGCATTTACTTTAATCTTTATAATTGTCTCCAATATAAATATCGCTCTCTCTCTCACTCTTTTTCCATTATTACTTTTCTTTCTCTTTCCTTTCTTACTGATTTTCTTTCTTTTTTTGTTGTTCTTCAGTATTGCCTTTCTCTCTTTTTCTTTCCCTTTTTGATCTTCAGTATTGATTTATTTTCTTTCTCTCTCTCTATCTTCATTGTGTTCCTTAATATCTCATGTTTTCACTTCATTCTTCATTATTGTTATATATATATATATATATATATATATATATATATATATATCTTATTACTGCTTTTCTTTCTTTCTCTGTCTATCTTTGTTCTACAGTATTTATTTCTTCTCTCTTTCACTCTCTCTCTCTCTATTCTTCATTATTGCTTTTCTTTTTATCTCACATTTTCTTTTCATTCTTCATTATTGTTTTCTCTCTCTCTCTCTCTCTTTATTACTGCTTTTCTTTCTTTCTCTGTCTCTTTGTTCTACAGTATTTATTTCTTCTCTCTCTCTCTCTCCTTCATTATTGCTTTTCTTTTCATCTCACATTTTCTTTTCATTCTTGTTTTAGTTATCCCTCTCTCCTTGATCTTTCTTTGTTTTCATTATTGCTTTTTTTTTCGTTCTCGGTCCAAAATTGTTCTTCAGAATTTATTTCTAATATCTCTCCCTCTCTATTTTTGTTCTTTATAATTGCTTTATCTCTTTCTCTCTCTCTATTATTGCTTTTCTTTTTATATCACTTTTTCTCTTTGTTCTTCATTGCTTTATTTATTTCATTTCTTTTCTTTCTTTATCTCTTTCTTTTTCTCTCTCTATTCTTCATTATTGCTTCTCTCTCGCTCTCTCTCCTCTGTTCTTCATCATTGATTTCCTTTCTTTATCTCTCCCTATGTTCCTTCCTTTGGCTTTTATTTCTTTCAATCTCTCTCCTTCATTTTTCCTTTTATTTTCCTACCTCTCTCTTTCTCTCTCTCTTTATGCTTACTTTTTTTATCACTATCTCTGTTTCTTTTTGTTCTTCATTATTTTTTTCTTTCTCTGTCTCTCGCTTTCTCTCATTGTCCTTCATTATTGCTTTTAATCCTTTGTCCCTCTCTTTCACTCCTTGTTCTTTATTGCTCTCTCTCTCTCTCTCTCTCTCTCTCTCTCTCTCTGTTCCTCATCATTATTTTATTTATTCCTCTTCATTTCTCTTTTTTGTTTTTCATCATTGTTTTTCTTTCTTTCTCTCATTTGCCTCTAAACCTAATATTTCTCAAGAAGTGTTCTGTCTGAAAACTCAGCTCATAAATTATTCTTACCATGGCTGATCGCTTTCCAACTTCTCATTTTCCCTTTTAATTTACTACCAATTTTCCACCTCCTTCTTCTTCTTAAAATGAAAAGGTCAGAGATGAAAAAGTCCAGGACACCACAATAGAAAACATTTTCAGATATACTTAACAAAATGCTATGACAATATTTAATATATCAAAGATATTTTATAAAGAATGACACAAAAAAGAAGAGTAATTAATTCTGATTCTATGAATATATGATAAGAGAGAGGACATGTACGTAATGAATATCCATTATCATCAGAAATATTAAGGCTCTATTTTTAATCATCATAAGCAAAGGTCTTATCAGACAGAGTGTAGTATCTGTTCATAGGTTTGGTTTGTTTTGTTTTGTTTTACAGTATATCAACCTCAGTGGGTCATTTAATGCCAACTAAGTTTTGAAATAAATTCATTCTTAATGGATAATCAATTTTTTTTTATAAACACATGTTTTTCTATTTAACCCATAGATGGGACCCTAACAGGTACTATCACTCCGGGTCAGAGTGGACCTGGGAGCAATGGTGATCAGAGGGAGCCTTTCCAACCACCTGTCTAGCCTAAGTAATAATTTAAGTGGAGTGTTGCATGTCATGGACTGCTCAGCCATCAGGATTCCATCCCTAAGCATCATGAGTCGCGACCTATGGCCAACAAATGGCCCCATTTGGGGAGGGGTCTTACCACTCTGCAGAGGTGCAGTCGGTGTATTCTAAAGCCCCAGCTGACAGGGCTGTCTGTTCATAGGAATAGATAGGAAATATTAATAGATAGAAATACTTTAAAAAAAATCAAATCAAGTGTGATTGTATGAAAATAGAAATTTACTATTAGTTACTTAAAAAACATAAAATTGCTTAAAATAAATTCATGGAATGTGGCAAAATGAATGAGGTGGGCTTGTGCATACATTCATATTTTTTAATACATTGTTTATGCAATTGTTTCTTCAAAGTTTTTTTCTTTATCTAATACTAATAATTTATGCACAATTATGTTGTTTGAATGAGACTCTACAAAGACACAAAAGCAATCATTCATTCACCTGATGGTGGCACAGATTTCTTTGATATTGTCTCTGGATTCCTCCAAGGAGATATACAAGCATCATTTATATTCATAAAATGCCTAGAATACATAATACAAACATCATTAGATCTTATGGCTCTTGGCTTCACACTAAAAAAGGCAAAAAGCAGATGATATTCTGCTCAGACTATTGAAGATGCAGACTACGCAAATGATCTTTCACTACTTGCAAATACACCTGCACAAGCCTTGTCACTGCTGCATAGGCTGGAAAAGGCAGCTAGAGTCATTGGCCTCTATATGAACTCAGATAAAATGCAATTCATGTGTTTTAAACAAGATGCCAAGCCTCTGAAATTAATAGAACTGTTCACATACTTAGGTAGTAATATCTCATCTACAAAAAGTGATGTCAATATACACATAGGAAAAGCATGGACTGCTAAAGACAGATTATCAATCATATGGACATCTGATGAAATAAAATAAGAATTCTTCCAAGCTATAGTCATGTCAGTGCTACTGTATGGCTGCAATACTTTGACTTTAATAAAACACTTGACGAAGAACATAGATGAGAACTACACAACCATGGTACATCCTGTAAGCAGCAACACGGATACTTACTTCCTATCATATGAACCATCCAATAAGGCAAACAAGACAGGCTGGACACTGCTGGAAAAAATAAGGACTTACACATAAGTGGCATTTTCCCATGGACATCTATGCATGGAGACACCAGAGTGGGCTGACCAGTAAAAACTTACATTGATCAGCTCTGTGCAGATACTGAATGCTGTGTGGAAGACTTGCCAGGAGTGATGATCTATAGGGATGAATGGCAAGAGAGAATCATGGGAATCTGTGCTGTCAGCATGGCTTGGTGATGTGAATTTTTTTACATGCTGTTATGATATAAATCATTTGCACACAGTTATATGGTTTCAAGCATTCCTATTGAAAAATAATCTATACATGATTATAGTCTTTCAAGTAACTATAACTATTCCTATTTAATAAGAATCAGTCCTTTGCTTACAATTATATGGTTTCAAGTATTCCTATCAAATGCTAATAATTCATACACGATTATATGGTTTCAAGTATTCCTATCAAATGCTAATAATTCATACACGATTATATGGTTTCAAGTATTCCTATCAAATGCTAATAATTCATACACGATTATATGGTTTCAAGTATTCCTATCAAATGCTAATAATTTATACACATTTATATGGTTTCAAGTATTCCTATCAAATGCTAATAATTTATACACAGTTATATGGTTTCAAGTATTCCTATCAAATGCTAATAATTTATACAAAGTTATATGGATTCAAGTATTCCTATCAAATGCTAATACTTTATACAAAGTTATATGGATTCAAGTAATTATTAATGGGTGCATCTTGTAGTGTAATGGTTAGCAAAGTAGACTGGCAAACCATGACTAGTGAGTTCAATCCTAGCTGGGTGCCCCTTACATTCGACCTTGTCCCACATCTAAGCGTAGCATAGTAAATAACCATATGGTCTCAAGTAATCACCTCTATTTAACTCTTTGCCTACCAAATTTCCCCCATGGATTTTCCAAATTGTTCTTGATATTTTTTACCTGTATGATGGGATATTTCAAAGTTCACTATCACCTCAGAAGTCATTCTATTCAAATAAAGTCCAATTATCATTGTAATCCAAATCCTTCTGCTCAACCATCAGTTTTTGTACTTTGCTTGGGTGTGGTATGTAGTGGTGGGAGAGCTGCTGTGAGCAGTTTAAAGTAGGAAAAGTTAAAAATCCTTTGTTTGTACACAGGTAGGTTCAAGTATTTTGATATCATTAAAATAAAATTCAAAATTATATCGTTGCAAGTATTTTTGGTTTCAAGCCACTAATAATAAATTTCAGTTTCATACAATAATACTTGATTTAATTTTAATTTTTAAAAGTATTCTTGGTATTATTAGGATTATTATCTGTACAACGTTTCGGCCAATGTGCCCTCCAAACTTCTTCAGGTATTTCATGTTAGACTTGGGAACCTTCTTGTTGTAATTGGGAGCCATCACGGAACTTTGAACCTAACCCTTTATTCAGTCCATGGAGGTATCCTGTTCTCATTTCACTAACCATAGCTGGGGTACAGGTGTTAAGCTGTGTTAATTATTATTCTATGTTACTGCTGCCCCTGACCAGGATTGAACCTGCAGTCTAGAGATAACTGTCACTTAGAGCCATCTTAACCTAACTCCTTTATCCACTAGGCTATGTGTCCAGAGAAATTCAGAGAAATAAAAATATTCTTATTTTCTGTTTATTCCTATTTAATACTGATAATTTAGATTTGGTTATGATATCAAGTATTCCTACCTAATATAAATACTTTACATACAAATGTATACTTTCAAGTATTCCTATCTAAAACTAATAATTATACAGAATTATATGGTTTCAAGTCTCTATTTCTATTTAATAATAATCATTTGTTTGCACATAGTTATATGGTTTCAAATAACTACTACTACTAATCCTTTATAAATAATTATAGCTTCAAATAACTATTATTAATACAAACAATTTACAGTTATATGGTTTCTATAATGTCTATAATGTAGGTTCTAACTTGTGCATCAGTGTTAATAGGAAAAAAGACAAGTATTAAGGATAGGATAAAAAGTTTACTAAGCAAAGACACAAGGTAAACAAAGTAATTAGCAATTGCTAGGTTGAATAACAAGTTAAATATTGTTTCTCTATTTTGAGGTTTCATTAGACATTATCAATAGGAAAAACAGACTATTCCATTATTATTTAGGCACAATATGACAATTTATACTAATAATGTATACACAATTATATGGTCTCAAATAATTATCAATATTAAATAATAATATCTTATTGGCATTTCCCGCAATAACTTTCTATACATAGTTGGTCCTATCTCAAACTCAATAAACCACAATTCTTTCATCTTATACATCTATATATGTATAAACACTTTGTTTTTATTAATCAAATTATTAAATGTTCACTTATGACACCTGTGTGTCTCCACACTTAATTAGAGAAAAGAGTTTCAAAGTCAAAATACTTTATAATCATTCACACTGCACTTATTCTATTAAGTAAAACAGTAAATGGAAATTAATGAAATACATGATACAATCTTTTAATATTAAATCTGAGTCTCAGCAACATGATTTATCGATTCATTCTTTAATTGCAGTAATAAATGTTGAAATATTTTTGTTATATAAGGCATGCTGTAATCCACCACTTAAACTTATAGACCCAGCAAAGTCACGTGGATTAAATCCCAGCCAATCAACTGCCTGAATACGTGGTTAGTTAACTAATTAATCACTGATATTGACAGCTGTTCATTTGCATGATATTCAACATTGACGAGCAGACCTGGGACACCAAGGGCAACCAAAGGATCATACCCAACACTAAGGGACACCAAGGAACAACGAAATGATCATACTCAACACTAAGGGACACCAAGGTGCAACCAAAGGATCATACCCAACACTGAGGGACACCAGGTGCAACCAAAGGATCATACCCAACACTGAGGAACACCAAGGAGCAACCAAAGGTTTCTTCACTAAGGATCGTGCTCTGCTTAACACATGGGATCTCTGCTGGAGAGTGATCTTGCTTTGAAGCCTAAGGATGTCCACAAAAATTGTAACAATAAAAATATTTTTCAAAAAGGTCCTAAAGAAAGGAAAATTCCAAGACATTAAATAAAAAGCACTGGAAGCAGGGATTGAACTCACAACTGCCAAGTAATTAGATACACTTTAACTAATGGTAGTATGTATTTACCAACTCTTCTGCCATGAACATTATGCAGCACAAAGGTAATTTTTAAGCAGAGTAAAGCTGGTATGAATTCAGGATTATCCTTCTTCCAGACTGGTCGTCTTACCAAGGTTAAAGAACACAGACTGCCCAACTATTTATCCATAGATAGAGAGAACAGATGGATTCATGCATTTCTCAAAGGAAATAACACAAAATAAAAGAAACAGGAGATGAATTTGGGTCACTGATTCCATTTCCTATGATGATAACCATTATACTAAGCACATCTTTAATGGTACTAAGTTCAATCTTTGGGTTGGGATTGCATACAATGTTGTTTGTCTTGGTTTAATGGCATATCAACCTTTGTAGGTTATTTAATGCTAAGCCATTCTTGTATTAGAACAATAGAGGTACTATTTAACCCATAGCTGGTGGATAAGAGGGTCCATAACTTTCCCAAAAGAATTAGTCCAAAAGAGAATATAATAGTGATACTGAAGTTTGAACTCCCTATTGTTGGGTCAGTAAAATAGGTTTATTTCTATGAATGGAGTTGAGTGAGAGAGAGATTTTCTGTGACTGGAGATAGCAATCATGATATGCCCAGAAGTTTTGGCACCAATATTCAATAGACATCTTTGTACCAGTTCCACAACCAGTCAATCAGAAATTAGCTCTGAGAGGATTGACTCAAATAGAAGATACCAGATACTCTCAATTTCCCTCTCCATCAGACTGGTAAGTTTCTCAAACTTGACTCTATACATAAGTACATTTATATTTAGTAATTATTCTGTTGCTAGTCTTAGAATGAATTCTATACTAACATGATACATGAGGTCACAATCTAAGCCACTGAGACTCTTCCCAAAAATGTTGTATACTATGGTTCAGTAGAAGAAATGACCAAGCCAGAAATTAACTGAGAAAATATATCCCCCACCCCACCCAGCACAGAATGAAATAACAACAATCTACTTATTAACCGATGATTCATTTTTAGGAAAAAAGAATTAAATCAAAATTTTGGCCATAACTACAGAAAACTGTAGATAAGTATAAAAAATTCCTTATAAGTCTTTGTGAATAAAATATTGTTAAAATAAAACAAGTGAAGACATCTTTTCATACAGTTTCAATGTACAAGGTGGTCCAAAATTATTGTCACACCTAAATATTGTTTTACTTTTCATTATTTTTTGCTTTAATAATATATTATATAAGTTATGTAACTATTTTTACCTCTAAAAAAATCTTGAAAGGATTCTGTTCAAGATTCCCATACTATGACAGTCATTTGAAGAATGCAAGAGAGTATGATATCCAAAATAATAACAGGTGTGATAATAACATAGGCTCTTCGGGGCCTGTGTTTGTTATTGTAAATTAACAAGCGTTGATCCCAGGGGACTATCCCCCCAGGCAACACCTGCCCCTTAATTTAAAGGGGCAGGGCTGGGTTTATTGCCCAGCACTTGAATTTTTTGTGCCTACCAGCCATGAGCTTCAGCATGTGGGTAAATAAGTACTCCAAACAATCTCAAAAATGCATTCACATATATTTTAGGGGTTTTAAAAACCCAAGAACTATTTCTTATAGGGGAACCATTTTACCAGTGGGAATGACCAGGTCACAGGGTACCTTATTCAGGGTAAGGGGAGGAAATGGGAAGGGGGAAACATAAACCGGACTTGATGACCATGACAGGACGAAAAATATACAAATACTACTAATCTGTCGTAAACAGTGGCAGCCACAATAAGAATTCAGCAGATAATCAAAACCACATAATCAGGATTCAGGTTGTTGTATTTCATCTTGTACGATTTCGATGGTCTTATTTTTAACCAAAGGCTGTTGAAAAATAATAATGATCAGAAGATTAAGGAACAAGAGTATTAATATATAGATGAAAATAAAATCTGATCATGCTTCTCCTTAATTTATTTGTCTCATACCCCACCTGTATGGACTGGGCACAAGGCTCCGTTCTTAATAGTAAAATTAAAACAAGTAATGAAATATTACTTATAATCATATAAATAAAAAAAATAAAGAAAAAGAATCATACTAATAGCATCATGAAAAAAAAATTGAGGTTTTATGTTTTGACACAGATTTTATATTTTTGCTTGTATCTTTGAAGGAATCTTTATGTACTCACCACAGGAGTTTAAGAATAAAATAGCAAATTCCCACATGACTACCCAGTAGTAATCATCTTCCCTTAAATTGCTTGGGATCACCAAACTTTTTTCATGGTGGACCGGATAATTGAACGCAGGCCACATCATTATTGTATTCAATACTTACTAGCCCCAACAAAAAATAATGAGCACGGACCAGTTATTTAAAAAAAAAAGCAATGAGCGCAGGCCACATTATTATTGTGTTCAATAGTTGCTAGCCACAATGAAAACTCTGAGAAAAAGATGCAAAACCAAATTTATCTTTCCATGTTATATTCATGGATGAGTGGCATAAGATGCACAAAACCAAATTTAACCAACATATTTATTTTAAAAACATTATCAAAAAATGCAACATTAGCAGAAAGGTTGAGATTTGTGAAACTGAAGTTTGCCTTTCAAGATATTGTCAATGTTTGGTTTGGAATTGCTACATTCAATCAAGAGAATTGCTTTCAAATATTTATCAGTCAATTTCGTTTGATGGGTTGATTCTGTAGTCAAGTCCACGAGGATTTAGTAAGCTTAACATAATATTCAAATTTAAATGGTATCAGAATGTCTCGCGTTACATATGTGCCAGTGGGCCTGATGAAATATCTTTGCAGGCTTGATCCGGCCCATGGGCCGTAGTTTGGTGACCCCTTGCTTAAGCAAAAGAAAACTTTTTAAGAGTATTCTTTTAACCTAGGCAAAATATTTTCACAATTTTACCAGACATATTATATTCCTCTTTCATTACATGGAAATGTGTGCTTAGAGAGTCTAGAAATGAGAATCAGGGTTTTCGGGAGAAATTTGACAGTTTCATAAGCAAAAAGAAAAAGTGCTTGATAACTACAAAATTTAATGGATTGTAGAGAAATTCAATAGGCATGGAAATCACACTACTGTCAACAAGTTTCAGGGGGCCAAATCTTGCTGCCATACATATGGCCTACCAGTGGCTACCCTTGTTATCCAGGGTTTGACTACAGTGTTTAGCAACTCTACGTAGACATCTGAGGGTCATCCAACACTTTTTTTCTGTAGATTTTCAAGGAATTCTGCTGTACGAACACAATCAGATCATCTGTTATATTGCTTTCTTCTACCCACAGCCTTGTAGTCTCCATTGCAATTCTCCAGTTCATGCCTGATTATTTTTACAGTGTTCAAGGAGCATTGGGCAGCAACCATAATCACCTTATTTTAATGGCCGGTGCAGATCTTTATGACAAGTTATTCTCTTCCATGATTCAAGTGGGTTCCAGTCATCCATTCTATCTGTCATCATGTATACGAATAAAGAAGGGTTCAAGTTTTTCAATGATACATAGTGTGCATCTATACCACCAACCCACAGAGAAAAATAACAAAATATAAATATGTCAAATTTATCCTGAACACCTTGTATAACTTTTATATATATGCAGAAGTGAGTTAATGGTTAGAGTCATAGGAAATGGACTTGTTGACACGAGTTCAAACCCTGGACAAGGCTGTTTGTATTTCACATAGTGCTAATACCCTTGGGAATGGTATGCATCCAACTACTCTCCCTACAACTATGGGTAAATAGTAGGGCAGTCTGGCACTATAACCTTGGTTAGGCAACCAATCCATGAGAAGGAAAACTGAGAAATTGACCTTGTGTCACATTCTGCTCATGCAGAGAGATTGGTGAATATATATAACTTTTATAATACTAATACATAGGCTAAATTAGAAAAAAGGTTCCACAAGAGAAGCCCATAATATCAGGTTTTCATTGTCTGCACATTTTGTTGACTGCAATGCTCATTACACTTGTCTACAGCTCTTGACACACTGAATGCACTAGTGGCAGATATTTATTGTCAGAAATTGTTTTATATGGGGTCTGTGAAATTCAATTCGTATGCAACATTCTGGTGCCAAAGATTTCACCATTTATCAATGTTTTATACACAACTCAGACATTGTGCTCATAACTAACCATTACATAATAGTACACAACTATTACACAATGTCAATGTACAGCAAACACAAAGTACATTGGAACAACACATTATATACTATTGACTAACATGTTTCTATGTCCAATATTATCAAGCAGATCTTAATCATATACACATACAATATGATAGCTTTTTGATTTAGTGTGTCCCAGTATGCACATATTTGCTTTGAATGAGTCCCCGGAAAATTTTATGGGTCCCATCTAAAGTTTCTTAAATTGTAGGGTTTTTATTTATGATTAGGAGAAATAACTAAAGCCATCTAACTCCTTCCTTGTAACCTATCCTGTGTAATTCATTTCTAAGAAACTACTGAAATGTATTTACAGTTAACTTGAAACAGTGAGGGAAGAAAAAAGAAAAATACTGGGACACATGGATATGATTTTACTGTGTCCTTTTAGATTTTTGTGAGTCAGGGACACTGGACGCATACCTATCATCATCTCTGCACATACACACATAATGCGGTGGGTAAATATTCACCCTTTTAAATTGTGAATTTCATGCATGTGCTCGGTTTTTCAGGTTTTGTGGATTTTTGTTTTTTTTGTTTTACAGGACATCAACTGTTTTAAGGTAATTTAATGTCAAATCAAGATAATTTAATACCAAGCTACTTACAGGCACTGTAAGCAGCCTGATCTTTAATAATGTTGATTAAACAGTCACCCATCTAAGTATTGAACAGGCTTATCGCTGCTTAACTTTGGTGATCTAGTGAAAACTAGCGCTTTCAATGTGTCTTGACAGTAAACTTCAGGTTTTATCTACTGAGCAGCTAACTACTCAATTCAGCTCCATCTGAGAGGAAAGCAGCACCATGGTACATTTCCCACCTCCAGAAAATTAGAGTGTTTGGGTGCCAATCTGAGAACAGTACAGGGAATTTGGAAAGATTTGGATGAGTCTAATTGTGAGTACGAAAATATAGCAACTTGGAAGCCTCATTCTGTTCTTAATTTGTTGGAGTGATCCAGGCTATGATTGACAATGATCCCAGCAAGTCTATAGCCAGGGATGTGGGAGTATCTTATCAGGCAGGTAGTGCATGAAGACAATCGCCATTTCTCATATGAGAAAGGGCAAATTCTTATCACAGGTGGAGCATAGTTAGTTTGAATCCAGAGTTTTCCTTCTCCAAGACAGGTTGCCATTAAAAGCTCTCTCTGCCCTACTATTTACCCATAACTGTGGGGAGAACAGTTGCATTCATACCTTCCCCAAGGTTATTAGCACTAAGTAAATGTAAACAGCCCGGTCCTGGATTTAAACTTCGGTTGCCGATTCCATTTTCTATGTCAATAACTTCAAATGCATTTCAGTTGGTTAAAGTAGGTTTATATATATATATATATTATATTTATATATATATATATAATGATTACTTTTTATGCATAGATTTTGCATTTGAAAGCTGAAGAATGAATCAGCTAAAATGTTGTGGTAATGAAACAAAAATAATGAGAAAAATATTTGGAAAAGCTCTTGAAATAAGATGGAATACTTTATTATAATTATTTTTCTTTTCGCTTTAATATAAAAAATTAAGTAAAGTTATCTTGAACATTTTTGGGCTTCTTTATGGACATTTTGAATTTTTTTTAATTGATTTTGATCAATTCTAAAAAACAAATATATAATTAAACCCAGAAAAAAAAAATTATTTCTATTTAGACCCTGATTCATGAAATAAATTCTCATTATATATCTGGAAATTTCTATTTAGACTGATTCATGAAATAAATTCTCATTATCGAAAAAAAAAAAAAAAAAAGAAAAGAAAAAAAGGAAGATTTCAGACGAGAAAAGATTATAACCTTATATAAAATTTTAACATGTCACAGAATCAATAATTAATTCTGAGTGTCATAATTTTGAAAGAGAAAATGACCCTTTAATTGAGATAAGACATAGAAAAAAAGTAATGTTAAAAACAAACAAAACCTTAAGTATTTCTAGCAGTTAATTAAACAAGTTCTTAAAGATATCTGGAAATTTATGTTAATATACAAATAAATCATTTCATATTTCTGTTTTGGTTTAAAAAAACAAAAAACAAACAAACATGGAAATGAAGTCAATGTAGATGAAATCAGTAACATAGCAACAGTTTTAAAATATAAATAATCTAAACAGAAAAATGGAAAAAATAAACATTTGAAAGAATTATTGAGTCATAGAAAATAACTGAATGATAAGATAAATTTATTCATCTAATCTAGTCTGTCTGTCTATATGTCTAGCTAAACGTTCATTCATTTTATCTATCTAATCTATTAGCTTCAATCTATTTCTAATCTATCAATACATTCATTGTCTCTTTATCAAATAGAATGTATGTTTGTGTCAACTATTTTAACAATTTAGTTACTGTTAATCTCTTCCCTAAATGAAAAGATTATATTTATTCATTAAGTCTGAGAAGTATCAGAATGTAAAAATGACCCAAACAGAATTTTAACTGGAGAAATGAACAATAACATACAAGTAACAACAATAACAAAATATTTGATTGCCTGAGCAAACTAAACAGAAAGGAAAATACATAATGAAATGAGTTACAAGAAGAGAGAATAAAGGTGTCTATGTAGAAATGTCCTTTTTGTACATACATGGAAGTTTGTGTGAGACTTACATATTTGAGAAGAGTTCTTTAGTTGTTGGTTACATGGGATTATTAGATGAGACAGTATGTAGATAAGTAAACATAGGGCATTATGTGTGTGTGTGTACTATTCTATGTGAATCTCAGACGAATCTAATTTATCATTTTTTATCCCTTTTGAGCCATAGATTGTAAAACCATTTTGACAAAAAGCAACAAAAATAAGATGAGAAAAGAAAAAACTAATCAAAATTTAATAATGGCAATATTTGATCTGAGAAATTTAAACAACTTAAGACTATTATGGTTTCTTCTAAGTGGGAACAAATAATGTGGGGTAAAAATCATAGAATAAAGAGTGAAGCTTGTATTATTTAAATTTTGTTTTACTGTTGTCTTCATCTTTATTGTTATATACACAATGTTTCATCCAATGTGTCCTCTGGAGTTCTTCAGATGTTTCTTTTTGAACTTGGGTGATTCATGCCAAAAAATATAAATGAAAAATTCTGATAATATACTATCAGTATAGGCCTAGTATAATACAACAATGGAGAAGACAACAGTTCAAAAAATCTAAATAATACAAATTATCAAGCACCATCTCAAAAATTCAGACAAAATAATGGAGCAATTTGATTAAATTTGCATATCTCTAGGTTAGTTTTCATAGCCTAAACAGTCAGCCTCTGTTCAGGTCAGGCACACTCTTAAAGCTAGGGTATGTGAGTTCATATCTCATTGGCAAACTTATTTTTGATCTAAGCTGTTTACTAAGTGGTCAATGAATATAAAAACAACCTGAATATTATCATGAAAAGCTAAAAAAAAACAAAAACATAAAAACAATCATATCCAGCCATTTCCTTCTATAAAAAAAAAGAAATAAAAAAAATTAATAATCTCTCCGAAAACATTATGAATTATATTTTTCTCTAATGAAAGAAACATATCTCATGGATTCACTGATACTTTTGCTTGTTGAAGTGAATGTGATATATGAAGAGCTTAGGAGAGAGAGAGCTAAATACATCATATACATATTTTTACGCATGGTCTGTTTTTAGCAATTTCAATTTCCTTCCATGTCTGTAGATATAACTTATAATGGTTTTTCATTGGGATATGTTCATGGGAAACCAAACATATTTTATGAACTGTGAACAGCAACATAGCAGAAAGAAGGTTAAATTTCAATCGACTAGTGCAGCATAATGTGTAGAATTTTTTTGAGAAACTTTTTTTTCTTTTATGTATTTGAAGTAGTTTATCAACATTATTTGGAGAGTTAGTTATATCTATTGAGTGTAGCTAAATAAATAAATCTACACAAGGTATAAACACACTAAGACAAATACACCCACATATATAATTTATCACTAAAAGTGTTTTATATCAGTATAAAGTAAAAAGTAAAGTCGTCAGGGTGGCCTAATGTCGGTATCAGCCAGACAGTGAAGGAGTTTATTGCCTCTTCACTAGCGCTAGGCCAAAGACATTACTTTGGCGTCTGAGGGGGAGTGCCACACCTACCATCAGCTCCTTATCTTACTGCACATATCCCTGTGTTACTCATACACTGAGTTGGTGAGGGCCTGTATCGAACCAGGAACCTTGTGGTTACTAGTCGAACACTCTACCGACTGAGTTAAACTAGCCCTTTAAATCAGTATAATACAGTACTATTTACAAAATACAGAACGATATCACACTATTTCAACTATGAAATAGAATAAGCAGGAAATTGGCCATGTTCAACTCTGTCATGAGATTTTACCCTATTTTATAAATGTAATAAGCTTGTTCCTTAATCTTCTGATGGTTACCATTTTGCAACACCCTCTGGTTAAAAATGAAACCAGCCAAATCCTCAAAGATGAAATGCCAAAATATAAATCTTGTTGCTTACTGTTGTTGAATTCTTATTTCTTATGAGTGTCGTCACCTCAGCTAAATAATGGACCATTCCGGGTTTTTTTATAAAGAAAGAAAGGTAAGAAAAGAGACATGCTACACAGAAAAAATATAATGAGAAAGAAAGATAGTGAGATGGGTGAATGCACAGAGGTGGTAATACTAATCTGTTTTAATGAAGCATAATGAAAAGATGAAAAGGAAAAAAAACAAAAAAAAAACAGTGAGAGAGAGTTAAATCAAGGTTATCATACTTTTTACCTATTGGACTATTTAGCAATAGCTCTTGAGTAAACATATCAAATGTCATAATAATTGAATTATCATACTGTGGTATATCCACAGGTCTGGCTAGTTTTATAATATTTCCCAAACTAACTATTTTGATCTGGTTTCTTTGTTTAATGGCATATCATATCTGTGGGTTATTTAATGCCAAAGCCATATGTGCAGAAGAACAGTAGTGGTATTTTATTTTATAGTTGATTCGTTTGGAGTGGTTTCTTGTACAAGAACAGTTGTACTACAATTTAACCCACAGTTGAGGGGTGAGGAGGATCATACCTTTCCCAAGAGTATTGGTCTGAAAGGGAATATATTTGAGTGACTGTAGTTCAGACTTGCAATATTGTCACAGTCTATCACATTTGCCATGATATGATGGAATAGCCCCCTGATTGGTTGGTTGGTTATTTCATTTAATTAAACCCTTATGAGTTATTTAATACCATATCTTTTTTTTCTTTTTGTGTATATATGATTTTTAAGCAAATAATTTAGTGTGGTTTGGTTTTATAAGCAGGTAAAAATACTTTTTGTTAACTTAATGTGTATCAATATATTGGGATCTTTCCAAAATCCTATCAAGCCCAAGTAAGGGCTGAAGTGGAATGTTGTATGTCACAAGACCACTCAGGTCATGGACTGGTCAGCAACCATAATCCTGTTTCAGACATACTGGCTCCTCTCACGACCAACAGGTGCAGAGACTCAGTAAGCATATTCTACATCTCCAGCCAAAGATTAGTATTTTATAATCTAAACATGGTTTATATATGTGTGTACATACATATACACATATATATTGTTTTCTCATATCCTCATATGAGTATCATGACTATAAGTTTCATGTATTGGGGAAAAAAAAACATGTTCATTCTGAAAATTGTATTTTTTCCAAATACATGAAACTTATAAAAAGCTATTTATTTATTTTACATTTTATCCTGTTCTATTTGCCAGTATTTGAGTACTTTCCTGAAACCTATATATACACCCACTTTTTTTAAATGCTGTAAGAATTTATTAAAAAGGCACATGCCTTTAAAGCTGCCTTGAAAAGCCATAGATCTTCTTTTAAAAATACCAAAAATCAACTAATAATTGGACTTTGATAAAACTTTTGATAATTATTTGTAGGAGTCTACAGGAAGTTGATGCCTCCAAAGCTAAAAGCCATCTGATTAAAGCTTGTGCACAAAAGGCTCGATACACCCTTTCCAGAATTGTATTATTTAACCAACCAGAATGATTCCTGATAAAACTAGAAGACTTTGATTTGGATCCACTTTTGTTCACTTTTTACAGGTATGAATAAACTATTTATTTTCCATTTTATCCTGGACTATTTGCCAGTATTTAATTACTTTCCGGAAACCTATATATACACACACATTAATACAACAGGTAATGTAACTAAGGTCTGTTAATAAGAGTTTGCATAAAATAACCCAGTAAGGATTGACATACCATAAGATTAAGCAACCAACAACATTAATACATAAACAAGTTGACAGCCTTACAAATGAAAACAGCAATTATTTGATATACAAGGTGAGTTAAAAGAGTATCGATTTTGTACTTTTTGACACACCTTGTATTCTAAAAAAAATAACATTCCATTCATTCTTCATTTCTATCTTGGGAAATACAGCTTTAATCTTGGTATCTTTTTGACACACCTTGTATTCTGAAAAAAAAGTTCCATTCATTCTTCATTTCTATCTTGGTAAATGCAGCTTTAAACTTAGTCTCCCTTTTGACACACCTTGTGTCCTGAAAAAAAAATTAATGAATGGAACGTTATTTTTTTTTCAGAATACAAGGCATGTCAAAAAGTACAAAAAATCTTGATACTTTTTTGACACACCTTGTATTTAAAAATTAATAATCTCATTCTTTATCAAAGCATTTAATCCAGTTGTAATTATGAAATATTACATGGTAGATAGATCAGACAAAATTTTGTAAATTGTTGGTTTGTTGATGGCATTAAATGACCCAAAAATGTTGATGTGGTGTAAAACACACCACATCAATATTTTTCGGGTCATTTATTGCCATTTTGATGAACCAAGGATTCAAGTTGCTTACAATACCTGTTTTGCTTAAGTGGTCAACCAATTAAGTATTGAACAGGATCATCGCTGCTTAACTTCAGTGATCTTGTAGGAACCAGTGCTTTCAGCATGACTTGAATGTAATGTTAATAATGGTATATCAACCCTTTGTGGGTTATTTAATGCCAGATCTAGTCATTTTTGATGAACTAAGGATTCAAGTTGCTTACAGTACCTGCTGTTAAGTGGCCACCCAATTAAATAATGAATAGTCTCATCACTACTCAACTTTGGTAATCTAGCAGGAAGCGTTGCTTTCAGCATGACTTGATTATAATGTTGATAATTGTGAAAGTTAAAGTACAATAAAAATCTGAATATTAGAATTCAACCTGCGATGTGAAGTGAAAAGGTTGCTGTGCATGAGAAAAAATCCACAATTCTTCAAAAACTGCAACAATGTTGCTATGAAGAAATAAATGTGATAAAATAAATGTTCTAAGAACATCTAAATTCTAAATTTCAACTTCTAAAAAACTGGAATCTGCATTACATGCTAAAAGGTGAGAAAATAGAGAATCAGTTTTAGGTATTCATAAGCTTTTGACTAATTTCAATGATATGTCAACCTGTGTAGGGTTAATTTATGCCAAGAGGTAAGGGAATCAGATTCATTGTATGTTCATATTTACATATTTTGTGTAGTTGTTTATTTAAGGATTTATGTAGGAACTCTCCTGTATCAGGAGACACAGGAAGTTAAGAATTAACCCCCTTAGCGGGCTGAGAAAAATTTGTCCATTCCAAGCTGGACAACTAAACTGAAAGGACCTACTAGCTCAGCCATTAAGAGATTATGAAGCAGCCCTGTGACAAAAGATAATAACTAAGTACAACCTTGTACTTTGTTATAACATTGTTTTTGATTACATGTAATAAACAGGATAAATTGTATATGTGACTTCCTCATAATTTTATTTTTGTACCTTGTTAATTCTGGGGGAGGGGATTGCTGTTAGGTACCAAGCTGTTGTACATCGATAAACCTAACATTTAAGTGTTTGTTTTTTGCACATGGTCCTATCAAATATAAGTTTTAAACAGATCCCCATAGAAGGGACCCTAACAGGTACTACAAGTCTGGGACAGTTGACCTGGGAGTAATGGCAATGAAGGGGTTACTTCCTCCCTTCATATCTTTAGGCTCACCATCAGTTTAGTGTTATGCCCAAGACACCACTGTTTGGGTGGATGTGTCTTACATTAAAAAAATGTCTTTAAACGATTTGTTTATTTCAGCTATATGATTTGGTGGGGGGTGTCCCTATGGTGTCGAGGCTAACATGGTGGACTGTGACAGCATAGTAAGGGAGTTTGAACTCCAGCCATGCTATTACATTCATTCCCAGATTAATATCCTTGGGAAAGGTATGAAAATCCTCCCCACCTTGCAGCTATGGGTTAGATAGTACCACAACGGTTGTTCTACAAGCATGACTGACATTAAATAACCTATGAAGCTTGATATGCCATTAAACAAAGAAACCAAAAGCTATATGATTTACACATATGTGCATATCATTCTATTCAGGAGTTGTTACTTTGAAATCCAGAGATTCTAATTTCCAATTATATCTCTTCGTATCAGCTAAAGATAGAAAGAGAATTTAATGCTCTTTATTGGAAAGCTTCCTGTAATGTGCAAGCATAAAGAGTACTACATATTAATTACAAGAAGTGAAATATGCCATTCAGAACTCACCCACCCCTCAAAATCTGTTTATTAAATCAGCTTCTTTTTTTTCTTTTTTTTTACTTTTATCTAATCGTTATTTTTAAAAATTTATTTTCCCAAACTAATCTCTAATTTCTTTGACTCCTTTTGAAGAATAATATGCAAAATTAATTTGTATATATTTCACTTTTCACTATCAACAGATGAAATGCATAATTTAATTTGAAGGATTTTCAAAACTTAATGACTTTTAAGTTCAGGACTCAAATTACATGTGGATAATTGACTGCAGAAAACAGAGATTATTATAAAACGGGTAAATCATTAGAGAAATTATGACATACTACTACTTATGCAAAATCATTATATCAGATATTAAAAATAAATTTAAAAAAAACAAACAGATCTCTACAATCATTTGTGCATGAACATAAAAAACATGTGCATATGCACTTAATATCTTCATGCAGGAAAATTAATAGCATTCATAAAAATTGTTCAAATAGATTTATATTAGAAAAATAAAAAAATGTTCTTACACACACACACATATATATATATATATATATAAGTCCTTTGTTAGTATTGGGGAACTGAGAATAAAGTGCTCAATTACTTTTGTAAGAGCTGTATTTTATTTATTAATAATTGCACCTTAAATATATTATATTTATATATCATTATTAATATCATTACTTGCTGTCTATTGTATCCGATGATGATACCATGCAAATCATTTTCCTCCATTTGATTAAATCTCTGATTGAATCTTGCTAACTGCCTATGGGGATGTTCAAGTCTTCCAGATTATATATATATATATGCACACATACATACATACATACATACATACAAGGTGTGTCATAAAAGTTTGAAGCTGTACTTACCAAGACAAATGAACAATGAATGGAATGTTAATTTTTTTCATAATACATGGTTTGTCATAAAAATGCCGAGTTTGAAGCTGTACTTACCAAGATGGAAATGAACAATGAATGAAACATTAATTTTCTCAGAATACAAGGTGTGTCAAAAAGTACAAAAAATCTGAAAACTTTTTTGACACATCTTATATATATATATATATATATATATATACCAACATCTCCACATGAGCAGGATGTGACACAAGGTCAATTTCTTAACCAGGATTTAACAGGATTAAATTCAGTTTTCCTTCTCCTAGACTGATTGTGTAACTAAGTTTAAAGAACCAAGTTTGCCCTACTATTTATCTATAGCTGGGGGGAGAATAGATGGATTCATACCTTTCCCAAGAGTATTACCACTATGTGAAAAGCAAACAGCCCCATCCACATTTTGCTGTGTCCATTTACTACAACAGTAATCATTACAACATGTGCTTGCAATACATTTTTTGTACGATAATTTTTATAATCTAAAAATAAATTTGGGAATAATTAGCTTAATCACTGCCTGATATGGTGGCTTTTAAGATAGTAAGTATATATATATATAAATATATATATATATATATATGATGTTGGAAAAATTGCAACCATCATTTTTTCAACTTGTACCTATTTTTGAAGATATAAATTACAAAAAAGATCCTAATGACCCATACATTTTAACTTTAGAATAAACATCAAAGTGAATTACTTTAACCTGAGCACAGGTTTATATTATTATACTAAAACTAACTATTCCATCACTCTCATCTTTTATTGCAAAATGTTCCTAATATAACTATTTAGTTAAAATAGGAAGCAAAGAATAAAATTACAGTCATTTCTTCTTGTTAATCATTTTTCTTTTAAGATCTATCCCCAGGATTTTTGCTCATATTCATTAAGATAAAACCAAACAATTAGAAATCAATAATACTAAGCAGATATTTATCAAAATCAAATTTTTGATATCAATATACAAATTAACCTTTCCGTTCACACTGTAAACCACTATTTTGTTGTTTATATAAATAAAATTGCATGTTATTAGTATGTAGATAAAGGCCAACAGTATTAATAATGTAAACAAATTTATAACTCTTTTGAAGCTGTATATTCCTAGTCATATGAAATTCATCTATAATATAATTTTGTTGGAGTAATTTGTCATTACATTAATCTCTCACACATTTTAAAATTTATATGCAAAATATATTCCCATTTTGAAAACAATATACAAGATTATAAGGAATGGATGCAAGAATGAAGCTAGCATGTAGTATAATAATTTAAACTGATAATACTCTCTCCCCTGATAAACATTTTCTAACATGACTAATAAGAATGTAATAATGCATAGAGCAGTGTAAAGATTTTACAAATTAAAAATTCTTTTAACATTGAATTTTAGTCATAATTCTAGGAATAACAAGGTTCCTGGTTCGATACCAGCCTTCGCCAACTCAGCGTATGAGTTGCAGAGGGATATGTGTGGTAAAGTGAGAAGCTGACGATAGGTGTGGCACGCTACCTAAGGTGCTAAAATAATCTCCTTGGTCTAGCACTAGTGAAAAGCAGATAGACTCCCACGCTGTCTGGCTGATACCGACATTATGCCACCCCTGCGACTTATATATATGTCAACAAATGAAAATTGATTTCACATCTGGGACTACATAAATATATTATAGGATAAAATTTCTGTGTATGTAAACTCTAACTTCTTTCTCTCTCTTTATATATATATATATATATATATATATATATATATATATATATACATATACATACATACAAAAGAGCACTTTTTTCCTTTTTTCAATTTCGTGAGTTTGAGATTTGGTAATGTATTTCCCCATGGAGGAAGAGTAATAAACAATATACTTCTCCTTGATACTAATAAGTAAAACAAGTAATAAAATCTTCTATACAATAAGATAAAATGTAGGAATTGCAATATATTAATAGTAAAAGCATCATAAAAAGGTCATATCAAAGCTTAATGCTTTGTGTGCGTATATATATATATATATATATATATATATATATATATATCCTTATCAGATTTTTCATTTTTTTTTTTTTTTTTTAATGCAAAGTTTTTTAATACTGTAAGAATTGATTAAAAAGGCACATGCCTCTAAAGCTGCCTTGAAAAGTCATAGATCTTTTTTAAAAATATACCAAAAATTCATCTAATTATTGGACTTTGATAAAACTTTTGATAATTATTTGTAGGAGTCTACAGGAAGTTGATGCCTCCAAAGCTAAAAGCCATCTGATTCAAGCTTGTGCACAAAAGGCTCGATACACCCTTTCCAGATAAGCTTGGTAAATCAATTATATTATTTAACCAACCAGAATGATTCCTGCTAAAACTAGAAGACTTTGATTTGGATCCACTTTTGTTTATTTTACAGGTATAAATAAAGCCAAAATCTGTTAATCAATATTATCAATAACTGCTGGAGTCACTAGTATTTACATCACACAAACAACTGATACTCTACTAGCTCACCAACATACAAAGCCTTCATCTTCTGCACTGACCAAAACTCACTTTGTATGCAGACAACTTGTATCTTCTCTCCAACATTTTACTACTATAAACAAATCATATACAAGAACATTCTAATCCACACAAATACTTATATATACAAGAACTTTATGATGTATTCATTCTTCCTTCAAAGAAAGATTTTATTTTCTGAGATATATTGTTGTTATTTGTTGATATATATCCTTCATCTCATTTCTCTTTTATTACATGTTTCTTTAATATTCACTTACAATTTGAAACCTTTATCTCTAACTTATTGTACATACAACATATTAAATAAAGAGTGAGCATTTTGACTGAATTTTTGAGATGAGGCTTGAGAATTTGTATTAATTGGATTTTTCAGACTGTTGTCCTCATCTTTATTGTTATATACACAATGTTTCAGCTGATGTGCCTTTTGGCCTTCTTCAGGTGTTTCTTATTAAACTCTCTTTGAACTCAGGAACCTTCTCGTCATAACTAAGAGCCTTCAAAGAACTTTGAACTGAACCATTTATTCAATCCATTGGGGTAGACTGTTCTCATTCCGTTAACCATGACTGGGTACAAGTGTTAATCTATGTAAAGTATTCTATGTTGTTATCACCCTTGGTCAGGATTGAACCTGCAACCTACAGATGATTGCCACTTAGAACTGTATTAACTTAACCCTATATCCATTGTGCCATGTGTCCAACTATTAATACTCCCACCCCCAAAGATGATGACAACAGTCCAAAAAATCCAAATAATACAAAATATTTTTTTCATAAAAGATGCTTCCTCTCCAAATTTTAGAGAAAAATGTCTGTGATTATAGAACTCCTTAATTAATTTGATGATTTATTTTATTTAGCTGGATTAGCAGATCATTGATAGTAAGCTAGATTCTCCCTGGGGGGCCTCCTACTTCAGGTTTTGAGCCACATCTAAGTTAAGCTTAGTAAATAACTATTATTTTTAACAGACTATTTTAGATGAATGACTGAATAGTTTTCATGTTCTTTTTTTCTTTTAATATAATTACAAAGTTTCACACAGGTACAAATATTTCAATAGCATCCAATCATGGTGTAATGGTTAGCAAGCTCATCTGGCAGATCCATTAATACTGAATAGCGTGTTCAATTCTTGCTGGATGCCTCATACTCGCAACTTTGTGTCACATCTTACCTGTGCCAAACGGGTAGGATAAAGATGGTGTCACATGATGGGAAACTACAATTTGCTAATTCCTTGACAAAAAAGGTACTTATACACAGAAATTGTTAGAAGTACTTGGTACATCTCAAGAATGAATTACCAGTGAAAATATTGGGTTGGTCCTAACATTTGGTTGGCACATGTTTTACCTGGATATGTCAGTGTTATAACAAATATAAAGACCTCAATACACAAGTAAAGTGGGTTTATTATATAGTGTGTACAGAAATAACCTACTCTATTTTCCCCATAAGGATCTTCAGGGTTAAATCCACTGAATTAATCAAGATATTGCTAACTGCAGAATTCGGTGGATTTAACCCTGAAGATCTTTTTGGTGATACTTGAGTAGGGTATTTCTGTACACACTATATATATATATATATATATATATATACATGCACACATACACCTGATTAATGTCCCTTCTGAAAATTAGAGAATCACTACATTTATAAGATGTTCTTCACAAATAAACAAATCAGTTATGACAATCTTTATTTAACAGCTGAACATTCTGGCTTCATGAAAATCACCCCAAGCAAATTAAATACAATTATTTTAATTAATAAGATATTTTTTGTTATATTTTCAAGTCGAGGAAAAATATATGGAATTACAAAAAAATAAATAATAAAAATATATGGAATTACAAAAAAATAAATAATCTCATTTTCACCATAAGGATCTTCAGGGTTAAATCCACTGAATTAATCAAGATATTGCTAACTGCAGAATTCGGTGGATTTAACCCTGAAGATCTTTTTGGTGATACTTGAGTAGGGTATTTCTGTACACACTATATATATATATATATATATATATTATATATACATGCACACATACACCTGATTAATGTCCCTTCTGAAAATTAGAGAATCACTACATTTATAAGATGTTCTTCATAAATAAACAAATCAGTTATGACAATCTTTATTTAACAGCTGAACATTCTGGCTTCATGAAAATCACCCCAAGCAAACTTAATACAATTATTTTAATTAATAAGATATTTTTTGTTATATTTTCAAGTCGAGGAAAAATATATGGAATTACAAAAAAATAAATAATAAAAATATATGGAATTACAAAAAAATAAATAATCTCATTTTCACCATAAGGATCTTCAGGGTTAAATCCACTGAATTAATCAAGATATTGCTAACTGCAGAATTCGGTGGATTTAACCCTGAAGATCTTTTTGGTGATACTTGAGTAGGGTATTTCTGTACACTATATATATATATATATATACACACGCACACATACACCTGATTAATGTCCCTTATGAAAATTAGAGAATCACTACATTTATAAGATGTTCTTCACAAATAAACAAATCAGTTATGACAATCTTTATTTAACAGCTGAACATTCTGGCTTCATGAAAATCACCCCAAGCAAATTAAATACAATTATTTTAATTAATGAGATATTTTTTGTTATATTTTCAAGTCGAGGAAAAATATATGGAATTAAAAAAAATAAATAAATAAAAAGATAAGAAACAGAGTGCTTTGTTGATTCATCTCCAGTGTTAGAGGTGTACATATGTGCATACACTCACATATACAGTGATAAGCTAAAACATTATGACCAGTGACCAGAATAAAATCACTATCTCATAATAACCGTACATGTTAGGGATAAAGGTATAGAAACAGATAAAGGTATAGGAACTTTACTTGAATGCTAGAGATAAGTTGGTTTGGTTTGTTTTCTTTTACAGCATATCAACCTCAATGGGTCATTTAATGCCAATAAAGTTTTGAAATAAAGTCATTCTTAATGGATACTCAATTTTTTTTTATAAATACATTTTTCTATTTAACCCAGTGGTTCTCAACCAGGGTTCATATGAACCCCTGGGCACCATATAACATTTTTTGGGACCCAGGCAAGTAAAATGTATTTAACTATAAAAATACAATGGGATTTTTAAACAACGAATGGTGATGGGGGGCTCCACCAGAGTAAAATAGGATTAAAAGGGGGTCAATAGGTAAAAAATGGTTGAGAACCCATAGGTGGGACTCTAACAGGTATTACTACTCTGGGTCAGAGTGGACCAGGGAACAATGATGATGAAGAGGTGCTCCACATTTCTCAAACCTCCAAAACTGGAAACTCACCATGAGATAGATTTGGTTTGGTTTGCTTTGTTTTACGGCATATCAACCTCAGTGGGTCATTTAATGCCGATAAAGTTTTGAAATAAATCAATTCTTAATGAATAGTACAATTTTTTTATAAATACATTTTTCTATTTAACCCATAGATGGGACACTAACAGGTACTACCACTCCGGGTCAGAGTGGACCAGGGAGCAATGGTGATGAAGGGGTGTTCCACATTCCCCAAACCTCCAGAACTGGAACCTCACCATCAGATAGAGTTTAACGTCATTCCCAGGACATGTAGACCCGCAGCCACCGCCTTCTAGCACCCATATGATAAAAAGGGGTTGGGGCTTGCCATAAGGGCAATAGGGTTGGGAAAATCATATAGGTGCTAGGGCTTGACATGACCAGCCGATTGATCAGAGGGGGCCTCTCCGACTGCCCGTCTAGCCCAAGATAGGGCCAAAGTGGAGTATTGCATGTCATGAACTGCTCATCCACCTGGGCTCTATCCTTAAGCAGCACGGGTCACCACCCACGGCCAACAGGTGGCCCCATTGGGGGAGTCTTACCCCTCTGCAGAGGTGCAGTCGGTGCATTCTAACGCCCCAGCCGACAGGGCGGCCATCAGATAGAGTTTGTCATTCCCAGGACATATATACCCTCAGCCACCGCCTTCTAGCACCCATATGATAAAAAGGGTTGGGGCTTGCCATAAGCACAATAGGGTTGGGGCAATCATATAGGTGCTAGGGCTTGACATGACCAGCCGATTGATCAGAGGGGGCCTCTCCGACTGCCCGTCGAGCCCAAGAAAGGGCCAAAGTGGAATATTGCAAGTCATGGACTGCTCAACCACCTGGGTTCTATCCTTAAGCATCACAGGTCGCCACCCACGGCCAGCAAGTGGAGTTTTACCCCTCTGCAGAGGTGCAGTCAATGCATTCTAACGCCACAGCTGACAGGGCAGTTTAAGGTGTAGAAATAGGTAGGTCAGCCTCAGTAACTTTACTTGAATGAGGATAAATAAAAGATGTGAATGACTTTGATAAAGGACAAGTTTTTATGGTCAGTAGACAAGGTCAAAGTTTAATCAATTAGTCTCTTGATAATTATTCCAATAATGTCTGAGTCAGATGATTAAAAACATTAATTTAAGGTTGTTTTTTCTTCTTTTTCTCACTAATCAAAATGATAAATCTTAGTATACTAATAAACAATATGAATTAGATGTATCAACTTGGTGTATATGATATTGATGGTTTAAAAAATAAAACTGAAAAAATCTATAGAAGAAACTTTTATTTATATATAAGATTGATGCTGCATGCTGACTTGAACAAATTTTGAAAGCAGCAACCCATGAAAAAGAAGCACTACTGTATGGCTGCACCATTTGGACTTTAACAATATGATTAGAAAATGCTAGATGGGAGCTACACAAAAATGCTGCATGCTGGCCAGAACAAATCTAGAATAGTCTAAAATAGACAGAGTGATCGGCATAATTCTCTAAGACTGTTTTTGTATTTGTAGCAGAGATGACCGGCATGGCAAACAGCCGGCTATCTTCGATGAGTCAGCCCATCTTCAGTGTTCAAAAAGACAATGAGTGGTGTGCGGCATATGTAGGCGGCATCTAGTCTGATGACGAAGACGGGCAGTCACGGCACAATCTCCTGATTATTGTAGATCACATTTGATTGGGTGAGATTATTATTTGCATAACAAAAGTGTTTAAAGAAATAAAAGCAAAGTGTTTGATCCCCTTTGGAGATTGTCTTTTACAGTAGTGAGAAATGGTTGGCTTAAGTTTTCGAGTCGACTGATGAGCGAGTGTTACTTTTTAAGTAGAAAGATTCAGCTGAAAGACTCAACAGGGTTTTGTGCTTGATATAGTATTATCATTTATGAGTAAATAATCATATAGAATGAAGGGTGGGGAGGAAGGAGCTCTCAAAATAATTTTTGACTAACGAGAAGAGAGCCCCTTTGGTTTGAATTCAGTTTTCTTTCTTGTAGACCAGTTGCCTAAGGTTAAAGATTCCAGTCTGTCCTACTATCTACTCATAGCTGGAGGGAGAATAGTTGGATTCATACCTTTCCCAAGGGTATTAGCACTATGTGAAATGTACACAACCCCATCCAGTATTTGAACTAGTCTAACTGTGCCCATTTCCTATAATGGTAACCATTACACCACATGCCTTCAACATTAAACTTCTGCAAATCTAAGTGGTAGCATTAAGAACATGCCTATTCATCCATATTTTGAATTTCTTCATGTTATAAACATTTTGGAAAACATCCAGCAAGATAAATGAGAAAAAGACATTGAAGAAATACATTAAGATGAGAGGTGGGAGGAGGAATTCTAGTTCAAAATAAATTTAACCAATCAGATTTCAAGGAAGAGTTTTGACTTATACTCTCATGCTTTACAACTACAAACAGCAAATTGTTTGGGGGAGGAAGCAGGTGACTTGTAATTAATATTTTCAAGAAATCTAAAATGATTTAAAAACTCAATGAAATTGATAAAACGTTTGTTGAAATATGAAAGAAAATGGAAGAGAAAAAGGCTGTTGAAAAAAGAAAAAAGAAAGAAAATCAACACAAAATTAAAATAAATATGAAATATAGAAGCAACCTATTAAGAACCTACTCAAATATATTTCTGAACAGACATGGCTGTTATGGCTTTATTACATGTGATTCACTTGGCTGTTTACCTAAATAGCTACTGAATGTTAGTGAAAGAAAAAGAAAAATTTGATGAATATCTGGGGTTAAAGCTGAGGATTCCATTTAAAAGATGGTAAGGTATTGTGAATAATGAAAATAGAGGAAAATAAAATAGTGAAATATATATATATATATATATATATATATATATATATATATATATATATATGTGGTGTGTGTGTGTGTGTGTGTGCATGTGCTATCAGGTCAGTTGAATTTTATACATTTTCATAAATGATTGATTGAAAAAGAATTGGTATATTTTAAATCTTCTAGCATTTCAATCAATATACATAGAACATAAATTTATAAATGCATGTTTGTTAATTGAAATTTATACATAATCACAATGATTCAAGAGAATAAATTTACATCTACAAACATTTAGATACACTCATCATACTAATTTATTAAATCATTACTACTGTGTAGTGAATTTGATCTTCACTGTAGCTTTATGGCAGAGTAACTTCAGTTTAATATACACTCACAATGTATGTGTGTATGTGTATGTATATATATATTATATATATATATATATATATATATATAAGGAAGTTTGGTATGTACGTGTTGAAGTATAACTCCAAAGCAGGAGGTCACACAGATTCGAAATCTTGCATACCCCTTGATATCCTTCTAACTAAGAAACATGCCAAATTTGGTTATTGATCTTTACTAATTAAGGGATATAATTAATTAAAAAAAAAAAAAAATGATTTTCGGAAAGTATTATAAGCTGCTCCTGCTGCATCAGCAGAATCTTGCCAGCTGATTTTTTTCAGCTCCCCGAGAAAAAAGAAGAAAGGAAGAAAGAATATCAGCTTCCAGCCATTCAAAATGCCCTCAACAACTATGACTAAATTTTAACGTAAGATAAAATTCGTTTTTTTTGTTGGTCCAATCTTTAAAAAATAAATCTTTGTCCATATTCTTAAATTGAACACTCACTTAAATTAAATTGTTGTTATGCACAAAAAATTGTAGAAAAATTAAAATTGTTTCAAAACACAACTTTACGGATACATTTTTTTAAAAATAAGATTTTAAATGTAAATAAAAAATATGAAAATGTTTTAAAATATTCACCATTATAGGGTTTTATATATATATATAATATATATATATATATATAAATGTAAAAAAAATGATAAAATGAGTTGTTTTGTAATTAATACTAATGGTAAAAAAAAGTTGTTTTTTTTTTAGAGAACTAATGAAAACGTTTTAAAATGATGTTTTTAAAATACTATCTTGAGTTTAAGCAAAAATAGATAGTGCAATATGAAGAATTAAAATTTTTGATTCTCAGCTTCTTTTTATCGTTAATGTTATATCTTAGGTATCCTTAAAAGCCTATGGTTTGCAAAGAAGAATAATGGACAAGATGAATTGGATAAAAATCGTTTATTGAAATAACGAGTGTGAAGACGTTGTTGTTGTCGCCGTAGATAACGGTAGTAGTTCTCTGGAGTGGCCGAGGGGCCGTAAGTCAGGAATGGCCCAGTGGAATAGTGATGGTCAGGGGAGGTAGTAGTGGCCGAGGGAGTTGAGTTCGTTTCGGTAGGATACCGTTGTAAGTGGATATGGTCACTTGGTGCGGGAAATAAGTCAGGAATATCTCAGTGAGTTGTAGTGGGTAGCGTATGATAATACGTCAATTCTCTCTTGGCCTGGTGTGAGGCGTGAGGTAGTAGAAGTTGAGTTGATACGGTCACTTGGTGTAGGGACCAAGTCAGGAACCCAGTGGGTTGTAGTGGGTAGCGCCGTAGTGGTCAAGGGGGTAAGGATGTCGCCCGGCTACGGTGAGGTGTTGAAGTAAGGCCGAGTGTCCGGGTGGGTGAGGGCGTGCGTGGTGGTGGGTGCGTAGCAGTTCCTTGATCCTGCTCGTCTGGTGGGTTCTCGGCGTCGAAGCCATCCGTCAACTGCCGATTCTCAAAAATGCCTGGGTTTATATGCTAGCGACGTAGGCTCCAGAATGCCTTTGGGGTGTTTAGCGGGAAGATTTTTCATTGGCTGAAAATCCGGATTCTTTACAATATTATTTTTTGTTTGTTTTGGAATTCGCTTCGAGCGTAACTCTAACCGAGCCTATGCGCAGAACTGCGTCGAATTGGTCACTTTGTGATAGGGTACCATTGAGTTCACTTCCGCTTGTTGCCTCCGACTTGAGTTTTGATATTTTATGCTAGCGAGGTGTATTTTGTGAGTAAGAATTGTGAATCATAAGAGATATCTTCTCTCTGATATAACATTAAGAAATGGATTTGAATTGTTGTCAATACAAAAAAATTGAAATAAATAAATTACAATGTATTTCTAACTCATCAAGCAATTAAAAACTGAATTTAAATTTGTTTTCAAATACTATTATTTTCAAACTGGATTTTCAGTGAAACTTTTTGTAGACAACAATATAATATTTACAACAATGAAACTTGAACAAAGTTTATCATTATCTTCAACATTTTTGGACCATTCAAAAGAAGAAACAGTAAAAAAAACTCCGGATGATTTTTTTAAAAATTCAGCTTATGGAAATTGTAGAATACTGATAATTGCTATTCTGTGTTACTTTCACCCTTAGCCAGGATTGAAACTGCAGTCTGGAAATGACTGTTACAGATTGTTAACTATTGGACAGTGGAACAGTCAAACACCTCCTCAGCTTAATGGACTCTTCCTGGCAGCAGTGGCAGTGATTATTTAAGCTGTTATGGTGGGTTCATTGGAGAACTAGTAACTTCATGGTTAGGCTTGGCCAGTCAAACCAATTGTTGACTGTCTAACTGACTTACTTCAATAGAAATAATGAAAATTATGAACGAAAACAATGTTTACATTTTCGTACTGTTAAATCAACTGAAATTTAAAGTAACCAAAAACAAGTTATGACTATCTGTTTTTTTAACAAATTCTATGAAAAATGAAAATATGTTTGAAATAGTTTTTTTTTTCTTAAAATATGTTAGGGGAAATATTAGCTAAACTTGTAAATCAGTCGGAAAATTAGGGTTACCCAGAAAAACCAGAACCCACAAATTTTGTAATAAAACTGTTAATTTTAACTAGGAGGGTTTAGGGTTAGTTTAATGGGAAAATAAATAAATAATTTGGGTTCTGATTTTTCAAAAAAACAACAAAAACAAAAACAGAACCCACACATTTTGTAATAAAACTGTTAATTTTAACTAGGGGGGTTAGGGTTTGGGTTAGTTTAATGGGAAAATAAATAAGTAATTTGGGTTCTGTTTTTTCTGGGTCACCCTGTAATATCTTTTAATTTTCCGACTGATTTGCAAGTTTAGCCAAAATATTTTTTATGAGATCTTCCCCCATCCCTATTTTATGAAATCTGAAAAAAATAAACAGATAAAAAAAACAATTTTTTATTTTTTTTTCTATAAAGATTATAGTCTGAATAATTATATTAAAAGATTTTTAGAAGTTTCTATATGGGATTTTTTTCCGAAACTTTGTACAGATAACAATGAAAACGAGGACAATAGTCTGAATAATACAAATAATGGTAATCTTTGCAGAGTTCCATCCTGGCTTCCTGCATCCAAAGCAGTATCGCTTAAAAAAAAAAAAAAAAAAAAAAAAAAAAAAAAACCAACTTAGGGCATTTTCCACTGAAAACCCAACCCTAACCCTAAACCCCCCTAGTTAAAAATTAACTGTTTTATTACAAAGTTCTGTTTTTTCTGGGTCACCCTGTATACAGGGTGACTCAGAAAAAACAGAGCCCAAATTATTTATTTATTTTCCATTAAACTAAACCTAAACCCCAACCCCAAATCATAAACCCTAGTTGTTTTTGTTTTTCACGCTGCTTCCGCTACGGACTTCAATCGTAGCTGGTGTTTGTTTTTTTGTTTTTTTGTTTTTTCAGCAGTCACCGGCAAGCATGTTTTGAGGCAAGAGGCAATGATGGAACTCCGCAAAGATTACAATTATTTGTATTATTCAGACTGTAATATCGGAGTGGTATATATTTGATTGATACTATTTTCTGCATAAATAAAAAGGCTAAAGACAGAGTTTATTTTTTTAAAGCCATACGTAATTAAAAACAACCTTAATCCCCTAAAACCGTAACCCAATTCGCAAAATGTTAATTCATAGACTGTAGTTAAACTTTCATTGGGTACCAGCAAAAAATTTTCCGTTTTAATTTTCCAACCTAAGTCAGAAGTCAGTCCTACATTCTATGAATTAACATTTTGCGAATTGGGTTACAGTTTTAGGGGATTAAGGTTGTTTTTAATTACATATTGCTTTAAAAATAAACAAAAAACCCACATGACTATACATTTAATTAACCATTGAAATTAATTATTGAATCTATTATTGAGACAGTTGTTGTGTTAATATAGCAATGTATAATTTCAATTAAACTTAGTTTTAAAAATATTTTTCAACATAAAATGTATAGTAATTTGTGTTTTTTGTTGTTTATTTTTTTAAGCAATACGTAATTAAAAACAACCTTAATCCCCTAAAACCGTAACCAAATTCGCAAAATGTTAATTCATAGACTGTAGTTAAACTGTCATTTGGTACCAGCAAAAAACTTTCCATTTTAATTTTACCGACCTAAACCAGAAGTCAGTCTAGTTTGTTTTAGTTTTAACTAAAACAAACTTTTAAGCCCGAAGAAAACTTTCACTTAAACAGTGGGGGTAGTCAATGTTTGCTCATTTGAATTACATAATATTTAAATATATAACTATTTTTTTTACCCAACATGAAATATTTTTTAAAGTAAGTTTAATACTCTATGAATTAATAAATTAAAGTAATTTAAAAAATCTATTTTAAAGAATGATTTCAATTTCATAAAATTTATGCTCAACTAAAATTGAAATCATGCCATAAAAAGATACTTTTGTTTTGTTTTATTAAAACAAACCAAAATTTCTCTGTGGTCTGGAGAAAGGGAGGGGCGAATCTACCTAGAGTTAGGAGGTGCTAGGAGGGTGTTTGCCTGCTGATTTTTACAGGCAGTGGGCCCTCCCACTCCGGTTAACTCTCCCACTCACTTCAACTCTATATAGAGGGAGAGTGGAAGAGCATCAGGTGTAATTTAGACAGGGATTGGTCGGTTGTTGACTTAATTGCTAATTACGCCTAATTAAAACCAATTAAACTGAATTTTTTTCAAACACTGGGTAGTGCTAAAACCAAGGAATATCTAAGTATAAATATTGTGTCCATAACATAAATAGAAAAAAATCCTTTAGCTGGCGAAGCTTGATAAACTCAGCTTTAGTATAATAATATATATATATATATATATATATATATATACACACACACAATTAAAATCAAATGGTCTAAAATCTACTGAAAATAGATTTCAAACCATCGATTTAGCTCTTTATATTGAACACTTTTTAATCGATTTCAGTGAAAAAATCCCGAAGTAAATAAGATTGTATACTTATTTGCTTAGTGGATATAATGGTTACTGCAGTGTGTGTGTGTGTGTGTATATATAAATATATATATTAAATATACCACCAAATAAGGTAATTTTGTGAAGATCTACTGGAATCTTTTTCTTTGCAAATGTGTGGAATTCATGTCATCATCATTGCCATTTTTATGACCAAGAGAAAAGCGTGTTGCAAATACCAAGAAATTGCTCCCCTTGTTAAAGAAAGAAAAAAAAAATCCTCCTTAGTGATATTTTACATGATATTGATAAATATATTAGAAATAGAATTCTTTTAGAAAGTCAAAAGGGATTCAGAACAACTAAAGAACATTTAGGATATTTATATTTCCTGCCAATTTTAGAGACAAATGTCAAGAAATCTGTTTGGATTTTAACAAGATTTAGAGCAAGTCACTAAGTCTGCCCCTTTCCATTTCCAGTTTCAACTGATTTGTTTGGATTCGCAGTTTAGCTTGACCAAACGTATGTGTGTAAATGCACGTGGGCGAACTCCCTTCACTAATATTTCATCATTGCGAAAGAATGTTCGCCTGACATTGTAAATGCCTACCGGCAAAATTCATAGATATCACTTATTGATATATTATCAATAACCAGAAACAATATATCGATTGTTAGGACTTCAACCCCTTTGAAATGCATATGGCAACAAACTACAAATGAAAATATCACAATACCAAATGACGCAATTTAATTTAAAGTGTTTCTCCCTAATTCGAATGTAGACGAACATTTTGTTTGATAAGCAAGCCATTTTGGAACAACAGCCAACCTTCCACACCCCTGGGTACCTGACATTCCTGATCCTGTTCTAGTTCCGACGAATCACCATTCCTGATTGCTGCTCCTGATCGCATGACTGCCTGCCTCTTTGCCGCTAGATGACTTCTCCTTCTTTGCTGTGATGACCCGGGCCTTGTTCCAGTTCCAACAAACACCCTTTTTCAAGGCTAACAACCCTGCCTTTTTCAAGGCTAAAAACCCAGCTCTTTTCTGAGCTAACCAGTCGGCCTTAACATTTCAGTCTTTCCTAACCACTAATGCGATCCTAGGGTGAAATCCCTAGAAGATCTGGGTCTTGCGACCGGATAGGTGTCCCTCGCCGCCAATACTCTAAGTACTAGCTTGGTAGATCCGACTCGATCTTCCACTGAGCAAACACGTAGCTACTCGAGGCATTTGCACACATGTGCCAGCCAATCTGAAACCCTGCATAACTGCGGTCAATCAGACCCAAGCAAAACACGTGCTAAGCGAACGGTCCGTCACTGTTACGTTCACACTCGTCCCCGAACATGTCCTCAATGGGACTACGACTGGGGCTCGCAGCCGATCCAACCACAGGCCGAGACCATTACCGACCGACCACAACATCAACCTTGCCCGTAGATGCACTGCTATCCTGATTCCGGATTCCAACTGCCTATCCAACACCAGATGACCTATCCACCCAGATCAACGAAAGGTCGACTGAATGTTGAGTGACCAAATCTCCAACATCAAACGCTCAACTACTCAAATTACCTTTTGTCAATTCTTGCAAATAAATTGACTGCCGGGTTACCTTTGTCATCCAATTCCTCTGCCTTTGTCTCTTTCATTGTCTTCAGTCATTCTTTATTCAAAACGTCTGTGGGGGTCGACATCCTTATCGGCCCTTCAACAAGCAACAAAACCTTTGATTCCATGAACAGGGAAGTATCATGGGTTATTTTGGGTAAAGTGTTGGTATTCCAATAAGTTTATCAAGTGGTTCAAGTATAACATGATGATATTAAAACCTTGCTAAATGTCAATGGTGAACTCACTGATCCTATTAATAATAATCATAATTGAATGAAATAAAGAGACATCTTGAGGTTTATTCCACTTTCTTTAGCTCTATTGGTGAGACTTAGAATATGCGGACTTTATTCCCTGTAGAGGGATAAGACTCCCCCCTTCCCAAAAAAAAGATGTCCTGGTTATGACACTAAACTGCATCTAATGATGAGCCTTCAGATCTGGGGAGTGTGGAGTACCTCTTCACTGCCATTACACCATTACACTGACCCAGAGTGGTTGTTCCTGTTAGGTTTCCATTCATGGATAAAATAGATCTGTTTAAAAATTATTCATATTCGATAGGAATACTTAATACTATATAACTAAGTTGTTTGTGTTAAGAATAGTTACTTGAAGTTATAATTGTTTAATAACAATTATTATTAGTTACTAACAGAAATTCTGTCATAAGAAAGGAATAAAAAAAAAGACAAGTATTGTGTTTAAAAGGGGTTTATTATTTGCGGTGTGAAGAGTTTGTTAAAACTTAATATTTTTAACTGTCTTTAAGTCACACACACACACACAACACATTATATATATATATATATATATTATATATATATATATATATATATATAAAATGTTGTTCTGGTTCCAACGGGAGAAAATTCAATATTTTATAAAAAAGGAAGGTCCGCAAAATGTATTTTGTTCTCAGAAAAATTTTTTTTAAATTCTTTTTGTTTTACATGTAAAACAAAAAGAATTAAAATTTTTTTTCTGAGAACAAAATACATTTTGCGGACCTTCCTTTTATATATATATATATATATATAAAGTAACAAGTCTGAACACTTATCTTTGTTGAGTTCTTTTAAGGTGAAGAATTCTGGCTGTAGAGTCATATGTTGTCCTGTTTGCTGCTAGGTTCATTTGCCCAAAGTTAGGGGTATAGTCTGTGGTCGTTGTAGTAGTCAGCAGTGGTGGCTGCTAAGACCGTGTAGTCTATCTGATCACTGTTGTTGTTTGTCAGGACATCCACTTTGTGTACTACTTTTACTGTTCTCCCCAGAGGGATGTCTTATCTCTCTGACCACTGGTGCTGTTCTGAAGATTTCTAGGTCTTCATCCCCACCCTTCCTGTCCCTTACTTCTGGTATCGAGTTTTCATTACTTAAAACCATATAACTGCATACAGACAAATGACTATTATTAAATAGAAATAATTACTTGAAACCATATAATTATTGGTATTTATATTGGGATACTTGAAACCACACAACTGCATTCAAATCGTTTGTATTAAGTAGGAATTCTTGATATTATAACTGTGAAAAAAAAAAATTAAATGTACCACAATTATTTGTGTATAACATGGACCTTTTGTTCCATATTTTTAAACCTAAAACTTAGGGGTGTATATTATACACAAGAACTAAACATTAAGTTTATCCAGCTATATGTATCACTATAATCAAGACGGGATGACTGAATGTAAACTAGATCTAAAATCTAAACTAATTAATGTATAACAAATATGGGAATGTGTCTATGTTTGGTTTGATTTAATCATATATGTGAATTATTTAATGCCAACTCTATAACAATAAAATAAACACATAATATATATAATATAATGAGTAATATATCAACAAATAATATAACAATATCTATCATAACACAATATATATATATATATATATATATATATATATACACATACATATTTATATATGTTTTGTAAGGGATTATTTTGTGGTAAGAATTGAAAAAAAAAAAGATTGTCAGGGTACGAAATTACAATAATCTTTTTTACCTAACAGTTGTGTTCCTATAAGAAAATTTTTTAAAGTCATTTTTAAAATTTATTTTAGCATTTCATCTTTGATGATTTGGGCGGTCTCATTTTTAACTAGAGTGTGCTGCAAGATGATAACAATTGTACTTTTAAGGAACACAAGTATATATATATATATATATATATATATATATTGGCAAGCACTTTACTTCTTATGTTATCCTCAAATAGGAAGCACTTAACTACTGGAGGAAGGTTTTCATATCTAACAGCAGCAGTTTTAGTCAAAAAAAGAAATTGGAGAGAAATTTATATCAAATATTTAAGTTATGAATAAAATGGTGAAAAATTTATAAGATGACAAAAATGCAAGAACAATTTAAGAAACTTAGGATGACAAGAGGAATGTGATTATTAAGCTTATTAGCATATTCTATATGTTGTTGTGTAACATTGCAGGCTCCATTAAAACATAAATGAAATAATCAGAAAAAAACAGTAATGGAATGATAACAGTTACGTGTATACTTTATGGGGAGACGTTGGTTGTCACTTCTATCTAGTTTAAGCCCACGTGTAGTCGTGTCTAAATCCCAATTAGTTGTTTTTTCTTGTGGGCTGTTAAGCTGAAAGGGAATTTAGGAAAAGAAGCGAAAGGAACAAAAATGAGGATGACTTAGGGTAAGACTTTTATTTGTTGATTCACACTATTTCCTAGAGGGGAGATATTTTCCCAAACAAGTTAATAGTGTTTCTTCTTCAAAGTCTTGGAGTAAAAAGGGTTGAGAATCCTTTTTGGTGACAAGAATTCGGGTTTGTCTGCACATGCCCAGAGAGCACTTCCGGTCTGAGGCCTTCTGGAAGATTGTTGCTTTTGTGTCTTATTTTGTTTTTAATTCAAATTTGTTTAAAATAAATGACATTGTAGATAAATCTCTATGGCAGTATCCATTTGAAAATGGGTGTATGGTCAATTTAGTAAGAGTGTAAATTGTAATATTCATCATATACTTATCCTGTTTTACTTCTTGGAATATGCTTTGCATAAAAAAAGCAGACATTATTTTAATTTCACTAATGTATTGGAAATTTGATCTCTAATAAGATAAAATGAGAATTCTTCCATGCTGTAGCCGTGTCAGAGAAAAATCTAGATAAGAACAACACAAGGATGCTGTGTGCTGTTTTAAACAAATCTTGGAAGCAGCACCCAAAAAAACTGCTATATGGTCATTTGCCTACACTCAAGCTATCCAAACAAGAACAACAAGACATGCAGGACAATTCTGGGGAAGTAAGAATAAACTCATAAGTGACATTCTCCAGTGGACAACTACACATGGACACACCAGTGTCAGCTGACCAGCAAAAACCTATATCAATCAACTCTGTATGGATAGGGGTTGCCATGCAGAAGACCAGCTATAGGAACGGATGGTGTGTGAGAAAGGGCAATAGGTACAGAGATGCTCATAGGTATGCGTCTTGCATCACTGATATATAAAAATCTAAAAGGATGCAGAAAAATCCTATCCATGTGTTCCAGTGTTTTTTCCTTCTTCCCCCACCATTTCCAGCTAACTGTAAATATATTTCAATATTTTATTGAAAATGAATTACACTGTATGGGGTACAAGGTAAGGGTTAGACGGCTTTAGTTGTTATAAAAATTCTGAAATTTATTAAGAAACTTTAGTAAGAACCCGTCAAATTTCCAGGGGACTCATTCAAATAAAATCTATGCGTCCCAGGACACACTAAATTAAAAAGCTATCAGCATCACTGTAGGTATATATATTTTATATAAATGAATATACTTAGGAATATGCTATGTGTAAAAAAAACAAAAAAACAGACATACATTATTTTAATTTCACTAATGTATTGAACATTTAAAGACTCTTTCTGCCCAAAGAAACAAAGAGTTTTACTTTCTTTGAATTATATATGTATGTAACCTTTAACAAAAGATGAAAATCTTTACACTCAAGTGTTGGCAATAAATTCATCCATATGTATGACATTCTACTTGATAGTCTTTCTATTTGTTTACCTTCAAATGAATACATCAAGTGGCTTAAGTCATCTGAACACTTTGCCTTTTAGACAATTTCCTTTCCTGCAATCATAATTGAGTCTGTCAGTAAAAAAAAATAAAAAGATAAAATAGAAAAATTTGGAGGAAAATTTTCAAGACAATTATACTTTTTGGTTTTTCTCTGCATCTTTTTAGACAGTAGTTCACAAGATAATAATAATTGATGCAATGTGTGATTTGGCTTAAACAGCTTTTGGCAGGATATTTTCAAGACAATTTTTTCTTCTTTCCTCTTTTTTCTTTCTACTTTGAAGTGGATTAGTGTATTGATGACAAATGTAGAATAAGTCTCAAGTTTGTGAATTTAATATAAATAACTCAGCTGGGTGACATATTGTATGTGTCAAAATATGAATCAAAGGAATAGAACAAAAACAAACGCAGACATTCTCTTGTCTCCCTCTTTATATATACAGGGTATGATGGGTAAAGTTTTGTCATTCTAAATTATTCATTTCTTGCATGCACTTTCTTTGTTTCAGGTTTTGTCTACTGTGCAGCAAATTAGAGTCAGTTGTCTGTAAGGAAACCAGCACTATGATGCAAATGTGTGAATAAGTATATATATATATATATATATATATATATATATATATATGAATAAAAGATCAGAGTTGGTAGCTAAACACAGCCATAAAAGGAACTATGCAATAATCACAAAGGAATCTGGAACAAACAATACACAAATAGTACAAATACATCTAGTAATATAAGAAAAGCTTGAGAAGGAGTATATATAATACTTGGTTTGAAAATCACATAGGTAAGAAACTGACAGTTATCAAGCACCCTTGACTATGTCACCCTAACTTTATATGTGTGTGTGTGTGTGTGTGTGTGTATAACCATTTCTAGAGCTTTCAATAAAAAAAGCCATTGTATATTGTTAGTTGGGGTTAATTCCCTAATTTTTTTGTTACACAAAAAATAACAAAATTCAGACAGAACAAAATTGTATTCAGATTTCTACCTTTCATTCTCTGCTAGAGTGCAAATCTGTGGGGTAAATTGTGACACACTTGGCTATGAATTCATGAGTTTTTTTTAAGTTCAAATAATTTGCTAAATAAAAGATCAGAATTGGTTATTAAATGCTGTCATGAAAGTAAATATTTACTTTGTAATTTGGCACTTGATTGAGACATGTCAACCACATAATAATCAGTACCCAAAAAAAAAAAAAAAAAAAAAAAAAGTACATATTTGTTCAACTGAATATAAAAAATTCAGAACATTTAGTACTAGCTCACTTAAGGATCAAACATCGGAAACTCAATTGTATAAACTCAGTGTTTATCGCATTTTATACTTGAAATATATTGTGATATTGTTATGCATTTTAGTACATCGAACTCTGTAAAGTCATAATGGATTACAACCAATTTTTAGCAGTACATTTTAATCATGATTATGTGGGAATATATATATATATATATATATATATATAAAAGAGTTTTATAATTTGCTTGAAGCATTGTGTTTATATCGGTTTGGCAGTTGGTTTTGAAGGCTATCTAGAATTGACAGTCCTACCAGCAAGCTAACAGCTCAAGACTTAGCTTCCAGAAATCTTCTGAAGAAGAGATCTTTATCTCAACATATTAAGGCAAACAATAGTTAATTCATATTTCTTTACACTTGCATTGTAATAGCCTTTAAAACTAACCACCAAACACACACAAACATACATACACACACACACACACACTAATATATATATATATATATATATATATATATATATATATATATACATACACACAAAAAAAATTATCCCATAGTAAGAGATTAAATAATATGTTTGCTTGATTTTGGTCCTCAGTATATATCTATGTGCATATGTATGTATATGTTAGTGTAGACACAGTCAACAGTATTTGGCTTCTCACCTATTTGATCATCTAACTAAGAACTGATCTGATAATTGCATAGCTGAGAAGCTGAGTCACCAAGTGCTGTTGATTCAGTGTCTACACTATCATAACTTAGATCTACATATACTCTTTCAGTGAAATTGAGCAGTCTTTATTTATCAACTAGTGGAGATACCCAGCATTGCCCATATATAATGACAAATTAACACCAATAATATACAAATCTTATAATCAAGTCTTTTAAGATAAGTATAGGATGCAAATATATATTACAATTTAAAACAATTGCCTTTTTAATTTCATTTGATTCATTTTTTTCCCACTATTTATTAAAAAAAAAATAATAATGATAAAAAGTATTGAAAGGAAAAACAAATTTTGAACAAAGTGTGCAAAGTACTGCAAGTGTTTTTCTACCGTAGAGGTTTTATAAATATTCTTTAATTTAAATTTTTTTTTTTAAAGAAATATAAACTTTATGAAATAATGTTGTTGTTTTACACATTTAAAGATATTTGTATTCTAAAAAATAATATAAAGTAATTAAAATTGATCTCTTATCTGTAAATTATTTTCATTTATCTATTTCAAAATTAATATTCATAAAGAAAGAATAAAGATATTAATCAAACATAAAAATGATTCAAAAAAGCTAATTCAAATCGTTATTTTTTAAATGTTAAACAGTATGATTTTTTTTAGCTTTTTAACATAACTTTTATTAAAATAAAGTAGAAATGTCAATATATATATGTATATATAAAATCTATAATACAATAATTAAACATCATGATAAACAATATATATATATGATTATTTTATTTTATTTTATTTTTTTATAATAAATTTGATTTTTTATTGTTTTATTGGACTTTTATTATAAGCTCAAACATTTAAAAATCTAAATGTTTTATTCTTTCTAATATTTCTAATCTATTGTAAGATTCAGGGTTAATATATGAACATATAACTCAGATACGCTTGTTGGACAAAACCTTTTATATCATGAAAAGCACAGAAATAAGACAAGATACAGAAACAATAAAATACATGTACATAAACATACTAGAGTAGAGATAAAAGGACTGGAGAGTCCATACATTAAAAATCACTTACTAGTGATGAGGGGCCAAGACCCCCACCGAGAAGGGTGTGACAATGTGTCTAACACGTGCTCATACGAGAAGATGTAGCAAAAGAGGAAGAAGCGTTTGAATCAGCCGCTTAAATACAATAGCCCCTGGTGAGAACAAGTGACAACCCAGCGGAAGATAACTCTTCCAGGCTAATGGGAAGATAATCCCAACATTATGAATACTTTTGATTATACAAATGTTACCACAATAATTCATTTATTAAAACTATCTTTGGTCAATACTTAGGCATAACTGGTGTGATGGTTATTGTCTACTTAACATTGGAGGCATGGCCAGTATGATGGTTTTGTCTATTGCTATTGGAGGCATGGCTGGTGTGATGGTTATTGTTGATTCTGGACAAGGCTGTTTGTGTTTCATTTTGTACTAGTCACCTTGGCAATTCATCTCTTCTCAACAGCTAGAGGTAGATAATAGGGCTGACTAGGCCTTTTAGTATAGAGGAACCCATCTAAGAGAAGGAAAGACTGAATTCAAAACAAGCTAGATAGGTCAGACCTGATATCATTGCTTGCTATTGGTACCATGTAAAACAACACAACCTGTCACATGTTATTTATTACTAATCTGCCTTAGGATATCCACTTCTGGTTTGGAATCAGAGTTGTCTGTCTTCTTGAGAGCCAAGTCTGCCCTATTATTTATTCATGTTCAGGGAGAGGTTCATGACTTTCTCAATTTTATTAGTACAAGGTGACAACAAATTACTTCAGCAATAATCTGAATTTGGTTATGAGAGCTCATTTACTGTGATGCCCTTTCACGCTCCCCACTGGTTTAATTGATTGATTGAATTCTGTGGCTTTGAAAAAAAAATTATGGGGGGGGGTATCAATGCATAGTAGATGAGGCTGTTCAAAGTATTTCTGTCTTGTCTCTGTTTATTCACAAATCTGTTTTTTTTTGGGGGGGGGGTTTCAACTATATCCTGTTAGCACATTGCTATGTCATGTTCACAGAAATAAATGATAGAACTATTTTTGGTTTGCTATGATATCTCTCTGTAAAAGAACAGCCCCACCAGTTCTTCTCCAACTGAGGTTTGTGACATTTCATTTTTTATTCTTCCTTTAATTCAAACTACACAACACCTCACTGGTTTGATTGATTTTTAATGGCATGTCAACTCATCTAGAATTATTTTATGCCTTGAGGTTCATTGTATATTCATATTTACATCTTTTGTGTATTTGTTTAAGAGTTTTTTTGTTTTTTTTTTGGCCCACAGTTCTATTGGATATGAATAATTTTCAAAGAGTTGACTCAGAGATGGGATTCTTGTTGGATTATTGTTACATATAAGGTATGCTGTGGCCCACCACTTAAACTTATAAACTCTGCGTGTGGATTAAAGCCAATCAGCATGTTTGAATACATGGTTAGTTAACTATTTAATCGCGGATCTTGAAAGCCGTTTATTTGTACGTATATGACACAGACAAACGGATCAGCAACCAAAGGATTCCGACTGAGGAACAACCAAGGACTCTGTTTAACACAAGGATTATTCACAGAAACAACCAAAGGATTCTACTTAACACAAGAGATCTACACTGTGAAGTACTCTCACTTGCAACCTAAAAATGACCGCAAAAATCGTAACACTTTACTACGACTTCAGGTCAGAGTCTACCTGGAAGTAATTTCAATAAATGAGTTCTCCACCTTAACTGGATCTCCAGAGCTAGAGCCTCACTATGAGATAAATTTTAGTGCCATATCATTTTGGGGGGAGGGGAGTTTTACAGCAGGGGATACAGTGATCATATTCTTTGCCTTAATCAAGTCTAAAAAGATCTACAAAACTTTCATCATTGATTCTGAAAAGAACCTTCTCTTGCATTAGTATGAATTGTTAATGCTTGGAACACATTATCTGGGTTAATTGGAATTAAATTAAACTAAAGATTTTGTAAAATAGATTGCTATCGGCATCTGTGGCTTTCATGTATACTTGTCTGCCAATTGCAAGAATTTTAAGTATCTTGTAATTTGGACTTAATTAAAAGACAGAGCATATCATCAGTTGCTGAAATATTAGTTTGGAATTGTATTATATATATATATATATATATATATTTATTATTATTATATATTCAGCAATTAATCTGATTGCAACCAACTATATGCACAAAGCCTATTTTCTTTTGAGCAATTAAGATTTTATTAGAGCATTTTCATTTATTCCTGTGACTTGGCTGTACAAATTACATGTAGATATTTGATTAAGAGCATTTCAATCTGTCTAGAGTTATTTCATACCTAGATGTTAGGGAATCATGTTAACTTGACATGTGGCTTTTTTTAATACAAGAATTTATAATACTAAAAGATTGTCTCATATGTTTAAGAAATGATGGTTTTATTTACTACTGGGCAGAACTAATAGTTTCTATCAAAACTGACACAAAGTTCAAACTTGTATGGGACCAAATTAAGTATGTACCAACCTTTGTGTCATGGCCACCCTTTTCTGCATCAAGTTCCTGTTTTGTTCCTATAATGCACTCTAACAGGAAGTCACTTACTCCTTACTCATCAAGGGGAGGAACTCTGGATATTTTGTTTGGAGGCTCCTAACAATTTACATGTCTAATTGTTAGATCTGTTTGAAAATTATTAGTATTAAATAGGAATACCTTATGTGCAAACAAATGATTATTTTTATTAAATAGGAATAGTTACTTGAAACCTTGTATTTGCTTACAAATTGTTTTTATTGGAGAGGAATACATGAAACTATATAATTGTGTACAAATTATTTGTATTAAGTATAGTTACTTGAAGTTATGATTATCTATAAATGACTTAATTATTTGAAATTATCTAATTACTTGAAGGAAAAAGACTCACATGGGCATTAAATGACCCAAGGAATGGCATGCCACAAAACCAATGGATTTATTTGATTCATTTTAATAGTATTTCAACTTGTCAGGGAAGTTTATGCTGAGACATTAGAGAATCACATTCATTATATTTCTATATTTAGTTGTTTTATGGAGGGACATAGAGTAAAGGTTATCACCGCAGGAAATGTACGATTAACTGAGTTCAAATCCTTGACAAAGCCATTTGCATTTCACATAGCACTTTGAGAAAGGTATGTATTCAACTATTTTCCATCCTGCTAAGGGTAAATAGTAGGGCAGACTTGACTTTTTAACCTTAGTTAGGCTAACAGACTAGAAAAAGAGAGACTGTTAACTCTGCTCAAGACCTTTATGTCACATCTTACTCATGCATAGGTGTTGGTAAATATATATATTTAGTTGTTTCTTAAAGATTTAAAAAAAAAAAAGTTTTTGTACACAGTTATATGTAATCAAGTATTTCTACCTAAAACAAATAATCTTCACAGTTGTAATGGTTTAAAGCAGTGGGCAGCTCTACACTAGAGAGAAGTGAGGCTACAGTTTTGAAACATTCTTATAAATGAACTCTAATAAGAATGTTCTCTGGGGGGCACAGTTAAGTCCGACAACCAAGTGTTCAGTCTGAAACAATCTCTCCTAGCAATGCTGCACTCTTCTCACCAACACTATCCAAATATCTTTTCTCTCGTCCACTCGCAGCCAAAATGCTACTGCAAGCTTTTCTCCCCAGTTTTGTGAGGGCCGGTCATTAAATACACAATTACAGTGTTCATCCGGGCTCCTTACTCTGACTTGCCCATGCAGCACGTGCAACATTAATCAGCACGCGTCAATCCTTCACATCCGGGCCACTCTGGACAGTTTAGTAATTCACCTGCGTCAGGCCACGACTCACGATCAGGAAGCTGTGAGTTCAATCTCCCCACTCGCCTCTGATCTCATTCTGCATGCCAAACACAGTTGTGCATGCTTCAAACCACTATGTTCGTGGTTTCTCTCGCCACAGGTACAAAAAAATAAGGCAAATAACTCTTTGCCTAGCAAATTTCCCTCACAGCTGCACCAAATCTTTTTGGTATTTTTTACTTGTATGATGGGATATTTCAAAGTTCACTATCAATTAACCTCAGAACTCATTCTATTCAAATAAAGTCCTATTATCATAACAATCTAAGGGCTTCTTCTTAGTAATAATAATCTAACCATCAATTTTTGTACAGTACTTTGCTTAGTGGGAGAATCGCATTGAACAGCTTAGAGTAGGTTGGTTGTTTGTTTGGATTTTATGGTATGTCAACCCTTGTTGGGTCATTCTATGCCAAAACACCTTGGTTCTATTCATTCTTGATGGGTACTCAATTTATTTTTAACACTTTTTTCTATTTAACCCAAAGATGGGATCCCAACAGGTACCACCATTCTGGTTTAAAGTAGACAAAGTGTTAAAGAAATAATAGGTTAATTATAAATATTTGATATGGTTACTTACTGATTGATGAAGTTATTTTTTATTTAAATATAAAATCCATTTTTTAGTTCATGGAGTTTTGCAAAATTATCAATCACTTTTTCATCAAAATTGTTGATATCACTGGTGTGTTGCAGATCAAAAGAAACGTCAAATAGTCATGGTTAAAAGGTAACCCAAATTTAGACCTTATTTTTCAACTATCATACGGGGGATGAGAAAAAATTTTGTAAATGGGCCAAAGCCAGTGCGTTTACCAAATATGGTCAATTTTAGCAGGTGGAAAATTGGTTTTAGACCTGAACATGAAACAAAGCTATTGAAATAAACTGAAGAAAAAAGTTAGTCAAAGAATTTTAGGATTCATTACTGTTTATGAAAATTGATGGTAAAACACCAGAAGTAGTTATTAGTGTGCCAGGACAAGAGTGGGTCATGGAAATCTCTGCTGTCAATGCATGATGATGATGATAATGGTTAAACAAGCAGCAGAGTATATTCGAGAAAATGTCTTTGAAAATGCATCAAAATAAAACAAACTAGCTTGATTCTTTAACAGATCTGGAAAAAGACTATCCTGCTTTTCTAAATTAAATTTTTCTTTATTAAAGTCTAAAGATTGCCCTGGCATGGACTTCAAGAGACTAATACATTCATATGGTCCCGGTTTAATTTTGGTGATATTGCTACTAAGGTTTATGAACTGGTCTATATACTAATATTTAAAATCCTTAAACTTATTTGAAATCTTCAAACTATATTTTCTACATTTTTTAAAAATGGCAAAGTGATTATGCTGAAATGTTTTCTGTTGGTTGGTCGGTGTTTACTGGTATATCAAACCCTTGTAGGTTATTTAATGCAAAATCTTTTTGTTTTACATATATATGATTTGTTTAACTTCAAGTGTATTAATAAGTTGGCAGAAATAATTGTATATCAATAACTGGTGGTTATGTTAATTTTTAAAAAATTTCATGTGTATCAATAAACTGGTAGAAATAATTTTCCTTAACTTCATGTATACTCATAAACTGGTAGAAATAATTTTTGTATGTTAAGTTTTTCATTAACTTAAACTTGCAATCAAATCTTTTTTACCTATAGATGGTACCCTAATAGGTACTACCACTTCAGGTTAGAAGACCTGGGAGGAATGACAATGAAGGATACTATATATTCTCCTAGAGCTCCAAAATTGAACCTTGCCACCAAATGCACTTTAGCATCATACCTGTGATGAAGAAGAAAAAGGAAAAAGGAAGAAAAGAAGAAAAAGGAATGAATGAGAAGAAGAAAAAGAATGATTAAATACAGGAAGAAAATAAGAAAATGATTGGGAAGAAAAAAAGAATGAGGAAACAAAAGAAGAAAAGAAAAAAGGAATGAATGAGAAGAAAGAAAAAAGAATGAGTAAATACAGGAAGAAAATAAGAAAATGACTGGGAAGAAGAAAAAGAATGATGAAACAATAAAATTCCAATAAAATAATGATAAACACCTATGAGTCTTCACCAGAAGAACCCTCTGAGCATGTGAGGGGAAAAAGGACCAACTTCCGATCCCCAAGAGAATCTCTTGGTGATTCTGACTTATGCTATAACTGTGTCTAGACAGTACTACTGGCCAGGGAGAAATTTCCTTGCCACGTGGTGGCTATGACCTGTAATTAAAGCCTAAATCAAAAATCACATTTTGTCTTTATCACTTCCTTTTTCTTCACTCGAATTCCTTTTCCAGTGCAACCACCAAATAAAATGAGGTTAAAAGCAAACCCTAAGAACACGCACTAAAAATAACCAGCTACCCTTATACCTAAAACACAAAACCTCTTGTAACCCCATACATACCCAAGACACGTTTTCTGCTGGATGTAGATCTACACAATATAAGAGCAGTGAAGTTACCAATGATTATTCTTTCACATGAGATATTGCATTGATTATAAAATTGAATCATCTCAAGCAGAGGTAGATCAAAAGCTTTACGAAAACAAAATTTGCAAATAATCACAGCCAGCAGAAACACCTATATTGACATTCTGGTGGGCTGATAATTTCAACCAAACACTTGAATCCTCAACTTGTCATGGAGTTAGAAATTCAATTTTGCATGTAAAGTTATTAAAACCATCACTAGATACAGTAATATATATAGTTAGAGAGAACATACTTTGAACTAGAAGTAGATAATTTGTTCTTTCACTTCAGTGAAGTTCAACCCTATCTGCCATAACTGTTAATAAAAAGAAGGAATCCGTTATAATCTCTGCACAAATAACTTAATGCAATATACAGACCAATGCAAGAAGAAAACGAATGCTTCCAACATTGATTGGTTTGGTTTATGGCATATCAACCTCAGTGGGTCATTTAATGCCGACAAAGTTTTGAAATAAATTCATTTTAATGGATACTCAATTTTTTTTTATAAACACATTTTTCTATTCAACCCATAGGTACTACCATTCTGGGTCAGAGTAAATCAGAGAGCAATGGTGATAAAGGGGTGCTCCACATTCCCCAGACCTCCAGAACTGGAACCTCACCATCACATAGAGTAACGTCATACAGAGAACATGAACACCCTGAGCCATTGCCTTCTAGCACCCATATGATAAAAAGGTTTGGGGCTTGCCAAAAGGGCAATAGGATTGGGGCAATCATGTAAGTGCTAGGGCTTGGCGTGACCAGCCGATTGATTGGAGAGGGCCTCTCTGATCACTCGTCTAACCTAAGTAAGGGCCTAAGTGGAGTGTTGCATGTCATGGACTGCTCAGCCATCTGGGTTTCCTCATTAAGCATCATGGGTTGCTACCCACGGCCAACAGGCGGCTCCATTGGGGGAGTCTTACCCCTCTACAGAGGTGCAGTTGGTGTATTCTAATACAGGGTATTTTATCTGGTTACTTTCAAGAATGCTCAGTGCAAAAGATTAGATAATGCCTGTATTTTCTGGTTGGATTATTAATATTCAAAAGAATTTTGACACAACTGAACAAAAATTATTGATTTACTTACTACTAATTAAATTACCATTACTGTGTATTGAAGATACTGGTTCATTGGTTTGATTATACAGCTTTTTTTACTCTTTTCTCAGAATTTTTAAGATGAGGCTTGATAATTAGTATTATTTGAATTGTCCAATTAGACACATAGCCTAGTGGATAAAGGAGTTAGTGAGACAGTTCTAAGTGACAGTTATCTCTAGACTGCAGGTTCAATCCTGGTCAGGGGCAGCAGTAATATAGAATAAAACAGCTATGGTTAGCGGAATGAGAACAGGATACCCCTATGGACTGAATAAAGGGTTAGGTTCAAATTTCTGTGTTGGCTCCCGAGTCCGAAAAGAAGGTTCCTGAGTCTGAGTAAGTTCCTGAGTCCAACAAGAAATACCTGAAGAGGACTGGAGGGCACATCGGCAGAAACATTGTACAGATAACAATGAAGATGAGGACAATAGTCCGAATAATCCAAATAGTACTAAATGTTAACCTTTGTTCAGTTATTTTATGAAGATATTTTTTAAAATTCATTCTCAATGGGTAGTCAAAATTTTCTTTTTTTAAACTAATCTATTTGATCCATTAGAACTTTACCATTAGATGCAGTTTAACATCATATCCTGAGAAGGAATAATATTTGAAATAGTACATTTGGCCCATTTATCAAAAATTTTCTCATTCCTCAGCAATACCTTCATCAAAAAAAAAAAAATGTCTAAAAAAAAAGGACTAGAGTTACCACTGGTTTCAAGTATTTCTATCTAATACTACTATTTATATAATCTTAAATAACTATTTCTATCAAATAATAGTCATTTGTTTTCACACAGTTTCAAGTAATTAATAATAATCCTTTCCTTAGTAAACAATTACAGCTTCAAATAACTATTCTAAATACAAGAGATTTATGATTATATGGTACCAATTATTCTTATCTAATACAAATAATTTTTAACAGATCTATTTGACACATAGATGGGACTATAACAGGTACTATCACTCAAGGTTAAAGTGGACATGGGAGTAATCAAGGGATAAAACACATTTCCAAGAGTTCCAGAACTGGAGCCTCATTATAAGATGGCTCTAGTTTAGAGTCATACTCAAGACACCCGTTTTTTTGGGTGCGTTACAATTTTTGTGGACATTTTTAGGCTTCAAGTGAAAGCACTTTACAGTGGAGATCCTTTGTATTAAGCAGAGCGCGATCCTTATTGAAGTTGCCTTTGGTTGTTCCTTGGTGTCCCATAGTGTTGGGTAGAATCCTTTGGTTGTTCCTTGGTGTCCCTTAGTGTTGGGTAGAATCCTTTGTTTGAGCAGAGTCCATGGTTGCAGATCCGTTCATCAGTGACGAATATGTGCAGATTAATGGCTTTCAAGATTGGTGATTAAATAGTTAACTAACCATGTATTCAAGCTGTTGATTTTGCTGTCTTTAATCCATGCACCCACACAGAGTCTATAAGTTTAAGTGGTGGACTTCAGCACACCTTATATACCAAAATAATCCAAGAGGGTGAAGGTCTTAAACTTCTGCATTGAATACAGTCAGCATATTCTAAGCCCCACCAAAAGGGCTAGTTGGCATTTCAGTGAAAATCAACAATATCGAGTTGAACAAAAGTTTCCCTTGAATCAAGTGAATTAAGTGAATTGATAAGGAAAGAGATTATGCTGAAAGATAAATATTTGTTGTGTAAAATGAATGCTTTTTTCTTTCTCTCCATTATTAGGTTTCTGATTCATTGATATTCTTACCTTTATTTCAAGAATGCTAAATCTAAAATCAAAGTTGTATAATTGAATGATAAAAGATCCGTCTATTTTGAGTCAGCTAATTAAACTTATTTCCTGATATCAGATAATTTCAATTGATTTCAACATTCTAGATATGATTGTCAATTCTTCAATTGTCAGTAATTCTATAGTCTGACATATTGTTTCAATTTTGATATAAAAACTTCACTGCTTACAGTAATAATGCACAATAGTGCGCAAGAGAGAATATCATTAGATTATGTATAAAAAGTATTACATTTTATTACATTACCCAAAGAGACACTAGGATTAGGATTTGTGTTTGTGTTAAGGTTTGGCTACTTCAGGAGTTTCTGACATCTAATGCTATTTACATGTAAAATGTGAAGAAGTGCATGGTATAATGGTTAAATTCATGGGAAATGGATTAATCACCTTGAGTTCAAATCCTGGATGTGGTAATTGCATTTCACTTTGCGCTAATACCCTTGGGAAAGGTATGAATCCTACTCTCCCTCCAGCTATGGATAAATAGTAGGGCAGACTGGGCTCTTTAACCTTGGTTAGGCAACTAGTCTAGGAGAAGGAAAACTCTGAATTCAAACCTGTTGAATTCCACTTAGAAAATTGACCTTGTGTCACATCCTGCTTGTGTGGAGGGGTTGGTGTGTGTGTGTGTGTGTGTGTGTGTGTATATATATATGTAAATATATATATATATATATATATGTAAAATGTGATTCTAATGACATTATCTTTTGCACACTATTGTGCATTAATACCCTGTTTGCTTTATTAGATCAATATTCCCCATGAAATTAAGAACAATGACTAAGAAGGAGATTATGTTTAAAACTAAATGCTCCCCCTGATCATTAGGCAACTTACTTATTGATATACCCACCTATATTTCAAGAATGGTAAAGATTAGTATGTTTTAATTATCCTTTGTAAACAATTATAAGTAAGTAAAGTCATCGAGGTGGCTGAATGTCGGTATCAGCCAGCCAGACAGTGAGGGAGTCTATCCCCATTTCACTAGTGTTAGACCAAGGAGATTATTTTTAGCATCTGAGGTGGAGTGCCACACTTACTATCAGCTCCTCACTTTATCACACAGATCCCTATGCTACTCATACACTGAGTTGGCGAGGGTCGGTATCGAACCAAGAACCTTGGGATTCCTGTAATTTTTCTTTATCAAAATAACTTGCATACAATTATATGGTTTCAAGTATTCCTATCCAATACAAATAATTTTCAAGTGAATCTTTTTGACACATAAATCTGGGTTGTGTGATTAAAGGATAAAAACGAGTATGTTTTAATAATCCTTTTGAATTAGATATTGTAATTTATCTGATGGGCAGCTCACCAAAAGCAAAACAGAATATTGTTAACCAAACCAGCAAATTACTTCTTTCTTTGACTGCTTTCTCTTGTAAAATACATAACCTTTTGAATTTAATACCAGTACCTTTTGAAGCCCCCCAAATTCTGGCTATTTATTGACCTAACTTTTCATGCACCCAGGCACCTGAATCAAGCCATGCATCTGCAAGACACAATTATACAGGTACAGCAGTGTTATTCCCACTACACCTCTGTAAAACAGCCATGGGTAAATAGTACGGTAACCAGTGTAGGAAAAGGAAAACTAAATTCCAACCTGTTAAACACCACTTAAGAAATTGATCCTCTGTCACATCATACCATCTAGGAGAACTTGCATACAGTTCTATGATTTCAAGTATTCGTATCCAATACAAATAATTTTCAAACAAATCTATTTGACCCATACATCTCAGTTGTGTAATCTATACATATACAAAGGGTAGTTGATGTGTGTATATATATATGTCTGTATGAAACTACATAAATAAAACAATTAATGACAAAGTATATATACACATTAAATATCACCAGTTCTTGATTTTTGTGCAAAATTATGAAGATTTGATTTATATTCAAAGATATTTAAAAATAAAGACATACATAGAAATAGCATAAAAATTCTATTTAAAAATGTCCAACATTTGTAAATCTCAAAAGTAAGCAAATCATTACACCAGGGACTTTTTTGCTCCCTCTACCAGGAGATGCTGGGTAGCTGCTTCTAGTTAAAGATAAAAATCAGTCTGTAATGAGTCAGCCAATTAAACTCATTCAAATAATCATTAACAAATTGATTTACACATACATTGTGGACATGATTGTCAATTCGTTAGCAATGTTGTACAGTCTATCTAAAGATTTAATAGATTATCATTTTTTCTATGAACTTATTGTACATATTCTTATTTTGTTAATTAAGCAACATTCCGCAGTGAATATTCCAAAGTCATGTGGCTAATCTTTAAACAGGAAGAAATATCAGAATTCATGTATGGCTTCATAAAACCTTTCATTCAACTGTTGTATCAACTAAATACAATAATGCTTACATATCCCCTTCCATTCAGCTTATCTTTTTTGACACACTCATTATTTGTGGGATTTACTAAGATATTAGAAGGCATATCAGATTCTGTTCATTTTTGGTTATCCATACTTTAGCTATCTCATGAGTTTCTTGTAAATATAAGCATACTTTTATCATGGGAAAACTAATAACACAATGTGACATATATTGTGTAAAGTAATGGATGCTAGCCAATCTAATTATGCAACTTCCACAATGAATATTCCAAAGTAATGTGACTAATCTTTAAACCAAAAGAAATATCAGAATTTACGTTTAGCTTCATAAAAATTAAAGTTATTTTGAATTGCTGCTTTCTGAGAATTCTAGGATCATGTGTTTACGTTATTAATCTTTGTTGACCAAATATTCTTCAGATTTGAGATTAAATGGCTTCATTATTCTATTATTTGTTGGTTGGTTGGGTTTTATGGCATGGCAACCCTTATTGGATTATTTCATGCCAAAGACATTGTTTTATTCATTCTTGTTGGTATTCAATTTCATTTTCAAACTCAATGTTTTAAAAATATTTTTAATACTCATTTTTTTAATCTATTTAGCCCATAGATGGGACCCTAATAGGTACTACCACTCCGGGTCATGGTGAACCTAGGAATAATGGTGATAAATGAGTCCTCCACATTCCCCAGAGTTCCAGAATTCGAACTTCACCACCAGATGCAGTTTAACGTCATACCTAGAACACTAATACCCTCAGCCACCACCTTCTATCACATATATGATAAAAAGGGTTGGGACAATCATACAGGTGCTAAGGCTTAACAGGACCAACTGATTGATTACAGGGGGCCTCTCCAACAGCCCATCTAGCCTAAGTAATGGCCAAAATGGAGTGTTAATTATTCTATTAATCAAATTATTTTCCTTGTCTTTGCTCCATTGCATGATACCACAAGAGTCTGTCCCATATTAAATTAAACTAGATTGTTATCATGATAATTTATGCATAAAAAATTCCCTTATTTGTATTTTTAATGTGAAGTTCTGAAGGTTTTCTTTAGATTATCTCTAATAATAAATGTGAATGTCAGTACATCACATTTTTTAAAAACTTTATCATCTATCAGTATGTAACATCTTTCACTGTGTAACAAGCTGAGATTTTTGTAAACAAGTCAAATAATCAAATAAAAATTTACAAATATTGTTGGCCTCTATAATGTCTTTGAAATTTAATAGATTTGTTTTGTAGTATTTTTATTTTTAGGTAAACCATAAATTTTCTATTCATATATATATATATATATGAGGACACGTAGAAGTGTATTCATCATGAAAGAGATGGAAAAATTTCTAAAAAGAAAATTAGGGTACCCTTATTAGATGTATAATCTAAAATAAATAATTTTTTTTTCGGATCCATTCTCATCAGGGAAATTCATTGATAGATGGTTATACGTAGGTTGGAATTGTTGAAAAAAAGGTAAATTCCCCCCCCTTTTCCAATAGGAATGAGAAATTAAGAGAAATTATATATATATATATATATATATATATATATATATATAAATCAGAAAATATTTGTATTTGTTACCAGCAAACTAAAATATTTATAACAATCAGCCAGCAAGAATTACTTAGAATAAGCAACAAAGGAAACTCCAGATAATATATATACAGGGGGTAGCAAAAGTAGGTATTCTGTTATAAAAAACCACTTACAATACTCATTGCATTTATTAAACAAACAAATGTTATATATACATGTAATAACATTAATTATTAATCACAATTAAATATGGTTAGTGACAACAAAATTTTACAAAATGAGGACACTTAAGATAATATGCTACTAATTTCATCTGTGTGATACTGTTGTATACCTATTTTTGCACCCCCCTATATATATATATATATAAGATACAAGATACACATATATACATACATACATAAGATACAAGATATACATATATACATATTTTGGGGAGAATAAGTGCTTAATTGAAGTCGTACCTAGTTTTGAAAATTAATTAATTAATAAGTAATTAATTACACAGGCATAATTTTCAAAATTAGGTACGACTTCAATTAAGCACATATTCTCCCAAAAATTGTCAGCTAAAAAAAGCCATATCAAAACACATCATTTGTTTATTTACTTCTCATATATACATATATATATTAGATACAAGATATACATATATATATATATATCAGATACAAGATATACATATATATATATATATATATATCAGATACAAGATATACATATATATATATATCAGATACAAGATATACATATATATATCAGATACAAGATATACATATATATATCAGATACAAGATATACATGTGTGTGTAACAAAATATCCCCCTACTCACCAATAGCTAAACATTTTAATCAACCAGGGCACACACTACACAACATTAAATGCATTTTGACTGGTAATGAATTTTCATCAATACAAACACGCAGAAAAATAGAAACAAAATGGATACTTAGATTCAACACACACTACAAAGAACTAAACACAGACCGAGGCACATTAAACATGAATAGTTCCATTGATCTCACAATAAGGTGAAGACAATAAGGGAGACCCTCCCCTATTTCCACTGGAGTCATGAATTCCCAGACAACCAACTGACAGACCATTCAACTGACACTTGGTACCAAAGAAGAGAACTTTTAAAATTGAAAGAAAAGATAAAACAATCATTCTGCAGAAACCTTTGAGAAAAGGTGGAAGGCCTCCTTAAATATCAGGATTAATAAATAAGATTAAAAACTACACTATATTCATCACTTTGAATTTTGGTTATTATTCCTTAGCTTATATCTTTCTCTGCTTCCAATACAGTCCCACCCTCTCAATTCCCAGCATCCATCATTTACACACATATATGACAATAACTGAAAATCCGAAACATATACTTCAGGATAAAATACAATTAGAATCATGTTTATCTATATATTTGAGACATAAATATATGATTACATAGACTACAGTCCAAAAGTAGAATCCTATTTCAGTATCAAATATAGAAATCAGATATACAATGTATTTATATGCATTTATATTTGGGTTTTGTAGCTTTTTGGTTAAGAGTGTGTGTACCTGAATACATTTACAAGAACTGTAAATCAAGATCTTATTACATGTTGATGATCCCCCTGACTTAAGTAAATTACTTAAACTACCATATATCATTTCAGTTTATTGTTGGTAATCTCTCTGCAGTTATACAGGGTTCAAAAAATATGAGACAGTTGTAAATTATAGAGAAGTTTCTTTTTCAAACCTTTCTTTTAATGCTACAAGAACCAAGCAGTTATTATATACTCATATTCATTTTATTTATGATTATATTAAAATATAATTCTAAACCTTTTTTAAAATTCTATGATAACTATATAATTTCAATTTCTTTTAACACTATGATAACTATACATTTTCAAACCTTTTTTTAATACTATGATAACCATACATTTTCAATCATTTTTTAATAGTATAAACCTTATAATTTTAAACCTTTATTTTATGGTCAGTAGAGTATCCACCAAGATGCCACCTGATTCCAGGTTCAATATGAGTCTTCGCCAACTCAACGCATAATTAACACAGCTTGAATCTGTGTGGTAAATGTAACACACTACCTCAGAGGAAAAAACAATCTCCCCTGTCTAGCGCTAGTCGTTGGGCTGATACTGACAATAAACCATTCTGCTGACTTTACTTAATCATTTTAATACTATTATAACCTTATAATTTTAAAGCTTTCTTTTAATTCTATGATAACTAAGAATTTATTATAATCTAATATTCATTTAATTTATGATCATATTAGAATATAATTTTAAACATTTTGTTTTAATACTATGACAACCAAGCATTTATTATACAGAGATGCTGATAAATATGCATCCTGTGTCCCTCGCACACAAAAATCTAAAAGGACGCAGTAAAATCATATCCATGTGTTCCAATGTTTTTCTTTTTTCTTCCCTCACGATTTGTAGTCAGAGTGGAGACCTACCTCATGCAACACGGTGTAACAGAGAGAGTGGCGGGCATGAAGACTTGCCTTATTCTCGAAGGAAGCGTGCTAGGCTTTACCTGGCGTGTAGGACTGACCTAGAGTCAAACCCGTGTCCTTCAGAATGTGAGAGCAGTGAAATAGGAAATAGCAGAGTGACCTGGATGTAGGTGGTCGTGCCGTAAGGATGGACACGTATTTGCAGTGCTGACAAATGTCGCACGTGCTGCACGGACAATTCTGAGTGAGGAGCCCGGATGTGGTGAGATTGAGGTATATTTTAAGGACTTACCGTCCCAGACCAGAGAGAGAACAACTGCAGTAGCATTTTGTTGTTGAGACGAGCGTGATACAGTTGGGAGTGTTTAGCCTGTCGATTGGAAGAACATTGCGTCAGACTTGATTATGACCCCCCCCCCACACACACACACACACACTGTTTAGAATTTCAAGCTAACTGTAAATACATTTCAATAGTTTCTTAGAAATGAATTACTCAGGATAGGTTACAAGGTAGGAGTTAGTCAGCTTTAGTTAGGACCCATAAATTTTGCCGGGAACTAATTCAAAGCAAATATGTGCGTCACAGGACACACTAAATCAAAAAGCTAACAGCATCACTGATTATATATTTATTCATAGATTAAATAAAAGTCATAAACACAATTTTGAATGTTCTTTTAGTTTCTACTATTTAAAGTTTAATAATTATCAGCATTCCTAATTATATTGCCAATTTCAGAGGCAGTTGTAACATTTTCAAATATTTTTCCAAATAATTGAAGCTTGTACAGACCAAAATGTAATAATAAATATATAAACATTCAACAAAATTGGTTTTCACTTCTCTTTCATACTAATATTCAGGAACATTGGATTTTTTAAGAGAATTCTATTATATCTGATAATGAAATAATAATAGAAAACAGTCTCTCTTTAGTTTTAAAATTGAAACTATTTTTATATGAAAATGGTTGCCACAGAGAATTGATCAAAATATTGTGCCAAGAATTGCTACAAATGTAACTACATTCAAATATATTGTACTTATGATATTGGCTATCTGCCATTTTCATGGGAAATAAGAATAAGAAAAGGTACATGTAGATGAGAAGAAATTATGAAGACAAGATTCATAGAAGGACTTAAATCTTGACAGCGGAAATACTTAAATTTACTGATTGCCTTAAAAAGATGAAAGAAGATAAGAGAAACCTATTATTTGTCCTTTGATGTGACAGAGTCTGTATGAAGAAAATGTAATGTCGTTTTTGTTCTTGAAATGACTGGAATGGTAACTTCTTGTTTCCTTCGGATATTTAATCAACTGGTTATGTATATTTGATGGAATGTGGCTTTTTTTGTTGTTCTTTCTTAACCAGTTAGATTTTAGAGTCGACCAAAAAATATTTTTGGGGGTGTAGTACTGGAATGTTGCCATAAATCTTTTTCTGGAAAGTTTTTTTCCAGCCTATTTTTTCTGCTGACTCTGTAAATGGGTTTTACACAGATTTTGCTCTTCTATATCCAGTCATTCCTTTCTCAATAGCTTTCATTTCTTTTGCCAAAATCTGCACCAGTGGAGGTGACCTAATTCTTTAATAGCAGTGATGACAGCAAAAAGTCAATCATGAGATCTTTTTCAGTAGTCGCAAGAGACATGACGTATTAGAGTTGGAGATTTTTTAAAAGTTTAATCAGTTGGTTACTGGGACAGCAACAAGACATGATCTAAATTTCAGGGTTAAGCAAACCTCCCATTGTGGGTGAGCTAAGATTTGTCAAAAAATAGATCTTTCCTTGATCGACTTGAAAATAACACTATTTTTTCCTTCTATAATATTTCAAGATATCTTCATGTAATTATGGTACATATATCAGATAAAGTGAGATGTCAGCGATATTTTATATGCTGTGCCCAGTTAAAAAGAAAAGTTAATACTGGAGTAAAAACAAGATAAGTAAATAATAACAATAAAAACTAGCATAAAAGGCATACAAGAATAGGCATGATTGGATGGGCTATCCACTGGGAATTGTGTAAGAAACTGAAATTTCACCATACTGGCAAATGGTATATACATAAACCAGAAAGGCACCTCAATGGTTAGCAAACTAGATTAGCAGACCATTGTTAGTGAGTTCGATTCTCACTAGGTGCCCCATACTTCTTCGTGCCTTTTGCCACATCTAAGCCAAGTAAATAACTATACATAAACTAGAATCTGTTCTTGGAAATGAAATGCATAAAATTATCTGGGACTTTAAGATACAAATATGAATTCGTTTTATCGATTCCATTTTCTGTGTCATTAACCATTAGACCACCCGCACTTCTAATTATTTGCAAATGCTGATAATCCCTAAAGCTTCAAGGATTCTTATCTTATTAACATAAAGGCAAAGTACTGTGTAATTAGTAGTTAAAAGAATATTTATTATAAAATTTACAAGTTGACGGTAAGCCACGAGATAATTTATTAAAAAGAAATTAATTCATACTTTCATTTAGTCTAAAATTGGTTAGTTGGTTGGGTTTGACAGCATGTCGACCCATTTGGGTCATTTTATACAAAAATCTTTCTGTCATTCATTTTTCTATTAAACCCATAGATGGGACCCTAATTAATTAATTAATTCTAACACCAGGCAGTTAAAGACATATATGCACATAGATATTTACCAATCTCTCTGCACAAGTAAGATGTAAAACTTGGTTAATTTCTTGAGCAGAATTTAACAAGGTTGAATTCAGAGTGTTGCTTCTCTTAGACTCATTGCCATTCCAGGATTAGAGAGTCCAGTTTGTCGTACTGTTTACCCATAGCTGGAGGAAAAATAGTTGGGTGCATAGCATAATTTTCATGAGGGTATTATTAATATCTGAAATGCGAACAGCCTCATCTAGGATTTGAACTTGGGTTGTTAAGTCCATTTCCTACAGAAATAACCCTCACACCACATGCCTCCTATATATATATATATAATATATATATATATATCATGATGCTAATAGCTTTTTGATTTAGTGCATCCTGGGATGCATATATTTGCTTTGAATGAGTCCAAAAAAATTTATGGGTTCTATGTAAAGCCATCTAACTCCTACCTTGTAACCTATCCTGTGGAATTAATTTCTAAGAAACTATTGAAATGTATTTACAGTTAGCTTGAAATGGTGAGAGAAGAAAAAAGAAAAACACCGGGATGCATGGATATGATTTTACTGCATCAGGGATGCAGGACATGTACCTATCAGTATCTGTCTATCCATATATAATCATAGATGGGAGGGTAAGACGTTCACAACTTTCTCCAAGAGTATTAGTCAAAAAGTAAATGTAATGGTGCAACTGGTGTTTGAATTTGTAAACAATGATGTCGCAGTCCAGCACTTTAGCCACTATGGCATGGGAACTCAACTCTTCCTGAAGATTTTGATAGCCTTTTAGATGATAAGTTTTATACATCTATTATCATACAAGTAACTGGAGAAAAAATATTAGTATGTATTTCAGAGCATAGATATTACAGTGAAGTTGATCCTCACTGAGTTCAAGTTGCGTTAAAAGCACTGGTTGCCATTAGATCACCAAATGTATAAGTTGACAGTATCAACCAGACAGCGAGGGAGTCTATCCCCTTCTCACAAGTGCTAGACCAGAGAGATTGTGTGTCTGATGTAGACCGCCACATCTATCAGCTCCCCGCTTTACCGCATAGATCCCTGTGCTACTTATATGTTGAGTCAGCGAAGGGCTGGTATCAAACCTGGAACCTTCTGATACCTAGGCTGACACTGTACCAACTGAGCTAAGACGGCCCTTAAAAATATATATAAATACACACTCACACACAAGCAGAATCATACCTGCATATAACTATACAAAATATATATGTATGAACACTGATATATAAATACCTATGTATTACATTTATATAAAAGTTCACAGTACCATCTGTTATATAATATTAGGAAAATCACCAAGGTGGTTTTGAAAGTGGCAATTTATTTCTTCATGTATTGATATTCTTAAGAAATTATTTCTAGAAAGGTGATAATTTTATTTTATTTTCATAAAAATCCTGGATAACCTTGGTAAATGATTACAGTGGCTTGGCATCAAGTCTCTGTAATAACTGATAAACATTAGGTAGTTGTCTTAAAATATCTGTCACTTCCGATTATCTTAACGAACTAGCAGAACTTATAAGTATAAGGCTGGTTCAATAACTATAGCCTGACACAACAGTGAGCTGAATGCTCACCTGAAATTTCAGTGTATAATGCTCAATCTATGTAATTGAATTAAGTCCAATGACAATGTTGGAGTTCTTCTAAATAAAAGCTATACTAACAATCACAACTTATATTTATAGACTGTTCCAAACAGGAAGAGCTGAATTGACCAATGAAAAATGCCCAAATATGTATTTAACAGTGCTGAAAAATTGTCCAAAAATTACTTGCTTGATGGACTATTTCAGGGACAGATCAACAGACAAGGTTTAAATCTGATACTACATCTTTCTATTTCAAGGACAGATCAACAGGCAGGGATTAAAACTGATACTACATCTTTCTACTTTAAGGAAGGATCAAACTTTATGCCACAAATAATATACACTGTAAAACTGCATTCAACTACAGGCTTAAAATAGTAACTTGAATCATAACAGAAAAATATTTTTTGTGCATTTGTTTTTTTTAGATTATTCATGAAGCTACAGATATATTGATGTCACTTTCTATTTACTAAGCTCAACTTAGTCTGGCAAAATGATGCAGGGAACTCAGGTTAATATGCCTTTAAACAAAAAAAACAAAACCAAACCCTCCATTATTTGTCTTATAATTTTTATAGTGTATTTGAATCATAATGTTTGATAGGTTTACTTGAGACCTATTGTAAAAGAGTTCAATATGTAAAAAGTATAACAATCTTGATTTAACTCGCTCTTTTCTTTCTTTCTTTATAATAAAAGCTGAATGGTGCATTATTTAGCGGATGTGGTGACACTCATAAGAAATAAGAATTTAGTGGATAAGCAACACCAGATAATCGGGATCTACATTTTTACATTTTATCGTATGATTTGGACAGTCTCATTTTTAATGAGAGGGTGTTGCAAGATGATAATGGTCATACAATTAAGGAATACAAGTATTAATATATAGATGATACTAAAGCCCCCAGAGTTTGTTTTAGGATTCAAATAGTAGTATATTTTCCTACCTATGCTAAATGTCACTGTTCAAGCTCAGGTAAAAGGCCATTATACTAAAATGCTGATTTTCAAAGCTATCAGGCTCTCCCTATTTGGAAAATAGGGCCGGTTTAGCTCAGTCGGTAGAGCATTCCGCTAGGAATCACAAGGTTCTTACCCTCGTCAACTAAGCGTATGAGTAGCACAGGGATCTGTGCGGTAAAGTAAGGAGCTGATGGTAGGTGTGATGCTCCACCTCAGATGCTAAAATAATCTCCTTGTTCTAGCACTAGTGAAAAGAGGATAGACTCCCTTACTGTTTGGCTGATACCGACATTAGGCCACCCCGACGACTTTACTTTTTTACTTAATCTTCCTAATGAAGGAGACATATCCTAAATGTGGAAAAACAATTCACATACCTAGGCAGTAATATCTCATTAACAGAAAGCGATCTTAATGTATGCATAGGAAAGGCATGGTCTGCTATAAACAGATTGTCAGCCACATAGAAATCTGATCTCACTGACAAGTTAAAGCAACAGTTCTTCCAAGCTGTAGTTGTATCAGTGCTACTGTACGACAGCACCACCTGGACCCCAATGAAGCAACTGGAGAATAAACTAGATGGTAGCTGCACAAGAATGCTATGTGCAATCTTAAAGAAGACTTGGAAACAACACCTCATGAGAAAACAGCTGTACGGCCACCTGCCGTATATCACACAAACCATCCACGTAAGGCAAACAAGACACGCCAGACACTGCTGGAGAAATGAGGATGAACTCCTAAGTGACATTCTTCTGTGGAAGCCATCACATGGGCACACCAGAGTAGGCCATCCAGCAAAGACATACATTGACCAACTCTGCATGGATGCTGTGCAAAGGATCTCTCACGGGCAACGTATGATAGAGAGGGTTGGCGAGAGATTGACATGGATATCTGTGCGCTGACATGATGATGAATTTTCCTACCTATATTTAGAAATTTTATGCAAATCAGTTAAGTTTAGTAAATCTCTTTCAAGTATTGCTTATCAGTAATCTAGCAATGATTATCAACTGAAAATTATCAAAGAAAAAGTTTTACAGTTAGTTATCTATTTATATCTAATACAATGCAGACACATTGATAACGGTTGTTGATGGAGCTGTTTTGACGGCATAGACAGGCTGATGATGACCTTGGCAGATAAATAGAACAAAATTCAAATCAAACCAAAGAAATGTTGCAACAATAATGCCATGATAGACAAGGTTATTAGATGAAACAAGTTTTGATTGATTAGGTTGACCAATAAAGAAGTCTGTTTACAACTAGACACAATGTTAACTGTTCATACAAGATGATCAATCAGCTTCTCTTTTTATATAGATTTCCATGTAAGGAATACTTTTCAAAAGCGAATGCTGTGTCTTTATAAAGCAGAGAAGAGAAAATCATACTAATCTTCTATCAATCTATATATTACTACAATTCTCATATAAACAAGTATATAAACCATAAGATGGCAAAAAACAGTAGAGAATAGTACATTTTTTATTAGAGCAATACACATAAAATACTAATAAATTGGAGAATAACCATTTTCCAGTTCAATTAAATAGAAACATTTCGATAATAATAGTTATAGACATAATCTTATTCTATCAATAATGCTTACATTAATACCTGACCCAGGACAAATCCTATTTTCATAATCATTTGCAGTTCATTTCTCTAGTAAAATCTGTTACAATGCTTTTCTATAGAAAAACAGAAAATGATAATTATACACATGATAATCTTATTCAATCAATAATGTTTACAGTAACTCCTGACTCTATTTTCATCATTTGCAGTGCATTCCTGTTGTAAAATTTATTAAAATACTTTTCTATAATAAAACACTTAGAAAATGATAATTATATACATGATAATTGTATTCTATCAATAAGGCTTACAGTAATTCCAGATCTAAGACAATCCCTATTTTCATCATTTGCGGTGCATTCCTGTTGTAAAATTTATTAAAATGCTTTTCTATAGTAAAACACTTAAAAAATGATAATTATATACATGATAATTGTATTCTATCAATAATACTTGCATTAATTCTTCACCCAGAACAATCCCTATTTTTATCATCATTTGCAGTGCATTTCCCTAGTAAAAATCTGTTATATTGCTTTTCTATAATAAAACACTATTAAAATGATAATTAAACGCATAAAACTCTATTCTATGAATAATTCTTGCATTAATTCCTGACTACTGACAAACAATTTTTCATCCCATTCTGTTAGCAATGCTGATATCTACTTCTCACTACTTTTACTTCAATAAGCAACACAAAAACCAAACATTGAAATTTGATAAAACAATGAAGATAAAAATATGTAGCACTTAATCCTCATGCTTAATTTCATTTTGTAATCATCTAAATTTTTAATACAATGCAGATAAATTTCAAATGCTAATAAGAATCCTTCTCTCTTTCCTAAAATAAAGAAGAAAAAAAGGATCATCAATATTATCATAGTGCTGTTACAATAAGAACCCAGTGAGTTCATATCTATTGAGTGAAACTTAAATTGCTTTGATTTACTTTCATTTTGCAATACAATTTTGAATGTTTTTTTTTCGTGGTAGGTAGACCCTCCCCACTTGTAGGGTTTAGTTTGTAACACAGATCAGGACTCAATTGTATTGCAAATTGAGTCTGTGTTAAAGAAAAATGCTCATGGCGTAATGTTTCTTGTTGTAGGAAGTGGATTCTGGTAGATAAGTTCAAATACTAAATGAGGTTTTTTGCCTTTCTCATAGCACTAATGCTCTTGCGAAACGTATGAATCCAAGTATTCTGTCACTAGTAAAATAGTAGGGAATACTGGACTGTTCAACCTTGATATGGCAATTGGTTTATGAGAAGGAAAACTCTGAAAATCAAACCAATTATAGACCTTGAGGAGGATAGGTTCCCACCAGGCTACTCCTGCCCAATATATGATTATAAAAACAGAGAGAAAGACTAAATAGCTTAGAAATTTCTAAATATATATGATTTACCTGGAATAGTCTTGAATCTTTTATAACCAACGCTGTATCGATTTAAAAAAAAATGTAAATAAAAAAAATAATCTGTCTAAAATGTAATGATAAAAGCAACAAAGATGAGAAAATTCCCAAATTATATTTCTGAATTTCAGACAAAAATTTATTTCATCTACTTAGGAATATATTAAGAATTCAATGGAGAATTGAAGACTTTTGAGATTTATGTAGGTCTCTTGATATTGTGATAATTAGATTATTTAGATTCCACAATTTCTTAATTTCTTTACAAAGATATCTGTTAGGAATCAATATAAAACTCTCAGGTCACATTTTCTAGTTATGAATTAAATGACTGACATTTCTGTTTTTCATTTAGCAAAATTCACACATTTATCCTCTTTCAATTGTTCATTATTTCTTTCAATTTATAAATAGTCACAGATTTTTCAATAGCAAATTTTTATATTCTTTACAATCAATCAAATTATACACAAAGCTTTTTATTTGTCTGAATTTTTTTACACGAGACTTGATGTGTATTATTTTGAATTTTTCAGACTGTGGTCCTCATCTTAATGTGGTATGGGAAGAAGGCTAGAGGATATAGCAGCTGAAACGTTGTGGTTTTACATACCACAATAAAGCTGAATATAACAGTAAAAAAAAATTGAATTATACACAAAACTTTTTCTTTTCTTCTCTTTTGAAATAATCTTCTGTCTTGCTTATACATTGTGCCATTTTCCATTAGTTCCTTCATAGGGAAAAATAGTAGAGCTCACTTTCTATGATTCAGTTATATAGAAAATTCCATGAGATTATTAATTCCTAAAAAAAAATATTTCAGAATTCTCAACAGATATCTGACATTCTAAAAAGGTAAAGAACTCTTCAACCCAAAAGTACAATTAGATAATGATAAAAATCTCATTAAATAAATTTATTTCAGATAATTCCTGGAAATATATTTGAAGTAATGAGTGAGTTTCAATAAAAAGTAATTCAAATTCAAAGATAAAAGAAGATACTAGTCTAAATTAATAAAAACTTATCTTTTTCAATTTACTTTCCACTAAGCTATACAAGATGCCGCCCAAAAGTTTGAGGAGTCATGGATTGAATGTATTGCAGATTTTTGCTGTTGCCATTTATAAGCAGTTTATCCTGGCAAAAGAGAAGAAAATCGCCTACCTTGAAAAGGAGTTTGTCTTCTGTGCACGATCTGCTAAAGGAAAAAATAAATCTTGGATTAGTATAGGTCAAAATATGGTAATTTTTTTTTTAATCCTCCCCAACAGTCATGACCAATAGGAAATTTTGTCACCTCCATAAAAATAGTTGCTTTTTTAATAGCAATAAGTATATTTTTTGGTTCAGCCTATAGTGTCTTGAATGAATTTACACAAACATTCTAGGGTTATTTCGTATAAGTAACATAAACAAAGGGGAACCACTCTTGACTGATAAATTATTTATTGATTAATCTACTAGGAAAAAAGAAGTTAGGATTAGGGTTTTGGGTTAGTTTAATGGGAAAATAAATAAATAATTTATCAGTCAAGAGTTGTTCTTTTTTTATGTTGGACTTATAGGAAATAACCCATTCTAGGATGTTTCAAGATAATTAGATATACATATTATTTTTCAATCTTCTCAATTGTAGAGGCTGGTTTAGCTCAATTGGTAGAACATCCACCTAGGACTCACAAGGTCTTGGGTTTAATACCGGTCTTCACAAACTCAGCGTATAAGTAGCACAACTTAGCTAATGTAATCTGATCTGTGTGGTAAAGTGGCGAGCTGACGGTAGATGTGCCACTCCACCTCAGTACAATCTCTATGGTCTAGTGTTAGTGAAAAGGGGATAGACTTCTTTGCTGTCTGGTTGATACTGACAATAGGTCACTCCACCAACTTACTACTTACTATTATAGTGAACACACACATACACACACCTCCAGTTTCATATTCTCAAACAAATGAAATTCAACACCTCCCAGCTCATCTTATGCCCTAAGTAATCATTTTACTATCATCATAATCAGCTATGATCCAAATTTTAACCTTTTACCCTGTATAGAATGGGTATGTTGGCTAGTAAATATTTATAACTTTGAGGTCACACTGTTTGGATTAGAAACTATGATTTTTTTTTTTTTTTACTGCTTTTTTAAAAAATTTATTTGCCTCTCGGATTTTGATGTTATATTTGGGATTCTAAATGTTTGACCTCATTCTTTCTCTTTGGATTTGTGAAGCTGGATTTGCAATATGAACTTTTTACTAACTTTATTGTTGGTACCAAGATAAGGGGATGAGTTAGCTCAGTCAGTAGAGCACCCACCTAGGTAATCACTAGGTTCCTGGTTTGATACTGGTCCCTACCAACTCAGTGCATGAGTAGCACAGGTAGTGTAATTGAATCAGTGTGATAAAGTGGGAGCTGACGGTAGATGTAGTACTCCAAATCAGAAAAAACAATCTCCCTTGTCTAGCTCTAGCGAAAAGGAGATAGACTCCCTCACTGTCTGGTTGATACTGATAATAGGTCACTCCACCAACTTTACTTTTATTGTTGGCACACTTATTAACAGACAAAGTATGACACTAAACTGCATCTGATGGTAAGTGTTCAGTTCTGGAGATCTAGGCTGTGTGGAGTACTCCTTCATTGCCATTAATCCCAGGTTCACTCTGACATGGACTGGTTGTACAAATTAGGTCCCATGTATGGGTCAAATAGATCTGTTTAAAGATTATTAGTAACTTATTGGACAATGTGAATGAAAAATTCTTAAACTACCCCAAAAATGTAGACATGAACGGACAATGAATATGATTTTCTAACCTTTAAGCATAAAATAACCCGAGACGGGTTGACATAGCATTAATCAATCAGTAGAATAAATCAACAGAGGTCCTAACACTGAAAGAGAGTTGTATTTTTGTGTTTCTTCTCCCGATCTGACAATTAGCCAACTCCAACATAATAGTCATCAGTCACTATATTACGTAAAATACTGCAACAAAATAGTAATTATATATATATATATATATATATATATAAAGGCTATATTTTAGGTTCTTAAATTCAGTATCAAATCATTTATAGAATTTATATTACAAATGCATTAATATATAAAATTGGAAAAAATAATAAAATTAGAATCTAATTGTTATCTCCCTTGAGAAATTTTAATGATTGGGTGAGCACGCATGACTATAAATTAGAAATTAATTTATCTTATTTATTAACAAAAGAGTCGGTAGAGCACGTGACGAGGAATCATAAGTTTCCTGGTTTGATACCGGCCCAACATCATACCGCTCCAACTCAAATGCCAAATAAATCTACTTGTTCTAGTGCTAGTGAAAAGAGGATAGACACCTTTGCTGTCTGATTCATACTGACATTAGGCCACCCCGACGACTTTACTTCTTTTATCTTAGATTTATACAAATTTCAAACAGCTCTTTAAAAATAACTTATAAGCAAAGAATTCCTTTAATATATAACATTTGAAAAAAACATGCAAACTCCTAAGTTATGTTTACAACATGCCTGACTTAAGACAATCCCTATTTTCAGCATTTGTAGTGTATTCCTCTAGTAAAATTTATTACAATGATTTTCTATAGTAAAACACTTAGAAAATGATAATTATACACATAATTGTATTCTATCAATAATGCTTGTGTTAATTCCTGACTACTGGCAATATTTTCATCCTATTCTATAAGTAACACTTGTATCAACTCCTCACTACTGTTAATTCCTTTCTTCCTAATTTTTAATACACACCACAACTGAACACTGAAATTTACTAAATAGATTTTTAGATAAAATCATATGGCACTTAATCAGCAACCAAAAATATTTCTTCTGTTAGTGCATATAAATGACTAAAGCTGAAAGGGAGAGAAAGAGTCAAGTTAGTTGGTTAATAATCTAAAGTCTTGGTATAACATATTGAAATGCACTCAGTGATATAAATTGTTTCATCTTTTTCTACTGCTAGAATTTTCCGTAGATCTAATCATAGATTACAAAAGCTACGATAGAAATAATGAAAGGAGGTTTGGTATTTATCATTTCCTTTTTATTGCAAATTGTTTAAAAATATAAGTTGAAATACGATAGTTCTTAAAATATGAAACTATGTGTAATGTTTGTATATAGTGCAAGTTCTGCTTCATTGAAATACAGGTATAGTTTTGTTTGGTTTCTTGGTGTAATAACATATCAACGTTCATGGGTTATTTAATGCAAAAGCCATTTTTTTAGGAAAGCAGTAAGTTTATAGAAAGAAAAAAAAAGAAAGTTTATTTGTAAAAACGGAACAAAGAAAGAAATTATTGAAATGAAAAAAAGAAAGAAAGGAGCTTATATTTTTAACGGAACTAAAAAGTAAAAGAAACATATTTATTTGTACATGTAACTTGTTTATGAGTTTTATTGTTGCTGTATATGTTTGTTCATGTAAAAAAAAAAATTTAAATAAAATAATTATTTATTGTTTGTAAATTATCTAATTGGCAGAGTCTAGTCCAAAAAATAATGTAATAACGCGACTGGAGTTTACAGTCACTTACTACAATATTATCATCCAGCACATTAACCACTACACTATGAGGAGTCCTCCTAAAATAAAAATATGAAAAAATTTATATATGTCCAAATTTATCGGATGAGATGTTACTATTATATATAGATTAATTTGGATCAGTTTCCTAATCTTTGTTTTTATCACATTTTGGCTGTTGTATGTCACAGCCTCCTTTCTCTTTGTCACTGTTAATCTTAGTATTTTTGTGACCAGTTCAGAATGAGTAATAAAGTGAGTGGTATGTTTTGTGGTCACATGTTTGACTTTTCCTCTCTTAATATGAACAACCTCATCTTGTTATCTTTTCAATCTTGTATTTGTCTTTGCCAACTTTTTCAAGATGCTATCAAAGTCTACACTTTACAATATTATTGGATATAATTATTCAAATGTTTTATTAGAATTCTCTTATTTTCTTAAGAGATGAAGAAGAAAAAAAAACACTGTAATTAGCAGTTAATAAACCTTGAGTTATTTCCCTTGAATAGTTTTTTTTTCTTAAATAAAAAATCTATTTGAAAGTGTTTTTACTGTGTTATAGTAACAAAATCAAAGGATTTGGATCATTATAATATAGATGAGGAAATCTTGTTATGTATAGAAATGTTTTTTTCTTTAGTTTTCAATGGATGACCACAAGAGTATATAAAAAAAAACTGATTAGAAAACACTTTTATCAAAGCATCTGTGAGTTGTGCCTTCAATAAAAAAAAATGCTTGCAAGATACGTGCCTTTGGGCATAATTAGATCCAATTGGTTAACATGCAACATTGAAAGTGGAAGCAGGGTTTTTTTTATCTGATGCATTATCAAGATAAAAGTTGATCATGCTGGTTGATATCCAACAACAGTAAAGAGGAAGTGGTTTTCAAAAATTAAAAAAAAATGAAACAAAAGGAGAAAAAAGAAGCATTGCGTTTTCTGGTGGTAATGAATTGCATGCAACTGTTCAGCCACTTAGCAATTAAAAAGAATGATAGATGCACAATGGGGACATTAAAATCCATATTTCATTAAATAGAATGCGAATGTAATGCCATTATATTGAGAATGGGATTAGATAGTGCTATTAGAATGGGATCGGAATTAGATAGTGATGTTAGAACAGGATTGGGATTACATAGTGATATGGGAATGGGATTAGATAGTGATGTTAGAATGGGAATGGGATTAGATAGTGATGTTAGAACGTGAATGGGATTAGATAGTGCTGTTAGAACGTGAATGGGATTAGATAGTGCTGTTAGAATGTGAATGGGATTAGATAGTGCTGTTAGAATGAGAATGGGATTGTGCTTAAATATTCCTGTTAGAATGCTTATTTCATTCAAAAAGTGTTGTTTGAATGCGAATGAGAATAAATGATTCCGTTAAAATGTGAATGGGATTAGAGAATGCCATTAAAATGCAAATGAGGATTAAATAGATTTAATTAAAATGGATTAAGTCCTCAAGAGATGATTGTTTCACATTATTATTCATCTAGCAATATAAAGTCAGTGCACAATAGACTGCTGGAAATGTGACCAGGTGTATTATACAAATATAATTTTATTTATGACTTGCCAATCTATTTTTCTTTGATATTTAATTAGTGTCGTTGCTTTTTCATAGATGAATTTGATTAGAATTACTTTATCAAGGTAGATTATTGATAATGATTGCCTCCTAGGAAAAACCTATCAGGCATACTGGACTTAGCCACAAGTGACAATAAGTGATTAATAAGAATGGGTGTCTTAAGAATTTATTACTGATGTAGCACTAACAAAACACACCTTTATTTGACTCAAGTGTAATTAAAATTTAAAAAACAGCAAAATCAACACTTGCAGATAGGGCTTGGTGGTTAGAACATAAAAATAAGAGTTCCCAATTATATCTATTGTTAAAGTAAGTTAGCATACTGTTGGTTTGGACAACAATCAGCTAAGCACAACTAAACTGGTGCCCAAAGCAGCTGGTATTTATGGCACTCAGGAATATTCTATGCATGCATTTGGATGATTCCATTCCTTGAGTTCTGATTGGCTGCTTGGTTTCAGTGATGTTATGGTGCCAGATAAATAATCTACCATTCTGCACTAGGATTGTGACAATGCAGGATTCATATTGAGTTACGGCTTGCGTGTTGCTTTGTTAGCCAATTTGACAGTAATTGGAATATTGCTTCTAAATCTATGATCATTATGTGATGAATAAATGCTAAACTGGGAAGAGAAGAATTGAATATACCTATATTATAAAGAATAAAGTCAGTGGAGTGACCTATTGCCAGTATTAGCTGGACAATAATGGAGTCTATCCCCTTTCATTAGTGCTAGATCAGGCAGATTGTTTTTGTGTGTGATGTGGATTGTCATACCTACTGTCAGCTCCCCTCATTACCGCATATTCAAGCTGCGTTACGTATGTGCTGAGTTGGTGAGGGCCAGTATCAAATCCGGAACCTTGTGGTTCCTAGGAGGATGCTTTACTGACTGCACTAAATATATGCCAAGTTTGCTAAGATCTACAATAAGAACCTATATTCTGTCATATATGTTCATTTTATGACATATTTCTGTCACATTTTTATTTCCCCTGTAGAGAGGTAATACTTCCTCCAAAACTGACACTAAACTGTATCTGGCGGTGAGACTCCAGTCCAGGAGCTCTGTCAAATGAGGTTTGGTTTGTATGTTTTACAGCATATCAACCCTTTTCAGGTCATTTAATGCCGAAACAAGTCATTTTGGTTAAAGTTTCTATGTTTCAAATTCTTAATATCTTCAAATTGGTATAAATAATTTTCATTAACTTCATTTGGTTTAGTTTGTTTAATTAAATAATGACTGTGGAAGTTATTTAATGCCAAAAACTGTTAGAAACTGTTGGAAGATAAAAGTTGGTTTCCTTTGCAGGTGTATTTCGTGGATGTATTCTATATCTGATTCATAATTTTTGATAGATTATTATTTCACTCAAGAAGGATAAAATTTCATCCATATTAGTATTCTCAAACAGATCTCTCATATTATTTGCATTGAAATATTTCTTTCTGATTGGAGTATAAACTCTACATTCGATGAGGAAATGTTTGGCATGTTTTGCACCATGGTTGATCCTCCTGCAGTGTAAGTCTTGTATGGGCAACACACAGCTGACCCCTTAATTAAAATTATTCCCAGGTCCACTCTGATCTGGAGTGGTTGTACTAGTTAGCTTTTCCTTTTTGGGTGGAATAAATCTATTTGAATATTATTAGTATTAGATAAAACTTCTTATCTGTGTACAATTTATTAGTATTAAGAATAGTCACTTGATACTATAATTGTTGCATATCATTAGTTACTCAAAACTATATCATTGCATACAAAAAAACATTGCTAAAAATTTAGATTGATGTGTATCCAATATTGACCAATAAGCAAATTAGGATGAACAGCAGACAAGTGAGTCTACTTATTGCTTTAGCATAGCACAAACAGAATCACTTTGTTTAGCTTACAAGACTGCCAAAGCCGAGTGCCATCTTAATCTAAGGGGGGAAAAAAGAATAAAGAAAAGAGAAAACACAATCCAGAGAGTTAACACAATTATAAAGTCTTAAAAATGGTTTACAAGTGCAGAATTGATTCAATCTTGGCCGAGATGAAGAGTGATTTCAGATCATCATAAAATGTCCCTGTTCGGCTTTATTGGTGTTCTGTGTATATGATTGTCGTGCTGATCAAATCAATTGTCTATCAATGCTCTCCCCAAAGAATTTGCGGACCACTTATCATCTCTAGCGTGTTTAAATGATTTATTCACAAGACTGAGGCTACTGACTCTTGTTGATGTGAAATTAGTTTTGGCAAGATAAAAAGACTTTGTAATTATCAGTGAATCATTGCTTGATCAAAGTCTCTTATTTGCAATTCAAACTTTTATTAAGAAAATAATTAAAGATATTAAACTACAATCATTCACTACCCAAGAATTGATCAGTTAATAAGTAAAGCATTCAATGAAAATAATCATGTCCCCATTGTTAAGGTCTCAACCTGTCAGCCTGAAACTAATTATATTACTTTAACAAATATATAAAATATAAACATATGTATGTTTATGTCTATAGATATACAAATTGTTTAGTGGTGGTGCCTATGGTGTAATGGTTAACATCAAAGGAAATGGATATGGTGCTATGAGTTCAAATCCTGGATGAAGCTGTTTGCATTTCACATAGTGCTAAAACCCTTGGGAAATCTATGAATCCAACTATTCTCCATTCATCTATGGATGAATAGTGGGGCAGACTGGGCTCTTTAAACATGGTTAGGCAACCAGTTCAAGAGAAGGAAAACTGAATTCAAACCGCTTAAGAAATTGAGCATGTGTCACATCTTGCATGTGCAGAGGGGTTGGTAAATATATACATATAGAAAGGCTAATCACAATAACCAAAGACTGAAATAGAACTATCTGAGAACCAGGGAAATGAGAATCCCAAAGTAAAAAGAAAAATAACTGTACAGGAATTTCTGAGGAACAAATTCAAAGGATTGCAGGTGAATCAACATGGATGTAGTTATGCAGAGGAGGCCTCATGAAAGAATTTGAATCACTATCAAATAGCGGTCTAGAAAAACTTATCTATTAGCTAGGATAGATAAGACACTGGAGAATAGCAAATGTAGACTCTGCAGAGAGTGAGAAAAATGCAGCAAATCAGACTGCATGGATGCTAATAAAGGACATGAGTGTAATCTCACTACAATGTCGCAGCCCAGCACATTAGACCCTACACCACAGAGACCCTCCCCCTATATTTGTATTATTTAAATCTTAGTAAAGATCACTTTGACCTTATGCTGAACCTAGTAAATATCAATAATACAAATCACAGCAGAAGGAAGAGTTGGGTGTATTATTAAAGATTTCTGAACGATTTTTGACAATAATATTTCACTATATTGAGTCAGCTAATAAAAACAACTGTAAGGGCAATAAAGGAAATGATTGAAAATAATGACTCGTCATACATGGCAAAACATACCAATAATTAAAATATCATTAATATTAGTAATAATCTATTGATAAAAAAGCATATTATACAATGTGATCACATAAACATACATAATAGAATACCTTCAAGATATTGTAGAATAAACATACTTAGTTCCAATTACCATTGAATCAGTAAGACAAGGCAACAAATAAGCCATAACTTAATACAGATCTTACCTTGTTGCAACCCTACTGCAGAATGCCAGAGTATTTATGAAGCATCATAACATCATAGAAACCAAGCAGCCAATCAGGACTCAAGGAATGGAATCACCCAAATACATGAATAGAGTATTCCTGAGTTTCATAAATAATAGCTGTTTTGGGCACCAGTCAGTAGTGCTTTCTGTTATTCAAATCAACAGCATACTGAGCTCACAACACAGTTGGATATTAATCACCCAACAAATTTCTACAGATATCAGAGAAATTTGCCAACTTAATCACAAGAACCATGAAAAACTAGAGAGTAGAACTAGCAGCAGGAGGAGAAACCCTAGCAGAGGTAAAACTCTAAAGAGACATCTTTGTATCATAATAGAAAGAGAGAGAATCAGCATAATGATAAGACCACATAGCATTTTTTCTACTGGTCAAGAAGTGTCACGTGATGGGAGAGAGGAAGAGTGAAAGGGGAGAATGTTAAGTGAGTCTGGAATAATGTGTTGACAGAGTGAAATGTGGTCGCTTACTCATTACAGTTTAGCTTGGGGGAAATAAAAATCTCATGAGAACAAATAAGTTGCCTTGTGTTATTACTAAAAACTATAAATGGCACAAGGCAAGATGTCCACCACCATTCCAAGTTGGTTTCCAGACTCCAAACATCACAGAATTTTCAGCCAGCTCAACATCAGGCCAGCAACTAGATTCAAGCGTCTCTACATAGCATAGAAAAAGAGATAAGTATACAATGATTATTTCTATATAATACATCATCACTTCATTCAAAATGAGAGCCATAATGTTACAATCTTCCAGAGAGACTCAGTCTCAATAAACAAAGATAATTACAAAATGCTTATTAGTGTCTTTTACTCTTTTATATATATATATATATATATATATATATATATACCAACCCCTCTGCATGAGTAAGATGTGACACAAGATCAATTTCTTAAGGGGATTTTGATACTGACAATAGGCCACTCCATAGACTTTAATTTATCTTAGTAGCTACTTTTTCCAGTTTTCTCTGTGGATTCTCTATTTCTTGCTATTCATTTATAGTTACATCTTTATTTATTATATTGTATGATTGTTATATTGCATTCTTTCTTGTTTGTGGTGCTCCACCTCAGAAAAAAATAAAAATAAAAAATAAACAGTCTTGTCCAGTTCATAAGCTGTAGATTCTTGTTAGACCAGGTTTATGGAACAAAGAAAAAAAGGATTGTATTCTAAAAATCCAGACTGACCGGCGCCAAAATTCAAAACGTCCATGAACTAACAGAGATTCTGAGAAGGAGGAGGGAAAGAGATATAGCAGCAGAAAGGCAGTGTCCAGCAAACAGACAAGTCCCAAATACCAATCCTCCTCGAACTGGGTGAACAAAATACAAGTAAGCTTTAACACTAATATGATACTACGCATTGCATCAAGTGCAGACTGCATTTGGAGGTATGCAAGTATATATATATATATATATATATATATATAGGTGTAATAATTAGTTATATGAAAATATAATATGTAAGATTATTGACACATGAGTGTCTGTGTGTTTGGAGGGGATATAGTGAATCATGTGTGTATACATGAGTGAATATGACTAAGGAACGAATAATTAAATAAAAAAGGAGTGATAGGAAGATATTTGATATCCAACCGAGACAAATGTCTCAAAACCAAGAGACCAATGTTTATTTTGGGCCTAATTATTCATTGTTAATTGATAATGTGGACGTTTGTTTATCTCTTGTGCCAAGTATTATTATTATTGTTCTAGTCATAGTATTTCAAACCAACAAACATCTGGGGATGAAATTGAGTGTCAAGGTTAGTCAGAAAGGAGATGGGGGGTGGAATTTTATATAGTCCCAGCTAAAAAGTTGGGAGGAGTAGTTTAGTCTGGACCCCAGGGTAGAGTTGAGTTTTGGAAGCCGAAGAAGGAAGATCAGTTTAGCTGTCCACCAGAGATTACAACATTAGCAGAAGTCTTTAAAAGAACAAGAGGGGGCATTTTGCCCCCTCTCATCTCGACAGTACGGAGAAGAATGTGATTAGCAGATAGAAATGAAAGAAGGAAGCAATGTAAGAACCATATACCTCTATGCATTTTGATTGATGTTCATCTGAAATTGTCTTGTCTTGTCTTCTCTTTTGATAATTGATTGTAAACCCCTGGATGAGCCCTGAGCAGTATTACGTGCACACGTGGAGGTCCTAAGTTGGGGTCAAGTAAGCAGACGATCACGGGACGATTATGGCCAGTAAAGTTGGGAAAAGCTAGGAGTTGCAGGAATTGCAGTAATGTTGGAAAATGCACAGTAAGGTGCATAAAAGGGCTGCAGGTGTTCATCCCCACGAGGGGAGTTTTACACTAAGAAGAATTTGTAAAAAGGAAAATTCATTGGCCAATCCATACCTTTGTAACTTGTTCATTTGATACAATTTATAATACACATATAAAGGACAATTTTGTTATGACTTCTTTGTTATTACATGTACTGTTTTGCTTGTCTATTTAATGTTACATTTCACATAAAAATGACCTCCAACCAACATACAACAAACTCATGTTGCCAGGTTTATTTCCTACTGTTAAATATTGTGTGGTGGCATGGGATTTGACAAGACCTATAGTGAGAATTCAAGGGGCCCAAGTGGAAAAATACCAGACCGTTGGTAACCTTGACCCCAAAGGCACGAATCTTGCATGTCATGTGTTTTAGTTAGTTAGGAAATTAGTTTCAACTCAAATGGCATGCAGAACAGACGTGTTCTGTTGAGGTTGGCTCAACCATGTGGTGAATCAGAATGGGCAGTAATAAAATCTTTGATCAAAGAAAAACAAAGTCTTGTAGTTGATTAATGCATGACTTAAAAAAAGCCCTTAGTTAGAGACAGCAACATGGTAAGAAGATAGAAGAGACGACAAGATGATAACCAAAACAAAGAAGTAAAGGAAACAGCACTAGACAATCATAGCCGAAAGAAAGAAGATAGAAAGAAGAAATGGATGCAAGTAAGTTACGACTGTCTCTCTCTATCACCTGAAGACTCTCTATCACTCTTGATATATATACCCAATGAGGGTATATGAGTATATAATACTACAATGATAACCATTACAGAATGCACATTGATTTAAATCTGAGTTATAGCTGACAAAGTTGAATTTCCATACAATCATCTGCAAAACTTAAATAAATGTTATTAAAAGAAACACTTAGCAAATTGTTGATATGTCCAATCCAGACCGAACAATATTGATGATTTCTTGCAAAGATTTAAATTGGGAAAATTTGAAGTTAATAAACATTTGATAGAATCATATTGCATAATGATTCCAAAATTCTATTTTGTCTTATTGAAATGACACATTTTTGAAATGTCAATTTCAGCAGACAAACACGTTCAAGTACTGTCCATCAAAGATGACTTTATAAGGTAGAGGATGTGAGATCTAATCTTGGCAGAAGCTACTTCTAGGATGCAGTTTGTCAGAATCAGGTTCAATGCCTAAAAATAGAATATATATATATATATATATATATATATATAAACAAGAATAGATTAAAGAAAGCAGGTAAAAATATTTAATCTTAAAAACAGGTTTGCTTTGGTTCCTTTGTTTAATGGCATAAACCTTATCTTATTTAATACCAAAGCCATCTTTATAGAAGAACAGTAGTGGTATTATTTAACTTTGAACCATGTATCTTTAAGGTGTAACACAGATTCTCAAAGATACGTGGTTCAAGTTAACTGACCTGAAAAAATGTAAAAGTTTTTAAATAAAATAACTGGCACATTATATATTTTATTCATTAATATATCAACACTGAAAATTTCATTAAATTCAGTTGATTCCCTGATTTTTGGTATTTTCTTTCTTTTGGCGGGGTGACATACGATGGTGGAATTTAGGGCCGTTATGTTCGATTTAACCCTACAGATTATATATTACAAAGAAAACCAAAAGACTAAGATTAACCAACTGAATACTGAACCCCTACAATGGGGACAAGAATTTTAACACTGGAAGTAACAGAATCCTGGTAACTTGGTTAAGAAAAAAACATGACTTTATATGTAGTTGTCAAAGTGGGTATTTGTGATTGACCTGGAGATAGGTCACATATTAATCTTACTAGTTGCACAACATATTCTAATATAAAACTTATCAAATATTCACCATATTCCCAAATAGTGCAACTGGAGTTCAAACTCACTTACTACAATGTCACAGTCCAGCATGTTAGCTACTACGCTACAGGGGCTAGTGCCCCCCCTCCAACCACAAGAACATTTTAGGGATCTATGATAAGATAGGCAGCAATAGAGAATGGAATTGAGTCAGAAGAAAAAGATAGCAACTGGAAATTATAGATTAAAATTTTACTCCATCATGACAGTGTTTTCTGGCATATCAACCCTATTTGATCATTTAATGCTGAATTAAGTCATTTTGATAAACAAAGGACTCAGATTGCTTACAGTACCTGCTGTTGCTTAAGTAGTCACCCAATGTTCGATGGTCAGATGTTTTATGGCATATCAACCCTTTTCAAGAACTCAGATTGCTTACAGTGTTGCCTAAGTGGTCACCCAGTTAAGTATTGAACAGGCTTATAACTGCTTAACTTTGGTGATCTAGCAGGAACTGATGCTGTCAGTGTGACTTGACTGTAATTGAATTAGGTGTCATCCATCTAAGTTTAGAAAGTATTAGATGCAAGTTTATGTATCATCCAAAATTCTTTATTAACATTTGTAACTATTTGAATAAAAGTCTAAAGTGATTAGCTTCCACTCATAGAAGTTTGAAAATTATGACTGCATTAGTAGCCTTATAGGTCAGAACAACATCCATGAAAGACAAGTTTTTGATGTAAATTTGAGTCTCATGCAAAACTACTTCATTTTAATTTCTTACCATTTAAATTTTATATATATATATATATATATATATATATATAGTCTGTCTGTATGTTTGTACAACAACCAAATACACATTCTTTCATGAATGAAAATTGGTGGAGACCAGAACAGACCAAAGTTTACTAAAATCTACACCCTATTTTTGTCAGAGAGGGGTTAAACATTTTTTACCCCTAATTTTCCACAAGGAAATCAAAATAAAAATATAAGGGTATAAATCAATGATATATTAAAAATGATTAAAGGATAAAACAATGAAAGGCAAATAAAAGGGAAAAAATACTAACAAGAACACTAATAAAAATAAACTACTTAAAAACAAAAATATATAAAGAATAAAAAAATTTAAAACAAATATATAGAAAAATAATTTTTATCAATCTATATATAGGTAAAAAATTTATTGTTAATTTTTAAAATCCTGGGCAATGCTGTGTAGCTCTGCTGGTTTAATATAAAATCTAAAGTTTACTAGATAATGGTTGAACATAACAATTTTGAAGATTGAATAGCTGGACAGGTTACTATATTAAAGCTAAATTGCCCAGTCTGCCCTACCATTTACTGAGAACTGTTGTAAATTACATATTCTGATTTTTGTGTTTTAATTTCCTCCAATTTGTAAACTTTTGGTAGTCTGTAAGAATAGTTTTTGGAATAGAGTTGGTTAAAAAGTTTTTTTCTTTTTTAGTCAAGATCTCATTATGTGTTGTGTAGAATTTTGCAATCTTAGTATCTCCTGGATTTTTGATCTGTAATATGTATTATTTTAAAATTACTATTGTGCTTCCTCTGTCAGCTTGTTTTATAATAATCTCATTGTTTTCCTGTTTATTTTTTAAGGCTTTTTGTTTGAGAAGTTATGCATAATCTTTTTTTGTAAGAACCAAAATGATTTATTAACCCCTCTCTACCCTAAAAATGATGATATACTAAAACAAGTCCCAACACAAACCATAAATTTTATTAGCTTGAAGATAACAGTAGTATACATTATGTTGATTTTTCAGACTGTTGTCCTCATCTTTAACATGTTATATACAAACAATGTTTTGGCCTTCTATGGATGTTTTTTGTCAATCAGAGCATAGCAATGATTCAACTTGGGAAATCATTTTGAACAGTTTGACTGTTAAGCAAACAAAGCATTGAATTTCATTCAAATAATGTCATTGTTTTTGGATACCTATCAATCTGAGAAGTGTCATGATCATTTAAAAAAATAAAGAATAAAAAAAACTACATTGCTTATTGGAGCTTATTGGAAATTAAAAGCTATGCTTGGATATGCAAGGGACACCTGAAGAAGGCCGGAGGGTATAATGGCTGAAATGTTGTGTTTTTATATATCACAATAAAGATAAGGATAACAGTCCAAAAAATCAAAATAATACATATCAAGCCAGATCTCAAAAATTTTGACAAATAGTAGCATACATACATTAAAAAGAAATTAAAAAGGATTATATAGATTTAAAAAAGAAAAGAAAGACATCCAGCAGTTGCGTTAAAATTTTAAAATCCCTGAGATCAATCTGATCTAAATAATGTAATTCAGAATCAAAGTATATTTGTATTAAAAAGAAAAGATCAGCCTCTGTTTAGTGGCCAGACAAGAATATCACATTCATAAATCACAATATCTTAATTTAGTTCACCTGTCACCATTGATGCTGCTCCTACCACTGCCGTGTGTTTGTCAGGTGACAGTTTCATATAAAAAGAGATTTAGATTTAATAAGTCAAAGTTATTTTGGGTGAATGATGTTGAAACACAAGTCTAATCCTCTCTCTCTCTCTCCATATATTTTACTGTACTTTTCTGCCCCCCCCAAAAAAAAATATAAAGGGATAAATACATTTTATAACAGTATGCGTACATGTTGGCAGCATTTCAAATTTTGTAAGTTCTCACATATGTGCATTATAGAATAGTAATAATATTTCTTCAGAAAACTCAGTTTTTAAATTTATGTTGATATTAATTATAGAGGATACCTTATTCTACTACCTCTTCCTTTCTCTCTCTCTCTCTCTCTATATATATATATATATATATAAAGGTGTATCTAGAAATAACCTCCTCAAGTTTCATCACAAAAGATCTTGAGGGTTAATTGCAATGAATTAATCAAAATATTGATTAATTACCGGTAATTATGGAAGTGAATAATGCAATTATGACCGTTGAAAACAGTTTTGCAGTGAAGCTGAATGCTATATAATTGATTGCATCCTCACTGATATTGCCTGATATCATTAAAGAAGCCTATTCTGAACACAGGTTTTTCCTATGTCAACAATCCCATTCAGCATTTAACAACATCTGAGTTTAATATATCACATTAACAATCACGTTCAGCGATTGACACCATCGTGTTTGACATTTAACTTTTGAATGACACAATCAACTACATAGCATTCAATATATATATATATATATATATATATATATATATATTGTTGACACCTTTCCATCCACTAAGGACGATGGCATAGTGTCCCAAAAAATAAAAATACACAGATCTCTTGCTATCGATCTCTATTAGTCATCACACCTGGCAAGTCCTCAGTACAGCATTCAGTGTCCACACACACACATACACATATTTTAATTTTCTAAATAAAAGTCAAATCTCATTAAAATTCCTATCCTTTTTGAAAATTAATTAAAAATTTCACTGTCACTGAAATTTAGTTAAAATAATTAAACGCCAAGCTTTTGCATCATGGCTAAAAAATAAGAATGGAGAAGCATTCCTATTAAACGAAAAACTTAATTTTTCATTATAAATAAAAAAATTAAAAAAGAAGAATCAGTAAGCCTGTGCAGATGTAGCAGTGAGCAGATCCTGTGACCTAGGACTGAACTTTTTTTTAAACCAATCTATTCACTGATGCATTGAACACTTTTAGGATCATTTGAAAAATCACTAAAAAAAAAAAAACAGAAAGCATCATTTACAAACATTGCTTGAGACATCATAGTTATAACATACACAGTAGTTGTTCACATGCCTCACCAGAACAAACATGACTATGCCTCATAAGTGCTACAGATTATAGACAATTAAGTTTATATTCAGGGATCACTCCATGTGTATCAAAAAACCTTTGATTCACAGAAATGGTCATTCAAGAACTGTTAACATTCTCTTCCAATAAACTTCTTGGAGCAGTTGGATGCCAACTTCTTACCAACATTTTTCCTTTTTACTGGTAGAAATAGTTTGTTAATTCAGATAATGACTAAAGTGGAATAGTGGTAAAGTCAGTGGAAACAATCATAAAAAATAAAATCTTACTTACATATACAACCATGATTACTGTTCCACATATTATCCTAGCACCTGTGTTGCAATTGATATCAGGAGTATCAAATTCTTTAGATATTTAATAGTTAGTTGGTTATTTTATTTAATAGCATTTCAACCCTTGTGGGCCATCCAATGCTTAATCTGTAAGTAAACAGTTTGGTGGCCAATAGTTTTGTTTGGTTTTATAAACTGGTATAATTTTCATTAACGAATGTGTATCAATATATTGGCATAAACTATTTAATGTTATATGTCTCACTAACTTCACATGTATAAACAAATTTCTAGAAAAAATTTTCATTAACTCCATGTGTATAAATACATTAGAAGAGATCACTCCATGTGTATCAATACATTAGAAGAGATCACTCCATGTGTATCAATACATTAGAAGAGATCACTCCATGTGTATCAATACATTAGAAGAGATCACTCCATGTGTATCAATACATTAGAAGAGATCACTTTATGTGTATCAATACATTAGAAGCGATCACTTTATGTGTATCAATACATTAGAAGCGATCACTTTATGTGTATCAATACATTAGAAGCGATCACACAATGTGTATCAATTCATTAGAAGGGATCACACAATGTGTATCAATTCATTAGAAGGGATCATGTATCAATACATTAGAAGGGATCACTCCATGTGTATCAATACATTAAAAGGGATCACTCCATGTGTATCAATACATTAAAAGGATCAATGTGTATCAGTTTTGTATATTAGGTTTTTCATAATCAATAAACTATCAGAAATAATTTACATTAACTAGCAAGTTTACCTATTTGACCAATACAGGTACCAAAACTCCAGATATTAATAAATTCTGTCATAACAGGAGTTACATAAAGAGTATTGCAATTTTCTGTGTATTTCTTTAGTTTCAATACTTGGCAGCATTTATAACAATTTTCAATATATTTTCTTTAGTAAAATAATTTCATTGAATTTCTATATATACTTTCAATATTTACTTTTCCCTTGATATATGATATTGGTTGGTTAGATTTTATGACATTTTTATTCATTATTGTTGGGTATTCAAATATTAAAAAATCTCACAAGTCATTGATAGTAAGTGATTCTCTTATAATACTCTTCTACTATCTGGACTTGCGGAATTGTTTGATCTATTTAACACATAAATGGGACCCTAACAGGTACTACCACACCCTATCAAAGTGGACCTGGAAGTAATGGCAATAAAGTGGTACTCCATACACCCCAGATCTCCAGAATTGGAACTTCACCACTAGATGCAGTTTAATGTCATATGCAGTTCACTAAGATCCTCATCTCAGCCACCAACTGCTAGCACATATATCCTTAAAAAGGTTGGTGGTTTGCCATAAGAGCAATAGGGCCAGCACAATCATATAGGTACTAGTTTTTGACATGACCAGCCAATTGATCAGAGGGGAACTCTTTGACTGCTTGTCTAGTCTAAGTAAAGCCCAACATGGAGTGTTGCATGTTAGACTTCTCAGCCACTATAATCTTATCCTGAAGCATCATAGATCAGCACACATGGCCAACAGATGGCATGATTAAGGGGTTCTTACCCCTCTTCAGAGGTGCAGTCCATGTATTCTACAGCCCTAGCCAACATGGTTATATATAATTCTGAATGTAAATGAAAGTGTTATGGTTTATATAAACAATGATCTTAATTATAATTCTCAATATATTTAATTAAATTGGCCCATTTAATAAGTACATGATTTAATTTTCTTGACTCCAAACATCATAATACATTAAATGTGAAAAAAACACAGAGGCTGTATGCTCACTTGAACAAATTCTGGAAGCAGCATCCCACAAAAGAGCAACTGTACGACCACTTTCCGCCTATTAAACTAACTATTCAGGTTAGATGAACAAGACATGCTAGACACTTTTGGGGAAATAACAATGAGTACATAGGTGATGTTATCCTAATGGCACAAGCACAGTGTGGGTCCGCTGGCAAACATTTAAATTAATCAACTCTGCATGGACACTGGATGCTGTGCTAAGGGCCTGGGAACAATGAGAAGAAAGTGTCAGGGAGATTCCTGCTGCCAGTACAATGAATTTCTATGAATGATTTAAGAATTTGCTGCAATATTTTGTAAATAAGTAGAGAGAATGTTTTGATAAATAAATAATTGCAATGTGTTTCTAAAGAAAAATCCTTAATAGTGAATTTTAGCATTTGCTGTATCTCTCTGTATTTCATACCTCAAAGTTAGGGAATTGCATTTATTGTTCTTATTTACATTTTTTTATGTTGCTATTTCTCATGAGATTTTTTTTGTACATAGTCCTATTGAATATGAATAATTTTCAAACAGATCTATTTGACCCAGAGATGGGAGCACAATCATCAAAGTGAATAAAAGTTTTTATATATTTGTTTAATAAATAATCACAAAGTATTTCAATGGTAAAATCATTAACAGTGAATTTATATATATTCTTTTAGAAATTATAAATATGAAATCATTAGGGGGAATAATTTTCTACACGTGATATCCAGTCCTGTTGGTTGGGAGCTTAGAACACATTGACTGCACCTCTGCAGAGAGATAAGACTGCCCTGCCCAATGGGACCACCTGTTGGCCATGAATGGCAACCTATGATGCTTAAGGATGGAACTTTGGTGGCTGAGCAGTCCATGACATGCAACACTTCACTTTGGACCTTACTTAAGCTTGACAGGTGGTCGGAGAGGCACTCTTTGTTCAACTGACTGGTCATGTCAATCCCTAGCACCTATATGATTGTCCCAATCCTATTGCCCTTATGGCAAGCTCCAACCCTTTTTATCCTATATGTGCTAAAATGTGATGGTTGAGGGTCTTAATGTCCTGAGTATGCTGCTGAACTCTATGACATAATTGTTCCAATTCTGGAGCTCTGGGGAATGTGGACTCTCCTTCATCCCCATTACTCCTAAGTCCACTCTGACCCAAAGTGGTAGTACCTGTTAGTGTCCCATTTATTGGTTAAATAGAAAAAAACGAGTGTTAAAAATGTGTTTAAAAAATTGAATACTCACCAAGAATGAATAAACAAAATGTCTTCAGCATTAAATAATCCAACAAGGGTTGCAATGCCATAAAAAAACAACCAACCTGAGATATCATATATTCTTACTCCTTTTTTTTTCCCCTTATAGACTTTATAATCTATTTTTTCTTACAGAATAAAATCAAATTGTATTACAAAAAAAAAATGTTTTCTCATTGTCACCAGAACAAATATGTAAATGTTAACAAATAAAAAGTAAATTGCTATCTTAAAAGTATTTAATGCTATTTATTTTTATAATGTTTAGTGTTATGCATACAGGTAAAGTTCTTAGAATTGGTTTCACCAAAAACATCTTGTTTACTTAAGAAATATTTCAAGTAATAACTGAATTAAAATGCTTTTAAATTTGTTATTGTATTTGCAGAATATCTGGAGTAGGGAGATTAATATGCTTTGAGGAAAAGGAAATGGTTGCTTCATAGAAAAATGCTTAAAAGTTTCATAGAAGTAGAAAAAGAATTTTGTTGATTTTTCATTTAATAATGCAATATGATAACAACAGCCAAACTGAAATATGACAATAAATCTAAATTTAAAAGAAACAAACTTAACAGAAAAAAGTCTGAGTCAAAAAAAAAAGTAAAAGATTTTTGTGGTTATAAAGTTTGGTGTTTGTAAATTAGAAAATCAGAAAGGGTCAGCATTATTCTTTTAAACAAAAGGTAAAAAGTCTTCTATTTCCATTGTTCTTTCACTGTTTTTACAACATATACACAGAGACAAAAAGAATAAAGGGAATGAAATAACTGTTGTTCTAGGTGAACAATAGACATTCTTTAAACCTTCAAACAACATTAATACTTAATAACAAGGGTTAAATATTTACAACAAAGATCAAATAATTTCAACCAATGGAATACTAATGAAACATATATAATATCATAAGTTTACTTATAAGGAAATAAAAGAGCATTATTGTGTAGAATTATGTTTTGTTTGTTTTATTGTATATCAACCTCAGTGGGTCATTTAATGCTGATAAAATTTTGAAATAAATTCATTCAATTTTGTTTATAAATACATTTTTCTATTTAACCCATAGATGGGACCCTAACAGGTACTACCACTCCGGGTCAGGGTATTAGCACTATGTGAAATTCAAACCGCCTCATTCAGGATTTGAGTTTGGGTCACCAAGTTCATTTCCTGCAGTGATAACCATTACACAAAGCGCCTTCATGTAACTTATAACTCAGAATACTGATACAAATTGGAATATTATGTTCTGTTCAGGAAGAAATCTGTAGTTTAAAATGAATAAACTTTTATTTGTCTGAATTTTTTTTTAGATGAAGTTTGATAATTTGTATTATTTAGATTTTTTGGACTGTTGTCTTCATCTTTATTGTTATATATAAGGGTTGAGTTAATACAGTCCAGGTTCCCAAGTATAAGGAAACAAAGTATAATTTTGTCATATCCCAACCACTTATGTATATTTTTCTGAAAGTGTGACACACACAACTGATTGGTAGGTAGATACCTAATTAAAAATCACTATATTGATATATAAATTCTGTGGAATTTCCAGAAGCCAAGCTAACAGAAGAATATAATAAGAGAATCACTCACTATCAATGACTTGAGAGACTAGCCTGCTCATCATCAACCAGTGACAGGAATTTAGTATTATATGCTAATATATATTATACATATATAGATGGATTGATAAAGATTTGAACTCTACTTACTGATTACACTTCCTATGACCATATCCGTTACAAAGTGAACACCATTGCTTCATAAGACATCTTTAAAGCACTTTATTATGAAATTGCAAAATTATTGTCTATTTGATAGTAATTTCAAGAAAATGAAAAAAAAAGCAAAAAAAAATATATTAATTACATATCCATTAACAGGAAAAAATCAAATTAATGATTAAAAAACTTGTTTAAAATTTTTGATTCAAACAACAATAATGAGCAAGCTGTGGTTGTAATCCCCCCACCACCACCATCCACAAAAACAAACCACACTCCAAGTGATTTTTTTAAACAAAAAACTTCTTTGTGATTCTATCGATTGAATCTCAAATTGTATGATTATTTAAAAAGGATATGAAAAATTAATTACCCTTTTTTGTTTAGGTTTATGACAGGGGATCAGTTTCCCATATAAGGTCATTAAACAGAACTTTCATAATTATGCACTTTCAAAGGAAAATTATTTTTAATGTTATTTTTAGGAAAAAGTTATAACCAACTTTTTCTTTTGAAGAAAAATTTAAACTGCTGATTAAAACAAACTTTTTGAATATATTGTGCTAAAATGTAAAAATCATTTACCAATAAATTATGATGTCTATATAGTAGACTAAATTATTCAGTTCTTTCAGCAGAGAAAGTGATGCCAAATCAGGCGATGGGTAAATAGTAGGGCGGACTGAGCTCTTTAATCTAGGTTAGGCAACCAGTCTAGGAGAAGGATAACTGAATTCAAACCTGTTAATAATTGACCTTGTGTCACATCATACTTGTGTAGCGGAGTTGGTAAACATATATAAGGACTCTCTAAGTGACTGCCACTATGGTTAGCATCACTATCATCAGCATCACTAAAACATTCATGGGTTTAGAATTAGTTTACTTAATCACCTTCAAAAAATGTTTCTATTTTCATTGTTCAAGTTTAGCATCAACGTTAATTATTGTCATATTGGGGGGGGGGGCATGTTCTATGTGTTATTGGTCCCATCTATGGGTCAAATAGAACTGTTTGAAAATTATTAGTATTGGATAGGAATATGTGAAATCATATACCTGTGTGCAAACAAATCATTTTTATTAAATAGATAAAAACTCTGCAATTATCAATTTTTTTATTATAAACTTCTACCTAACCCATAGATGGGACTCTAACAGGTACTACCACTACCGGGTCAGTGTGGACCAGAGAGCAATGGTGATGAATGGGTGCTCCATATTCTCTAAACCTCCAAAACTGGAACCTCACCATCAGATAGAGCTTAACGTGATTCCCAGAACATGTAGACCCTCAGCCACTGCCTACTAGCACCCTTATGATAAAAAGGGTTGGGGCTTGCCTAAAGGGTAATAGGTTTGAGGCAATCATATAGGTGCTAGGGCTTGATGTGACCTGACGATTGATTGGAGGGGGCCTCTCTGACCGCCTGTCTAGCCCAAGAAAGGGCCAAAGTGGAGTATTGCAAGTCATGGATTGCTAAACCACCTGGGTTCTATCCTTAAGCATCATGGGTCACCACCCACGGCCAACAGGTGGCCCCATTGGGGGAGTCTTACCCCGCTGCAGAGGTGCAGTCAGTGCATTCTAATGACAGGGCGGACTGATAATGAGTTGATAGGTAAGAAATGAACTAAAAGTATATTAAGGAACACTGTAGTATTTACCAAGCAACTGTTTTAAAAAAGTGAATATTTAAACAGATACAAACAAAAAGTGCTCTGTTGTCACTTGAGATAAATAGAGAATCATTCCATTTTAGTTAAAATGGAAGAAAAAGAATATGAGATATGTCAGAAAGAAAGAAAGAGAAATAGAGAAAGACAGAGAAAAAAAAATGGTGGAGAAAGAATGAGACATGTCAGAAAGAAAACATGACAAGAAAGAAAGAAAGAGAAATAGAGAAAGACAGAGAGAAAAAAAGAAATGGGGGAGAAAAAAGGAAATTGAGAGATAGATATAGTGTATTAGAGAGATACTTTTTACATATTTGTAGAAGTTATCCCCCAGATATCATAGAAACAATACAATACTCACTGTCGCAGTGGGATTCTAACTACCGTTGAGTTAGCAGACAAGAACAACATGCAAGCTGTAACTTAAATACAGTCCTTGCATGCTGCTGGCATAGTGCAGACTGATGGCTGAAGAGTGGGTACTTATCCATATCTTTACTCACCCTGAAAACCATCAGCCAATCAAAACCCAGGAAGTGAACTTGCCAGAGTTCATAGTGGAATAACCCAAAGCTGTATATAAACCACCTACCAACACTCTAGAGATAGTTTTGCATTCAACTTGTAACATAGCTGAATACTTGACACAAAATCCAACAGAATTATTTTGCAAGAGCTTTAAGGTTTGCTGTCTTTGTTTAATGACACATCAACATCAGTGAGTTATTTAATGCCAAAGCAATCCTTGTAGAAGAACAGTAGTGGTACTATTTAAACCATAGCTGGTAGACAAGTGGGTTTATACCTTTCCCAAGAATATTAGGCCATAATAGTGTGACTAGAGTTCAAACTTGCTTACTAAAATCTCCTTGTCCAGCATGTTAGCAACTCTGCAATTGCAAAAATGAAACTTTAAGGAAAGATTTATTATCTGGAATTTCCAAAAGTTTTCTTGTCCAAAAGATTTAGAAAAATGATCAGAGAGAAACTCTTCTGAAAACATGGTCATGTACATGATAAAAAAAAAGGCTAATATCATGTTGTATACTGAATCATACAGTATTAAGTATACTAATACATTCAACTACATGTGCGCCAGACATATAGTAACTCGCAACAGAGTGTTAAAACCTCGAGGTAGACAGTTTGCATAATGATTCGATAATCCTTGCAGTTTCAGTAATCACTCCCCTGCTTCTCATGTATAAATAGTTCTGGACCAGCATATTTGCTCTCTATGCAAGGTACACTAGGCTTGTCCGCAACATGTCATAAAGACATAAAAAAAGGATATAGCTTTACTGAAAGACTGTTTAACTTCAAGTAGTTTAAGTAATTGACAACTCCATGTTGATATAAGTAAGTGTTTGTCTTAGGAACAGACTAGGATAGATAGGTAGGTATATACAAGGTGTGTCAAAAAAAGTATTGAGATTTTTTTTGTACTTTTTGACACCTTGTATTCTGATAAAAATTAATTTTCCATTTATTGTTCAATTCTATCTTGGTAAATACAGCTTTAATCTTGATACTTTTATGACACACCTTGTATTCTGATAAAAATTAATGTTCCATTCATTGTTCATTTCTATCTTGGTAAATACAGCTTCAATCTTGATACTTTTATGACACGCCTTGTATTTAGATAGAGTAAGATAGAATAATAATTTAATTTATTTTGGTTTATGTGACCATATTACAATTTGTAATTCTAACTTGGTGGGAAGATGTCACTAAATTAGCTATTAACTGTAATCTTCATTTTAAGTTAGTGTAATGAAGACAAAGTCAATAGAACATGATAACAGTTTCTTGCCTATGGGATTCTCAAACTAATTTGGTCTGAAAATCACATAGGTAAGAAACTTACAGTTATCAAGTATCATTGATCTGCTAACCTAAATTAGATATACATGCTCTATCATTAATATTAAGCACTCTTATAAATATAGAAAAACTAATATATATATATATATATATATTATATATATATATATACACACACACACACACACATGAATCGCTGTACTAATGATTTAAGAGTTAGTTGTATAGCAAATTAATCAAGAATTTAGTATGCCCTTTCAATTTAGATTTACTGACAAGCTGACACCAATGAAGATAAATAGTCTTACTTCAAACTTGCCAACCTTTAAATTTGATATTGAAGCTTATTTATAGAATCTATGTCATAATTAACTGCAAATAAATAATAGAAAATATTTTATAATTACCATATAACATTTATTTCCCATGAGAAATTATAATGGAGGAGATGAGTGCAGATTCAGATTCTACATTATTGTTAAATTACTAATAGAAAATTAAGTAATTTCTAATCCTAAGTGTTGTGATTAAGTTATCAACAACTATAAAATCCAGGATGGTTAACAATAAAGTTTATTATCTTTGTAGAGGAAAATATGAGAAATAAGAATAGCAAGAAAACATAATTAATTGCAAATAAATAATAGAAAATATTTTATAATTATCATATAACATTTATTTCCCATGAGAAATTATAATAGAGGAGGTGAGTGCAGATTCAGATTCTACATTATTCTTATGAAGTTACACATAGAACAGGAAACTGCTTTATTCTCTGAGTTAATGGATTTAATGCTATTGTACTAACAAAAATATCAGGTTGTACGATTTTTGCTACATACTAGCAAAAAGGAATGTGAGCATATGATTAAGATCTGAGAATATAGAAATTTTTTAAATATATCTTTTATATATTAATATCCCCACGTAACAACATTTAACTCTTTGGCTACTTAAACCACTTACAGTAGCTCTCCCACCACTGCAATCCTACTGTATGTTCCTGGCAGTGGTACTTGTACATGCACTGAAGAAGGATTCAGATTACAATAATTAATAGGACTTTATTTGAATAGAATGAGTTCTGAGATGAATAAATTAAATTACCCATAATGAGTTGATATGTTTGAAATAACTTAAATAAAACAAAATATTTCTCTGAATTTTTGAGATGAGGCTTTATAATTAGTATTATTTGTATTATTCAGACTATTGTCATCATCTTCATTGTTATCTGTACAACGTTTCGGCCGGTGTGCCCAACAACCTTCTTGAACACATATAAAGGAGTTAGGTTAAGACAGTTCTAAGTGACAGTTATCAATAGACTGCAGGTTCAATCCTGATCAGGGGCAGCAATAACATAGAATGATAATTAACACAGCTTAACACCTGTACCCCAGCTATGGTTAGCGGAATGAGAACAGGATAGCCCCGTGGACTGAATTCCGTGATGGCTCCCGATTACTACAAAAAGGTTCCCAATTATGACAAGAAGGTTTCAGTCTGAAAAGGTTCCAGAGTCCAACAAGAAATACCTGAAGAAGGCCAGAGGGCACATTGGCCAAAATGTACAGATAACAATGAAGATGAGGACAATAGTCCGAATAATACAAATAATACTAAATACTAAAACAAAGTATATCAAGGAACACTGTAGTATCTACTAAACAACTATTAAAAAAAGGGAATATTTAAACAGATACATACAAAGGTGAACCTCTGAAATATCCCATCATACAGATAAAAAAAACACTGGGAAAATTTAGTAGGCAAAGAAGTAACAATCTTCTCCCACCATCACTAGCTCAAATGATTAGAAACTGTTGGGATATTTGGAAATTAAACCCTAACTTGAAAGATTTTTCTTTCAGAACCAGGCATACTGACCTGTAGCAGTTCCCTGGTAATATTTTCTGGTGATGTAATGAAGACTCAAAGATCGACTGATGTTGAATGTATAAGATTTTATTTACTTCCAAACGCCATTAAATATTGTGCGACGTTACCAGTACCAAGAACTAACTAAAGACTAAAATTCTAATTTTAGGACAATATTTTCCACACAACCTTTTTGCTGCATCAGCCTGGCGGAAGTCTCTATTTTGCCCTAAGGATATCTGTTGATCTTCCCACAATGCTATTCTGGCCCTGTGAGTCCACTTGATTATCAGACCCTAACAGAGTTGCTTCCCTTACACTGTCTAAATTTAAGGGTATATTTTGAGGGTAGAAAATAAATATATCTAACTATTAGGCGCACACTAAGGCGACAGCTACATGACCCATCATTGACCAAAGAAATGATAGGAAGCAACAACATAATAATGTAATCTATAAGAAGCCCACAAAATCCACTAAAATTTGCCAACCTGTAATATTAAGAACAACCTATGCTTCAAACATCTCAAGTCAACGAACTCATTAAAAAAACAAAAAAACCTTTTAATATTTACCACAAATCTAATTACAGAAGAAAAATTTAATTTATTTACTAAACTGCACACACTGCCAAAAAGATTACATTGGTAAGTAAGAATGGTCATCTTACTTTAGACTAAATAACTACAGACACAGAATCAAGTCTATGGACTACAACTAACTAATATGTGTAGAACAGCATTTCCATTATGATTTTAACAGAGGTACAAAGTTCACTGTCACAAAAAAAAAAAAAAAAAAAAAACATTGGATGGCAATAATAGAAACACAAGAAGATGAATGGACAAAGTGTCTCCAAAAAACTTACCCCAAATGGCTTTGAAATAGGATGGATAGATTTGAGGTGATATATAAACACCTAAACAAACAAATGCCTGTCATGATTAAATTGAAAACATCCTGCCCATGCTTGAAATATATCTCCCAAATGAAGAGCTCAGTGTTAGGCGTTTATGATAAAGATCAGTTGAAGACACTTGGATAACAAGAAATAATTTTCATTCAATGAATGCATATGTGACATTAAAACTTCATTTTCATAGCTTCTTTAATGAAACTTTTTCTCCTGATGATGTCTTAATTTCAAAATTAGTTGAGAACAATCAAAAAACAAACAACACAAATGGAATATTTGTATTTTTCTCATCACTTTTGTTCATGATATATAAGTATGAATTGTGTGACGGCAACACCCAGGCAGGGAATGAGAAATGACAGAGTCAACAGGTCACTTATCCTCCTGTCTCGCAACTGGTCTTCAACGGGAAACTACAATAGAAGACAAAGGACTATGTAGTTTTCTCTAATACAAGCTAATAAAAATCGAGAAAAGGAGGAAAAGCTCCGTGATGACACTAACCTTCTTGTCTCCTCGGTTCCTGCCTGCTAAAAGACTTTAAAAACTAGCGCCACACACACATGTGACCTTTTACCAGAGTAAAGTTTGAATTTAGTATTTTCCTTCTAAACTCATTGCCTAACCAAGGCTAAAGAACACAGTCTGATTTACTATTTACCTATAGCTGTGAGGGAGGGAGAACAGATGGATTCATGCCTTTCCCAAAAGCATTAGCACAAAGGGAAATGCCTCATCCGGGATTTTAAGTCATTTTTAAGTTCCATTTCTTATGACAATAACCATTACACAAAGAGCACCTCCATTAATGTGTGAATGCTTGCATTATGGAAAATATTAGTAAAACAAATCTGGTTTTATATATATATATATATATATATATATATATATACACACACCAAACCCCCTCCACACAAGCAGGATGCGACACAAGGTCAATTTCTTAAGCAGAGTTTAACAGGTTTGAATTCAGAGTTTTCCTTCTAGCCAAGGTTCAATCTGCTCTACTATTTACCCATAGCAGGAAGGAAGAGAAGTTGGATTCATACCTTTCCCAAGGGTATTAGCACCATGTGAAAATGCAAACAGCTTTGTCCAGGAACTGAACTCAGGTCAACGAGCCCATTTCCTGCAACTCTAACCATTAGACCATGCGCCTCCATTTTTTTTTTTTTTTAAATAAAGGAGAATCTTAATCCATGTAAACTCCGCAAAAGAATTTCCTTAGTTACATCTCATATTAACAAAGAAAATTCATCCTAATTCTTTTTTTTTCTTGATAAGACCATTAAAAAATAAACATTTGAATCCAAGAAGAGAAAAAATCCCAAGTTCAAACTAATGACAGTTTTGTTTTGCTAGGATCAAAAATCCATATATAAAATGAATGACTTTGTCCTGATCCTTTATTTAAAACACTTTCATCCATTTGTGTAACTTGAGCTGAAATTTGAAGTTTTATTTTTAAGTGTTAAAAAATGGAGCAAAAAGACAATTTGTAAAGGTCCTCCCGCAAGTTCTTTACATTTAAATACAACACGATACTTCAGAAATCTTGATAAAAAGCTAAATAAGCATAAATTTCTTCTAGGAGGAGATTTTATCTATCCAGCACAAAATCCATTACTCAATACTGCCTGCTTTTATCTCTAAACATTTTTTTAAATTTTTTAACTTAAGTTCTTTCTAGATGGAGGCCGTGGTGTAATGGTTAGAGTCATAGGAAATGAACTCATCGACCAGAGTTCAAATCCTGGACAAAGCTACAGTTCACATAGTGCTAATACCCTTGGGAAAAGGTATGAATCCAGCTATGAGTAAAATAGTAGTCCATTTCCAATGATTTTAACCATTACACCATGCACCTCCAACTTCGCTTGATTTGTCCTTATCCTAGGGATGTTTGTATCTGTCTCCCATTGAGAATTTCTGATGGAGACTTAAGGTTAGCTGATAGTGGTGTCATTCTGTAAAATATCATTGCTAAGTGGCAGTCATGCCCTGTCACCTGTGTATTTAACAATATTATTTGATTTTTTCTGTTGTCCTCATCTTTATTGTTATATATATAATGTTTTTGTCAATGTACCCTCTGGTCTTCTTCAAGTGTTTCTTGTTGAATTCAGGAATCTTCTCTTCAAATTCGAGAGCCTTCATGTCGTAATCAGGAGTTTTCAAACTGAAATCTTTATGATATTTCATTCAATCCGCTGAGGTAGGCTGTTCTCATTCCATTAACCATGACAGGATACAAGTGTTAAGCTATGTTAAGTATTCTATGTTATCATCGCCCTTGGCCAGGATTGAAACTGCAACCTGATTGTCACTTAGAACTGTATTAACTCAACCCCTATATCAGTTGTGCCATGTGTCCAACTGGACAATTCAAAGTGAATTTTTGAAACTTATAAAACTAATATCTATTATTATACTAAAGCTGAGTTAATCAACTTTTGCTTCTTAAAGGTTGTTTACCGTTTAGTTGAATGACACAAAAGTTATACTAAATTATTCCTTACTTTTTGGATTGAAATATGTTTGTAAAATTTTTTTAATTGGGTCTAATTGGTCATAATTTGCAATTAAGTCAAAAACTGACCAATCTCTTACTTTACTCTGTGTCTATCTCTTTCTTCCCCTCTATGTATCACTTGACTACCTCCTCATTATATAATGTTAGTTTCTCTGGAGAGTAGAGAGAGAGAGCCGAGAGAATTTGAAATATATTTCTATGTTAAATTTAACAACCAGCAGCCTGTAGCTTAAATGAGGTCAAACATTTCCTTTCTTATAAAGCTAACCAAATGATATTAAGGTTTCGTCTGTCCGTATTAATTTAAAAAAATTTTTTATTTGCTTTGCTAACTCCCTTTTCCCTAATCTCAATTATCCATCCAGAGCTGAATGGGGGACCCAATGGATCATGTTTTGTCAAGTTAACTTTTGTACTTATGTAGAACATTTTACCTTCACTCATATTGCATTTTTTTTTCTCTTCCATCTAATCTAGTCTTTTTGATTATTAGTTCCCATATTTTATTCATCTCTATGCTTGGTCTACTTAAGAGGTTACTACAAGTTTTTCCCTATCTAACATCCTAACTTCATCCCATAAGAGCAGATGGTTTCCCTTTTTCATTCTATATATGGTCAGCCATACCAGACTTTCCTATTTTTGAAGAATATGGTTGGAACAATCATATAGTTGCTAGGAATTGACATAATTAGATGGGGCCTCTCCGACTACTTGTCTAGCCCAAGTGAAGATTTGCATGTCATTGGACCACTTAGTCCCTAGATCACAGAGTGCTCAGCCACCACAATCCTGTCCTTAGGCATTACAAGTTGCCATTCATGGCCAACAGGTGGTCCCATGGGTCTTACCCCTCTGCAGAGGTACAGTTGGTGTATTTGACAGTTTTAATAAACTTATCAATTTAGTAACTGCAATGACATTTGATTGAATTTGTAAACTCAGAAGAATTAACATTTATCCAATATTTTGGTTTTAACAGGTTTCTCATTTTAACAAAATTTTCTATTAACCAATTTTGTCTGTACATATGCTATCAAACAATTGTTATTGAACAAACAATAGATTCAATAATTAGTATAGATTCACAGTTTACTTTGGGGTTTTTTCATGGAATAATGGAATAGCTTTAAACAAAGATGTTTTGAATCTGTTTTGTAATTGCTTGTTTATTTTATTTTATTTTTTGTGAATTTTGTTTCATAAGATCTTTTATTATTTTTCGTCTTGCTTTACACGGCTGAGAAATAATTAGGATGTTTTTTTTTTAAATTTCAAGTCTCTTGATGGAGAGACATTTTGTCTATGTATTCCTAATTTTCTGTTAACCAGATTTGTTTTCACAGTTATTATTGAACCGAATATACAACTAAATAAATGTTTATTAGAACTTTATTCAATATAGCTCTTATATTTTATAGCCATTTATAAATATAATAGTCATATCCTTCATAATGGAAAATGCTTTTTTTTTCGTCTAATAGTACAATTTAGGTTAAATTTAGCTGCTACAAATTCTAAAAAGTCAGTGCATATTATTCATGAGAATGTTTTTCCAGAATGTTGCAGTCGGGATGAGTGTTCAACATGAGAGCGTGTTATACTTTATTTTTGTTTCCTCGTACAGAATAGATATAAGAAAAATTTACGACAAAGAGATAACAAGGATATTTTATTGCCTGAACAAACTTAATAGAAGAAAATACAAACATGTAGATAAAAAGAAGAGCTTACACATAATTTTGTCTGCTAATTATTACAACATAAAATATTTGGAGCCGTCATAGTATGTGGCCTACCATTTTGATTCTGTTATAGTATGTGGCCTACCCTGTTTTTATCCAAAAGAAAGAAAGGGAAGGACATGCTACACAGAAAAATATGATAGGAAAGATAAAGAGGGGGTAAGCACATGGAAGTGATGACACTAATCTATTTCAATCAAACATGATGAAAAGAAGGAAAGCAAGAAAAAATGTGAGAGAGCATTGAGTTAAGATTATTATATTTTTTATATTTTGAACTATTTAGCAATAACTTTTAAGTAAACATATTGAATCTTATAATAATTAAATTATCATTTGGTGATAAATCCACAGGTATTACTAGTTATCAATAATAGTGGTTCAGGAATGTTTTAATTGAAAATGAGACAGTAAAAATTAAAGCTGTAAAGGACATCAGTGAGTGTTGATAACAAACTGAGGGTTTGTGTTGAAATTCTATTAAGGTTCAATGCAAGTGATGAAACAGATAAAAAGATACACCTAAGACAAATAGGTACTCTCTGAACACAATGAACAAAACAAAAATGCACAGACTGCTTTTGTTTTCTCTAATATATTATTCATGAAACAATTTTAAAATGATCAAAGTAACTAAGATAAACACCTCTGTAGATAATCTATATTTTATCAACACTAGAACAGATAATTACCATCATAGGAAATGAACCCAGTGACCTGAGTTTAAGTCCTAGAATAGGCTGTTTACATTTCATATGACTAGGGGGTGTTGCTATGCTGGACTGTGAGATCGTAAGAAACCAAACCATATAGAGTTAATACCCACAAGTAAAGTAGGATTCCAACTATTCTCCTTCCATGAGTAAATAGTAGTATAGACTGGGCTCTTTAATGTTGATGTGGTAATTTCTTAGCTTGTTTCAGAATGCTTTGGCCGCTGGTGCAGCTAAGCAAATTAACAGTGTTGATCTCAGGGACTATCCCCCAGGAAATACCTGCCCCTTGATTTCAAGGGGCAGGGCTGGGTTTATGCCCTGAGTGAGGTTTCCTCTTTGAGAGGGAATGCCGGCGGATCAGCACATTTTTGTGTCAACCACCCCATAGCTTCTGCTTGGGGTAGGCCCACTTAAAAATGTCCTTGTGTCATGCCCTCATAAGTGGATGAGAGTCAAATAACTTGCTTAATGTTGGTGTGGCAAATAATCTAGAATATAAATTCTGAATTCAAACCAGTTATACCTCACTTAAAACTGACCTTGTGGCAGAGGGTTGGGTAAAAACAAACTTCATCTGCCTTATGTGTCAAAATCACACTTTTATTTTCAATACCACATTTTCACAATAATGCCTTCATGAAGTTCAATATGAAAAAGGACTAAAATTTAATAACCTTTTATTTAAAAAGAAATAATTTCCTTCTTGGTAGATCTACCAAGAACGAAATTATTTCTTTTTAAAGAAACGTTATTAAATTTTGGGATGGGTTTAAGATACTTAAAACAATATGCTAAGTGTGTTAAATCACAGAATGAATATGGATATCTGTGTTCATCACTCATGAATTTTCTTCTTGGTTGGATTGAGAAATATTCAGTACCAAATATATATAAATATTGAGCGTTTCTATATCAGATAGAGAGCATAATATATAATATTATAATATATATATATATATAAGAGGATAGAGTAGATCAATGACAGGTGGTGACAATCAATTTCTTGCCTAGGCAATCTTTAACCAAGAGAAACAGTATTGCATATTACTCCTTAGTGGAACAGCCTGAGGAACCACAAGAAGTGACATGGGTACAGGATTATTAAAGACCTACTGCGTATGAAGGAAGAGATTTTTTATGAAGAAAATGACCAAGTGGTAGCTAACGTTGCAGCTCATCTCATTAAAACTGTGTGCTATCTTTCTAGGAACTAGTTAGTTTACTGATAACAAAGAAAATTACAATGCTACTGGTTTTATGATGCAACTAGAAGCAGCTACCAGCATTGCCTGGGTAGAAGAGGGAAAAAAAAAACCTGGTGTAATGATTAGTTTACTTTTTGAGATTTACAATGCTGGACATTTTTAAGTAGAATTCAATGATATTTCTATGTATATTTTAATTAAAAAATATTTTGAATATTAATCAATCTTCATAATTCCAGAAAGGAAGAACTGGTGATATCTAATGTTTAAATATGTTTAATTTGTCATTAATTGTTTTATTTTCATGTTTCATCCATCCATCATACATACATACATACACAAACAATTGCTCTTATATAGTATAGATTACAAGTAAGATATAAAATGTTCTTAGTTACATGTTCGTATTATGGCAGTTAAACAGTTGTAAGATTTAAGGTTTTTATGGGTTGAAAGACTCAGAGTAACCTTCCAACATGGTATATGGGTACATGAAATACTCTGACAAAGAAGTTATGAGAATAATAACAGATTTAATATGTGAACCACATAGGAATACATTTAGGACAAATATATAAACATGCATAAGAAGTAGGTGTAGGACTTACATCATAAGGAATGTCACTTACTGATAGCTGGTTTGGGGGCAAAGCCCTCACTTAAGGAGCAGAGATATAAGCACCTACCATGTGAAGTGTTTTGTGGCCAGAGAGAGAACTCAGAATTCCCGGGTTGCTGCCTAAATACTCTAGCCACCTATTGGTGGAAACCTGCACCAGGGAAGATAAGCATTGACTCATATCCACCCGGATTACCATTTTTACTGAAAAGCAAGAAAATAGCAACCTCGGGGGAACATGCCAAATTTGACTGATACAAATGTGTATTCTATAGGTAGCAGATATTAAAATTTTAAAAAAGTTTTCAATCATTTTGTGGCATAATACAACATTTTACAAGAGCACCATCTACAAGTACAGACAGTGTTAATGCCTTAAGAAGATAGAAGTAATATAAAATTGATACATCTCTTATTTTAATAGAAGTAGCTGTGTGCTATTTGGACAATAACATGATATATATTAAATGATTAACTATTGAATAAAACAAATATATGTGCTTTATCTGTTATATGCTAAATATATCATGGGCATTTTAACATTTAATACTTCCTTTATAGACTCTTAGCATTTTATATATTTATATATTTGTTTAATAAATGCAGCCTGTGATATCCCTTGCTAGTTTACATTAACAGAATTAATTAGCCAAGAATTATAAGTAATACCTATTTGAAATTAGTTAAGTTTTATTTTCTTTATTATTCACCTTACTTATATCTTGTCATATGAAATAAGTGTCACTGCCAACACTCAAGTTGGAACCCCACTCACCAGCAGTTTGGTTTGTTTAAGTTTGATTTTTGTTTACAGCATATCAACCTCAGTGGGTCATTTAATGAAAGAAATTCTTCTCTTAATGGATACTCAATTTTTTATAAATACATTTTTCTATTTAACACCATAGATGGGACCCTAACAGGTACTACCACTGGTAGAGTCGGACCTGGGAGCAATGGTGATTCCCCAGACCTCCATGAACTGGAATCTCACCATTAGATGAGTTTAAATCTTCCCAGGACATGAAACCTCTAGCACACATATGATAAAAGGGTTGGGTCTGCATAAAGGCAAAATAGGGTTGGAGCAATCATATAGGTGCTAGGGTTGACATGAGCAGCCTGATTGATCGAGGGGGCCTCTCTAACCCCTGTCTAGCCTAAGTAAGGGTCTAAGCGGAGTGTTGCATGTCATGGAATGCTCATACCACCAGGATTCATCCTAAACATCCATGGGTCGCCACCCACAGCCAACAACCATTGGGGGATTCTTACCCCTCTGCGGAGGTGCAGTCGATGTGTTCTAAAGCCACTCCACAGGGCTGGGCTACCAGAGATAAAAATGGCCAACCCTCAGGTATCGTGCTGCTGGTTTCAGGGACTTACATTAGATTTCAACACGCGTGTAGGCTGTGTGTTTCAAGTGGAGTTTATTTTTTTTAGAAGTGGGATTATTCAGATAGTATATAATCTTCATCTTATCTTATTCTCGTTTCCTTAATGTATCTAATTTCATTTTGTAATTAAGTACATTGATAAGTTAAATTGTTGTTCTATTATTTACATTATATACATGTGACTTAACAAAATTTTTCATGGTATGTAAATATTCAAGATTGATGGCTTGTAAAAGAGATTTTGGGGTCTATTTAAAATCACTGGTTCTGAGTCACTAGACCATGAAATCTCTTAGATTTTATTCCTTAATTTGAATTTAGAAAAAAATGTTTTTCCACTTTTAGTAAAATGATTAATATTTTAACTGTTCATAATTTTTATTTTTCAACAAAATTAGGCAGTCATTTTTCTGACAAAAGAGAACATGTGTTTCTAATCCAAACTCTTTTGTCTACCATTGACAAGACATTATTAAAATATGGATAGAAAGATCATTAATAAATGCTTTCCCATATGTTTCTCTTCTAAGAGTTTGTCTGAGTTGGAGGCAAGTTTGTTTTCGCTTAAAAAAAAAAAAGAAAAGTATAAAAGAAAAAGAAAAAGAAAAAAAACAAAAAAAAAGCAAAAAACGTTGCCTTTAATTTTCTAAATGTGAAAGTGATATTCCTTTTAGTAAAATACTTGTTTTCTGGGGACAATCTTCAAGTGTTTTATACTTCAATTTGTTTCTATTTTTATCCCTACAGAATTTTGATAAACATGTTGAATTAGGCATGGCACTGTAGGATTTACAAAAAAAAAAAAAAAAATCAAGTTATTATGAATCATATCAGACAATTTTTATCTCTCATTATATTATATATATTATATATATATATAGTATTATATATATATATATACTCTATATATTATACAAAACACACATATATATATATCAAACATATATGAATACATTGTGATAAATGTATGTTTGCCCTAAAAGGGACAGCTTTTCCAAATAAATTTATTCTTCCACAATTAAATCTACATGTCACAAGTTGGAAAAGTATGCCACCTTGTTATTACTTTGTCATTAAATCTTTTCTTTATATATTTGATTTTGTTTTTTCATTTTTTTATTTTAATCTTCTACATTCTTCTAGTATAATCATGATAGATGTTATAACAATTCCAAAATATAAAAAAAGACTAAAAAAACAAAATCAAATATATAAAGAAAAAGATTTAATTGACAAAGTTATAAACAAGTGCATACTTTTCCAAACTGTGACATATAGTTTAAGTTTGTGGAAGATAAATTTTATTTGGAAGAAGGCTTGTCCCCTTTGCAAAACATCATTTATCCACAAGTATCATATATGGTTTGAATATTATATATGTGTGTACTGTGTGTATATATATATAAATATTATATATATATATATATATATATATATAATATTATAATAATGAGAGAGAGGATAATTGTCTGTATATGATTTTTATAACTTGATTTTTTTTTTTTTTTTTTTTGTAAATCATACATGCCATGCCTAAATTCAACATGTTATCAATTCTTATGGGATAAAAATAGAAATACAAATGTAATGTATAACACTTGAAATTGTCCCCAGAAAACAATATTTTACTAAATAGGATATCACTTTCACATTTAGAAATTAAAGGGCTAAGTTTTTTTGTTTTTTTTTGTTTTTTTTTTCTTTTTTCTTTTTCTTTATACTTTTCTTTTTTTTTTTTTTTTAACGCGAAACAAAACTTTGCTCCAACTAGACAAACTCTAGAAGAGAAACATATGAAAGCATTTATTTGTTAATGATCTTTCTTTCATATGTTAATATGTCTGTCATTGTGACAAAAAGTTTGGATTAGAACACATTCTCTTTTGTCAGAAAAAATGACTGCCTCATTTTTGGTTGAAACAATAAAAATTTATGGAAACAGTTAAAATATTATCATTTTACTCAAAAGTGGAAAAACATTTTTCTAAATTCAAATAATAAGAATAAAATCTCAGAGATTTATGTCTAGTGTCAGAACCCGTGATTTTAAAATTAGACCCCAATCTCTTTTTACAAGCCATCAATCTTGATATTTCATACCAGAAAATATTTTGTTAAAGTATCATGTATATAATGTAAATATAGAACAACAATTTAACTATATTCATATGTCTTAATTACAAAATGATTAGATACATTAAGGAAACCGAAATAAGATAAATGAAAGATTATTCTTATCTGTATATGCCCACTTCTAAAAAAAATATGAACTCACTTGAACACACAGCGTACATCGGGTGAATCTATGTTAAGTCCTGAACCCAGCAGCCGATACCTTGAGGGTTGGCCATTTTATTCTCTGGTGAGCCCAGCCTGTGGGATGTGGCTTTAGAACACATGGGGGGGCGACTGCACCTCCGCAGAGGTAAAATCCCCCAATGGTTGTTGGCTGTGGGTGGCGACCCATGATGTTTAAGATGATCCTGGTGGATGAGCAGTCCATGACAATGCACATCCGCTTAGACCCCTTACTTGGCTAGACAGGTGGTTAGAGAGGCCCCCTGATCATCAGCTGCTCATGGTCAAGCCCCTAGGCACCTATTGATTTGCTCCAACCCTATTTTGCCTTTATGGCAAGACCAACCCTTTTTATTCAGTATGTGTGGCTAGAGTTTTTATGTCCTTGGACACGATGTTTATAACTCTTATTAATGGGAGATTCCAGTTCTGGAGGTCTGGGGAATCACCATTGTCCCAGGTCCACTCTACCAGTGGTGTACCTGTTGGTCCCATCTATGGGTTAAATAGAAATGTAATCTATAAAAATTGAGTAATCCATTAAGAAAGAATTTCTTTCATTAAATGACACCACTTGAGTTGATATGGCTGTTAAACAAAAATCAAACTAAACCAAACCAAACTCTGGTGAGTGGGGTTTCCAACTTGAGTGTTGGCAGTGACACTTTATTTCATATGACAAGATATAAGGTTAAGTGAATAATAAAGAAAATAAACCTTAACTGAATTCAAAATAGGTATTACTTATAATTTTTGGCTAATTAAGTTCTGTTAATTAAATATGCATGGGATATCACGGGGGGGGCTGGCATTTATTAAACAAATATATAAATATATAAAAATGCTAGAGTCTATAAAGGAGTTATTAAATGTTAAAAATGCCCATGATAATTTGCTAGTAAACAGATAAGCACATATATTTGTTTATCTCATAAGTTTAATCATTTATATATATCTAATGTATTGTCCAAATAGCACACAGCTACTTCTATTAAATAACGAGATGTATCAATTTAATATACTGTTCTATCTTCTTAAGGGCATTAACACTGGTTCCTGTACTTGTGATGGTGCTCTTGTATAAATGTTTGTTATCGCCACAAAATGAATTGAAAACTTTTTAAAATTTTAATATCTGCTACCTATAGAATACAAAATGTTGTATCAGTCAATATTGGCATTGTTCCCGAGTTGCTATTTTCCTTGTCTTTCAGTAAAATGGTAAATCCGGAGTGGATATGAGTCCAATAGGCTTATTTCCCTTGGTGCAGGTTTCACCAATAGGTTTGGTAGAGTATTTAGGCCAGGCAACGCGGGAATTCTGTTCTCTCTCTCCTGGCCAGCAAAACACTTCACATGGTAGGTGGGCTTGATATCTCTGCTCCTTAGTGAGGGCTTTGCCCCCACCCAGCTATCAGTGAAGTGACATTCCTATGATGTAGTCCTACAACCTACTTTTCTTTATGCATGTTTATATTATTATGTCATAAATGTATTCCTATTGTTCACCATTTAAAATCGTTATTATCTCATAAACCTTCTTTGTCAGAGTATTTCATGTACCCATAATACCCATGTTGGAAGGTTCTCTGAGTCTTTCACTTCTCCATAAAAAACCTTCAAATCTTACAACTGTTTACCTGCCCATAATACGAACATGTAACTAGAACATTTTATATCTTGTAACTTGTATATCTATACATTATATAAAGAGCAATTCGTTGTGTTGTATGTAATGTATGTATGGTGGATGAAACATGAAAATAAAACAATTAATGACAAATTAAACATATTTAAACATTAGATATCACCAGTTCTTGCTTTCTTGGAATCTGAAGATTTGATTAATATTCAAATATTTTTTAATTAAAATATACATAGAATATCATTGAAATTCCTACTTAAAAATGTCAGCATTTGTAAATTCAAAAGTAACAATATTACACCAGGTTTTTTTTTTTCTCCTCTTTCCCAGGCAATGCTGGTAGGCTGCTTCTATGTTACATCATAAAAACCAGTAAGCATTGTATTTTTCTTTTGTTATCAAGTAACATAACTAGTTCCATAGAAAGATAGCACACAGTTTTGAATGAGATGAGCTGCACTTAGCTACACTTGGTCATTTTCTTCATAAAAATCTCTTCCTTCATCGCAGTAGGTCTTTTATAATCTTACCATGTCATTTTGTGGTCTCCTCAGGCTGTTCACTAAGGAGTAATATGCAATACTGTTTCTCTTGGTTTAAGATTTGCCTAGGCAAGAAATTGATTGTCACACCTGTCAAGTGATCTACTCTATCCTCTTATATATATTATATATATATATATATTATATATGCCTCTCTATCTGATATAGAACGCTCATATTTATATATATTTGGTACTGAATATTTCTCATCAACAGAAGAAAATGCCATAGAGTGTGAAACACAGATATCCAATTCATTCTGTGATTTAACACACTTAGCATATTGTTTTTTTAAAGTATCTTAAACCCATCCAAATTTAATAACGTTTCTTTAAACCAAGTAAATATTTCGTTCTTGTAGATCTACGCAAGAAGGAAATTATTCTTTTTAAATAAAAGGTTATTAAATTTTTAGCTCCTTTTTCTATTGAACTTCATTAAGGATTATTGTGGAAAAATTGTGGTATTGAAATATAAAAGTGTTCGATTTTGACACATAAGGCAGATGAAGTTTGTTTTTACAACCCCTCTGCCACAAGGTCATTTTTTTAAGTGGGTTATAACTGGTTTGATTCAGAATTCTATTTCTAGATTATTTGCCACACCAACATTAAGCAGTTCTTTGACTCTCATCCCACTTATGAGGGCATGAACCAAACAAGGACATTTTTAACGTGGGCCTACCCAAGCAGAAGCTCATGGGTGGTTGACACAAAAATGTGGCTGATCCCCCGGCATTCCCTCTCAAAGAGGGAAACCTCACTCACTGGGCAATAAACCCAGCCCTGCCTTGAAATCAAGGGGGCAGTAATTTCTGGGGGATAGTCCCCTGAGATCACACTCGTTAATTTTGCTGTAGCTGCACCAAGCGGCAAGCTCTGAAACAAGCTAAGAATTACCACATCAACATCTAAAGACCCAGTCTATAATCATCTATTTACTCATGGAAGGAGAATAGTGGAATCCTCTTTACTTGTGGTAATTAACTCTATATGGTTTGGTTTTCTTCGATCTCACAGTCAGCATACAACCCCCTAGTCCATATGAAATGTAAACAGCCTATTCTAGGATTAAACTCAGGTCACTGGGTTATTTCCTTTGATGGTAATTATCTGTTCTAGTGTTGATAAAATATACGATTATCTAGCAGAGGTGTTTATCTTACGTTACTTTGATCCATTTTTAAAATTGTTTCATGAATATATATTAGAGAACAAAAGCAGTCTGTGCTTTTGTTTTTGTTCATTGCTGTTCCGAGAGTACCTATTCTGTCTTAGGTGTATCTTTTTTATCTGTTTATCACTTTGCATTTGAACTTAATAGAATTTCAACACAAACCCTCAGTTGTTATCAACATCACTGATTGTCCTTTACAGCTTTAATTTTTATGTCTCATTTCAATTAAAACATGTCCTGAACCACTATTATTGATAACTAGTAATACCTGTGGATTTATCACCAAATGGATATTTTAATTATTATAAGATTCAAATGTTTATTAAAAGTTATTGCTAAATAGTTCAAAATATAAAATATACATAATCTTAACTCATGCTCTCTCACATCTTTTTCTTGCTTTCGCCTTCTTTATCATCATGTTTGATTGAATAGATTAGTGTCATCACTTCCCATTGTGCTTACCCCCTCTTTATCTTTCGCTATCATATTTTTCTGTGTAGCTGTCTTCCCTTTCTTTCCTTTTGGATAAAAAAAGGGTAGGCCAATACTATACAGAATCAAAAATGGTAGGCCACATACTATGACGGCTCCAAATATTTATGTGTAATAATTAAGCAGACAAATTATGTGGTAAGCTCTTCTTTTTATCTACACTGTTTTGTATTTTCTTCTATTAGTTTGTTCAGGAATAAAATATCCTTGTTATCTCTTGTCGTAAATTTTTTTTATATCTATTCTGTACGAGGAAACAAAATAAAACGTATAACAGCTCTCATGTTGAAACACTCATCCCGCTGCAACATTCTGGAAAACATTCTCATGATAATATTGCACTGACTTTTTAGAAAATTTGTAGCAGCTAACTTTAACCTAAATTTGTACTATTAGCCGAAAAAAAAGCATTTTTCCATTATGAGGATATGACTATTAATACTTTATAAATGGCTATAAAAATATAAGAGCTATATTGAATAAAGTTACTAATAAACATTTATTTAGTTGTTATTCGGTTTCATAATAACTGTGAAACAATCTGGTTAACAAAATTTAGGCATACATAGACAAATGTCTCTCCATCAAAGAGACTTGAAATTTAAAAAAAAAAAACATCCTAATTATTTCTCGAGCTGTGTAAAGCAAACGAAAAATATAAAGATCTTATGAAACAAAATTCACAAAAATAAAATAAATAAAACAAGCAATTACAAAACCCGATTCAAACATCTTTTGTTTAAGCTATCATTATTCCCATGAAAAACCCCAAAGTAACTGTGAATCTATACTAATTATTGGAATCTATTGTTTGTTCAATAACAATTGTTTGATAGGCATATGTACAGACAAAATTGGTTAATAGAAAATTTTGTTAAAATGAGAACCCTGTTAAAACGCAAAATAACTTGGATAAATGTTAATTTTCTGCAGTTTACTAAATTCAATCAAAAATTCATTGCAGTTACCTAAAATGATAGTTTATAAAACTGTCAATACACCAAACTGTACCTCTGCAGAGGGGTAAGACCCATGACCACCTGTTGGCCATGAATGGACACTTGTATGCCTAAGGACAGGATTGTGGTGGATGAGCACTCTGTGATCTAGGGACTAAGTGGTCCAATGGGACAATGCAAATCTTCACTGGCTAGACAAGTAGTCGGAAGAGGCTC
>CM042144.1:39951819-40089319 GCA_023376005.1 Doryteuthis pealeii
GCCGCATTCCCTCCCTCAAAGGGGGAAACCCACTCACTGGGGCAAAAACCCAGCCCTGCCCCTTTGAACACAAGGGGCAAGGTTATCCTGGGGGGATGTCCCCGAGATCAAAACACTGTTAATTTTACTTAGCTGCACCAGCGGCCAAGATTCTGAAACAAGCTAAGAAATTACCACATCAACATTAAAGAGCCCACTATAAATACTATTTACTCATGGAGGAGAATATGGAATCCTAACTTTATTGGTATAACTCTATTATGGTTTTTTCTTACGAGCTCACAGTCCAGCATAGCCAACACCCCCTAGGTCATCATGAATGTAACAGCCTATTCTAGCGGAACTTAAACTCAGTCACTGGTTCATTCATGATGTAATTAATCTTTCTAGTTTGATAAATATAATATCACAGAGGTGTTTATCGTTAGTTACTTGATGATTTTAAAATTTCATGAATATATATATTAGAGAAAACAAATTGCAGTTTCTGTGCATTTTATGTTTTGTTCAGTGTGTTCAGAGAGTACCTATTTGCTTAGGTGACTTTTTATTCGTTAATCACTTGCATTAACCTTAATAGAATTATCAACACAAAACCTCAGTGTTGTTATCAAACACTCACCTGATGTCCTTACATCTTAATTTTTTACTGGTCTCATTTTCCAATTAAAACATTCCTGAAACCACTAACTATGATAAAACGAGTAATACCTGTGGATTATCACAAATGATAATTTAATATTATAGATTCAAATATGTTTACTAAAAAGATCTGTAACTAGTTCAAAATATTAAAAAATATAAATAATCTTAACGCAGTGCTCTCTCACATTTTTTCGTGGCTTTCCTTCTTTTCGATCATGTTTGATTGAAATAGATTAGTGTCATCACTTTCCATTGCTACCCCCTCTTTATCTTTCGCCTATCATATTTTTCTGTGCTAGCATGTCCTTCCCTTTCTTTCTTTGGATAAAAACAGGTAGGCCACATACTATAACAGACAATGGTAGGCCGACAGTACTATGACGGCTCCAAATTATTTTTATGTTGTAATAGATTCATTCAGACAAAAAATTATGTGTAAAGCTCTTCTTTTATCTAACATGTTTGTGTTATTTTCTTCTATTAAAGTTTGTTTAGGTAATAGAATATCCTTCTTTGTCTGTAAATTTTTCCATATCTAATCTGTACGAGGAACAAAATAAATATTAACACGCTTCATGTTGAAGCACTCATCCCACCTTGGACTGCAACATTCTGGAAAAACATTCTCTGAATAATATCACTGACTTTAAATTTGTAGCAGAGCTAAAATTTAAAACACTAAACTTACTATTTAGACGAAAAAAAAAGCATCTTTCCATTAGAAGATATGACTATTATATTTAAAATGGCTATAAAATATAAGAGCTATATTGAATAAAAATTCTATAAACATTTATTTTAGTGTATAATTCGGTTCAATGAAACACTGTGAAAACAAATCTGGTTAACAGAAAATAGAATAACATAGACAAAATGGTCTTCGATCAGAGACTTGAAATTAAAAAAAAAAATCCTAATTAAATTCTCGAGCCGTGTAAAGAAGACTTGAAAAATAATAAAAGAATCTTATGAAACAAAATTCCACAAAAAATAAAATAAACAAGCAATTACAAAACAGATTCAAACACTATTGTTTAAAGCATTCCATTATTCCATGAAAAACCCCAAAGTAAAACTGTTGAATCTATACTAATTATTGAATTATGTTGTCAATAACAATTGTTTGATAGCATATGTACAGACAAAATTGGTTAAATTAGAAATTTTGTTAAAATGAAAAACCTGTTAAAAACCCAAAAATTGGATAAAATGAATTCTTCTGAGTTTTACACAAGTTCGAGTCAAATGTCATTGCAGTTACTAAATTATAAGTTATAAAAACTGTCAAATAACCAACTGTACCTTCTGCAGAGAGTAAGACCCATGGACCAACCTGTGGCCATAATGGCAACGAATGCCTAAGGACAGATTTGTGCGAGCCACTCTGTGATCTTAGGCGATCTAAAGTGTCCAATGACATGCAAATCTTCACTGGGCTAGACAAGTATCGAGAGGCCCCATCTAATTATGTCAATGTTGCGTCTAGCAACTATATGATGGTCAAACCAATTCTTCAAAAATTAGAAAGTTTGTATGGCTAGACCATATTATAGGAATGAAAAAGGGAAACCATCTGCTCTTTATGGGATAAGTTAGGATCTTAGATAGGAAAAACTAGAGAAAAAGATGTAGGTAACCTCTAGCTAGACCAAGCATAGAGAATGATAAAAGTATAGGGAACTATCAATCAAAAAGACTATGATTAGATGAAAGAGAAAAAAAAAATGCAAATGAGTTGAAGGTTAAAAACGTTTCTACATAAGTACAAAAGTTAACTTGACAAAACTGATCCATTGGGTCCCCCATTCAGCTCCTGGAATGAATACATTGAAGATTAGGGAAAAGGGAGTTCGCAAAGCACATAAAAAATTTTTTTAAATTAATACGGACAGACGAAACCTAAGTATTCAGTTTGGTTAGCTTTATAAGAAGGAAATGTTTGCACTCATTTAAGCTACAGGCTGCTGGTTGTTAAAATTAACATAGAAATATAATTTCAAATTCTCTCGGGCTCTCTCTCATCTACTCTCAGAAAACTAAACATTATAGAATGAGGAGGTATAGTCAAGTTGATACGACTAGAGGAAGAAAGAATAGACACAGATAAGAAGAGATTGGTCAGTTTTGACCTTAATTGGCAAATTATACCAATTAGACCCAATTAAAAAAATTTACCAAACATATTTCAATCCAAAAGTAAGCGAATAATATATAACTTTTGTATCAACTAAACGCGTAAACAAATTTAAGAAGCCAATTGATTAACTTCAGCTTAGATAATAATGATATTAGTATTAAATTCCCAAAAAGTTCACTTGATGTCCAGTTGGACACATGGCACAACTGATAATAGGGGTTGAGTACTACATTCTAGTTGACAATCAGGTTGCAGTTTCAATCCGGCCAAGGGCGATGATAACATAAATACTTAACAAGCTTAACACTTGTTCCTGTCATGGTAATTGAATGAGAACAGCCACCGTCAGCGGATTGAATGAAATATCATAAAGATTTCACGTTTGAAAACTCCTGATTACGATCATGAAAGCCTCACGAATTTGAAAGAGAAAGATTCCTGAATTCACAAGAAAGCACTTGAAGAAGACCAGAGGGACATGACAAAAACATTAATATATAACAATAAATGAGGACACAGAAAAATCAAAATAATATTGTTAAAACCACAGGTGACAGGCATGACTTGCCACTTTAGCAATGATATTTACAGAATGACACCACTATCACGCTAACCTTAAGTCTCATCAGAAATTCTCAATGGGAGACAATACTAAACATCCTAGGATAAGGACCAACATCAAGCGAAGGGTGGGGGTGCATGTGTAATGGTTAAAATCATGGGAATGGACTACTATTTACTTCATAGCTGAGATTCATACCTTTTCCCAAGGTATTAGCACTATGTGAACTTAGCTTTGTCCAGGATTGAACTCTTGGTCGATGAGTTCAATTCTATGACTCTAACCATATACAACCGCCTCCATCTAGAAAAACTTAAGTTAAAAAATTTAAAAAAATTTTGAGATAAAACATGCAGTAGTGAGTAATGGATTTTGTGCTGGATAGATAAAATTCTCTCTAGAAAAATTTATGCTTATTTAGCTTTTTATCAAGATTATCTGAAGTATCGTGTTGTATTTAAATGTTAAAGACTTCGGAGACCTTTACAAATTGTCTTTTTGCTCCATTTTCTTAACACTTAAAAATAAAACTTTCAAAATTCAGCTCAATTCACAAATGGATGAAAGTGTTATTAAATAAAGATCAGGAACAAAAGCATTCATTTATATATGGATTTTTTGATGCCTAGCAAAACCAAAACTGTCATTAGTTTTGAACTTGGATTTTTTCTCTTCTTGGATTCAAATGTTTATTTTTTAATGGTGCTATCAAGAAAAAAAAAAAAAATTAGATGAATTTTCTTTGTAATATGAGATGTAACTAAGGAATTCTTTTGCGGAGTTTACATGATTAATTCTCCTTTAATTTAAAAAAAAAAAAATGAGCGCATGGTCTAATGGTTAGAGTTGCAGGAAAATGGCTCGTGACCCTGAGTCAGCTCATGGACAAAGCGTTGCATTTCTCACATGGTGCTAATACCCTTGGGAAGTAAATGAAACCAACTTCTCTCCTTCCTGCTGATGGGTAAATAGTAAGCAGATGAACCTTGGTTAGAAGGAAAACTCTGAATTCAAACCTGTTAAACCTGCTTAAGAAATTGACCTTGTGTCGCATCCTGCTTGGTGAGGGTTGGGGTGTGTATATATTAATAATATATAATATATAAAACCAGATTTTACTAAATTTTCCATATGCAAGCATTCACACATTAAATGGAGTGCTCTTTGTGTAATGGTTATTGTCATAAGAATGAACTATAAAAATGACTTAAAATCCCGGATGAGGCATTTCCCTTTGTGTAATGCTTTGGGAAAGGCATGAATCCATTGTTCTCCTCCCTCACAGCTAAGGTAAATAGGTAAATCAGACTGTTTACTTAGCCTTGATTAGGCAATGAGTTAGAAGGAAATACTAAATTCAAACTTTACTCTGGGTAAAAGTCACATGTGTGTTGGCGCTAGTTTTAAAGTCTTTTAGCAGGCAGACCGAGGGGAGACAAGAAGGTTAGTGTCATCCGAGCTCTTTCTCCTTTTCTCGATTTATATTAGCTTGTATTAGAGAAAAACTACATGTCCTTGTCTTCATTTGTTAGTTTTCCCGTTGAAGACCAGTTGCGAACAGAGGTAAGTGACTGTGATCTGTCATTCTCTCATTCCCTGCCTGGGTGTTGCCGTACACAATCATCTTATATATCATGAAACAAAAAGTGATGAGAAATTACCAAATATTCCATTTGTGTTTGTTATTGTTTTTGATGTTCTCAAACTAATTTTAATTAAGACAGCATAGGAGAAAAAGTTTCATTAAAGAAGCTCATTGAAAATGAAGTTTAATGTCACACAGAGCATTCATTTAATGAAAACTATTGCTTTTTTATCCAAGTTGCTTCAACTGAATCTTTATAAAACGCCTAACACTGAGCTCTTCATTTGGAGAATAATTCAAGCATGGAGGATGTTTTCAATTTAATCATTGACAGGCATTTGTTGTTTAGGGTTCATATATCACCTCAATCTACCATCCTATTTCAAAGCCATTTTGGTAAGTTTTTGGAGACACTGTGTCCATTCTCTCTTGTGTTCTATTATTGCCAGTCAATGTTTTTTTTTGTTTTTTTTTTTCTGTTGACAGTGAACTTTACCTCTGTTAAATCATAAGGAATGCTTTCTACACAGATTTAGTTAGTTTGTAGTCATAGACTTGATTTCTGATGTCTTGTAGCTATTTAGTCTAAAGTAAATAGACCATTCTTACTTACCAATGAATTTTTTGGCAGTATGTGCAGTTTAGGAAATAAATATAAATTTTTCTTCTGTAATAGATTGTGGAGTAAATATTAAAAGGTTTTTTGTTTTTAATGAGGGGCGTTGATTGAGACTGTTTGAAGCTAGGTTGTCTAAATTACAGGTTGGCAAATTTGAGTGGATTTGTGGGCTTCTTATAGATTACATTATTTATGTTGTTGCTCCTATCATTTCTTGTCAATGATGGGTTCATTAGCTGTCGCCTTAGTTGCGCCTAATTAGTATATATTTATTTCTACCTAATTATACCCTAAATTTAGACAGTGTAAGGGAAGCAACTTGTTAGGGTCTGATAAGCTCAAGTGGGACTCACGGGCCAGAATAGCATGTGGGAAGATCAACACGATACCTAGCAGGCAAAATAGAGACTTGCCGCCAGGCTGATGCAGCAAAAAGTTTGGAAATATTGTCCATAAAATTAGATTTTAGTCTTAGTTAGTTCTTGGACTACTGGTAACGTCGCACAATATAATGGCGTTTGGAAGTAAATAAAATCTTATACATTCAACATCAGATCGATCATTTGAGTCTTCATTAACTCACCAAAATATACCAGGAACTGCCTACAGGTCAGTAGCCTGGTTCTGAAAGAAATCTTTCAAGTTAGATTAATTTCCAAAATCCCAAAAACAGTTCTTAATCATTTGAGCTAGTTGATGTGGGAGAGATGTTACTTCTTTCCTACTAATTTTCCCAGTTGTTTTTTTTATCTGTATGATGGATATTTCAGAGGTCACTTTGTTATGTATCTGTTAAATATTCCCTTTTTTTAATAGTGTTTAGTAGATACTACAGTGTTCCAGATCATTACTTTTTTAGTATTTGTATTTTTGTATAGTTCGGACTATTGTCCTCATCTCATTTTATCTGTACATTTGGCCAATGTGCCCTCTGCTTCTTCAGGTATTCTTGTTGGACTCTGGGAACCTTTGCAGACTGAAACCTTCTTGTCATATGGGAACCTTTTTGTAGTAATCGGGACCGATCACGGATCAGGGGTTTTTCCCCCGGGCTAGCCTTTCTCATGCCGCTAACCATAGCTGGGGTACAGGTGTAAGACTGGTTATTATCATTCTATGTATTGCTGCCTGATCAGATTGAACTGCAGTCTAGTGATAACTGTCACTAGAACTTGTCTTAACCTAACTCCTTATATGTGTTCAAGAAGGTTGTTGGGCACACGGACCGGAAACGTTGACAGATAAACAATGAAGTGATGAAATAGTCTGATAATAAAATAATACAATTAATAAAGCTCATCTCAGAAAATAGAGAAATATTTTGTTTTCGTATTAAGTTATTTCAAGACATATCAACATTATGGTAATTAATTATTCATCTCAGAACTCATTCAAATTCAAATAATGTAGTCCATAATATTGTAATTGAATCCTTCTTCAGTGATGTACAAGTACCAACTGCCAGGAACATACAGTAGATGCAAGTGTGGGAAGCTAGTAAGTGGTTTAAGTAGCCACAAGAGTTAAAATGTGTTATGGGGATATTAATATATAAAAGGATAATGTTAAAAATTTCTATATTCTCAGTCTATCATATGCTCACATTCCTTTTTGCTAGTAATGTAGCAAAAATCGATACAACTGAATTTGGTTAGTACAATAGATTAAATCCATAACTCAGAGAATAAAGCAGTTTCCTGTTCATGTGTAACTTTCATAAGAAGAGTGTAGAATTGAATCTGCACTACCTCTATATAATAATTTCATGGGAAAAAATGTTATATATAATTATAAAATATTTCTATTATTTATTTGCAATTAATTATGTTTCTGCTACTTATTCTCATATTTCCTCTACAAAGATAATAAAACTTTTGTTAAACCATCCGGATTTTAGTAGTTTGATAACTAATCCACAACACTTAGGATTAGAAATTACTAATTTTCTATTAGTAATTTAACAAATAATGTAGAATCGAATCTGCCACTCATCTCCTCCATTATGAATTTCTCATGGGAAATAAATGTTATATGTATTATAAAATATTTCTTTATTTATTTGCAAGTAATATGACATAGATTCTATAAATTAAGCTTCAATATCAAATGTTAAAGGTTGCAAGTTTGAGAGTAACGACTAATTTATCTTCATTGGTGTCAGCTGTCATAAATCTAAAATTGAAAGGGCATACTAAATTCTTGATTAATTTCTATACAACTAACCTTAAATCATTAGGATACAGCCGATTCATGTGTGTGTGTGTGTATAATATATATATATATATTTATATATATATATAATATAATATATATAGAAATTTTCTTATATTTATAAGAGTCTTAATATTTATGATAGAGCATGTATATCTAATTTAGTTAGCAGATCAATGATACTGAGAACGTAAGTTCTTACCCTATGCTGATTTTCAGACAAATTAGTTGAAATCCCATAGGCAAAAAACTGTTACATGTGTCTATACTTGTCTTCATACACTAACTTAAAATGAAGATTACAGTTAATAGCTAATTTGAGTGAATCTTCCACCAAGTAGAATTACAAAATTGAATATGGTCACATAAACCAAAATAAATTAAATATTACTTCTATCTACCTATCTAAATACAAGGCGTGCATAAAGTATCAAGATTGAAGCTTGTTATTTACCAAGATAGAAATGAACCAATGAATCGGGAACATTAATTTTTAATCAGAATACAAGGTGGTGCATAAAAGTATAAGAGTTAAAGCTGTATTTACCAAGATGAAGAATGAACAAAAATGGAAGAATTAATTATCAGAATACAAGGTGTAAAAAGCTACAAAAGAAAATCTCAATACTTTTTGACACACCGTTGTATATACACCTTATCTATCCTGGTCTGTTTCCTAAGACAACACTTACATATATTCAACATGGAGTTGTCAATTAACTTATTGAAGTTAACAGTCTTTCAGTAAAGCTATATCCTGTTTTTTATGTCTTTATGAATGTGCGGACCAAGCCTAGTGTACCTTGCATAGAGAGCAAATATGCTGTCAGAACATATTTAACATGAGAAGCAGGGGAGTGATTACCTAAACTGCAAGATTATCGAATCATTATGCAAACGTCTACCTCGAGTTTTAACACTCGTGCGAGTTACTATATGTCTGGCAGCACATGTAGTTGATTATAGTAACTTAATACTGTCATGATTCAGTATACAACATGATATTAGCCTTTTTTTATCATGTAACTGACCATGTTTTCAGAAGAGTTTCTCCTTGATCATTTTTTAAATCTTTTGGACAAGAAACTTTTGAAATTCCAGATAGATAAACTTTCCTTAAAGTTTCATTTTTGGCAATTGCAGAGTGCTTAACATGCTGGACAAGGAGATTTATAACAAGTTGAACTTCTAGCACACTATTATGGCCTAATATTCTTGAAAGGATAAACCCACTTTCTACCAGCTATGGTTTAAATAAGTACCACTACTGTTTCTTCTACAAGGATTGCTTTTGGCATAAATAACTCACTGATGTGAAGCTGTCATTAAACCAAAGACAGCAAACCTGGGTAAAGTCTTGGCAAAATATTCTGTTGGATTTTGTGTCAAGTATTCAGCTATGTACAAAGTTGAATGCAAAAACGTATCTCTAGAGTGTTGGTAAGGGTTTATATACGCTTTGGGTTATTCCACTATAACTCTGGCAAGTTTCACTTCCTGGGTTTTGATTGGCTGATGGGTTTTCAGGGTGAGTAAAGTTGATAAGTACCCATCTCAGCATCAGTCTGCCCTATGCCAGCAGCTTCAAGGACTGTATTTAAGTTACAGCTTGCAGTTGTTCTTGTCTGCTAACTCAACGAGTAGAATCCACTGCGACAAGTGAGTATGTATTTTTCTACTGAATATCATGGGGATAACTTCTACAAATTGTAACAGTATTCCTCTAATACACTATACTATCTCTCAATTTCCTTTTTCCCCCATTTCTTTTTTTTCTCTGTCTTTCTCTATTTCTCTTCTTCTTCTTGTCATTTTCTTCTGACAGTCTCATTCTTCTCCACCATTTTTTTTCTCTGTCTATTCTCTATTTCTCTTTCTTTTTTTGACAATCTCATAATTCTGTTTTCCATTTTAACAAAAAGGAATGATTCTCTATTTTCTCAGTGACAACGAGCACTTTGTTTTGTATCTGTAAATATTCACTTTTTAAAACAGGTTGCTTGGTAAATACTACAGTGTTCCTAATATACTTTTAGTTCATTTCTTACCTATCAAAACTCATATCAGTCCGCCGTCGATTAGAATGCACTGACTGCACCTCGCAGCGGGGTAAGACTCCCCGCACATGGGCCACCGTTGGCCGTGGTGGTGACCCATGATGCTTAAGATAGAAACCCAAGGTGGTTTAGCAATCCAATGATTGCAATTACTCCACTTTGGCCCTTTCTTGGGCTAGAAGGCGGCAGAAAGGCCCCCTCCAATCAATCGTCAGGTCACATCAGCCCTAGCACTATATGAATGCCTCAAACTATTCCTTTAGGCAAGCCCCAACCTTTTTATCATAGGGTTGTAGAGGCAGTGGCTAGGGTTCTAATGTATCTGGGAATCCACGTTAAGCTCTATCTATGTAGGTTCCAGTTTGGAGGTTTAGAGAAGTTAGGAGACCCATTCATCACCCATTGCTCTCTGGTCCACATGACCCGGTAGTGGTAGTACCTTGTTAGAGTCCCATCTATGGTTAGGCTAGAAGTTTTATAATAAAAAATGATAATTGGCCAGAGATTTATCTATTTAATAAAATGATTTTGGGTTGCACACAGGGAATGATTCACATATTCTAGATCCAAATTACTAATTAATTTCAACAGTTCTTTTGACCATAATGGGGCAATAACAATGAACACCCCCCCCCAATTATGACATAATTAACGTTGATGCTAAACTTAACAATGAAAATAGAAACATTTTTGTAGGTGATTAAGTAAACTAATTCTAAACCCAGAAGTTGATGATCTGATGATAGTGATGCTACATATGGCAGTCACTTAGAGAGTCCTTTATATATGTTGTACCAACCCGCTACACAAGTTGATGTGAACCAAGGTCATTATTAACAGGTTGAATTCAGTTATCCTTCTCCTAGACTTGGTTGCCTAACCTAGATTAAAGAGCTCAGGTCCGCCCTACTATACCCATCGCCTGATTTCGCATCACTATCTCTGCTGAAAGAACTTGAATAATTTTAGTCTACTATAAACATCATAAATTTATGGTAAATGATTTTTACATTTTAGCACATTATATTCAAAAAGTGTGTTTTAATCAGCAGTTTAATTTTTCTCAAAAAAAAGTTGGTTATAACTTTTTCCTAAAATAACATTTAAAAATAATTTTCCTTTGAAAGTGCAATAATTATGATAAGTTCTGTTAATGACCTTATATGGGAAACTGATCCCCTTCTAACCTAAACAAAAAAAGGGTAATAATTTTATATCCTTTTTAATAATCATACATTGAGATTCAATCGCATAGAATCACAAAGAAGTTGTTGTTAAAAAAAATCACTTGAGTGTGGGTTGTTTTTGGGTGGTGGTGGTGGGGATTACAACCACAGTTGTCATTATTGTTGTTGAATCAAAAATTTAAACAAGTTTTAATCATTAATTTATTTTTCCTGTTAATGATATGTAATTAATATTTTGCTTTTTTTTTATTTCTTTAAAGAAACTTGTTATAAATTGCAAATATTGTCTATTTGATATTAAATTTCAAGAAAATGAAAAAAAAAAAGCAAAAAAAAAATATTATTACATACATCCATTAACAGGAAAAAATCAAATAATGATTAAAAAAAACTTGTTAAAATTTTTGATTTCAAACAACAATAATGAGCAAACTGGTGTAATCCCCCCCCACCACATCCACAAAAACAAACCACACTCCAAGTGATTTTTTAAACAAAAAACTTTTTGGTTCTATCGATTGAATCTCAATTGTATGATTATTAAAAAGATATTGAAAAATTAATTACCCTTTTTAAGTTTATGACGGGGATCAGTTTCCCATATAAGATGCATTAAACAGAACTTCATAATTATGCACTTTCAAAGAAAATTATTTTTAATGTTATTTAGGGAAAAAGTTATAACAACTTTTTTCTTTTGAAGAAATTTTAATCTGCTGATTAAAACAACTTTTTGAATTATTGTGCTAAAATGTAAAAACATTTACCAATAAATTATGATGGTCTATATAGTAGACTAAATATTCAGTTCTTTCAGCAGAGAAAGTATCCAATCAGGCGATGGGTAAATACTTAGGGCGATGAGCTCTTTAATCTAGGTTAGGCAACCAGTCTAGGAGAGGATAACTGAATTCAAACCTGTTAATTAATTGACCTTGTGGTCACATCATACTTGGTAGCGGAGTTGGATAAACATATATAAGACTCCTAAGTGACTCACTATGGTTTAGCATTCACTATCATCCAGCATCACTAAAACATTCATGGTTTAGAGAATTAGTTACTTAATCACCTTACAAAAAATGTTTCTATTTTCATCTGTTCAAGATATCAATCAACGTTAATTATGTGCATCTGGGGGGGGCATGTTTCTATGTGTTATTGGTCCCATCTATGGGTCAAATAGAACTGTTTTGAAAATTATTAGTATGGATAGGAATATGTGAAATCATATACCTGTGTGCAAACAAATCATTTTTATTAAATAGATAAAACTCTTGCAATATCAATTTTTTTATTATAAACTTCTACCAACCCATAGATGGACTCTAACAGGTACTACCACTACCGGGTCAGTGTGACAGAGAGCCAATGGTGATGAATGGGTGGCTCCAATCTCTAAACCTCCAAACTGGAACCTCACCATCAGATAGAGACTCTGATTCCCAGAAGGTAGACCCTCAGCCACCTGCCATATCACCCTATATATAAAAGGTGGGCTTGCCTAAAGGGATAGTTTGAGCAATCATATAGGTGCTAGGGCTTTGTGACCTGACGATTGATTGGAGGGGGCCTCATCTGACCGCCTGTCTAGCCCAAGAAAGGGCCAAAGTGGAGATTGCAATCATGGAATTGCGAAACCACCTGGTTCTATCCTTAAGCATCTGGCCCACCCACGCCAACAGGTGGGCCCCATTGGGAGTCTTACCCCGCTGCAGAGGCAGTCAGTGCATCTAATGACAGGGCGGACTTGATAATGAGTGATAGGTAAGAATAACTAAAAGTATATAAGAACACTGTAGTATTTACCAAGCCAAGCTGTTTTAAAAAGTGAATATTTAAACAGACAACAAAAGTGCTCTGTTGTCACTTGAGATAAATAGAGAATCATTTTCCATTTTAGTTAAAATGGAGAAAAAGAATATGAGAATGTCAGAAAGAAAGGAAAAGAGAATAGAGAAAGACAGAGAAAAAAAAATGGTGGAGAAAGAAGACATGTAGAAAGAAAAACATGACAAGAAAGAAAGAAAGAATAGAGAAAACAGAGAGAAAAAAATGGGGAGAAAAAAGGAATTGAGAGATAGATATAGTGTATAGAGAGATACTTTTTACATTTTGTAGAAGTATCCCCAGATATCATAGAAACAATCAATACTCACTGTCGCAGTGGGATTCTAAGCTACCGTTGAGTTAGCAGACAAGAACAACATGCAAGCTGTAACTTAAATACAGTCCTTGCATCTGCTGCTGCATAGTGCAGACTGATGGCTGAAGAGTGGTACTTATCCATATCTTTACTCACCCTGAAAACATCAGCCAATCAAACCCAGGAAGTGAACTTGCCCAGAGTTCATAGTGGATAACCCAAAGCTTTATAAAACCACCTACAACACTCTTAGAGTAGTTTGCATTAACTTGTAAACATAGGCTGAATACTTGACACAAATCCAACAGAATTATTTTGCAAGAGCTTTAAGGTTTGTCTTCTTTTGTTTAATGACACATCAACATCAGTGAGTTATTTAATGGCCAAAGCAATCCGTAGAAAGAACAGTATTGGTACTATTAAACCATAGCTGGTAGACAAGTGGTTTATACTTTCCCAAGAATATTAAGGCCATAATAGTGTGACTAGTTCAAACTTGCTTACTAAAATCTCCTTGTCCAGCATGTTAGCAACTCTGCAATTGCAAAAATGAAACTTTAAGGAAAGATTTTTATCTGGATTCCAAAAGTTTTCTTTTTCCAAAAGATTTAGAAAAAGGATCAAGAGAAACTCTTCTTGAAAACATGGTCATGTACATGATAAAAAAAGGGCTAATACATGTTGTATACTGATACAAGTATAAGTTATAATACATCAACTACATGTGCGCCAGACATATAATAACTCGCAACAGAGTGTTAAAACCTCAGGTAGACAGTTTGCATAATGATTCGAGTAATCCTTGCAGTTTCAGTAATCACTCCCTGCTTCTCATGTATAAATAGTTCTGAGACCAGCATATTTGCTCTCTATGCAAGGTACACTAGGCTTGTCCGCAACATGTCATAAAGAATAAAAAAGGATATGCTTTACTGAAAAGACTGTTTAACTTCAAGTAGTTTAAGAATTGACAAACCCCATGGTTGATATAAGTAAGTGTTTGTCTTAGGAACAGACTAGGATGTAGGTAGGGTATTACAAGGTGTGTCAAAAAAGTATTTGAGATTTTTTTGTTACTTTTTGACACCTTGTATTCTGATAAAAATTAATTTTCCATTTATTGTTCAATTCTATCTTGGTAAAACAGCTTTAATCTTTTGATACTTTTATGACACCCTTGTTCTGATAAATTAATGTTCCATTCTTGTTCATTCTATCTTGGTAAATACAGCTTCAATCTTGATACTTTTTGACACGCCTTGTATTTAGATAGAGTAAGATAGAATAATAATTAATTTATTTGGCTTATGTACCATATAACATTGTAATTCTAACTGGTGGAAGATGTCACTAAATTATTTTAACTGTAATCTTCATTTAAAGTTAGTGTAATGAAGACAAAGTCAATAGAACATGATAACAGTTGCCTATGGATTCTCAAACTAATTGGTCTGAAAATCACATAGGTAAGAAACTTACAGTTATCAAGTATCATTGATCTGCTAACCTAAGTAGATATACATGCTCTATTTCATATATTAAGCACTCTTATAAATATAGAAAAACTAATATAATATATATATATATATATATATATTTAATATTATATTATATACACACACACACACACAGAATCGCTGTACTAATGATTTAAGAGTTAGTTGTATAGCAATTAATTCAAGAATTTAGTATGCCCTTTCAATTTAGATTTACTGACAAGCTGACACCAAGAAGATAAATAGTCTTACTTCAAACTTGCCAACCTTTAAATTTTGTATTGAAGCTTATTTTAAGAATCTATGTCATAATTAACTGCAAATAAATAATAGAAATATTTTATAATTACCATATAACATTTATTTCCCATGAGAAATATAATGGAGGAGATGAGTGCAGATTCAGATTCTACATTATTGTTAAATTACTAATAGAAATTAAGAATTCTATCTAAGTGTTTGATTAAGTTACAACAACTATAAAATCCAGGATGGTTAACAATTAAAGTTATTATCTTTTAGAGGAAAAATAGAGAAATAAGAATAGCAAGAAAACATAATAATTGAAATAAATAATAGAAAATATTTTATAATTATATTAACATTTATTTCCCATGAGAAATTTATAATAGAGGGAGGTGAGTGCAGATTCAGATTCTACACTATTCTTATGAAGTTACACATAGAACAGGAAACTGCTTTATTCTCTGAGTTAATGATTTAATGCTATTGTACTAACAAAAATACAGGTTGTACGATTTGCTACATACTAGCAAAAAGGAATGTGAGCATATGATTAAGATCTGAGAATATAGAAATTTTTAAATATTATTTTATATATTAATATCCCCACGTAACAACATTTAACTCTTTACTTAAACCACTTACAGTAGCTCTCCCACCACTGCAATCCTACTGTATGTTTCCTGGCAGTGGTACTTGTACATGCACTGAAGAAGGATTCAGATTACAATAATTAATAGGACTTTATTTGAATAGAATGAGTTCTGAGATGAATAAATTAAATTACCCATAATGAGTGATATGTTTGAAAAAACTTAAATAAACAAATATTTCTCTGAATTTTTGAGATGAGGCTATAATTTAGGATTTTGTATTATTCAGACTATTGTCATCATCTTCATTGTTATCTGTACAACGTTCGGCGTGTGCCCAACAACCTTCTTGAACACATATAAAGGAGTTAGGTTAAGACAGTTCTAAGTGACAGTTATCAATAGACTGCAGGTTCAATCCTGATCAGGGGCAGCAATAACATTAGAATGAAATTAACACAGCTTAAACACTGTACCCCAGCTATGGTTAGCGGAATGGAACAGGATAGCCCCGTGGACTGAATTCCGTGATGGTCCCGATTACTTACAAAAAGGTTCCCAATTATGACAAGAAGGTTTCAGTCTGAAAGGTTCCAGAGTCCAACAAAAAATACCTGAAGAAGGCCAGAGGGCACATTGGCCAAAATGTACAGATAACATGAAATGGGACAATAGTCCGAATAATACAAATAATACTAAATACTAAAACAAAGTATATCTAGGAACACTGTAGTATCTACTAAACAACTATTAAAAAAAGGGAAATATTTAAACAGATACATACAAAGGTTAACCTCTGAAATATCCCTCATACAGATAAAAAAAAACACTGGGAAAATTAGTAGGCAAAGAAGTAACAATCTTCTCCCACCAATCACTAGCTCAAATGATTAGAAACTGTTGGATATTTGGAAATTAAACCCTAACTTGAAAGATTTTTCTTTCAGAACCAGGCATACTGACCTGTAGCAGTTCCCTGGTAATATTTTCTGGTGATGTAATGAAGACTCAAAGATCGACTGATGTTGAAGTATAAGATTTTATTTACTTCCAAACGCCATTAAATATTGTGCGACGTACCAGTACCAAGAACTAACTAAATACTAAAATTCTAATTTTAGGACAATATTTTCCACACAACCCTTTTGCTGCATCAGCCTGGCGAAGTCTCTATTTTGCCCTAAGGATATCTGTTGATCTTCCCACAATGCTATTCTGGCCCTGTGAGTCCACTTGATTATCAGACCCTAACAGAGTTGCTTCCTACACTGTCTAAATTTAAGGGTATATTTTGAGAGGTTAGAAATAAATATATCTAACTATTAGGCGCACACTAAGCGACAGCTACATGACCCATCATTGACCAAAGAAATGATAGAAGCAACAACATAATAATGTAATCTATAAGAAGCCCACAAAATCCACTAAAATTTGCCAACCTGTAATATTAAGAACAACCTATGCTTCAAACATCTCAAGTCAACGAACTCATTAAAAAAAACAAAAAACCTTTTAATATTTACCACAAATCTAATTACAGAAGAAAAATTTAATTTATTTACTAAACTGCACACACTGCCAAAAAGATTACATTGGTAAGTAAGAATGGTCATCTTACTTTAGACTAAATAACTACAGACACAGAATCAAGTCTATGGACTACAACTAACTAATATGTGTAGAACAGCATTTCCATTATGATTTTTAACAGAGGTACAAAGTTCACTGTCACAAAAAAAAAAAACAAAAAAAAAATTGGATGGCAATAATAGAACACAAGAAGATGAATGGACAAAGTGTCTCCAAAAAACTTACCCCAAATGGCTTTGAAATAGGATGGATAGATTTGAGGTGATATATAAACACCTAAACAAACAAATGCCTGTCATGATTAAATTGAAAACATCTGCCCATGCTTGAAATATATCTCCCAAATGAAGAGCTCAGTGTTAGGCGTTTATGATAAAGATCAGTGAAGACACTGGTAACAAAAAATAATTTTCATTCAATGAATGCATATGTGACATTAAAACTTCATTTTCATAGCTTCTTTAATGAAACTTTTTCTCCTGATGATGTCTTTAATTTCAAAATTAGTTGAGAACAATCAAAAAACAAACAACACAAATAAATATTTGTATTTTCTCATCACTTTTGTTCATGATATATAAGTATGAATTGTGTGACGGCAACACCCAGGCAGGGAATGAGAAATGACAGAGTCAACAGGTCACTATTCCTCCTGTCTCGCAACTGGTCAACGGGAAACTACAATAGAAGACAAAGGACTATGTAGTTTTCTCTAATACAAGCTAATAAAAATCGAGAAAAGGAGGAAAAGCTCCGTGATGACACTAACCTTCTTGTCTCCTCTTTTCCTGCCTGCTAAAAGACTTTAAAACTAGCGCCACACACATGTGACCTTTTACCAGAGTAAAGTTTGAATTAGTATTTTCCTTCTAAAACTCATTGCCTAACCAAGGGCTAAAGAACACAGTCTGATTTACTATTTACCTATAGCTGTGAGGGAGGGAGAACAGATGATTCATGCCTTTCCCAAAAGCATTAGCACAAAGGAAAATGCCTCATCCGGGATTTTAAGTCATTTTTAAGTTCCATTTCTTATGACAATAACCATTACACAAAGAGCACCTCCATTAATGTGTGAATGCTTGCATTATGGAAATATTAGTAAAACAAATCTGGTTTTTATATATTATATATATTATATATATTACACACACACACAAACCCCCTCCACACAAGCAGGATGCGACACAAGGTCATTTTTAAGCAGAGTTTAACAGGTTTGAATTCAGGTTTTCCTTCTAACCAAGGTTCAATCTGCTCTACTATTACCCATAGCAGGAAGGAAGAGAAGTTGGATTCATACCTTTCCCAAGGGTATTAGCACCAGTGAAAATGCAAACAGCTTTGTCCAGGAACTGAACTCAGGTCAACGAGCCCATTTCCAACTCTAACCATTAGACCATGCGCCTCCATTTTTTTTTTTTTTTTAAATAAAGGAGAATCTTAATCCATGTAAACTCCGCAAAAGAATTTCCTTAGTTACATCTCATATTAACAAAGAAAATTCATCCTAATTCTTTTTTTTTCTTTGATAAGACCATTAAAAAATAAAATTTGAATCCAGAAGAGAAAAAAATCCCAAGTTCAAACTAATGACAGTTTTGTTTTGCTAGGATCAAAAATCCATATATAAAATGAATGACTTTGTCCTGATCCTTTATTTAAAACACTTTCATCCATTTGTGTAACTTGAGCTGAAATTTGAAGTTTTATTTTTAAGTGTTAAAAAATGGAGCAAAAAGACAATTTGTAAAGGTCCTCCCGCAAGTTCTTTACATTTAAATACAACACGATACTTCAGAAATCTTGATAAAAAGCTAAATAAGCATAAATTTCTTCTAGGAGGAGATTTTATCTATCCAGCACAAAATCCATTACTCAATACTGCCTGCTTTTATCTCTAAACATTTTTTTAAATTTTTTAACTTAAGTTCTTTCTAGATGGAGGCCGTGGTGTAATGGTTAGAGTCATAGGAAATGAACTCATCGACCAGAGTTCAAATCCTGGACAAAGCTACAGTTCACATAGTGCTAATACCCTTGGGAAAAGGTATGAATCCAGCTATGAGTAAAATAGTAGTCCATTTCCAATGATTTTAACCATTACACCATGCACCCCCAACTTCGCTGATTTGTCCTTATCCTAGGGATGTTTGTATCTGTCTCCATTGAGAATTTTCTGATGGAGAACTTAAGGTTAGCTGATAGTGGTGTCATTCTGTAAAATATCATTGCTAAGTGGCAGTCATGCCCTGTCACCTGTGTATTTAACAATATTATTTGTTTTTTCTGTTGTCCTCATCTTTATTGTTATATATATAATGTTTTTGTCAATGTACCCTCTGGTCTTCTTCAAGTGTTTCTTGTTGAATTCAGGAATCTTCTCTTCAAATTCGAGAGCCTTCATGTCGTAATCAGGAGTTTTCAAACTGAATCTTTATGATATTTCATTCAATCCGCTGAGGTAGGCTGTTCTCATTCATTAACCATGACAGGATACAAGTGTTAAGCTATGTTAAGTATTCTATGTTATCATCGCCCTTGGCCAGGATTGAAACTGCAACCTGATTGTCACTTAGAACTGTATTAACTCACCCCTATATCAGTGTGCCATGTGTCCAACTGGACAATTCAAAGTGAATTTTTGAAACTTATAAAACTAATATCTATTATTATATAAAGCTGAGTTAATCAACTTTTGCTTCTTAAAGGTTGTTTACCGTTTAGTTGAATGACACAAAAGTTATACTAAATTATTCCTTACTTTTTGGATTGAAATATGTTTGTAAAATTTTTTTAATTGGGTCTAATTGGTCATAATTTGCAATTAAGTCAAAACTGACCAATCTCTTACTTACTCTGTGTCTATCTCTTTCTTCCCCTCTATGTATCACTTGACTACCTCCTCATTAATAAATGTTAGTTTCTCTGGAGAGTAGAGAGAGAGAGCCGAGAGAATTTGAAATATATTTCTATGTTAAATTTAACAACCAGCAGCCTGTAGCTTAAATGAGGTCAAACATTTCCTTTCTTATAAAGCTAACCAAATGATATTAAGGTTTCGTCTGTCCGTATTAATTTAAAAAAATTTTTTATTTGCTTTGCTAACTCCCTTTTCCCTAATCTCAATTATTCATCCAGAGCTGAATGGGGGACCCAATGGATCATGTTTTGTCAAGTTAACTTTTGTACTTATGTAGAACATTTTACCTTCACTCATATTGCATTTTTTTTTCTCTTCCATCTAATCTAGTCTTTTTGATTATTAGTTCCCATATTTTATTCATCTCTATGCTTGGTCTACTTAAGAGGTTACTACATCTTTTTCTCTAAAGTTTTTCCCTATCTAACATCCTAACTTCATCCCATAAGAGCAGATGGTTTCCCTTTTTCATTCTATATATGGTCAGCCATACCAGACTTTCCTATTTTTGAAGAATATGGTTGGAACAATCATATAGTTGCTAGGAATTGACATAATTAGATGGGGCCTCTCCGACTACTTGTCTAGCCCAAGTGAAGATTTGCATGTCATTGGACCACTTAGTCCCTAGATCACAGAGTGCTCAGCCACCACAATCCTGTCCTTAGGCATTACAAGTTGCCATTCATGGCCAACAGGTGGTCCCATGGGTCTTACCCCTCTGCAGAGGTACAGTTGGTGTATTTGACAGTTTTAATAAACTTATCAATTTAGTAACTGCAATGACATTTGACTGAATTTGTAAACTCAGAAGAATTAACATTTATCCAATATTTTGGTTTTAACAGGTTTTTCATTTTAACAAAATTTTCTATTAACCAATTTTGTCTGTACATATGCTATCAAACAATTGTTATTGAACAAACAATAGATTCAATAATTAGTATAGATTCACAGTTTACTTTGGGGTTTTTTCATGGAATAATGGAATAGCTTTAAACAAAGATGTTTTGAATCTGTTTTGTAATTGCTTGTTTATTTTATTTTATTTTTTCATAAGATCTTTTATTATTTTTCGTCTTGCTTTACACGGCTGAGAAATAATTAGGATGTTTTTTTTTTAAATTTCAAGTCTCTTGATGGAGAGACATTTTGTCTATGTATTCCTAATTTTCTGTTAACCAGATTTGTTTTCACAGTTATTATTGAACCGAATATACAACTAAATAAATGTTTATTAGAATTTTATTCAATATAGCTCTTATATTTTATAGCCATTTATAAATATAATAGTCATATCCTTCATAATGGAAAATGCTTTTTTTTCGTCTAATAGTACAATTTAGGTTAAATTTAGCTGCTACAAATTCTAAAAAGTCAGTGCATATTATTCATGAGAATGTTTTTCCAGAATGTTGCAGTCCAAGGTCGGGATGAGTGTTCAACATGAGAGCGTGTTATACTTTATTTTTGTTTCCTCGTACAGAATAGATATAAGAAAAATTTACGACAAAGAGATAACAAGGATATTCTATTGCCTAAACAAACTTAATAGAAGAAAATACAAACATGTAGATAAAAAGAAGAGCTTACACATAATTTTGTCTGATAATTATTACAACATAAAATATTTGGAGCCGTCATAGTATGTGGCCTACCATTTTGATTCTGTTATAGTATGTGGCCTACCCTGTTTTTATCCAAAAGAAAGAAAGGGAAGGACATGCTACACAGAAAAATATGATAGGAAAGATAAAGAGGGGGTAAGCACATGGAAGTGATGACACTAATCTATTTCAATCAAACATGATGAAAAGAAGGAAAGCAAGAAAAAATGTGAGAGAGCACTGAGTTAAGATTATTATATTTTTTATATTTTGAACTATTTAGCAATAACTTTTAAGTAAACATATTGAATCTTATAATAATTAAATTATCATTTGGTGATAAATCCACAGGTATTACTAGTTATCAATAATAGTGGTTCAGGAATGTTTTAATTGAAAATGAGACAGTAAAAAATTAAAGCTGTAAAGGACATCAGGTGAGTGTTGATAACAAACTGAGGGTTTGTGTTGAAATTCTATTAAGGTTCAATGCAAGTGATGAAACAGATAAAAAGATACACCTAAGACAAATAGGTACTCTCTGAACACAATGAACAAAACAAAAATGCACAGACTGCATTTGTTTTCTCTAATATATTATTCATGAAACAATTTTAAAATGATCAAAGTAACTAAGATAAACACCTCTGTAGATAATCTATATTTTATCAACACTAGAACAGATAATTACCATCATAAGAAATGAACCCAGTGACCTGAGTTTAAGTCCTAGAATAGGCTGTTTACATTTCATATGACTAGGGGGTGTTGCTATGCTGGACTGTGAGATCGTAAGAAACCAAACCATATAGAGTTAATACCCACAAGTAAAGTAGGATTCCAACTATTCTCCTTCCATGAGTAAATAGTAGTATAGACTGGGCTCTTTAATGTTGATGTGGTAATTTCTTAGCTTGTTTCAGAATGCTTTGGCCGCTGGTGCAGCTAAGTAAAATTAACAGTGTTGATCTCAGGGGACTATCCCCCCAGGAAATACCTGCCCCCTTGATTTCAAGGGGCAGGGCTGGGTTTATTGCCCAGTGAGTGAGGTTTCCCCTTTGAGAGGGAATGCCGGCGGGATCAGCACATTTTTGTGTCAACCACCCATGAGCTTCTGCTTGTGGGTAGGCCCACTTAAAAATGTCCTTGTGTCATGCCCTCATAAGTGGGATGAGAGTCAAATAACTTGCTTAATGTTGGTGTGGCAAATAATCTAGAATATAAATTCTGAATTCAAACCAGTTATACCTCACTTAAAAACTGACCTTGTGGCAGAGGGGTTGGGTAAAAACAAACTTCATCTGCCTTATGTGTCAAAATCAACACTTTTATATTTCAATACCACATTTTCACAATAATGCCTTCATGAAGTTCAATATGAAAAAGGACTAAAAATTTAATAACCTTTTATTTAAAAAGAAATAATTTCCTTCTTGGTAGATCTACCAAGAACGAAATTATTTCTTTTTATAGAAAACGTTATTAAATTTTTGGGATGGGTTTAAGATACTTAAAAAAACAATATGCTAAGTGTGTTAAATCACAGAATGAATATGAATATCTGTGTTTCATCACTCATGGCAATTTTCTTCTTGGTTGGATTGAGAAATATTCAGTACCAAATATATATAAATATTGAGCGTTCTATATCAGTGATAGAGAGCATATATATATATATATATATATATATATATATATAAGAGGATAGAGTAGATCAATGACAGGTGGTGACAATCAATTTCTTGCCTAGGCAATCTTTAAACCAAGAGAAACAGTATTGCATATTACTCCTTAGTGGAACAGCCTGAGGAACCACAAGAAGTGACATGGGTACAGGATTATTAAAAGACCTACTGCGTATGAAGGAAGAGATTTTTATGAGAGAAAATGACCAAGTGTAGCTAACTGCAGCTCATCTCATTCAAAACTGTGTGCTATCTTTCTAGGAACTAGTTATGTTTACTGATAAACAAAAAAGAAAATTACAAATGCTACTGGTTTTTATGATGCAACTAGAAGCAGCTACCCAGCATTGCCTGGGTAGAAGAGGAGAAAAAAAAACCTGGTGTAATGATTAGTTTACTTTTGAGATTTACAAATGCTGGACATTTTTAAGTAGAATTTCAATGATATTTCTATGTATATTTTAATTAAAAAATATTTGAATATTAATCAAATCTTCATAATTCCCAAAAAGCAAGAACTGGTGATATCTAATGTTTAAATATGTTTAATTTGTCATTAATTGTTTTATTTTCATGTTTCATCCATCCATACATACATACACAAACAATTGCTCTTTATATATGTATAGATATACAAGTACAAGATATAAAATGTTCTTAGTTACATGTTCGTATTATGGCAGGTTAAACAGTTGTAAGATTTAAGGTTTTTATGAGAAGTTGAAAGACTCAGAGTAACCTTCCAACATGGGTATATGGGTACATGAAATACTCTGACAAAGAAGTTATGAGATAATAACAGATTTTAATATGTGAACACATAGGAATACATTTAGGACAAATATATAAACATGCATAAAGAAAGTAGGTGTAGGACTTACGTCATAAGGAATGTCACTTACTGATAGCTAGTTGGGGGCAAAGCCCCTCACTTAAGGAGCAGAGATATCAAGCACCTACCATGTGAAGTGTTTGCTGGCCAAAGAGAGAGAACTCAGAATTCCCGGGTTGCTGCCTAAATACTCTAGCCACCTATTGGTGGAAACCTGCACCAAGGGAAGATAAGCCTATTGGACTCATATCCACCCGGAATTACCATTTTACTGAAAGACAAGAAAATAGCAACTCGGGGGAACAATGCCAAATTTGACTGATACAACATGTGTATTCTATAAGGTAGCAGATATTAAAATTTTAAAAAGTTTTCAATCATTTTGTGGCATAACAACATTTATACAAGAGCACCATCTACAAGTACAGACCAGTGTTAATGCCTTAAGAAGATAGACAGTATATAAAATTGATATATCTCTTATTTTAATAGGAAGTAGCTGTGTGCTATTTGGACAATACATAGATATATATTAAATGATCAACTTATTGAATAAAACAAATATATGTGCTTTATCTGTTTATATGCTAAATATATCATGGGCATTTTAACATTTAATAACTTCCTTTATAGACTCTTAGCATTTTATATATTTATATATTTATATATTTGTTTAATAAATGCAGCCTGTGATATCCCATTGCTAGTTTAATTAACAGAACTTAATTAGCCAAGAAATTATAAGTAATACCTATTTGAATTAGTTAAGTTTATTTTCTTTATTATTCACTTACTTATATCTTGTCATATGAATAAAGTGTCACTGCCAACACTCAAGTTGGAACCCCACTCACCAGAGTTTGGTTTGGTTTAGTTTGATTTTTGTTTAACAGCATATCAACCTCAGTGGGTCATTTAATGAAAGAAATTCTTTCTTAATGGATACTCAATTTTTTTATAAATACATTTTTCTATTTAACCCATAGATGGGACCCTAACAGGTACTACCACTGGTAGAGTGGACCTGGGAGCAATGGTGATTCCCCAGACCTCCAGAACTGGAATCTCACCATTAGATAGAGTTTAACATCATTCCCAGGACATGAAAAACCCTCAGCCACCACCTTCTAGCACACATATGATAAAAAGGGTTGGGTCTTGCCATAAAGGCAATAGGGTTGGAGCAATCATATAGGTGCTAGGGCTTGACATGAGCAGCTGATTGATCAGAGGGGGCCTCTCTAACCACCTGTCTAGCCTAAGTAAGGGTCTAAGCGGAGTGTTGCATGTCATGGACTGCTCATCCACCAGGATTCCATCCTTAAACATCACGGGTCGCCACCCACAGCCAACAACCATTGGGGGATTCTTACCCCTCTGCGGAGGTGCAGTCGATGTGTTCTAAAGCCACATCCCACAGGGCTGGCTCACCAGAGAATAAAAATGGCCAACCCTCAGGTATCGTGCTGCTGGGTTCAGGGACTTACATAGATTCACCCGATGTATGCTGTGTGTTTCAAGTGAGTTCATATTTTTTTAGGAGTGGGCATATTACAGATAAGTAATAATCTTCCATTTATCTTATTTCGGTTTCCTTAATGTATCTAATTTCATTTTGTAATTAAGTACATATGATATAGTTAAATTGTTGTTCTATTATTTACATTATATACATGTGACTTAACAAAATATTTTCATGGTATGTAAATATTCAAGATTGATGGCTTGTAAAAAGAGATTTGGGGTCTAATTTAAAATCACGGTTCTGAGTCACTAGACATGAAATCTCTTAGATTTTATTCTTATATTTGAATTTAGAAAAAATGTTTTTCCACTTTTTAGTAAAATGATTAATATTTTAACTGTTCATAAATTTTTATTTTTCAACAAAATTAGGCAGTCATTTTTTCTGACAAAAGAGAAATGTGTTTCTAATCCAAACTTTTTGTCTACCATTGACAGACATTATTAACATATGGAAGAAAGATCATTAACAAATAAATGCTTTCCATATGTTTCTCTTCTAGAGTTGTCTAGTTGGAGGCAAAGTTTTGTTTTTGCTTAAAAAAAAAAAAAAAAAGTATAAAAGAAAAAGAAAAAGAAAAAAAAAAAAAAAAAAAAAAAAAAAAAAACGTTGCCTTTAATTTCTAAATGTGAAAGTGATATTCCTATTTAGTAAAATATTGTGTTTCCTGGGGACAATTTCAAGTGTTTATACATTAATTTGTTTCTATTTTTATCCCATAAGAATTTGATAAACATGTTGAATTAGGCAATGGCACTGTATGATTTACAAAAAAAAAAAAAAAAAAATCAAGTTATTATGAATCTATACAGACAATTATCTCTCTCTCATTATATATATATATATATATATTATATATATATATATATATATACACACATACACACATATATATATATCAAACATATATGAATACTTGTGAATAAATGTATGTTTTGCTAAAGGGACAGCTTCTTCCAAATAAATTTATTCTTCCACAAAACTTAAATCTATATGTCACAAGTTGGAAAAGTATGCCACCTTGTTTATATACTTTGTCAATTAAATCTTGTTCTTTATATATTTGATTTTGTTTTTTCATTTTTTTATTTTAATATTCTACATTCTTCTAGTATTAAATCATGATAGATGTTATAACAATTCCAAATATAAAAGAAAAGACTATATAATGCCATCATATACAGGACAAACTTAACATAGTCATTTGGCTTATACAGGAAAAAATATTGCTCTATATGAAATTATATTAATTGTCTTGCATTGAGCTATCCTGACAACTTGAAAGAATATTTATATATATATATATATTATATATATATATATATATACACACACACATTTGTATAGAGGATAAATAATGTCCTAAACAGAAAAATTCCCACCACCAACTCATCTGGTCTATTGGAGATATATATATATATAATATATATATATATATATATATATATATATATATATATACACACTTTCTTTCTGTCTCCCTTTTCCCTTCCTAATACCACTCCAATGCCATGCAGCCATATTTTGCATTGTGCAATATTCAATATTCTTTGTTCATTTACTTGCCTGTTACATCTGAAGACTGTATAATTGAAAAAATTATTTTAGTTTTTATCCTGCTCTACTGAACAAATGGTTAAAGAGCCCAATCTATTTTACCCATAGCTGGAGGGAAAATTGGATCCATACCTTTCCCATGTGAAATGCAAAGGGCTGCATCCAGGAATTGAACTGGAGTTGACGAGTCCATTCCCTATGACTAACCATTATACCACATGCCTCTCTACATATATTATACCACATGCCTCTCTACATATATTATATCACATGCCTCTCTCTATATATTATATCACATGCCTCTCTCTATATATATTATACTAAAGCTGGGTTTATCAACTTTAGCTTCTTAAAGGCTTTTTTACTGTTTAGTTTAATGACATGAAAATTATACTAAATAATTCCTTACTTTTAGGATTGAATTATGTTTGAAAAAAATTTGGTTTTAATTAGTTCTAATTAGTCGTAATTTGCAATTAAGTCAAAAACCGACTAATCTCTTACTTTACTCTGTGTCTATCTCTTTCTTCCTCTCTACGTATCTCTTGACTACCTCCTCATTATATAATGGAGAGAGAGAGAGAAAGAGCCGGGAGAATTTGAAATGTATTTTAAGTTAAATTTCATAATCAACAACCTGTAGCTTAAATGAGGTCAAACATTTCCTTTCTTAGAAAGCTAACCAAATGATTTTAAGGTTTCGTCCAGCAGTATTTATTTAAAAAAAATTTTATTTGCTTTGCTAACACCCTTTTCCCTAATCTCAATTATCTACCCAGAGCTGAATGGGGGACCCAATGGGTCACGTTTTGTCTAGTTTATATATATATATATATATATATATATATATATATATATATATACACACACACACATATGCATTTTGCTCAGCTTGATCTTTTTAGACAAGAAATTCATTTACATGGAAACAAAATAAAAGGAATGTCTTTCTTAAATAACCATTCTGATTCTATTACTAACTGTTAAAATCTAAGAAATCACTTAAAGCAACAGCAAGAAAAATAAATTTATCTATAATGTAGCATGACCAATATAAAAAACATATATATATATATATATATATATATATATATATATATATATACACACACACACACACATACAAATACACAGATACTCATATACACTCTCACTTATATTGAAAAATATGTTCACAAACAAGCCTGCATGCATGTGTTCTGAGCCAGCATGTGGGTGCTTGTGTGCATCTAGAAATGAAAGTTACGTTCTACAATGATTTATTTGCTTTGTAATAAAACAAGAAGAAATATGCAAAAATCTATTTTTGATTAATCATTACCATCCTATCATTACTAATTATAATTAAGAAAATCATTATTGACAATGGAAAGAAAAATAAGTGTATATTCTATTACACAACAGCATGAACCAATGCAACAATTCACGGAATGCTACTGATGATAAAGAAATGCTTAGACAAGCACACTTATATATTGATTGAAAAGTGCACAAAAGGCTACATAGATTTACATACATATACATATATCAGATATCTGAAGCAACGTTGTTTTTCTTATATTTCTTCTTTAATCATTCATTTGAAAAACTATTTTCAAAATTTATATGCAAACAGAATTGAACACAACATACCTCACAAATATGATATATATATAAATATATATATAAGTAATATTATATTATATTAAATTTCAAAATTAATTTCATGAATTGATTAAAGATTCACCAGGATCAAAAATATATTCTTTTAAAGGGGTTTTAATTAATTTTTCTTCGTTTGATTAGACAATACTACCATTTCATATGACTGTGTTTAGATGTACTGCAAAGCTAAAATTGTTATATAAATATAAAAATCTTACCCTTCATGCTACACTTCTTTTGGTATACTATATAAAATTTAAGAAACAGTTTGTGTGTGTGTTTATATATATATATATATATATATATATATATATATATATAGTGAGAGAGAGAGAGAGAAATATGTTTAAAATCTATGCCAAAAGTGTTTTCAATATTTCAATGATTGCAGAATAATACCAATATTTTTCAAGTATGAAATAGAATAATGATAACAGGATAAAATCTCAAAATTCAATTTCACATCTTTGAACACTAATATCCATGTGTCCCAGTGGTTTTCTTTTTTCTTCCCTCACCATTTCAAACTAACTGTGAATACATTTCAATATTTCCTTAGAAATGAATTACACAAGATGGGGTAGAAGATAGGGGTTAGACAACTTTGTTTCCCCAGATCATAAATAAAAACCCTACAATTTATTAAGAAACTTTAGTTGGGAGCCATAAATTTTTCCAGGGACTCATTCAAAACTAATATGTGTGTCCAAGGATGCACTAAATTAAAAAGCTATCAGCATTAATGTGTGTGTATATATATATATATATATATATATATATATATATATATACATACACACACACACACATAGTAAAACAGACATTTAGATAGAATAATAAAATTTGAATCATTTCTCAACAGGGCCTCACAGTGGTAAGACACATTTTTTTTTCCAATATATTATATAATAATTATATTAATTCAATGCTTTAATAAAGAGTCTGGTGGAAATGAAAAGGGCTTTTCCATTAGGGACCTCTCTTAAATTTTTTAATTCTTTTTATAAAGAAAGGAACACTAACACAGTACTCCAAGGTTTGTGTATGGAGTTAACCGCGAATGTGGTAGACAGGTTAAGAGTCAAAGAAGTAAAATGAACAACTAGAATGTGAATAAAAGACTGTATTACATATAAAGAACAATTGCAAACTTTAGTTTTGTTTGCGGTCAAGTATATAATATGTATATAATATGTATATAATTGTCACTTAACTGGTTTATCCTGGGATAGGGTATTATCGAAGCACTTGCTATGGCCTTCTGTTCCGTTCGGATATGATGGACTTCTGTTTGCATCCGACTCAAATTCTGGTTGTCTGTTCAAGTATAGTAGGCTGGAGAGACCCTTTTTTAAGTCTGTCTCCGGTGCTAGTTGGTCAGAAGAGGATGAGTTTCACACTTTGGGTTTGCCGCCAAAGTACGCTGGCTCAGAATTGGTTGGTTTGAAACAGAGGCTCCCAAACAAGGGATGATAACCCCATACCCCAGAATTCTTAATATTTTAACTGAGGTTCTTTGGAAAAAAGTTTACATTTATTCCATTTATTTTTACTACATTCATTTTTAACTAAATAATCTAGAAGCATACGTGAAGACATATATATGCTCTATCACCAATATCGAGCACTCTTTATTTATAAACATAGCAAACTATATATATATATATATATATACACATAAATGATGTGTACAAGCATCTAATGATATATTTTTACATGATGAAACTGGCATTAATGCTAAATGACTAGCAATGACCTGTGATTTTAATAATCTACTTATAATATTCAACTTTATGTGTATAAATATATCTACATGCATCTAAGTCAGCAGATCAAATATAACTTCAAATAGAATGTATGCATGAATATAAATGTATTTAGATAAATATATAATTGGGTGTGTCTACTCTAATTCTTATACATATAATATATGGATGCAGGTTTCATTGACACACCTCCATGTATTATATATTTGAATAATAATTAACTTTTCTAATTAAACATGTCTATAAACAAAATTCTGTTTAACTCATAAAATAATATTTCCATTTTCTGCACAGCTCGTAAAGTTCTTTGAATTAAAACAACTCTTTGCTTTGTTAATTAACATTCTCTTAAAACATAATCTAAGTGATTTGTGGAATTGTTTCAACAAAGAAAAAAAAAGAAGAAAAAAAAAGTTAATCATTCTTTCACACAAAGCATTAGATATTTATTAAATATTTATTTTTCCCTTTTAGAATCAAACAACAACCAATATCCATCAGGTGATCATGGTGCCATGTGAAACTCTGAATTGGTTGGTGGTTGGCTGGTTGGATGGTTAGATTTTATGGTATATCAACCCATTGGGTTTGGTTTGTTTTACAGAATATCAACCTCAGTGGGTCATTTAATGCTGATGAAGTTTTGAAATAAATTCATTTTTAATGGATACTCAATTTATAAATGCATTTTTCTATTTAACCTATAGATGGGACTCTAACCGGTACTACCACTCCAGGTCAGAGTGGACCTGGGAGCAATGGTGAGGAAGAGGTGCTCCACATTTCCCAGACCTCCAAAACTGGAACCTCACCATCAGATAGAATTTAACATCATTTCCAGGACATGAAGACCCTCACTGCCTTCTAGCACATATATGATAAAAAGGGTTAGGACTTGCCATAAGGGCAATAGGTTAACACATTTGGTTATTTTATGTCGAAGACATTTTGTTTTATAAAATCTCATAACTTGATGGGTACTCATTTTTTTTTTTTATTAAACTCAATTTTTTTAAAAACACATTTTTAGAACTCATTTTGTTCTATTTCACCCAGAGTGGGACCCTAACAGGTGTTATTACCCCGGATCAGAGTGGACCTGGGAGTAATAGCAATGGAGAGATATTCCATATTCTCCAGAACTTGAACTTCACCATCAGATAGACTTTAATGTCATACCCATGACAATATGAACCTTAGCAAACACCTTCTAGCACATATGATAAAAAGAGTTAGAGGCTTGCCATAAGAGCAATAAGGTTAGGACAATAATATATGTGCTAGCTTGATGTGACCAGCTGATTGATTGGAGGGAGCTTCTCCAACCATCCACCTAGTCTAAGTAAGGGCCAAAGTGGAGTGTGTTGCATGGCATGGACTGCTCAGCCACCAGGGTTCCATCCTTAAGCATTACGGGTCACTACCCTCTGCCAACAGGTGGCCCCATTGGGGGGTTTCTTACAACTCTGCAGAGATGCAGTCAGTGTATTCTAAAGCCCCAGCCAAAAAGTGCTGGAGACTAACAGGAGGATTGATTGATTTTAGTGGCATGACAACCTGTCTGTGATCATTTTATGCCTAAAGATCAGGTAATTGTGCATATTGTACATTTATATTCACACTTTTTTGTAGGCTGTTTGCATTCCACATAACACTAATATCCTTAGGAAAAGTATAAATCCAACTATTCACCCCCCAGCTTTGGGTTAAATAGTAAGGCAGATTAGGCTCTTTAACCTTGATATAGTAACCCATTTAGGAGAAGGAAGATTTCATCCAAACCTGTTAAAACTCCACTTAAAAAATTGACCTTGTGTGTTGGTGTTGGGTAAATACATATTTACATTTTTGTATAGTTGTTTCTTATGAATTTTTGCACACAGTCATATGATCCCAAATATTCTTATCTAATAAAAATAATTTCTACACAATCATATGATTTCAAGTATTTCTATCTAATACTAATAATTATATAGTTTCAAGTAATTATTTCTATTTAATCATTTGTTTGCTCACAGTTATACGATTTCAAGTAATTAATGTTAATAATCCTTAATAAACAATTATATCTTCAAGTAACTATTCTTAATAGAAATAATTCCAAGTTATATGACATCAAGTATTCCTAATACAAATAATTTTTGCACAGTTGTATGATTTTGAGAATTCCTATCAAATAAAAATTATTTTCAAACATATCTATTTGACCCACTCATTTTCCAGTCTTTGTTGTCTTTTCCCACTTTACACTCGGCCTTCTTAAGGGGTCTGTTAGATTTGATAACCATCCAGAATCTTCAGAATGCAAATGACATATTCCTGTGAATAATAAAGAATTCTGTTCAAAGGTTACCAAAAATTGGCATCTAACTATAAATGTGTAATAATTTTCTAAGATTGAAATTCTGGCAAAATGGGAAGGACTTGGACCAACTCTTGGATTCAAATATCAATTCCATAAATTCAATGATTTCATGACCTACCTTATGAGGATACATGTGTTGGCACTCTTCCATTTGTGAAAGACGATGGATTAGTGTCCTTTTTTTTTTTTTAATTACATGGGCAGGTTGTTTTGGAGGATTTAAAGTAAGTAAAGTCGTCGGGGCGGCCTAATGTTGGTATCAGCCAGACAGCGAGGGAGTCTATCCTCTTTTCACTAGCTCTAGACCAAGGAGATTATTTTAGCACCTGAGGTGGAGTGCCACACCTACTATCAGCTCCTCACTTTACCACATAGATCCCTGTGCAACTCATACGCTGAGTTGGCGAGGGCTGGTATCGAACCAAGAACCTTGTGATTCCTAGCGGAACACTCTACCGACTGAGCTAAACCGGCACTCTGTTGCCAAAGTCACACAATCTTTAAATAAAATGCTCATGGCTCTGCATCACTAACTTCTGTCTCTTTTCTTTTCATATCTGAATAATATTAAGAAGTAAAAACATATCAAAAAGCTTATTAATCATTGTTTTTAAGTTTTCTTTCTATGTAATTGAATACCAACAATACCCTGATGATGGTTTATTAAACAAACCAAAACGTTTTAATATTGTGTCCTCCTATGATACAATCATCCTCTGAATACCTTGTTTTTCCATATTTTTAAATATAAGATTTTTGAAGGCCAGAGATGAAATTAAATATTTTATGATAAATAAGGTCCACAAAATGGTTTGAGTTTTGTTTTTATTCATTTATTTCACTGGGTGCAACATGTTTAGTTATCCTTTTCAAGTTTTATAGTGTGTTGAGATTATATAATATATAGCATAGCAATAGCATAATCTTTACAGATCATTGCTGTCCCTCACAATCCTACAACTCCACCACCAGAATCTTTCCTTGCATGAGCCCTCAAATGACTCATCAAACCTGCTGCAGATCCACAAAGTTTGATGCAGATATGACATTGAAAAGACTTCCTTCCCGTTGAATGAGATGAATCAGATGATAAAATTTTATGCTTATGCACCACCATATGTCTCTTAAGACCAGATGCCGACTTACAGACCTTGCCACAGATAGCACAAGACACATTGTTTACTCCTGGAATCTGCATGGATTGACCCAGGTGAGACTTCCTATGATTGACATATCCAACCTTAGAAAGCAAAAAACGACCACATGTCCGACATTTCCAACCCTCCATGTTCTCTCCAATATGACAGGTGTAACCCTTTTGAAGTTGACACTTTAGGTTTTCATGCACGATTCTTTCACTCTCAAAACTGGTACAGCCATCATCCACATGAACTCTATATAATATATTATAATATATACATACATACGTACGTACGTACAACATACATACATACACACCTCTAGTCAAAATCTTAAAACTAGATACAATAGGGTTAAAAAAATATAAAATAATGTTAATTTAATCAAAATATATTTGCAAAAAATGTAGTTTATCAACAAACAAGTGAAAACTTTAAATTAATCAATTAAAATTTTAAACAATAATAATAAAAAATTGATTAATTTAAACAAAAAAATAAACAAAAAGGGTTAGGCCGAACCTGAAATGATGCTAAGACATTGTTGGACAAACACACATAAATACATACACAGAATTTCAAGGAAGACAGTCATACAACAGAATGGACAGAACGTAGCAACAAGCTAACAGCAGTGGACCTTCAGAAATCTCTTCTGGCGAAGAGATCTTTACCTTGAAATATTAAGAATAAATCAAAGGTAAACAAACAACACCATAGTTACCTTATTTTTCTTTACATTTATATTGTGATAGCCTTCAAAACCAACCACCAAACCAATATAAACACAATCTTTCAAGCAAATTATAAAACTCTTAATTTAAACAAATATTGAAAAATTATATTCTAAGTGAATTTTCCAAGTAATTTGCAAAGATGAAGGATATAAGGAATAGAATTGTGACTTATTTGTGCTGTGTTTTCTATTTTTATTTGCTCGGTCTTATCTTTATGACCAATTAAAAAAATGGTAATTTATGAGGAAGTGCATCCTGGTCTCCTGCCTCAAAAATTGCTACCGGTGACTATTAAAATAAGAACCCAACTCAGTCTATTTAAAACTATCCATCTTCATATCTATCTATCTGTCTGTCTCAGTTTGTTCATATTTATCTATATTACTTTAAATACTAAGATTTTCTTTTATTCATGTTTGTTTAATGTCTTGTTTTTAGTTTAAATAAACAAGAATTACGACCCCCCCCCAAATACATTTACTTGTCAAAAATATCTATCTATCTATCTCCATCTGTTTGTATCTATCTATATTATTTTGTTTGTTTATCTATCTATTTATCTATCTCAGTCTATTCAAAACTATATATCCATCTTCATATCTAAACAAGAATTACGACAAATTACGATAAATAAACAAGAATTACGACGAGCTGGGGTTATTATTTTGATCATCACCAGGTAGCAATTCTTGAGGCAGGAGACCAGGACGCACTTCCTCATAAATTACCAAAAAAATACTTTTTCAATGTATGTAATTTCTATTATCTAGGCCTTAAATAACCCATAAAGAGTTGACATGCCATTAAACAGATAAACCCAACCAAACATCATACAGCATGATACAATATATAATCTATTATCTATACCATTTCAGTACATTTACGTGTGCATAAAATCTGAAAATACTGGGGTATAAATATCTATTATGAATACGGATGCATTGTGTATGCGGTAATCGACAGAGGCTAAAATCCCTGATAGCCACTCCAAATAGTGAATCTATGATAATGATATAATCAATGAAAATAAAGAGTATTTTAACCAAGAGAACTATGCCCCACTTCACATCATTGCATGATAAAGCTTTTACTATAATGGTGAGGGCTTCTGGGAAATATTTATAAATTTGGATTTAAGATTATTGAACATTTTATAACTTGTGCACAAACATGTACATATGCTTAAGTAAGATAAAATAAGTTAATTCCTTTCTGTTTGAGAAAAACTGTTTGTTCCTATTATTGGATTTGCAGGAAACAGATTTCCATCTACACAGGAGAATTTGGTTATGCCAATAACAAGACTTTTGAGCCAACCTAAAACAGGATAAGGCAAAACCTTTAATTGAATCTTAGGAGAAAATGGAAAAATCGAATTCTACAGTATTTTCATCAAAGCAAAGAATGAAAATAAATAAATATAAACAAGAAAAAATATATTGCATTAATAATTCCAAAAATATACAGATTTCAAAGAATTACTTGTATTTCTTCAATTCAGCAGATTATATTCATAAAGATCAAATGATGATAGACAAACAACCCGATTCACAAAATCATACATATGGTCTGTGTGTATGTATATATATAATATATATATATATTAGAGAGAGAGAGAGATAGAAGTTGTCAAAAAAGTATTGAGATTTTTTGTACTTTTTGACACCCTTTTTTATTCTGAAAAAAAAAAAAATAACGTTCTATGGAAATCAATGGAAGAGGCCATTATATATATGTGTGTATAGTGATGTAGATAGCTTTTTAATCTAGTGCATCCTGGGATGCACAGATTTAATTTGAATGAGTCCCTGGGAAATTTGATGAGTCCCAAATAAAGTTTCTTAATAAATTGTTGAGCTTTTGTTTATGTACAACTAAAGTCATCTAACCCCTACCTTGTACCCCATAAAGTGTAATTCATTTCTAAAAAAATATTGAAATGTATTTACAGTTAACTGGAAATGGTGAGGGAAGAAAAAAAACATTGGGACACAGGGATATGATTTTTCTGTGTCTTTTTAAATTCTTATGAGTCAGTGACACAGGATGCATACCTATCAGCATCACTATCTCTCTCTCCCTCTATATAATTACCAATTCACCTGACTGTAACATAAAAGGTGATCTGCCAGGATTTAAGGAAGCCTGCTTATATTAGTTCTCTCCCATGCCTCGCACATGCATGGTTGTGTCTATTATTGCCGGTGATTGTCCAAGGGCGTCCCCCTCCAATATATGTTCCATCATACTACTCTACATCTCCCCCTCTCATGGGACCACAAAAGGTTCTGGGATGTCCTTGAGTATTCGTGCGATGTGTCTGTGGGGATAGATTTCTGGTTGGCCACGACCTCCTTGTACTGCGACGTAGGCCCCGGTCTGGTGGCATTTTATATTGGTCTTCTTAATCAACCTCCATCATTGTTGGAACTTCCCTTCTGTCCTGGCAATCTACATCATCCACTTCCATTTCCTCTAGTGAGGTATCTAGAGGTTCGGGTCTTTTTGTGTTGTCCGATATCATAGGGATATCCTCTGATGGCGGGAGGTACTGGGTGTCTACCACTGGGTCTATCTCCCGGAAGATGCAGCGATTGCATCAGGTCACTCGGTTGCTTCCGTCGATGAATATGTGGTACTGTCTGTTATCCAACCTCTCTACCACTCTTCCAGTTTTTGTCCACCTACGTGGATATGGACTTATTTGGTTTTGTATTTGAACCAATTGTCCAATTTCTAATTCTCTGAGTGGGTGACTGTGTGGATTGTAATATCTTATTTGTAATGTGTCTTTTTGCCATTGCCATCTTCCTATACCGACTGATTTCACTTCACCATTTGTGAATTGGGTATTTTTTTTTTGAAGGGCTGGAAGGTGATCCTTTATCACTCAGCCGTACAGCATCATTGATGGGGACATGTCCAAGCCTTGGACGGGGGTGTTATGGTGCATTACTAAGGACATGATTGCACGATCCTCACACAAATGGCCATAGCTGTCAATATTATCCGCCAACACACGCTTAGCCATTTTGATGGCCAGTTCCCCATGCCCATTACTCTGAGGATAATACGCTGATGATATGCATTTTTTTTATCCCCCAGTTCTTCAGAAACTGGTTATATTCTTGGGAATCAAATGACGGCTCTCCGTCGGACAATATTTCATCTGGGACACCGTATGTACAGAACCACTTTTGTAGGGCGTCATATGTTGCCCTGTCATTCCCAGATGACATACGGGCAACTTCTACCCATCCTGTATATTTATCTGCGTAGACCATATAATTTTTCCCTTGCATGTCAAAAAAGTCTGTCAAAATTCGGCAGTGACATTAAAGGTTCCCTAGGCTGTGATGGGGACATTGTATTGCAAATTTTACATTCTGGTCTGATGAATGCTTGCGTCTAGCCCTGGCCAGAATAGTCACTGTCTGGCATTTGCCAACATGCTGAGTGTAGCGACTAACACCTCTACACCTCTCCTCATAGTTTTCTAGAGATGAGTATTTTGTTGTATTTTGTTATAATCACTCCTTCCAGGCTATACAATGTTTCCTTCATGGGCCAAAACCGGCAGATTATCTCTGGTAGTTCATGTCGAGACATATTCCACCAGGGACTGACATTCTTCGTCAGTGGCTGCTGCCGCCCTGATTCAGTCCCATGTAATTGCCCTTATTTTGGATATGTGGAACTAAATGCTCTTATAGCACTGTTGATTATTAGTGCTGTATCTAATTTTGGTGTTGAGGAGTATCTTGATGTGCAGTCTGATGCAGCGTTGAGTTTGCCTGGGAGATGTTTTATATTTATACATCAGGGAGAATTCCTTGAGGCTGAACAGCCATGGGTTCTTTATATCCTCCAGAGCCTTGCTGAGAAAATCTTTATTAAAGGCTTGTGGCCTACTGTTACTAATAATTCCAGGCATCCCAGCATGAACATTCAACATGCCTCTAATCCATATACTAGTGCCAAAGCCTCTCCCTCAACTGGTGCATAATGTGACTCAGCATCACTGGTGAACCGAGACATGGCTAAAATCAGCTTCCAGTGGTCCTTACCACAAATCAGCCCCGCTTCTGTGGCAAATATCCTACCCCTGTCTTACTGAAGTCCGTTGATAGACATGTCGGTCTGTTGATTTCAAATGTCTTAACCCCTTCCTCGATTTCTTTTATGATTCTATGTTTAGACTCCTTGAAAGCCTGATCGAGCGTGTCGTCCCAGTAGAATTTCCTGTCCTTTGTTTTGAGTAGTTCTCGAAAGGGAGCCATTATTTCGGCTTGCAAAAACACATATGATACTTGGTTCACAACTCCAAACCAGGATCTGATATTGGTTATGTTTGTAGGTGTAGGTTCGATATTGCTTCTGTCATCTTCTTAGTGGGTTTTATCCCGTCCTCCATTATCCGGAACCCAGCAAAGTCTATCTCTTTTTCTGCAAAGTGGAATTTTTCAGGGTTAAAAACGATACCATTGTTGCCACAGTGGGTAATGTATTCTATTGTATGCCAGAATGATGTTTCTATGGAGTCATCCCATAGTATAGTATCATCTATACATCTAGTTTTCCGGGTTATATCAATAGTTATATCTTTCAAACATGTGCGTATCCGACGCATGAAATTCTTGTGGGGCCCTAAGATATTGGTACCTGCCCCATTCGGTGATGAATGTAGTCACATCCCTTGAATTTGGAGAGAGAGGAAGGCTATGATAGCCATTCCATGCATCCAATATGGTTTTTCTTGTGTGCGCAGGTATTAACGAAGCCTGATTGAACAGAGAAGGCATATGGTGAGTTTCTCTCATGGTAGCAGTGTTTAGTTTCTGCAAGTCTATTATATGCCTAGGGGAGCAGTCCTTTTTTGGTGCAACCACCATCCTTAAACACCAAGTTGTTGGTGTGCCAACTGGCACTGGTTCAATGATGCCCAGCACCACATACTGGTTGATGTCCTGTTTAACTTTTTTCTTCCAATGATGAGGAACCAGGATTGGTGTATGAACCGCTATTGGTTTTGTCCCCGGAATGAAAGTAATATCCAGCAGTTTTCCCTTCGTTATCTGTAGTGGTTGATGTGGGCATGTGTTAAACATGCTGGATCTGAAGTGCTCCAGTATCCATTGTGAGGTTTATTCTCTTCCGTATTTGCTTCGATGGTGGGCTTGGAAAGTTGGATGATAATATGCCTAGGTCCTTGAGAGCTGATTCAGACAGGTAGAACCCAGATGTATTTTCAGACACGTATATCCTTTGGTAATCCAACTCTGATTCTGGCAATATTACACCCTTTATTTGTAATGCCTCAGATTTGGGCAACCTAGTACTTTCTGTAATTCCAGTCCATTGGAGCATGTTTGTGCCCCAGTAGTCAGTGGGTGTGAAGATTAGATACTTTCTTGGACGCATATCAGAACTCAGCATGGGCTTCAGGTATCAATGTAATCTCTATTGTCAGGGATGGTGGTGGATCTGGAGGTCCCCTTCAGAACTGGTTTCCATTCCAAATGAGATAAGGAATGTCATTCACCTGTACCAAGTTGACTTTACCCCTCCATTTCCTTTGTATATTTTAACACGCCATCCCACTGAAACCATCTTTGTGCCCTTTGGTGGAAAGGATGCAAGATTCTTCTTTTAACCTGGTCATTATTGCCCTGTTCGCAGACCCACTTTTTAGTTGCTGACATACCCTCTTCGAGTGTCTGATCTACCCCCCAATAAAAGCATACCATCTTGGCTGCTGGGCAGTACTTTCGATCCATTGACCCGTTGGGATGTGAAGTCCTTCCACAACTCTTACAAGGCCAGTCATATTGTGAAGTCCGAATGGTATTGACATTCTGTAATTGTTGCCTATGGTCAGACTTCTGCACACCGGATACTGCAACGAGGTGCATGGTGTTATATAGATGGGGTGTTGACTTGGCTTACTTCTAGGTTGACCAGCCTGTCGAACTTTTGTTCCAGAGTTGTAAGATTCAAGGCTTCTGCTAATATCTTACTCTGGTGTTTGACATTAGCAAACCTCGCCACCATCTTTCCAGCCACCATGTCACTAGAATAATTTACTTGCTAACCACAATTTTTTTTTCCGTTGGGGCAAGCGATTACAAATTTGCAAAACCACGCTATTGCTCTCAGCCGGGTTAAGAAGGGAGTAATTGTTTCGCCCTCCTCTTGCCTCATTGAATGAAATTCTTGCCTGTATACCTCTTTATGCAGGCCTCTGGCTGTTATCAGCTTTATATGTTGTAACAGCTGTTCCTCTGTAGCAGCGTTGAGAGTTTCTGGACCCATGAGATCAAGTAACAACCTGTTTAATTCTGAGGTAAAGGTAACTCTAAGCTCATTTCGGATCACCACCTGGTCCGTCAGTTCACACATTTCTTTGTAGCGGTTCCATGTGTTTATGAACACCGCCCAGTCACCATCGGTTGAATGAAGTTCTATTATGGGTCAGTCTGGTTTTTTACCATAACACTTGTTAGGCTGTTTATAAAGTAATTCATTGCGTAGTGCATTGTTTTCTTTTTGCAATTCCACCAGCTGCTGCGTGAGCTGTAGACACTGTTGGTCCATGACTTCCTTAGTCTCCATGCCTTGAGTTGAGTGTCAATAATTCCTTTGCAAAAAAAAAAATTCCTTCTCGGTGACGCCATATAACGTGTTTCACTGTAAGAGGTGATCTCCTAGGCTTCAAGGAAGTCTGCTTATATTAGTTCTCTCATGCTTTGCATATGCATGGTTGAGTTTATTATTGCCAGTGATTGTCCAAGGGCATCCCCCCTCCAATATATGTTCCATCGTACTACTCTACACTGACAATGGAAAATATCAAACTCAGAGTCCTGACCTGCCTAATTTTGTTTTATAATAGTTAATATACTGTTATATTGTTCTGCATTTTTAGTATTGAGCACTGTGTAGGTTTTGCAGTTTAGAAGCATTTTGGGCATTGAATTCTAACTCCCTCTTTCTCTCTCTCTCTATATATATATGTATGTATATACATATATATGTATTTGTGTATATCAAATATGCAGGTGTAAATATATAATAGAAAAAAAATATAATTGTTGAAAATAATCTATTCATATGATGTATTTTAGTTCTAGTAGACATGAAATTTTCTTTTAAGAACAACAGAAAGGAAATCTTCATGGAAACAGATGCCGAATGTTTGTAGTTTAAGAGATTCTCAAATTTCTAAATCATTTTAAAATCTGTTGGTTGGTTATTTTGTTTAATGGCATATAAACCCTTGTGGGCTATTTAATGCTAAATCTTGTTTTTTTTGTACATATGATTTGTAAACAAATGGTTTGTAGGTAAATATTTCAGTTTCGTTTTATTAACTTGTTGAAATAATCTTTATTAACTCAATTTGGTTGGCTGATATTATATTTAATATCAGCCCTTATAGGTTATTTAATGCCAAATCTATATATATATATATATATATACACACACACACACACCGCAGTTATCATTAAATCCAGCAACCAAATAAGTATACAATCTTACTTCAGGATTTTTTCACTAAAACTGATTAAAAAGTGCTCAATATAAAGAGCTAAATAGACAATTAAAATCAAATGGTTTAAAACATACCAACTCAGGTTTCTCGCAATAGTGTGAATTGTCTATATGATTTGTCTAAATTCCTGTATATTAATTAATTAGTATAAATAACTTCAAGTGTAATAATAAACTGGTGGTTGACCCTAAGGTACCTTCTTCTGGCACCTATAAGATACAAAGGGTTGGGAGTTTGCCATCAGAGTAATTTGAAAAATACAGTTGGGATTTAATCACATAGGCATGAGGGTTTGACATAATCAACCGATTGACTAGACCTCTCCAACCAGGTGTCTAGCCCAAGTAAGGGCTGAAAATGGATTGTTACAGGTAACATAACCACTTAGTACTCAGGTCATGGACTACTGAGCCACTAGGATACCTTCTTCAGTTATTAGCAATTGCTCGGTTGGATTAACAAGTCCCCTGAGATCTTGTTGCTCTCTTCTGACATTCTTTATAGGAATAACAGACAATTTCATTCTCATTATTTAGGTACTATATGACAGCAATAAATCAAGAAAAAGGAGTTATAGGGGATACAAGGTTTATTATCTTGGAAAATGGACTCAACAAGCCAATTTCAATTCATAGATGAGGCTTTTACTTGACGCTTTTGGAAAAGGCATGAATCCATCTCTTTCACCAAATATGAATAAATAAATAGTCTATACTGGAATCTTTTGTTTTCATCACAGGTCGCAACCCATGCCAACAGGTGGTCCCATTGGGTGGAGATGTCTTTCATTTCATCAGAGGTGCAGACGGCATATTCTACAGCCCCAGCCAATGGGTTTGGTTTGTTTTGGTTTACAGATTAACAACCTCAGTGGTCATTTAATGATGATAAAGTTTTGAAATAAATTCATACTGGAGTCTTTCATTTTCATGAGGCAAAAAGTCTAAAAGAAACAAAACTGAATCCAAAACTTTTTTCTAAGAGGACACTTTATGAAAAAGAGTCAACGGAACAAGGTGCAAAGAGCAGATAACATTTCTACTTTTTGTAAAACATAAAAGGTGAAAGTGTCATGGAATTATTCATTACCAATTGTCAGTCCCTTAGTTTATGTTAAAAAAATTTTAGTGAACTAGATAACTAATTAGGACTGAGCCTATTTAGTAGAGACTACCCCAAATGGAGTTTAACAGGTTTGTATTTGGAGGGTTGAGAGCCTAGTTTGGATGAGTAGTTGGATTCATACCTTTCCCAAGAGTATTAGCACTATATGAACTGTAGCTTCGTCCAGGATTTGAACTTGGGTCGATGAGTCCATTTCCTACGTCTAACCATTACACCATGGCCTCCAACTATAACTTACTAAGAAAAAAATAGAGAAAGAAATTCTAGCCACTCAGTTTTCACAGGGCATAGCTGACTGTTGGGTTTACAGGTAATAATAAAGATTGTTGGTTGGTTTCATTTTATGGCATACCAACTCATTGGGTCATTTTATGCAGTAATAAACAGGGTTAGTAGCAAGTGTATGGTGGCAAGGAAAAAACAAACACAGATTTTAAGTTTAACAATGTATTAGATAACACAAAAGGTTATACAGTTGAAAATGGTTTTAAAAGGAGAAAGTCTGATATTTTTGATAGTCAGTTGTGACGTGAATATTGTAAAGTCAGTGAAATGTCCGGTGGCCGAATCAGTTGTAGGGTAGGTGGTGATGTGGGCAGATGAACAAGTGATAGTAGTCAGAAGTTGGTTAGGTGGCAGAAGATTTGATGTTTTAGTAGTCGCAGGTGATAGTTGGTGTGAATTTGGTAGAATTTCCTTTTGCTCAGTGAGATGAGGGCAGGTGTGGGTTGAAAGCAAGTTCTGACTGATGCCTTGGCTGGTGTGATGCGGGGGTATAGTGTGGTCGGTATGGCGGTTCTTTTATCTCGGCTTATGATGAGCTGACCTTCTTCTGCGACAGCCTGTGAAGTACTGTCTATTGGTGTTAAGTCAGCTTTATTTAAAGCTCGAGATGGCCTTTGAAGGGTTTTGGGGGGAAGGTTTTTTATTGGTCGAAAAACATTAAATAGGAGATATTTTTGATTGTCTATATTTAATGTTTTCCGACTGGAAGTATTGCTGGAGCCTATGCATAGAACCATGTTATTTTGGTCACTTCGTTTTAGGCTGCCATTGAGTTAACTTCCGTTTGGCATCAGTAACTTATGTTTTGTTTTGTTGGTGAATGTATATATCTCTTTATTGCGGTGTGTGCGAATTGAATTGTTGAATTTAGTGGATCAGGAGATACCTATATTAGTGTATATAACATAGCTCACCCAGATATCGACTCGATTCACAATGGGTATGGGTATGTATGCGTATTAGTCTTGGTGGTTTATTTCATCACAAAGTCCTTGTAACGCATTGGCATCTGGCCTCGTTTTAGCCTGACTGGAAGTTGTTTTGAATTGCTTTGGTGTTGTTCCTGATCGTTGTTCTGCTCGTAAGGTTGCGTTGATATATATGTAATGGATGGGTCTAGTTGTGACGATTCCCGAGCTTGATGGTGGATATGATATGGTAGTGGGGGTAAAGTGTGGTCGGATATGTGTTTGGGTCGAGGTGCAAGGCGGTGAATGTGGGCCCGGTGCACCCAGTCGGTTTTGCCTTCCTCGTTTCTTATCTGGATCACAATATCATTTGTTTTAACCACTTCAAATGTGCCAATCCAATTCAAATGCAATGTAGACTGAGGACGGTGCAATATCACCGACACATATTGGGTCTTGAGAGCTTGCTTAATGTATTGTTCGATTTGTGGTCAGCTTCATTGTTTACCAGGGTGAAGTGCCTATGAGTTTGTCTGAGAAGGGCATTCACCTGCATACCATAAGCTCCTGGATCGTCATTGGAGATCTCCTTTTTGTGAACCTTGGGAAGACCGATATTAGGGTGACAACCCATAATGGTAAAATGTGATGATACACCTGTAGCGCTGTTGATCGTGGCGTTCATAGATGAAACAATGGATTTGAGAACGTCTGTCCACTCACAGTTTCTGTCCTTGCATAGCATATAAAGAGCATTCTTCATCGTGTGAGGTTGTTGCTCAATGTTTCCTGAGCTCTGTGGTCACCAGGGGCAGTGAATTTCCTGGGAAATGGACATTTGGTTGCAAAACAGTTTGTAGATTTCACCGGTAAAGTGTGTGCTGTGATCAGATGATACTATGTGAGGTATTTCTCTGTGCCAGAGAAAAAGTTGGTATAGTCCACGAGCAGTGTCAATTGCTCGGTCCCTTGCACATGGTATGCCAGTGAAATATCGACAGAAGCTGTCCAGGATGGTAAAGATATAGCATTTTCCCTTGGAGTTTGACATTGTAACGAAGTCTATAAATATGATTTCAAATGGTCTTTTTCCTCATTTGCAGTGACCCATGGGCCAATGTACATGCTTGCCGTAGTTCCCTTTACATTTTGTGCATGTGAAGCAGAAGTTAACATAGGCCGGTTTTTGAATTCCCACCAGTAGCTGGATAGGAGTTCGTGCATACGGGTTATTCCAGAGTGGTTGGTGCCTTCATGTGCTTGATGGAGGTATTTGGTCCGGAGCTTGTACGGCACTACCAACTTTGGAGAGTGTGTGTTGTCCGTTATCATTAGTACAGAAGTGCCTGGTTCCAGAAAGAACTGACTCATATGTTTTTTAAGGAATGTCGATCTGTGGTCTCCAGGATCAGTGTGGGTTTCACCTGATTTAAGTGATTGGAGAGCTCTGATTATATTCGCTAATGCACTATCATTCAGCTGTTCGGCCGCGATGCCGAGGTGATCGCAGTTTCTTTCAATAGGAATAGGAGAGTTGGAGTGGTACGCGAAGAAAGCGTCCACAATGTGCTTGTGATGGCGGGTATTTTGTATTGTGTGGGTCCTGGGGATGAGTGGTAAACTGTCCACACAACCTCGGTGGGTCATTTAATGCTGATTAAAGTCTTGAAATAAATTCATTCTTAATTGATAATTTTGTTTATAAACACATTTTCTATTTAACCCATAGATGGGATCCTAACAGGTACTACCACTCCAGGTCTGAGTGGACCAGGGAGCAATGGTGATGAAGGGGTACTCTACATTCCCCAAATCTCCAGAACTGAAACCTCACCTTCAGATAGATGTAGCTAATTTGTGGATTAAAAATAAAATGGTATTCAGGTTGATGGAGAAAGAGAAGAAAAAGAAATAAGAACAAAGGTTAAAATTTAGAAGAGTAAACACTCAACAGAGTGCAATTAATTGACTGAGAAATGACCCCAGAAATAGATTTAAGAATAAAAATGGAAGTTCCAGGTTTTGACTGGAAATGGATGTGGCGCTGGGATAAGAAATGAGAGAAGAGAAAAATATTTTTTTTGGGGGGGGGCTAGGCTTTTAGGTTTGTGGGAGGTGAACGGGGGCTTTTCTGGGTTCCCCCTTATGGATTTGGGATAGTAGTACAGAACATGATACTATGTTAGAAGATAGAATAATTTGACCATACCCTCTCCCTCTTTCCCTCTATATTTCCTTCTCTCTGAAAAAGAACCCATGAGCCTGAAAGGAATAAACAACCTTTTGTGACTATAAGCCTTGAGTATGTTGTTTCTGAACTTATTACTATTACTAATGACGACAACTACTACTACAATTGAACTTGGCCCTATGCAACATATATCGTTCTGGTACATAGAGTTTAACATCATTCCCAGGACATGAAGATCCTCAATCACTGCCTTCTAGCACATATTTGACAAAAAAGGGTTGGGGCTACAATAATAAAGAAAGTCTAAAATCAATAGTTATCAATAGATTTATGATGAACCACTGAAACCAGAAGGTCTCTTCACCAATTTTCCACTTGAATCCCCTTTTTGCCAAACTTAGTTTTCTACAAGAACTTTTATCCAATTTTTTTTTTTTTCAAACCAATCCTAATCCGAGTTTTATGATGTTATTTTTCCTCCTCCAGAAGAAGATAAACTCTCAACATATTTATAATGAAATTATTGTTATTTTAACCTTATATATATTTTTATTTTATTTTACTCTTCCTTTCCACATCAAAATGGAAATCTTACAACTTTCACTTTGGTAACTTTGACATGAACTCAAGTAATTCTGAATCTACATGCTTATTTATGCGAGTATTTGCTTACAAATAAAATAAAAATAAATGGCACAAAGAGATGGGAGATAAAAATGAAAAATATATATCAAATGCCAAAAAGATGGAGTAAGATTGGAAATTAACAGAATCAGAATATCTTTCCTTTTTTCCCCCTCTTGACCTTGGATTCTAAAATGTCAGCAATGTCCTGGAACTGATAAGTAGTTATCTGATATCCAGCCAGAAGAGATTATATATATATGAGAGGGAGAGGAGAAAGAGAGGAGAGAGTTTTGGGAATCACTTTCATCCTTTCGGTCATAAGTTGTCTCTCTCTTGTTCTGTATTTCTCTTACCATGTTAGACATAACAGAAATGTTGACTTTTTAAGTTGTATTACAAAATGCAGTTGAGTAAAATCAATCTAACTGTGGAGGGAAAAAATCTAAGTAGCCTGTTTATGTTCATTGTTACATGATTATGGATGCCATTTCTGTATTTCTAAAAAAAGCTTGAAGAATGTTTTAATACTTACATAGGAGAAAAAGTTTAATTAATAACTGCAGGTCATTCAATGAAAGAAAAAAAATAATTGAACAAATTTCTTCTGTTTACAGAATTGAGACATATTTGTTTTCATGTTGGTCATATGATCAAAGTTAAGAAAGGTGGACAAAACAAGATATTTGTCAACAAATAACACAATGTTTATTTGCATGGATTTATGTGTGTGTGTGTGTGTGTGTATTTACCTAACCCCTCCATCACAGGCAGGATGTGACACAAGGTCAATTTTTAACAATATCAAAGGACTGTGTGATACTGAAAGACTTAAAATAAAAAAATAAAAATATGAAACCAAACAATTCATATAAAAATATTCAAAAAGTTAGTGAGAATGATTCTATTCAGGAACTTTTTAATATAGCTATTTTAAAAATTAGTTGTCCAAATGGAGAGCTCAATGTATAATAATTTGATAATTATATACAGAGCAATATTTATAGGATTGATAAAAAAAGGCTAAAATATTGATCATGTTAACAGTTATAAATGTATTTAACTGAAAGACTCTCCTATTAGAGAATCCCTGGCATCCTCAGACCATTTACAAATAAAAGGTTTTGCCAAACAGGGCTGAATTTGTTATATATCTCATTGACCTTGTGTTAGCTATATATATATATATATCATCAATTTAGACTGATGACAGATTCCCTTGACTCTTGCCATCAGTCTGTCGGTTATCACAGCTGGTCATTCCTTAAAACACAGCATCCTGTATTGGATTTACCAGCATGTCAACCTTTGTTGGGTTATTTATGCCAAAGATCTTTGGTTTTGTTCATTCTTGATAGTATTTTTTCTTTTTAAACTAAAAAGAATTTTTTTCTTAAACTCATTGTTTTTTTTCCTATAGGACCCTAATAGGTGCTACCATGCCAGGTCAGAGTGTGTTACGAGTGTATAGGTTGACAAAGGAGTTGAGACAACTCAGAGCTAAAGAGAACGTGGCTAGTCTTAGGAAGTAAGGGTCCTCGTCTGTGAAGAGTTATCCCTACTAAAGATGTTAATATGGAAAAGGGAATGTATAAGTGTGTATTGCTTATACATGTAACAGAGCGGACCTGAGAGTAATGATGATGAAGGGGTACTTCACACTCCCCTGAACTCAAGAATTGAAACTTAGATACAGATTGATATTATACCCAGGACAATGACCATCAGCCATCACCTTCTAGTGCATCTATGATAAAAAAAAAAGGTTGGAGGTTTGCCATAAGAGTAATAGGGTTGGGACAATCATATAGGTTCTAGGGCTTGATGTGACCATCCCACTGATCAAATGGGATTTCTCTACAAAGTGGAGTGTTGCATGACATGGACTGCTCAAACAATCACCATCCTTAAGCATCATGGGTTGCCACCTAGGTGCCACTATTAGGAGGATTTTACCTATCTGCAGAGGTGCAATCAGCATATTCTACAGCCCCAGTCAACAAAACAGAAAAAAGAATGATTAAATTTTCTATGATGATAACTGTTATGCCATGTGTGCCTCCTGTTTTCTCACAGTACTCCTGTACAGTAACCTTGTGTCACAATAAACTAAGCATAGTCAGTAATGGCCTCTTTTATGACTGAAGTAGTTATTTATTTAAATGTAATGGCTGAAGTGTGTTCAAAGCCAGGAAAAAAAAGAAAGAAGTCTTTGTATTATGGTCACACTGAACAAAGTTAAGCAGCAATGAACCTGTTCAGTACTTAATTGGGTGACCACTTAAGTAACAGCTGGTACTGTAAAGTTGGCAGAGTGGCCTATTGTTGGTATCAGCTGGACAGTGAGGAAGTCTATCCCCTTTTGCTAGTGCTAGACCAGGTAGATTAGCTGTCAGCTCCTCACTTTACCGCACAGATCAGATTACTTAATCTGTGCTACTCATGCACTGAGTTGATGGGGACCGTTATCAAACCTGGAACTTTGGGATTCCTATGCAGGTGCTCTGACTGAACTAAACCAGCCCCTATGCTGTAAATAAAAAAACAACCAACCAACCAATCCAGTCTTTGGATGCTGATTTTCTAGGCAAGTAGATTCTCTCTACTTGGAAGATTGGTAGAACATAATTTTCCCATTTCCATTTTATCCACATTTGGTTTTGTGCTGTGATAAGCTTAATAAATATCAAAAGGAACTTTTATTTACATTTCATAAATGTGCAGATCAATAAATTACATTCTTAATCCAGCAACTTTTGTAACATCTTGTGTCCTAAATATATGAGGGCCATCTGAAAAGTTCATAGGCTGACCAGATATTTTCATGAAATGTGACTAAATGAGGTTTATTTTTCAATGTAGTCCAACTTGATATCTTATAACTGTATGATTAAACACCAAAGAAACAATTACAGAAGTAAATATTAATGTGAAATGAATGCTATTCCCTAACTTTTAGGCATAAAATAACCCTAGATGGAATGACATGCTTTTAAAATGAATCAATACTATTTTATAAGACTTAAAAATTTATATTAGCAAAAGTTAATAAAAAAAATTTCAACATAGATATATATATATATATATATATATATATATATATATACACACATACATACATATGAAATTTTAGGATTTTAAAATAATTTGTTCCATTGAAAAATATTAATCTTAATATCCAACATTAAACTAATGTCAGGATATTGATATGAAAGAGACTTAAAAGTCACTTGAAACGACCAAACAGAATCAGAGTCTTCAAGTGCATTGCTTGAATGTATATTTTAAACAACTGTCAGACATTTTGAAAGTGTAATATTTGATTGGCAAGAACAGAATAAAAAAAATGGAGACAAAAACTCTGCAGGAGGTTCAAAATAGTTTCGTTAATTAATGCACATACCCACTGTTTTGTGAGATCTTTATTTTTTTGTTTGCAAAATAATATGGCAGTTTCATCAACTTGTCTTTAAATATTTCATTTTTATTTTTTGACAAACAAAGAAAAACGAAAATCACCTAAGCTGGACAAAAACATTTACATTTTTAATGCCTCATCATTACAAACTGTAACCATTTGTTTTTATCCTTGTGAATTGAATGAAAGATGCTTCCTGCACGCACAGAACCAATCAGAAAAATAACAGTATGCTATATTTGTTTATTGTGCAAAGATCAATTACACTAAAAACAAACTTCCCTTGAAATGGTTTCCATGACAGATTATACGCTTCTGCTTCTTCACAGTATATTGATTATTTTATGATACTCGTGTTTACCCCAATGTGAATTTCAATTTATATTCAAGCAAATCAAATGGTCTTGTGATACAATTTCAAATTTGATAGTTCATCTCTAATGTCTCCCTCTCTACAAAAGAATGTATAGATAAGAAAAGGTATTCAACAGCCACAAATAGCAAAGAAAAACATTCAGTTCAAATGTATCTTGATGCAATGCCAAGAAGAAATATTTGGTTCAAAATATTACAATGTGAATTTAAATTTATACGTACATATTTAAGCAAATCAAATAGTTCATCTCTAATACTTCTCTCTACATAAGCACATATAGATAAAAGGTATTCACAGCCACAAATAGCAAGGGAAAATATTCAGTTCAAATCTATTTTGATGTAAAGCCAAGAAGAAATGCCTCAGAATTATAACCAGAGTGAAAATAGAATATACCAGGAATACTTAAATACTTCTTCTTTGGTTCAAGAATGAAAATAGGAATATATCACAAAACCCTTAAAGACTTCATCTTTGGTTCATAAAAATACTATTAGATAATTGTAATGCACCAATATGAATTAGACAATTACTATTTTATATATAAGAAAGTTTGGTATGTATGTGTTAACGTATAACTCAGTAAAGAGATGTCACTGAGATTCGAAATCTCGCATATACTTTAACATCCCTATAACTAAGAAACACACCAAATTTGGTTATTGATTTCTACTGATTAAGGGATATAATTAATTTTAAAAAAATGGCTATTACTGCTAATATAAAAAAAAATTGCTGGCTGCTGGCTATATCAGCAGTGATTCAAAATTCCCGCACTGCACTGCTTGCTGATAATTTGAAATAGACAAATTTCTGCCCTAAGTCATTTCAGCTCAGAATTTCTTGCATATTCCTGGTTCAATCTTAGAAATATTTATTCGGTTAGAAATAGAATAAAACAATCTTTATAAATATGTAATTTGTATGTGGTTTTATCGATTTAATTATTTTTTTTACAGTGAATTAAATAACAATAATAAATGAAAGATTTAATGATTAATAATAACTCAACTTTTTAAAATTAATACTTTCATTTTAGAATAAAATATCCATTTTTAATCAGTATAACTCAAACCATTTTTGAAAGAAGCTATTTATGAAATAAACATTATTTTGTTTATTTCATGAATAGTTTTTTTAGTCCGGTCATGGACGGGGTACTTTGTATATAACATTAGGACATTAAAATGTAAAAAAGATTATGGTAATTTTACACTGAGTGTTGAAAATTTACCCTCAAAGTTCTAGGGTGAGTCCTTGTGGTGTCATGGCTCATGTGCCAGACTGTGACATCATAGTAAGTAAGTTTGAACTGCAGTCGAGCTATTACGTTCACTTTCAGACTAAGAGTCTTGGGAAAAAGGTATGTATCCCTTCATCCCCCAGCTACAGGCTAAATAGTACCACTACTGCTCTTCTACAAAGATGGCTTTGGCATTAAATAACCCATAAAGTCTGATATGCCATTAAACAAAGAAACCAAACCATCAAAGTTATATTGTCCAAAATGCAGCAAAACTTTCTTTTCAACTTTATATATATATATATATATATATATACACATGAAATGCTACCCAAAATTTTATTGTGTCCTGGGTAAGATATTAAACTTTATCCAGTGTTGAGGATCCAGTTTTGGAGCTCTGGGTAGTGTTGAGTCACCCCTCCATTACCATTATTCCTAGGTTTACTTTGACCCAGAGTGTTAGTACCTGTTATGATCCCATACACAAATCAATTAGATATGTGTGAAAGTTATCAAATTTCAATAGGAATACTTGAAATCATATAATTGTGTAAAAGTATAATGTAGAAAATAATTCTATATTCTAAGGGTCTCTTAGCCATAACTTAATGAGAAACCTCATGCTATTGGCTTTGTCACTGACCAATCAGAGCACACCTTACGAGGCTCAGTTTGGCCACCAAATTTTGAGGGTTGATACCTTCTATCAACCTTTCCCCAGCAACAGAGGTTGAGGGACGATGTGCTTTTGAAGCCTGCCATCCAGACGTCGAGAACGACATGCATAGGAAAATAGAAGGGCCGGTGATGCATATAATCAAACAAACATACTAACAAGACATTCCTACCTGGACAAGATAAGTCACGCAAGCATTATCTTGCAAACAACCCATACTTTTACATACATTTTCTATTGTAACATATTGTAAAACTTACACACACATTTGTATCACAAGTAACACATTGTATTCTGTATATTGTATGTTACACATTCTTGCAATGATAAATGCATTTCGTATTATAAGCCTTGTTGTGTTGTTGTCGTTACCCTATTCTTTACCCTTATCAGGTCGGTTTATTTTATAATAAATAGTCATGATTATAATTAAAGATTTTCAAATGATTCAAATTTCAGCATTAAATAATCCATAAGGGGTTGATATGCCATTCAGCAAATAAACCAACCAAAAGTTTCTAAAATTTGAACATGTTACCTAATTGTTGACTGATTTCCAATGCTGATAGAAAAATTCTTATCCTTGATGCAATGAATTAAGTGTCCTAAGGTGTTGATTTTAGAGGCTAGCTTAGCGCCATTGGTAGTGCATTCACCTAGGAATTGCAAGGTTTGGCACAACTTGGGTAACCTTATCTGTGCAGTAAGTATCTGGGAGCTGATGCCCTCACAGCAAAAACAATCTCCCTGGTCTTGCACTAATGAAAAGTGGATAGAGTCCATCACTGTTCAGTTCAAACCTACAATAAGCCACTCTGTACACTTATTGAGTAAGGAATATAAAGCTTTTTTTCTAAGCCTTAATAAAATATCTACATTTTAATACTGGTGTTCACATAAAATATGACCGTTATCATCTTGCAACCACCTCTGGTTAAAAATGAGACTGTCCAAATCATCCTAGATGAAATGCAAAAATGTAAATCTTGATTATCTGGTGTTGCTTATCTGCCAATTTCTTATAAGTGTCATCACCTTAGCTAAATAATGGACCATTGTTTTTATTATGAAGAAAGAAAGGGAAGAAAAAAGACATGCTACACAGAAATAATATAATAAGAAAGAAAATATGGGAAGATAGATTGAGGGGGTAAGCTTACGGAAGCGATAATGCTCATCTGTTTCAATCGAACATCATGAAAAGAAGAAAAGAAAAACAATGAGATTGAGTTAAATCAAGATTATTATTGAATTCAGTTAGCCTACTGTTGGTTTTAATAACAGCAGCTAAGTAGAACTTTTTGCAGTGTCCAAGACAGCTGGTATAAAAGGAATCAAGAATGATCCATTCATGAATCAGGGTGATTTGGGTCATTCCATTCCTTGAGTTCTGATTGGTTGCTTGACTGGTTGATCTGCATGACACTGTGGAGTCTTATATATACTTGGTCATTTTGCAGTGGACCTTGTGGCATTTCGAGTTTGTATTAAGTTACAATCGCATGCTACCTTGTCTTCCCAGTTCGACGGTAATTGGAACTTATTCTTCACGATGGTGAGTATCATTGTTTCTACAATTATTATACTTTTTACATATTGATTATTTCGCAGTAGCTCTTAAGTCAACATACAAATGTAATAATTAAATTATCATACTTCCTGCTCGTTTATTTTAAATACATAGTGTTGCCCAGAAAATGTATTTATTTTCTTTGTAAAAAAAAAAAAAAAAAAAGGCATGAAGCTATTTCCAAGTCACCCTATCTATGCAAATTGAAACACTTGAAGAGAAAGGAATTGATAACTACCATTTCTTTTCATGACTTCCCAGAACTTTTTTTTTCATGTAAGTCTCTTCCCAAAAGATAAACAGTGCTTCATGAACAAATATGCTTAGCACTTCCTGTTTTTTTAATAGCTAATAACTTAACTATACACAAGGATGCATATTCACATACATCATTATTTGCTTGACTTAATCTATTTACTATGAAGTTTAAAATTTCAAACTTTAGATTACATATGTAACTTGATGATAATAATCAGTAAAAATAAAACAAATTCTTTTTAAGAAAAATACATTTAAAAATTTAAAATCAAAGAGAAAAGATATCCGCTAATAAGAAAAGTATTGCTTTAGTTTGTTTTCTCTGTTTAATGACATATCAACCTTCATGGGTTATTTAATGCCAAAGCCATCTCTGTAGAAGAATAGTGATGGTACTATATAACCTATAGCTGTGGGGATGAGCGGGTTCATACATTTCCAAAGAGTATTTGTTTGAAAGTGAACATAATAGCATGACTGGAGTTTGAACTCACTATGATGTTGCAGTCCAACACGTTAACCACTACAGTTAAGAGTATTATTGTATATGCTTGTGTAATGACCAACTCTTCACCTAGAAAACATAAGGGTAGTTCAATACACAAGTTTTTGAAATTTCAAAGCTTATCTAGTTTGTAGGCTTAACCTTGCATTGTAGAGATTAGTATTTGTACTACTTCACAGGAAGGCTGTGATCTGCATACAGTCATCGGATAAAAAAATAGACAGTGTAACTGAATACACTTTGTAGCAACTGACCGAACATGGTTAAGTGGCCAGTATATATGGATAAACAAATGAATAATAAAATTTCTTAGTTATTTCAATGCCAAATTTGATTATTTTTTATTGTCACATAAACTTGGGGATGTACTATTTCTGGGAGAAAAAAATGTTTCAGATTCAGAAAGTGAAATAGGATAATACAATGACTCGGAAACAGACAAAATACATGCTGCTCTACATAATTATAGAATGAACATCATACTCACCTTCACAGGAAGGTTGAGACTAGCGTCCAGTTACCAGACAAAAAAAAGACAGAGTAACAGAATACACTCTGTAGCAACTAAGAGGACATACACACTAAAATCACCAGTCTATCAAAATCCTGGAAATTAACTTGACCATGCCACACAGTAGAATAGTCCAACCTGCTATTTAAACCACTTGCCAAGTCTGCATTCTCAGAAGTAGATTCAACTTACAACACACTGTTAGCTGCATGCAAGTTTCAATGTAGACTATTTGAATTGTTTACAATAGAGTCAAAAGTGGTGTATGATAGAGGGGAAACTCCTACATTTATGCCTGATGTAAGAGACATGACTCCTGCATCTTCTTTCCCCTCCCCAGTTTGGGTGGACAGGATGCTACTAGAGATGGGCAGCTCTTTAAGGCCTGACCTGTTGTCAGGCAATAAGCAGGACAGAACATGGGGGATTTCTATTAGCCTTCATCTTGAGTAACAAGGGTATGATGGTGTGACCATCATCATCAAAAGCAGTAATAGGGTTAGAGCGTGTGAGTGGAGTATTAAAGTTGGAGCTGACAGGGTTAAGCATTGTGCTAGGTATTGGATTGGGCTGAGGTTTTATCTCCAACTTTTTCAGGAAGCAGCACTCCTACCAGATCTGTTGACTCGGACCTGGTATTACTGATGTGGGAGTATGCCTATGATTCTGCATGTAGTGTTCCACCGATGGTTTGATTGGTTCTGGACAAAACAATAAACCAAAGATTTAACTAAATAATAAGTTATGTTTTTAATATTCTGAAAGCAGTTTTGAAAGTATAAATGAAATGTTTGAATATTTTCTCTTTATATGATCTGATGCTGAAGAAATATTTTTGTTGGCTTGCATAGCTAAAAGTTACACACAATATATGAAAAAAAGAACTAAAAATTAGCGGGTTGTTTATTGCATGAAATGTTTCATTATTCAGGTGTATACGGTTATTATACTTTTAATGTTCAGAAAGCAGCCAAGAAAAGTTCTCTTGGAAGAAATATTTCCATAACAAGACAGATTGTTATTGTAATATCTTGAACTGATCATAACGAGAGTTTAAAATATAAAAATATCTTTCACAGCATCTGAACCAAGTGGATTACTTAGCTATTTTTTTTCTCTCACTTTTTTGTTCTTTTTCAGGACACATTTAGCAAAAGACATGCAGGAATAACAAATACATTAAACATGACATTCACTCGAGATGAAGGAAGGAAAGAAAGTAAAGAAAAGGCAGTAAACAATTCATTCTGTGGGATGTATTCAATATCAGAATGGAACATATGGTTTACTTATTGTACAATCAGATTTATTTTTCCTTCTGACATGTTCAGGTTCAGAGTAATTTCCAAATATGGGATACATCGACCAACATGATTCATAGACTATTTGTATTCCAGATTTATTTCCCAAACTATTCCTCTTAAGCACTGGTTCAGTTCGAATGTAAGTGGTTTAAATATCAATTACATTTTAGTTGATGGGCCCGATAAGTTCAGTTAGTAGAGCATTCACCTAAGAATCACAAGGTTCCGGGTTCGATACAAGCCCTCACCAACTTAGCGTATGAGTAGCACAGCTTGGATCTGTGTGGTAAAGTGTGGAGCTGATGGTAGGTGTGGCACTCCACTTCTGATGCAAAAACAATCTCCCAGGTCTAGTGCTAGTGAAAAAGGGATAGACTCCCTTGTTATCTGGATGATACCGACAATAGGCCACTCGACAGACTTGGCTTATATTTTAATTAATGGACTGGTTAGCTCAGTCAGAAGAGCATTCATCTTGAGTAATCTGATCTGCAGTAAAGCATCTCGCTGACGGTAAGTGTGGTGCTCCACATCAGCAAAAACCATCTCCCTGGTCTAGTGCAAGCAAAAAAAAAAAAAGGATAGTCTCCCTCACTGTTCAGCTGATATGGCAATAAATCACTCTGCAGACTTTATATTTTAGTACTGTTTCTTCATCTTATTTCTCACAGTTGCAAATTTCGGTTACTAGGTACTCCAGTTTATTAGGCTTATGTCACTTTAACCCTATGATATCGAAAGGACAATTACTGTTGAATTGGCAGAGAAAGTTAACAAGCAAGCCATAACTCAATATGAATCCTGCATTGCCACAAATACAGTACAGAATGATGGTTTATTTATCTAAGCACCATATCCTCACTAAAGTCAGCAGCTAATCAGGACTTGGAGAATAGTATCCCCCATATGCAAATATGGAATATTCCTGAGTGCCATATATACCAGCTGCTTCATGTCAAATTTACTTGGACTTAGCTGACTTATTTATTTTAAACTCCCTCACTTCAGTGAATTCATGTTCAAATCTAAAGGAAACAACTGTATCAAAAAGTATTTTGATTTTTCGGACTGTTGTCCTCATCTTTATTGTGAAATATAAAAACATGTTTCAGCTGTTGTATCCTCCGGCCTTCTTCAGGTGTTTCTTGTGGTAATCTGAACATTAGCTACATAAATGAGAGTAACCTCCCCTTGTATGTTTCATTTGAGGAAGTTGTTTGTTTTGGTTGGCCATTTTTATTTCACTATAAATCTACACTAAAAATATCATAAAATGTGTTCCTAATAACAATTAAGTTCATTTCAAATAATGTGCAAGGACAATTTCATATTTTCAGTGTAGATTTACAGTGAAATGAAAGTGGCCGACCAAAAGAAATGGCTTCCTCAAAGTGAAACATACAAGGGGTGGTTACTCTCATTCATGTAGCTAACGTTCAGATTACATTTCTTGTCTATCTGAGCTTGGCAATGATTCAACTTGAGAAATCATTTTGAATAAAAGTGTTTTATAATTTGCTTGAAGCACAGTGTCTATATTGGTTTGGTGATCAGTTTTGAAGACTATTCCAATGCAATTGTAAAGAAAATTGAGGTAATTATGATGTGGTTTGTTTACCTTTAATTTATTCTTAATATTTCAAGATAAAGATCTCTTCATCAGAAGATTTCCGAAAGTCTGGAGCTGTTGCTAGAAATTGTCCATTCTCATTTTTCTTTACACTTGCATTGTAATAGCCTTTAAAACCAACCACTAAATCATTTTGAATAGTTTGACGGATGAGCAAAGTGTTAAAGAATTTATGAAGATCTCATTCAAATGATTTCATTGTTTTTTGCTACATTGATAATTTTTGAAATCTTAAGACAACAAACAGTTTATCAATGAAATGTTTTCAAAACTCAAGCAAATAAAAAATATTTCCATAATTTCAAAGTTATATTTATAAATCTTATCACTTGAGAAGTAAAGTTCACATAAATGTTGTGTCTCGATTCTAAATACAGCAACAATAAAGAATTCAAAAAATGAAATACAAGAACTATTAATTATAGAAATATAAAACAATATTTGCTTCTTTATATTCAGTTATATTTTATTAAAAATATAAACACAATGAAAATATTGAAGATTTATTTTTCACCACTCTTTTGTCATTGTTTTGGGAATTGATATCACAAAAATATAAATACCTTTTGTATGAAGAATATATTTACCGAAAAACTCCACCATAGACAAGATGTGACACAAGGTCAATTTTTAAATAGAATAAAGCTGCTTTTAGAATTTAGTGTTTTCCTTCTCTAAGACTGGTTGCCAAACCAAGGCTATAAAACCTAGTCTGCCCAACAATTTCTCCCCTAGCTGAGAGTAGAATAAACAGATAGATTCATACCTTTTGTATCAAGTAATCAACTGTTTCTCCTGTAAATTTTGAGAAAAATATCTATGCATTATTAGGGCCAGTTTAGCTCAGTCAATATAGTGTTCAGCTAGTAATCTCAGGGTTCCTGGTTCGATACCAGCCCTCGCCAACTCAGCATATGATTAGCACAGGGATCTGTGTGGTTAAGTGAGGAGCATGTGGTAGGTGTGTTGCTCCACCTCAGACACTAAAATAATCTTCTTTGTCTAGCGCTAGTGAAAAGGGAATAGACTCCCTTGCTGTCTGGCTGATACCGACATTAGGCCGCCCCAACAACTTTACTTATTAGGGATAGAGTTATATAATTATCATCCGATTTGGCTGATCTATAAACATTCTCATCTCACCTCATTTCAGATTTATGACTAAAAGTTTCACTTAAAATCAGGATACTTTTTTTTTTAAATGAAGTCAAAATGAGGTGGTTTGAATCTATTTTAGGTTTGATCCTGCTCTAATAGCCAGTATTTGAGTACTTTCTCCATTTAATAAAAAAACGTTTTTGTATATTCACTATATATAATATTGATAATATAGTTTTCTATATTTATAAGTAAAGAGGGCTCAATATCAATGATAGAGCATATATGATATATATCTAAGTTAGGTTAGCATAGACATAATGTCGACGGCACTTAGTAACTGATTTCAAAACCAAAAATCATATAGTTGAGAAACTGACAATTACCAAGGTGCCACCGACTTTATGCCTACATTACCCTGATTCGCACACAATATATATATATATATATATATATATATATATATATATAAAAAATCAGAGATTAAAATTAATGAAGGTAGGAGCTATATATATATATATATATATATATATATATATATATATATATATATATATATGCACCCATATATACCGTAATGCTGATAGCTTTTTATTTTTTTTTTTTTCTGCGTCGTTTTTTATGGGTCTCAACTAAAGCTGTCTAACTCCTATTTTGTAATCTATCCTGTGTAATTAATTTCTAAGAAACTATTGAAATGTATTTACAGTTATCTTGAAATCATGAGGGAAGAAAAATAAACACTGGGATGCATGGATCCAATTTTACTGCATCCTTTTAGATTTTTGTGCATTAGGGATGCAGGAAACATACTATCAGCATGTGTGTGTGTGTGTGTGTGTGTGTATATATATATATATATATATATATATATATATTGTGTATGAGAGTTAGGGTAAAACAGATTTTGCCCCCGATTAGAAGTATTTGCTGGGTCTAGCCACAATGAAGAAATATGAAACATCAAAACACAGTGTCTGTGTATAACTATATATATGTATGTGTGTGTGTGTGTGTGTGTGTGTGTGTGTGTGTGTGTGTGTGCAAGTGATAGGAAAATTTAATTTATATAACATATTTGTGTAGGCTGTGATATTTTAGGATTAATAATATCAACATTTCCATTCACTCTTACAATTATATATAGTAACACTAAATTCTAGCAGTCAGGACCAACTTCATTTGAAATTTGGATACAGAGATAAGATTTCATTTTTCCTACTACCATACCTTAAATTAGTTTTAGTCATTTTCTGTATTAAACCAATTTCTGCTGACAAGGACAAATCTTATTAAGCATGAAAGATTGTTTTTTTGTTTTTTTTTAACTAAAATTTGTTTGAGAATACTTCAACACTTTTGTTTTACAATAGAAATACATTGTAAAGGAAGAAAAAAAAAGAGTGTCAGTCACCTGGAATTGATGAAAGGGTAACTATAAAAACAGAGTTGTTCTATGTATAATTATTATTTTATAGCAGTTTTCACTATTGAAATTCATGCCAAATGATCTTGTGGGAATAGATTGCAAAAAAGAAAGAATAGCATTATACAGGTATAATTATTTTTTTCTCAGAGTATAGAAATGTATTGTAAATGAAGTAAAAAGGAATTATCAATGGTCATGAATTAATCTAATTGTTATTGATAGAATTGGACTTATCTTTTAATAATAGAGATTAGGTCTCTATTTGTCTCTAACAAAAACTGTCACTGCTTACTTTACAATTACCAAAGCCATCAATACATAGAATAAAGAAGAATTATTACTAATGAAATAAATAAAAGTAATTCTTTATAATTCAGTGTTTGAATCCTGTACATTATAATAATAAACTATATATTATTTAAATAAATAAACTATATAAACTATGAAATTAATCAAAAAATTGTATTACTTGAAAATGGAAAAAATTATTTGCAAAATTTGTAATCAATTTTAAAATTATTTTTTACTCGCCATTTTTTCAGTAACAAAAAAATTAACTAAAAGTTTACAAATAAATAAATACTTACGATTTTGAGTAGAATTTATGTGTAAAATATTAAAAATAATTAATTACTAATTAATACATGTGTGCAAATATTTATTTCAGGAGGACAGAACTAAGTTTCATTTCATTTTGACTTTTTAAAAAATTTTTTACTCCTTTAATAGATTTGATAATTTTACTTACTTAAAGTACAAACTCTCTGACATTGAATTTTTAACTCCCACCCCTCCTCAAACAATATCTTTCAAAGATTAATATTTACACCGTCAGGAGGGTGTTTTTTTTATTTTGCTAGTATACATAATTGATATTTTATAGCAGAGTTTTACTATAGAAATGTATTAAAAATGAAGTAAAAATGAATTATCAATAGTCAAGAATTAAGTCAAGTGTTATTAACAATAGAGTATTAGATGTATAATTATTTATAAGAAATGTAGCAGCATTCATTCAGTACTTTTAACAATTCTGTCAACATCTGTTTCAATATGTCCTGCTTAAAACCAAGATACCAAAACATATGGTCAGAAAGTCTATTTAACTAATCACTGACTGTCCATTATCTCCCTTCAACTGATGCCTGTCTTCTACACAAATCAAAATTATTGGCATTTATCAGATAGCACAAGAAATTGAACCTCACACCCCATGACATACAAACGATTCATTTAACAGATGTTACTTGAAATATACCAGCATTACTCACAACATTTTACAAGCTGTAAACATTTAATCTTATGATTTATAGTTGTAGAAGATAAACTGTATAATTGCCTTGACCCATGATACCAAAGAATTAAAATTGAGGCAAACTTAAAATTATGTTGGCTATGTAGGATTTAGTTGGACACACAGATCAGTACTCAGATGTATTGCAAGTGGAGTTTCTTCAGTTTAGTTGGTAGGTGCTTAATATAACAGGCTAGGATGTTCCATTATGCAGCTTTGACAATGCATTTCTATAGTAAAAAAAAAAAAGTAGCTGCAAAATAATTATATATAAACTAGTGGTGGTGTGTGGTGTAATGGTTATTATTATAGGAAATGGACTCGGCGACCAAGTTCAATTCCTGGATGAGGCAGTTTGCATATCACATAGGCTGATTCCCTTAATTTTGGGATGTGTAGGATTTAGTTGGACACACAGATCTGTACTCAGCTGAATTGCAAGTTGAGTCTACTCTGAGAAAACTAGAGTTCAGTTATTGGATGCTTTATATAGCAAGCTAGGATGTTCTATTATGCAGCTTGGGCAAAGTTATCCTCTAGGTTTCAATTGGCTGCTGGTTTTAGTGTAGATACAATGATCAATATATACTTATCACATGATTATGCTCGTCTGTTATTAACAGATTTGAGCTTTCAATTGATTGTAAAATATATATATAATTTAAATATATACAATATACACCAATAAATATATATATATCGATGTATGTATTTATCACTTAAAATTCCGCTTCTTACTGGCAGCGGAAAATGACCAAGGGGTTAAGAAATCGGACTGATGAAAAGTCAATCAGGTTTCGCTTCCGGCTAGAAGTAGTTGCTAAGTCTAGCCACACTGAAGAAACGGGAAATGTCATAACATGGTGTCTATAGATGACTATATATATATATATATATATATATATATATATATATGTATACATACATACACATACTAACCCCTCCGCACAAGTAGAAGTGACTTAAGCTGAGTTTTATAGGTTTTAATTTGAAGATGAATATTAGGAGTAGGCTTAAACCAGTTAAGAATGAATAAAGGTAATGACTTGCTAATCAATTCACTTACATTTAATGAAAATTGTTTCTAAATTGAATTATTGGATATCAAACAGTACAAAAATAATACTCAGTGGTTATGTTCCTACCATTAAATGGTTTAAATACAGAGTTTTCCTTCTCCTAGACTGGTTGTTGAACTGCCCTACAATTTAAACATAGCTGAAGGGAGAATAGTTGGATTCATATCTTTCCCAAGGGTATTAATGCTATGGGAAATGCAATCCTCCTCCAGGATTTGAACTCAGGTCACCAAGTTCATTTCCTATGATGATAACCATTACATCATGTACCTCCATAAAACAAGTTATAGTCTGAAGATGATGGATTTGAAAAAAAAAAAAAAAAAAAAAAAAAATGATGCTGCATGTAGAAGTACTTCCCATACCAGTTCAATGATTGTTTGCTACATCTGATTTTGCAATGTAAAGACAGACTTTATCATTAATAACTTCCTTGCCGAGTACAAAGTTATTTTTTTCTCTTCTAATGTGTTATTCAAATGAATTGATCGATTCACATGTCATTTGTGTTGTATCTTCCTTTAAAATTTCCTCCAAATTATTAATTTTAAAGTTCAAGTCTTTCATGGCGTTCTTTTTTCCTTGAATTCAAAATCTTTTTTTATAAACTCATCAAATCATTCTTGAACGTTTGCACCAAATGTTTTAATAATCCAATGTTTAGTTTCTATTACACTTTTTAAATTAAACATTCAGAATAAACAATATCAAATGCACATTTTACATTCAGTTGAAATTTTAAGGAAAATAAGGGAAGAATGACAAAAAATCTCAACAAACCTTTGAAGAGAGTCAACATTGTATATGTTGAGTCCAAAGTCGAGTCACACTCTTATGTTCACTTTCGAGCTGATACTCTTGCAGAGATGCTGATAGGTATGCATCCTGCGTTACTGACACATAAAAATCTAAAAGGACGCAGAAAAATTGTATCAATGTGTCCCAGTGTTTTTTTTTTCTTTCCCCACCATTTCCAGCTAACTGTAAATACATTTCAATATTTTCTTGGAAACTAATTACACTGTATCAGGTACAAGGTAGGGCTTACATAGTTTTAGTTGTTCATAGATAAAAACTCTGCAATTTATTAAGAAAATTTTGTTAGGACCCATCAAATTTCCAGGAGACTCATTCAAATTAAATCCATGCATCCCTGGATGCATTAAATTAAAAAGCTATCAGCTCTCAGGAAATGTATGAACCCCTGATCCTCAAGCTATAGGTTAAATAGTACCACTAATGTTCTTCTATAAGGACGGTATGACGGCAACCTCAAGGCAACAAAACAGAGTCGACTGGTGAAAACTTTTTATTTTATAAAAGACAGGAGTTGTCACTTGTTCTCTTCTTTTCCGCAACTTGTCTTCAACGTGAAACTTCTTGTCTCCTCGTTCCCTGCCTGTGAAATGATTTGACTTCAGTTCCACACACATACGTGACATTTATTGGTGTCAAATGGTGTGTGTACCTACACAATAAGATGGCCGGGCTAAGCAAGGGAGATAATTCTATTGCGTTTACAGACGGTTTGGGATTAAATAACCCACAAAAGCTTATATACCGTTAAACAAAGAAAAACAAGACAAATCACTCAAGTCTGGTGTCTGTTATATTCAAAGACAAAGGTGAGATAAGGCTTTCCGAAATTGAGTTAGGACTTGGACCTGCAAGAAGAAGAGATGATTTTCTGGCACCTATATAAGGATGTAGTGATTATCTGCCCCTGTTGGGATGGACTTGTGTCCAAAAAGGTTATCTTCCCTTACTGCAAGTGTTTCACCACTAGGTGACATGACTAATTGAATATTTAAACGCAGCCTGGAAACTCTCTGCATCTCTCACTTGGTCTAGCATCCACAAAAGATGGATTAGACATGTGGTGGCTCTGTCCATTTAGTGGGGGGCTTTGACCTCCAACTATCAGTAAGTGACTCATATTCTTTATGAACTCTTTCTTACTTCCAAAGGACTTTCATCCTATCTGTTTATATCTTGCCATGTATATCATGTCATCCAAAGATCAAACTGGTTACATCTACCACTTAGTCAGCAGGGCTTAGAATATACTGACTATCCCCTGAAGAGAGATAAGACCCAAAGGGATGTCCTGAGTAAGATGCTAAATTGCATCTGACAGTAAGATTACAGTTTTGGAGCTCTGGGGCAAGTTGATATGACATCCAGGTCAACTTTGACTTGGCGTGGTAGTACCTGTAAGGGTCCCATCTAGGAGTCAAATACATCTGTTTGATAATTATTTGCATTCAATAGAAATATTTGATGACTTATAACTGTAAATTATTTGTATTAAGAATAGTTACTCAATATCTATACATATATAAAGGGCAGTTGTGTGTATGTATGTATGTCTGGAGAAAACTACGAAAATAAAACTATAAACGACAAAGTATATATATATATATATATATATATATATATATACACACACCACACACACACACACACACACGTTCACTATCACCAGAGCTTATGTTTTGTGCAAAAATAATGAAGATTTTATTTATATCTGGAATGATATTTCAAAATTAGGATTTTAATAGTATAGAATACTAAGTCCAATTACCGTCGAATTGGCAAGACAAGACAGCAAGCAGTCATAACTCAATACGATTCTGACAGGCTGTAAAGACACTGCAATGGCAGGATTTATGGAGCCTCATTCAGGGAATGGAATCACCCAAATGCATGAGTGGACTGTTCTGAATTCCCATAAGTACCAGTTGTCTTGACATTGGTTCAGTTGTGCTTGTTGACCTGACTGACTTACTTCAATAAATCGTAAAAGAAAGAAAAGTCATTGGTGGCATTCGTGATTAAAACATAAATCAATTATGTAAGACCAAAATAATCAATGGATCTGGGAGACTAACTTTTTATCATCCCCCCATCTACCCAGGCAAAGCTAGGTAACCGTTTCTAATTGTTTACTAAGGATTATTATTAGTTATTTTGGCCATATAACAATATGCACACAAATGACCATTATTGAATAGAAATAACTTAAAATCATATAATTATTAGTATTAGATAGGAAGGTTTGAAACAATACAACTGTATATAAATTATTTGGATACAATGGATGTCATTTCCAAACTTCCAAAGGCATAAAATAACCTTATACGAGTTGACATGCTGTTAAAATCCAATCAATCAAAACCTAATATTTTCATTCCATTACTGTCACAATCCAATGACTTTCTGAGACAATTTTAGAACTTGTAACCAGAAATTCTTTCTTCTTCTGTTGCTATTATTTTCCTTCACTGTATATTTCTACATTACCTGACCTAGAGATTTAACTCACAGCCTCTAGCAATACAAATGATAAAGTTAATGATAAAGTCAATAATGATGAGGTTTATGGTTGAAAGGATTTAATGTATATGAGAGAATATAATAAAATTCAAAGTGAATTGATCAACATTTCTCATTTCTGATATTTTCTATGGAATGATTCATTTGAAAGACAAATCACAGAATAGGTAATTTTTCTATATGTCTCCAAAAAGTAAGTAAAGTAGACGGAGTGGATTATTGTCACTATCAACAGGACAGCGAGGCAGTCTATCCCCCATTTCACAATCACTAGACCAGGGAGATTGTTTTTTGTGTCTGAGGTGGAGTGCCAAACTACCATCAGCTCCTCAATTTACCACACAGATCCAAGCTGTGCTACTCATACACTGAGTTGGTGAGGGTTGGTATTGACCCCAGAACATTGTGGTTCTGAGCTGAATGCTCTACCGACTGAGCTAAAGTAGATGTCTCTATGTCATTGAATTTTCATTAAAATTCGTGGCCATGTTAAAAAAATGATTCAGTTTTTTCAGGGTTTTTTTGTCCAATTTTATGATAAGGTTTAACATGCCATAAAAGCAAGCGGCCAACCAAAATAATATAGCGATTTAGGAAATTGTATTTGTCATATATTATTACTTTTGTTCCTTAAAAGTATAACTGTTATGATCTTACAACACCTTCTGGTTAAAAATGAGACCATCCAAATCATCAAGATGAAATCCAAAAATGTAAAACTGATTATTGTCACGTCAGCTAAATAATCGACTATTCCGTTTTTATTATAAAAAAAGGGAAGAAAAAGGACATGCTACATAGAAAAAAATGTAAAAAAGAAAGAGATGGGGAAAGATAGAGAGAGGGGGTGAGCATGCAGAATTGATAACAATCTAAAATAATGAAAAATGTTTCAATCTAACAATGAAAATATGAAAAGAAGCAAAGAAAGAAAAAAAGAGTGAGAGAAGTTAAGATTATTATAGTTTTTATATATTGAACTATTCACAATAGCTCTTAAGTGAACATATCAATTGCAATAATTGAATTATCATACTGTGGTATATCCACAAGTCCTGCTAGTCTCATATATTAATAACTTTGAGAGGAGATCACAACTCACTTGAGGCTCAGTATTTGTGATCTTGTGCCGTACTAAGTTTAGTAAATATTCATTGTAAATTGACCTTGAAAAAACAAAAAGATTTAGATTGAATTCAGATTGTGTTATAAATTATGAGTAAATTTTCATTTACTTATCTGGATTGGGCAAGGTTAGGCCGAGCCAAATCCAATTATCTATCATCTGCTTAACTCTAACATGGGACTGAGTCAATCATTATTTTGTTTGAAATACTTTATTCTTCAATTCATCCATTTTTGGCTATCACTTCACTCCAAGGCCCATCTGTGCAGTCTTTCACCTAACTTTCAAAATTTTCTCTTCCTATTTTGACATTAACTGTGAAGAAGTGCCCTTACAACTACAGATGGAACTCCTTGATCTTCAATGTTCAGAAGATTGGAAATCTTGCATGCCACATCCTTGATTTCTATAAGATGCTTCCATCTGGACCATTCCCAATCTTATCACCCATACATAGCAAGTAATGAACATCTTTAGCATCATATACTGCTGTGAACAGTTCTCCAAAATGCAGCATGCCAAGAGTATGCTGCATTTAGAAGTATTAAGTCATCACTTGTCTGATATGCTCTGTTAACCTCTTCATTTAACCGTGACTAAATCTTTTTTGTGATACTAGGCAACATCTTATGTCTTATTAATAAATTTTGTTTATTACCTTGAAAATTGGGTTTTTTTTTTAGTTCTTATAATATTATACCTGTAGGCTTTCTTGAGTTTAGATTTGAGTTGGTTTGTTTTATTTTACGACAGATAAACCTCCGTGGGTCATTTAATGCTGACAAAATTTTGAAATAAATTCATTCTTAATAATGTATACTCAATCAATGTCTTTCATAAACACATTTTCCTATTTAACCCATAGAAGGGACCCTAACAGGTACTACCACTCCGGGTGTCAGTGGACCCAGGAGCAATGGTGACAAAGGGGTGCTCCACATTCCCCCAGACCTCCAGAACTAGAACCCCACCATCAGATAGCATTTAATGTCATTCCTAGGACATGAAGACCCTCAGCCACCGCCTTCTATTACCCATATGATAAAAGGGGTTAGGGCTTGCCATAAAGACAATAGGGTTGGGGCAATCATATAGGTGCTAGGGCTTGACGTGACCAGCTGATTGATTGGAGCGGGCCTCTCCGACTGCCCGTCTAGCCTAAGTAAGGGCCAAAGTGAGTATTGCAGGTCATAGACTACTCAACCACCAGAGTTCTATCCTTAAGCATCACAGGTCACCACCCAGGACCAACAGGTGGCCCCATTGGAGAAATCTGATCTCTCTGCAGAGGTGCAGTCTGTGTATTCTAACACTCCGCCCGACAGGGCAGTTAGCTTTGAAGCCATTGAGCTAAAAAGGTTGGTGACCTCTGATATAAGACAAAACACTATATATGTATAGTTTAAGCCTTGATTTATGGTGCCAAAATTATTATGTGATTAATTTTTGAAGCTTACGTCCTTCCTCTTATATTTAAATTTCATAAGCCAACAGCAATATTTTACAAAACGAATTCCTTTTCAAAAGTTAAAATGTATGTAAATTATTATACTGGCATGTCAACCTTCAAGGGTGATTCTATGCTTAGAGGTTAAGGAATTGCATTCATCATACATTCATGTTTATATTTTTATGTAGTTTCTTAAGAGTTTTTTTTTCACACAGTTCTATAAAATACAAATAATTTTAAAACATATTTCTTTGGCCCAGAGCTAGGACCCTGACATGTACTATCACTGTGAATCTGAATGGAACTGGGATTAATGGCAATGAAGGAGTATGCCACACTCCACAGAGCTCCAGAACTAGACTCCTACTATCAGAAGCAGTTTAGTCTCATACCTAGATCATCCCTTGCGAAGGGGGGGGGTCTTAACCCTCAGCAAGGGATACAATCAACATATTCTAAGCCTCACCATGAGGATGTTATACATGAATAAGTAGACTATGTTGATATGTTTTTTCTTAATAACTAAAAGTAGAGGTTGTTAATTACCATTTGAAATCAGTTTTTTCATTATTTCTCCTAATTATAACTTCTGCAGTAGAAAACAATGGAATCATCTATTGATGAGGAGGGAAACTACCCATGTATTGTTATTGTGCCAGTTAATGTCTGTCATTGGGCATTAAACATCTTATCAGGAGACACAATCTTGTCATTTTCAGTGCAGTTGCGCATCACAATATAAATTTGAATTAGATTTAATTTATATGTACATTTTAATTCACATTTTCTTTCACATTTGCATTATTTTCAAATTAATCATTTTCCTTTCTTTTCTGCCATCATTGGAGATTTCAGAGGAGAGAGCAAGAAGATGTGGGGGGGGGGTAGAAGTGAATCAATGATTAAACTAATTTTCTTGACTCAGAAAATATAATTTCTGCATTTTGGATAGCTTTTTTTTGTTTGTTTATAATCATTATTATTGTTTCTTTCTTTTTTTGCTAGTATACACATTTCTTAGCCTTTTAGTTGTGAATACATTTGATTGCAAAGTACATCTAAAATATTTCTTTGTTTTCACTATGATCAAATGATGTATTTATTGAAATGAGTTAGCGTATTTTTTGGGGTCCCCCCCCTGAAAATTTTTTTTAACTGCTCATATATATTTTTGCTTTTTATGATTCTCATTTTTTTTTTTTTTTTAACAAAACACCATTCAAGCAGGAACAATATGACTTGATTACATTTGTACAACAAAAAAGAAAAACAAAAAAAAAAATACATAAAATAAAAGTAATTTGCAAATTTTCAATAAGTTGATTGATGATACAAAATTTCCATATGTGTTCTCAACTAAAATTATTTTGTATACTTCATATATCTATTAGACACCAACATTTTTGGTAAAATATGAAAAGAGAAAAATTCAATTAATATAATTCAAGGTGAAGAATTACACTATTGTCCTAACAGCAGGAGTTAGAATATGATGGTTATATCCCCTGCACAGAGGTAAGACCTCCAGACTAAAAATGGAGTATCACTAAACTGCATCTGGTGGTAACGCCCAATTTTAAATCTTTGAAGCACCCCTTCATTATTATTAATCACAGGTACAGAGAATTGGAGTGGTAATACTTGTTACTCCTTACTTTAGATACTTCAGAAATAATCTTTTTTGAGTTCCTCCTTTGGCTTCTTTTTATCCATATTTTTTCAGAACATAAATAAGTAAAGCTAGCCTCAAATTTACACCCATATATAAGTATTAGAATCAAAAGGGGAGATAATTAAGTTCATAACATTAACACTTGTTATAGGCTAAAGAGATTTATTTGCAAATTATCTACATTAAATAGGAATACTTGATATCATATGAAAATGTGTTGAAAACTGTTTTAAAATGATTTGTATTTGATAGGACCGTGTGGAGGGAAAAAAGAAACTTGTGAGAAATAATTACACAAAAAAATGTAAATATAAACATACAATGAATGCAATTCGTTAACATAATGACATTCTGTTAAAATCAATCAATTGTTTATCTAATCCCAGTCCTGTGTAGGTCATTTTCTAAGCAGAGTGCAGCTGGCTTAAATTCAGAGTATTCCTTCTAGACTAGTTCCCTTGCCAAGAATAATAAATATCAATCTGCTCTACTACTTACCTATATATGTATTTACCAACTCCTCTGCATGAGCAGGATATGACACAAGGTCAATTTCTTAAGCTGAGTTTAACAGGTTTGAATTCAGAGTTTTCCTTCTCCAAGATTGGTTACCTAGCCATAGTTAAAGAGCCCATTCTGCCCTGCTATTTACCCATAGCTGGAGGAAGAATTGGATTCATACCTTTCCCAAGGATATAAGTGCCATGTGAAATGCTAACAGTGTTTTAATTAGTGTGAAATACCTCTTCATTGCCATTACACCCTGTCAAAGTCTATTTAAGATGGTATTAGTCAAGTCCACACTGATCCATAATGGTTGTAGCTCTTAGATTCCCTTATATAGGTCAAATCATTCATATTAACTGAGAATATTTGATGCCATATAACTGTATACAAATTATTTCTCCTAGCAAATATATGCACCCTCTAGGTGCAAGTATTTAAGTTTTAATGTAATAAAATATCATATTAAATTAGAAAGGCTAATGAAACTAAATAAGAATGCAAATAAAAAGATTTGTAACAGAAGGGGTATAATTGAAAAATAGAACTGAAACTTACTCTTCCATCACTTCCATCTTTCATTGCTAAATTTTCCTAATTTAATTTAGTTAGAATATTAAGTAAAGAATAAAATTAGAGTTATTTTTTCTTGTTAACAGATTTTGTTTAAGATTTATCCCTGAGATTTTTACTCATATTCATTAAGATAAAACTAAACAATTAGAAATCAATAATACTAAGCACATATCTATTAAAATCACATTTTTAATATCAATATGCAAATTAGCCTTCCCATTTATACTGTAAACCGCTATTTTATTGTATATATATAAATACGATTGCATGTTATCAGTATGTAGATATGCTCAACATATTAATAATGTAAAACAATTTTATTGATAATTGAGGTTTAAATAAAAATGAAATCATGGAGAATGTGACGTAAATACTTAAGAGAATTGTGACTTAAATAGTAATAGTTTCAGTTACAGCCAGACAAATACATAATCTCCATTATAATAAAATTTAGAATTGTTATTTGAAGCTACAGTTGTTTACTAAGTTTTATTATCATTAATTACTTAAAACCATACAATTGCTAGCAGATTATTGCTGTTAGTTAAGAATACTTAACTGTGTGAAAACAAATGATTATAGGCTAATAAATAACAGGATGTTGTAATGGACATGAACTTGCGAATGAATCACATTACAAATGGTCACTTAGTCAAAAGATGCATGAAGAAATATATCCTTTTTGATTCATGTAAGTGAAAGTCATTGCAGTATGAATTGCCTGGCATCAGCATATTTGCCACCATTTCTTTTTTGCTGGTGTGCAGTATTGGACTAAAAACAAACAAACCTCCCCTCCCCAGTTCTGAATGGTATGCATTGATTATAAGGTGAAACCAGGGAAATTCCATGGTAGTTAAGTGGAGATCACATTATTCATTAAAATCAAATCAAATAGGCAGTGTATATGTATAAAAAGAATAGTTACATCACAATAGGAGAGCTAGGCAGATTTTGATAAGTAATAAAATAGGAAAGAAAAGATTCCTTGGATGTAAGACCTTGTTTTTAATGTCTGTCTTTGGTGCTAGTATGGCCAGAATAGACAATAGTGTATAACTTTTTAAGTACTTTAATTTTGGAAAGTCCACAGAAGAAGTGTGGGGGGGTCTTTTTAGGCGTCCATGTATTACCAGAAAGAATGCCTTACTTCACCTTGGAGCAGAAGTGCTTCTAGTTACACATTTCTCCCAACCATTTTTGCCATATCAATAAAGGACTATAATGATAACAATCAGACATGGGCTTATTTTACATGCTTTACAACAAGACATGAGCTTTAATCACTCATCCAAACAAAAATAAGCTGGAGAATTTTAATCACCAAAAAACATAAACTGGAGTAGTTTATCATGTCATTAAAAGGAAAAAAAATACTTGCTGGAATATTTTGTGTATATAAGGTGTGCTGAGGTCAACCACTTAAATTTATAGACTCCGCTTGGGTGTGTAGATTACAACCAGCCAATCAACAGCTCAATTACAGGGTTAGTTAACTATTTAATCACCAATCTTGAAAGACGTTCATTTGCACGTATTCGCCACGGATGAACAAACCTAAACCAAGGACTCTGCTCGACCAAAGGATTCTACCCAACACTAAGGGACACAGAGGAAAAACCAAAGGATTCTACCCAAATCATAACAATACTGGAGGGCCCAACTCCCTTCAATCCAATATAAAACCTCAAGGTCTTTGACCTATAAAAAAAATACTACATTATTGAGTGAAAATGGCTTAATTAAATTGTTGGATATTAAACAGTAAAAAAATAATATTTAGTCAGTGGTTCTGTTCTTGGTTTGAATTCAGAGTTTTTCTTCTAAATGGGTTGTCTAAGAAACCAGTCTGCCCTACTATTTACACATAGCTGAAGTGAGAGAAGAACAGATCGATTCATGCCTTTCCAAGGGCATTAGCATGAAGTGAAATGCAAACAGCCTCATCCAGGATTTGAACACCAATTACCAATTCCATTTCTTATGATAACTATATAATTCATATATGCTGTAATTTTCTCGTAACTTAACTAATCAAGTCATTTTAGAATTTGATAAAGATAGACAGATCATTCAAAAGTGGCATATGGAAATCTAATAGAGTACAATGGAATTATCAGAATGATAATTAACTAGCAGGGCCTGTGGATACACCATAGAATGATTATTTAATTATGTTTTTTTGTTTGGCAAATCTGGAACCACACATTATCCATATATCAGTAATGATAGAGTGATGATCATTGAGTTCATCTCAATAGACTAGTTAAGGTAATAATTTTGACAAGTAGAACCTGTGGATATACCACAGTATGATAATTTAATCATAAAAACGTTTGATATTTTTACTTAAAAGCTATTGCTAAATAGTTCAATACATAGAAAGTATAATAATCTTGATTTAATGCTCTCACTCTTTTTCTTTCTTTCCTTCTTTTCATTATATTCAATTGAAACAGATTAACATTATCACTTTCACGTACTCACCCACTCTCCCTTTCTTTCTTTCTTATTTTATTTTTTCTATGTATCATGACATGACCTATTTCTTCCCTTTCTTTATGAAAAAAACAGAATGGTCCATTATTTAACTGAGGTGATGACACTCATAAAAAATAAGGATTTGGCGGATAAGCAACACCAGGTTATCAAGATTTACATTTTTGCATTTTATCTTGGATGATTTGGATGGTCTCATTTTTAACCAGAGAGTGTTACAAGATGATAATGGTTGTAAAATTAAGGAACACAAGTATTAATATATAGATTAGAATAATTTTATTTCATTATTGTCTAAAAGTATTACAATGGTTAAATTAAAAAAATACTAATACCGGGTACTTGCTTAGTTACTTCATTTTAGGAATGCCACCCTACCCCCTGAAGTACCAGTTACTTTTTACGATATCACAAATTTTCTTTAAGGCCCCCCCCCCATTAGTATACATGTCCAGTACTAATGTTTGACGCCCTCCCGGTTCTGATTATAATTTAGATACAGGAATTTAATTTAGATAACAGAATTTGCTTTGAAGTCCCTCATCATTGAAATTTCAATTTTTGGCTGTTCCGAACCAAAAAAATGATTTAAAAAGACATTAATTTTAAAAGAATTAGTGAAATAAATCCAAATTAGGACTGAGTCTATTCTAGAAGTGACCACCCCAAGTGGAGTTTAATAGGTTTGAATTCAGAGTTTTCTTTCTCCTAGACTAGTTACATAACCAAGGTTAAAGAGCCCAGACTGTCCTACTATTTTACCCATAGCTGGAGGGAGAGTAGTTGGATTCATACTTTTCCCAAGGGTATTAACACTATGTGAGCTGTAGCTTCATCCAGGATTTGAACTCGAGTCAATGAATCCATTTCCTATGACTAACCATTACACCACGTGCCTCTTGAGATCATCTAATTACCATAAATAATCAATATTTCTGGTAATCAATGTAAATATTATGAAGGTGTGAGAAAAATAGAAATTACTAAATTTTTGTGTTACATTGCCTCCCATTATTGTAAAGATTTGTGTAAACTGATCAGTATTCAATTGTTGCAAGTTGAACCAGCTTCTGAGAATCCAAACTTGGTAAGGATAAGGACCTGTGAAGGAATTGAAATCTAATGGGATATTATCTCACAGGTTTGTATCTTGTTCACAGTGCTATGTAGACATTTGTGTAAACTGATCAGTATTCAACTGTTGCAAGTTGAATCAGCTTCTGAGAATCCAGACTTAGTAAGTGGTTTAAATAGCAGCTTGGGCTATTCTACATGCTGTGGAATGGTCAAATGTATCTCCAGCATTTTGATTGGCTGGTGGTTTTACTGTGTATATTTGTATCCATATATACTGAACACTTGACCATGTCCTCTCAGTTGCTACAGAGTGTATTTTGTTACTGTCTTTTTTTTTTGTCTGATGACTGGACTCTAGTCTCAACCTTCCTGTGAAGGTGAGTATGATGTTCATTCTATAATTATGTAGAGCAGCATGTGTTTTGTCTGTTTCCGACTCATTGTATTATCCTATTTCACTTTCTGAATCTGAAACATTTTTTCCTCCCAGAAATAGTACATCGCCAAGTTTATGTGACATCAATAAAAAATAATCAAATTTGGCATTGGAGTATAACTAAGAAATTTTATTACTCACTAGTAAACAGGATATTATGAAATTCTATATCTACACATGCTGCAGCACTAGGGATTCTAGGATGATTGCATAGACTGACTTCCAGAATATATATATATATATATTATATATATATATATATATATATATGAGACAAGAAGTGGCCAGTACACTTTGAAACAAATGGTAACAATCACCTTTTAATTGTATTGTACACTCTAACAAATAAATAATACAGCATTTACAGTTTATTTTCATTTCTCCAATACAAAATGTGTACTCACTCACACACACACATATATATATATATATATATATATATATATATATTCCATCTCATTAGCTTTTGTCAGAATTGTCTTTTTAGACCAGTTGTCATACTCAGTCTAGAAAAACCCTGTCTGCTTTATTATTTACCTATAACTGAGGGTAGACATGGATTCATGCCTTCTCCTAGAACATTAAGGCCAGTGTGTACATTGCTGATTTTGAGAAACTTACAGTTATCAAGCACCATTAACACTATGTCTATGGCCTTATTTCTATGTAGATGCCATCCTTACTCATACACACACACACACACACACACACACACATATATATATATACAATTATGTTATACTCCAAGACAAATCTTGTTACAATTCATAAATTCTTCATCACAGTCAAAGAAATAAAACAGCTTGTAGGATGTAGTGGCGAGAAATCACATGACAAGAAATTAAACCTTTCCCACCCACCCCCAATCAGAAGAGACTGAAGCTGTGGTCAATTTCATGCCACCTTACCCCACATCATACACACCAGAAGATAAGCTCCATAAGTTACCCAGGAATTAACCAAGAACTCAACAGAATGGACATTCAACAACTTAGCTTCTTTGTAAGCTAAACTAATCTGAGTGACCCTCTTGTATAGCTGTGTATATAAATCCCACCTCATAGTTGATTCTATTTTTCTCTTACCATTTCTTTCATTCGTGGTATGCAGCAGTTAACACAATATCCAGCAAGTCACCCTTCCTCTGTCTTTTTATTTAAAATTCCCCTTCTTTACTATATACAAATATAACAACAATAAACACAGACAGAAATGAAAGGGTTAAAAGCAGTAAATTATCTTATAGAATGAAATTAATTATGTAGTTTACATTTAAATCGAGCAGGCAATTTAAAAACCTAATTTCTGTTTTGCACAAAACCATTTTACTGTTTATGATCAAAGCATGGAGGCCAAACAAAACAGGCATCCCGAGAAATAAATCAGTTCTTAAGGACTTGGGTATTTATTTTACATTCAATATCAGATAAAGATGGGTTTTTCTCTGCCATAGTATTAATTTGATATATTTGTAGAGAGGTCATTTGATGAAATGTAAGTTAACATTGCAAATTGTTCTCAACAAAATAAATACAGATAACAATGAAGATGAAGACAATAGTCCAAATAATACAAATAATACTAAATACCTTTGGTTGTTTATAACAGAGTGAGACTACTGTATTTATCTAACCCCCTCCACTATGAGCAGGTTGTAACCCAAGGTCAATTCTTAAGCTGGGTAAAGCTTGTTTGAATTCAAAGTTTTCCTTCTCCTAGACTGGTTTCATAACCAAGGCTAAAGAATTCAGTATGCTCTACTATTTACTCATGGACTCTCTTGTCGATTTCAATGCATGCGGGTTCATCCAATGGACACTGTGGTTTTGTTTATACGAGTGAAGGCTTGTGTTGGACCATCCCACTTTTTGGCACAGTCAATAGGAAAGAATTAGTGCACAAGGAATGCCACAAACCCAATCAATGACTGACCTCAGGTTTTTAAAATTCAGTTTTCCTTCTTATAGACTGGTTACCTATCCAAGGTTAAAGAGTCCAGTCTACCCTACAATTATCCATAGCTGGAAAGAGAATATATGGATTCAGACCTTTCCCAAGGGTATTAGCACTATGTGAAAATGCAAACAGCCTTGTCAAGGATTTGAACTCAGGTCAATGAGTCTCTCTCTTATGATTAACCATCATGCCACACGCCTCCATACCTATTTACCAATAGCTGAAGAGAACATGCATTTCCCAAGGGCATTAGCAAGTTCAGGATTTGAACTCAGGTCACTGATTGATTTTAATGGCATGTTCTGACTAGGGTTATTTTATGCCAAGATATTAGAGAAATGAATTCATTTTATGTTCATATCTATGTTTTTGCATAGTTGTTTATTAAGACTGTTTTTTTCTTGGGATGGGGGGGGGGGCGAATGCAGTTCTATCAAATATGAATAATTTTCAAATATCTATTTGACTCATAGAGGGGACCCTAATATGTATTAATACTCCAGGACTGAATGGACCTGGGAGTAATGACAATGAAGGAGTGCTCTACTCTCCAAACTGGAGCTTCACAATCAGATGTATTTTAGTATCATACTCAGGACACCCCTTGGGAGGGGGCTTCTTACCTATCTGCAGGAGATAAAGTCATTATATTCCAAACCCTGGCAAGTGATACAATTTTCAAAAAATTACCCAAATCTTACTCATGTATATTGCAAACCTCTCATTATGACTTTTTATTCCGGGACAAAATGTATTCCATTGTATATGTTAAGTGATGTATGTACCAGTTAGAGTTTTTATTGTAAGGAGTAAAAAGAAGTGGTGAGTAGAGAAAAAGAGGTGCAGATTATATGTAAGAGCACAAACAAGTGAGTTATGGGTAGATGTGAGTGAGAAGATAAAAAAGGTGAAAAGAAAACATGGTATTCTTGGTGCCGTGTGTGATTGTCATGGCTGTCAATGGTGCTTGAAAGAAAGGAATGAAGGAAAATAGAGAAAGTAGGGATAGGATGAAACAATAAAAAAAAAGGATAATTCTTCTTTGGTCTGCTTCCCTTAACAAATTTTTGTTGTTGAATTATTAGTGTCCAGATTTTTGTCACTTGACTGGACATGTGTGATCAATTCTTACAGCCAACAAAAGATTTTACTACAGTACTCATACTAATATTATACCAAAAGGGAGGATAAGTAACAACTCACATATATATATATATTATATATATATATATATTGTGGATATTATGGATGCTATATTTTCTTACAAACGAAACTCCTATCATTCTCCCAACTGGAGTCTGTTCAATTGAACACAGTAATTCCTTTCGCCATCAGCACAGTCTCTACCAACTGAGCACGTTACTCTGACTTCTTGACACCCCAAACACAGTTGTCCTCGAATTTTACTTCTGATCCAGACACTTGCCTTTTTGCTGACTCACAGTATCAGCCACTGTCCCCTTTTTATCATCGCTTGGCTACCCTTTATGCAAATTCCGACTTGTCTCATCCGGGTCTCTGCCAACAGCATTTCAGCGACAAGAAGGTAGCGAGTTCAAATATCCGTGGCCACTCGCCACATTCCTCCCCCTTGCACAGGCCAAATATATCCAGACGCGCTTTGTTTGTGGGGGGCTGGGAATCCGCTCGTCCACAGTTTCGTTACAATTTCTAAGCAGATAGTGCTCAATATCATTGATTGAGCATTTGTATTTGAGTTAAGGTAGAGTGGACATGAAGTTGACACCTGGTTACTGATATATTCTCGCCTATGTGATCTGAAGATCCCATAGGTGAGAAACTGTCAGTAAACAGGTGTTGACTCCATGTCCATGCTACCTTAACTCAAATATATTATATATATTATATATATATATATATATATATACACACACACACACAGGTATCATATAAAAAAGTAAAGTCAGAAGGTGGCTTATTGTTGGTATCAGCTGAAAAGCTATAGTCTATCCTCTTTTCACTAGTACTAGGCCAGGAAGATTGCTTTTGCCAAGGATGAGTGCCACACCTGCCATCAGTCCTTAGATGCTGCGCTACTCATGCACCAAGTTGGCAAGGGCCAGTATCAAACCCAGAATCTTGCAATTCAAGTCAGATGCTTTAGCAATTAAGCTAAACCGACCATGTTTTTTTTATGTACCAAATACATGTGTGTATAAGTAAAAACTTTGGATAACATGTATTTCAGGGAAGAATCCATGAATCATGACATCAAAATTAAGAGTAATAATTTTGATTTGGTTTCTTTGTATTATGGCATATGAATCTTCGTGATAATTCCATGCCAAAGCAATCCTTGTAGAAGAACAATAATAGTGCTATTCAAGCCATAATAATAATTTTGAAAGGTTGAAAAATCAAACATTATTAAAGGTAAACTTTTCTTAAAAAATAAATTCCATAAATCTATATAATCATAAATCAGGTGTCAACCTATACAGGAGATAACACACACACACATATATATATATATATATATATATATATATATATGAGTGTGTGTGTGTATCCACCCTTTCAATGGAGTTTAGATTCTGCTGTCTGTATCCCCTGCAGAGGAGTAAGTTCCCTCACCCCTAAAAAAGTAGTTCTGCATCTGATGAGTGGAGAGTACCTGCTCATTGCCATTACTCCCAGGTTCACTCTGACCTGGAGTGGTAGTAGCTCTTATGGTCTCATCTATGGGTGATCTATTTAAAGATCTGTTTGTATTAGATAAGAATACTTGATATAAGTACACCAAAAAAAAAAAAAAAAAATATACAAAAAATTTAAAAAGTATAATGTATGCAATTCCCTAAACTCTAGGCATAATAATCCAGAAGGTTTGACATACTGGAAAAATCTATCATATATATTTGCACAGAGACAGTCATAGGTACGCATTATATGTGTCTCTGATGCATAAAAATCTAAAAAGGTGCAGTAAAATCATATCCATATGTCCTAGAGTTTTTCTTTTTTTTCTTCCTTCACCATTTCAAGCTAACGGTAAATACATTTCAATAGTTTCTTAGAAATGAATTACACAAGATAGGTTACAATGTAGGGGTTAGACGACTGATTATTTCCCCAGATCATAAATAAATATCTAACAATTTATTAAGAAACTTTAGTTGGGAACCATCAAATTTTCCTGGAGACTCATTCAAAGCAAATATGTGCATTCCAGGATGCACTAAATTAAAGCTATCACCATATATATATATATATATATATATATATATATATATATACATACATACATATAGTAGAAATATATGGAACACAAAATTAAGAAAATCTGAAATTCTGTAGAAGATAGACAATCACTATTTGCATTGCAGACAGTAAATGAAGTTAGTGGTAGGAAAAGCATCTAGAGATCAAAGCTAAAAGCTGCTAATCAAGAGGATAGATTCCTAAAGTGGAAAGAACACTTCAAGAAACTGCTTGGAAACTCTCCTAAAATCACAGATAATAATACTCAGAAAATCATTAATAGCCAACTAGTCATCAAGCTAGAACATTTTACAAAGGATGAAGTCTTAAAAGCAAAAGTAGAAAAACAGCAAGCCTTAATGAAATACCCCTAAAGTATGGAAGACAAGGAAATTTGACGACATTCTTCTTTAATTATGCAATGCAGTGTATAAACAAAACCCAATAGAGAAATAGATGAAAGGTTGTATCTTTCCATTTCTGAAGTAAGGCAACCTCAGAATCACTAAGAACTACAGAAGTATAACTTTAACTGCTTAGGTTTCTAAAATAAGCAAGATACAATAGAGAAATAGATGAAAGGCTGCATCTTTCGATTCCTGAAAAAAGGTGACCTCAGAATCACTAAGAAGTACATGATGACAACAGTTTTTTTTATATTATCACTGGAGTCCAACAAGGAGATACATTAACACTATTTATATTCATAATATGCCCAGACTACATACTATGAATGTCATTAGATCTAATAAAAAAAAGGGTTCATGCTAAAAATGGTAAGAAGCTGGTGATATCCTGCAGAAACTATTACAATGAAACAATGAAACCATGACAAGGAAATTTGTTGAAATTCTTCTTTGATTATGTAATACAGTGTCTAAACAAAACAGAAAAATGAACAAAAGGCAGCATCCTCACCTTTCCAAACAAAGGTGATATTAAAATCACTAAGAATTACATAGGTATAACTTTTACTGCCATAGCTGCTAAGGTTTATAATATCCTTCTCAATTGCATCCAGCTTTGAGTAGAGAAAATCCTTAAGAAAAATCAAAACTGCTTCCATAGATATCGATCCACAATTCCACAGATTCTGACTATTTATTGAATCGTGGGAGAGGATCAAGCAAAAAAAAAATCTTGTTTGTAGATATTTTCAAAGCATTTGACTCCATACACAGAGGAAAGATAGATGGTTGTTTGGATTTTACAGCATATCAACCCTTGGGTTTTTTTATGCCAAAGATGTTCCAGTCTTATTTATTCTTTGTTGGGTATTGTTGCTATTTGTGCAGTTATTTGCATGTTATTTCAGGTTTTGTGTTGGGTATAGCTGTATGGGTTTGGGTATTTGCTCAAGTCAGCATTTCTGCTAAGAGTTTGAACATCAACAGTGTATGTGCATTGGAGGAAAGATGAAAAAAATACTACTAGTATATGGTCTCCTCAAAGAAACTGTTACCACTCACTACTGTATTAGTATAGCATTTATTCTAAAACTAACAGCAACAAATAAATGAATTAAAACTTAATTAAACTATTACAATTGAACTAACAACAAAACAATGACTAACAATATAAATGTCCTTTCTATATATAGTGTCAAGTTTGAGAGACTTACCAGTCTGATGGAGTGGGAATTTTAGGATGTCTGGTATCTTATGTTTTAGTCCATCCACGGAGATAATTTCTGGTTAAATGCTCTTAGAACTGGTCTATCTGACCTTGGCACCAACACTTCTGCGCACATTACATGATTCCTATGTCCAATCACAGAAAGGCTCTCCCTCAAGCATATTTACAGGCCCAGGTGATGGTAGGTCTGGCGCTCCACCTTAGATGCAGCTAGTGAAAAGGGGATAGACTCACTGGCTATCTGACTGAAACCAACAAAATGATGCTCTACAAAGACACTAAAACAATGGTTCATTCACTTGATGGTGAGATAGATTTTTTGGACATTGTCAATTGAGTCCTACAAGAAGATACATTAGCACTATTTTTATTTATAATATGCCTGTACTACAAGCATCAATAGAGATAATGAAAGAAAAGGGCTTTACCCTAAAAAAATGCCAGCATCCGGCAATATCCCACAGAAATTATAACAAATGTGGACTATGCAGATGATCTAGTACACCTCACAAATACACCTGTACAAGCTAAATCACTGCAACATAGCCTAGAGAAAAAGAAAAGACCATTGGCCTCTATTAGTCTGGTAGATTAGGTGTACTGGGAAATAATTGTAAACAAGATAAATTTGCTATTTTTTGAAAGCTTAGGATAACCTCTTTTGATATTTGAAAACTCCTCTTTTTGATCCCCTGGGGAAAATTTTTTATTGGGTGGGTGGGTGTTTGTGTATGGGAAGATGCAAACCAGATCTAGTCTGGTAGATAAGAAGGTGGACTGGGAAAAAACTGTTATGAAGCTAAATTTGGTATTTTTTGAAAGCCTAGGGTACCCTCTTTTGAATTCTCCTCTTTTTGACCCCCCTGGGGAAAATTTTTCATTGATGGGAGGAATATGCGAACCAGATCTATATGTGAAGTTAGATAAACCAGAGTTCATATGTTTTAAACACAATATAGACATCTTCACACTGAATGGTAAGTCTTTGAAACTAATAGACCAGTTCACATGATAAGGTAGTAATATCTCATCTACAGAAAGTGATGTCAGTTTACACATAGGAAAGGCATGCACTGCTATAGACAGATTATCATTCATATGGAAATTTGATCTCTGCGCGAATTCTTCCAAGCTGTAGCCATGCCAGTGCTACTGTATGGCTACACTACCTGCTTGGAGAAAAAGCTAGACGGATATTACACAAGGAGGATGTGTGCCATCTTGAATACACCTTGGAAGCAGCACCCTACAAAAAAGCAGTTGTACGGCCACTTACCTCCTATCACATAAACCATCCAAGTAAGATGAACAAGACATGCTGGAAACTGCTGGGGAAGCAAGGACAATTTTGTAAGTGTCATTCTCCTGTGAACACCTACACACAGACACACCAATGTAGGCTAACCAACAAAAACCTCCATCAATCTGCTCTGGGCAGATCCTGGATGCTGATAGGGATGGGTGGCGAGAGAGAGTCATGAGACTCCATGCTGTCAGCATGACCTGATGAGGATGAATATTCTTTTAGCTTATGCATATTGTGATATACCACAGTATGATAATTTGATTATTATATTTGATGTGTTTAATTAGGAGCTATTGCTAAATAGTTCAATATGTAAAAAGTACAATAATCTTGATTTAGCTCTCTCTCATTCTTTTTTTTTTTCTTTCTTTCCTTCTTTTCAATTGAAACAGATTAGCGTTATCACTTCAGCACACTCACACCTTCTCTCTATCTTTCCCCTATTCTCTTTCGTTCTTATATTATTTCTATGTAAGATGTCCTTTCTCTTTCCTTATAACGAAAACAGAATGTTCCAATATTTGGCTGAAGTGATGACACTCATAAGAAATAAAAACTTGGTGGATTGGCAACACCAGATAATCAGGATTTTATTTTTTTACATTTCATCTTGGATGGTTTTGACAGTCTCATTTTTAACCAGAAGGTATTGCAAGATGATAACAGTCATACAATTAATGCAAACTAGTACTGAAATATAGATGATATGATAAGCTAAAAGAATAAAACTATCCTCAAATGTAAGTGATAGAATATTATTATTACTATTACTTGCTGTCCATCATATTTAATGATGACACCACGTGAATCATTTTCCTCCAATTTATTCGGTCTCTGGTTGTATCTTGCCAACTGCCTATGGGGATGTTCAAGTCCTTCAGGTTTCTCTTGATGTTGTCTTTGTACCTGAACTTTGGTCTATTGATTCCATGTGATCCCTCTCTCAGTTGAGAGTACAGTATCTGCTTTGGTAGTCTGTCATCCCCGAGGGTGTTTAAGTGGCCAGCCTGTCTCAGGTTGTATTGGACAAGTATTTCGCGCATGCCAGGGAGTTTAGTTCTCTTCAAGATGGTCCTGTTTGAAACATGTTGCCACCACTTGACATTTAATATACTGCGCAAATGACACATGTAATAGACATGTAGTCTGTGGGCATCCGCTTTGTATATCGTCCAAGCTTCTGCACCGTACAGGAGGGTTGAGAGAACTATGGCACGGTATACTGCACATTTAGTTTTCAAGGAGATGTCTCTGTTGAACCAGATTTGCCTCTTCAGCCAACCAAATGCTTTGGAAGCATTTGAAATTCGGTGATAGAATAGACACAAAAATGTTTTGTAATTTTCTGTATGCTGGTAAGATATTTTAACCACTGGGCTGTGTAACAGCTAATCAATTAGTTAGACCCAAGTAATGAAATTTTAAATAGAAAACTCAGACATTTCAATATTTTATGTTGAGAAAAAAAAAAAATTTTGCAATTATATTTCTACTGTCATTTACCATTTGTGCATTCACATAATTGGACACTATCATAAACATTGGATACTTGTCTCTATAAAAATACTATAATAAAAAGCAATTAAATGTTATATTTCTTTAAAATGTTGACTTAAGGAATGAAATCATATATTAGGTTAAAAGGAAATTTCTTGATACAAACTATTTTTAGTATAATTTTAGAATGGTCAGTGAATATATATATTTGACTAGGCAGTAGTTAGTGAATAAAAAAGTCATCTCACGGGTAGCAAGGGAATTATGTTTGGTTTGGTTTCTTTGTTTAATGGCATATTAACCCGTCATGGGTTATTTTATGTTAAATCCATCCTACTATAACAGATTTTTTTAGCTGGTTGGATTTTACAGAATGTCACCCTTTGTTAGGTTATTTTATGCCAAAGACATTTTGTTTTATTCATTCTTGATGGGTATTTGATTAAAAAAAAAGATTTAATTCAATTTTTTTTTTTTTTACTATTTCTCTCAATTTTTGAGATGAGGCTTGATAATTAGTATTATTTGTATTATTCGGACTATTGTTATGCTCAGCCACCAGGATTCCATGGGTCATCACCCACAACCAAAAGGTGGCCCCATGCAGTTGGTGTATTCTACAGCCCAGCCGACGGGGCAATATAAGAACAGTAACGTAAAAATGTAAAGTAAAGTCATCAGGGTGGCCTAATGTCGGTATGCTGAGTTGGCGAAGGCCGGTATCGAACCAGGAACCTTGTGGTTCCTAGTCGAACGCTCTACCGACTGAGCTAGTAGTGGTACTATTCAACCTATAGCTGGGTAGATAAGAATATTCCTAATTTTTCCAAGGGTATTAGTCTGAAAGTGAATGTAATATTAGGATTGAAGGACTCACCCTCGGAAAATTATGTTGAAAAGTAAATGTGTAAAATAATTAGTGATTGGGTTGAATTTTTATGGACTTGGTTACTATAGGTTTTCTGTCGACCAGAAAATTACACATCTACTCATGAAACTCTTGTTAATTATCAATTAAACCTTTTACTATTTAAAGCAAATTAGAAGTGTCTATTCACACGTTTTCACATGATCTTATCCTTTATTTTAAATATGGTTTGAGAGCCACATATGGTCCTCAAATGTGTCATAGGAAACTCTTAACCCTTTCAATATTCAAAGCAAATTAGAGGTGTCTGCTCACACGTTTTCACATGATCTTATCCTTTATTTTAAATGTGGTTTGAGAGCCACATATGGCCCTCAAGTATTTCATAGAAACACTGGTGCTTTGCTATCAAAACCATGAAAGAGTTAATTGTGAATCATTATCTTTGTGACTTCACTCTATAGAAAATCAAGTTTTGTAAATATCAATAAACCAGTTTTGTTTTCAATTTTCCAAACATATTTCTGTTTTACATTTTAGGAAAAAAATCAGTTGAAAAAAAAAAAAAAAAAAAAAGATGTGATCAGTTTGAAAGGAAAACATCAAATAACAGGAGAATATTCAGTGATACATTATTCCACATTTTTCAGGTATATGTTGCATTTGATTTTTTAAATTTAGTCAGAATTGTTTTTGCATTTTTCCTATTTTTGTAATTCCAGAGAAAACAAGAAAAGGAGAAAGAAAAGATTCCATAAATAAATTCTAAAGATATGACATATTCCTGAATAAAAAAATATGTTAACCAAAATGTTCAGCAATAATCTAAAGACTATATGAAAGAAGGTGTAGGGATAAAATAAATGATCTCCCTTAAAAAATTGGCATGCCAGATAGGGTATCACATGGTAGACTCAGAAAACCATTCTCAGAACTCTTAGAGAATTGGCATATGCATTAGGGTGTTAGCCATGCTTTGTGATAGAAGATATTTAGTAAAGTTCTCACTCATGAAAGACCAATGTTAGCTTAAGTGGCTGGTTTATCTCAGTAGGTAAGTTCCAGGTTCAACATCAGCCCTCACCAACTCAGCACATGTGATTGGATCTGTGCAGTAAAGTGCAGAGGTGATGGTAGGTCTGGAACTCCACCTTAGATGCAGCTAGTGAACAGGGGATAGATTCACTGGCTATCTGACTGAAACCAAAAGAAAAGGGACATCTGCCTACTTTATACTAAAATTGAATATAATAGAAGGAAAGACAAGCTAAATGCATTTGTATTCAAAGTATGAAAGAAAAAACCTAAAAAAACAACTCAACTAAATTAAATGTAAACATGAACATACAATGAACACAATTCCCTAACTTTGAGGCATAGAATAAACCTAGACCGGTTGACATACCATTAAAAATCAATTGTTTTGACTTGGAAAGGAGGTGTAATACAATCTTGAATCATTTAACCTTGTGCAATATTTAAATTTGTCAGATTTGCCAAATAGAAATACAAAACATTTTGTTCAAATTCAAATCCTTTTTTATAATATCTTTTAGCATATACAAAGTTTTATAATAAAGTTTTTCAACTGAAGTCTGTTCAATTAACAACAATAATCTCTTTTGTTCAGCAAACTGCTCTTACAGTAACCGCGTTCCTCTGACCTTCATTCTTCTTTACCCAAAACACAGTAGTCTGCCGAATTTCACCTCTCTCACAGTCACTTGCTTCGTTACTGTCATACGTCACTGCCCTCATCAGCAAGACTCAAATACAACTGCACCATGTGTTAAGGCAGGCCTTAAATAATCACACTAACATCCCACATCCAGGTCAATCGCACAGTGTAGTAATTTACATACACACCAATGAGGTAGTCCGAAGTCAAGCCAAGACTCACGATCAGGAGGATGATCTCATTTTACATAGTCGTGTATGCTTTAAACTACTACATGCGTGATTTCTCTCACTACAAACGTTTTTTGATGATGATTTAATGTATTCAGAAGTCGAAAGAAAACATTGTTTTATCACCGTAATTATTTGTATATAACATACACTATTTTTCAGCACAAATTTAATGGGTATGTGTTATAAATGAAAACTATATAATGAACATTTTTTTTCCTGGCCACATACCTCACCATATTCAGTACAGGATGCATAAAACTTTGCTATATCTATAGTCCAAGTTAATGTTTTATGCTATTGCAGAGAAATATTCTCTGGAATGTGTTGATTTATCATGTTGCTTATGCTAATGTGAGCTAATTTTCGCTGCAAGCTTGTTGCATCTTTATGGGAATATACTCATGCATTTGTCCTAAATACTATGTACATTTTGTGTTATAATCTTAACTATATGAATTCTTCTTGTTAGTCAATACAAACTGATAAAAAGATTAAATATAGGTTCAATTCAGCTGCTACAAATTCTAAAACATCAATGTATATTATACACAAGAATTTTTTCAAAGTCCAAAGTCAGAGGTGCATGAGTGAATGTTATACACAAATAATTCAAGTATATAAAGTAAACATTTGAGAACTAATATTTACAGTGGATATTTCAATAATTTCATGCCATATTTGATTTTATAAATAAACATAATTAATATTCATAAATTGAATTTTTGAATGAATATTTTTTAACAGATTTTTTTTTATCAGCATTTAATAATACTGCATTTTTCTTGGTTGATTTCATGGCATATCAAAACTTGCTGGGTTATTTTATGCCAAAGTCAAACAAATTATAGGCTCTTATTACATACTGTATAGAAATGTGTTTTCTCAATTCCTTAAAAATAGTTTAATACTTAATACTCAGTTGCAATATCAAGGTTTTCAGAGCAAATATAGTTCAAAATCATTTCAAACAAAACTATTTGACCTAAGGGTCAGAGTGTGCCTGAGAGTAATGGCAATTAAACGGTGACTCTACACTCCCCAGATCTCTAGAACTAAAGCCTCACTACTGGATGCAGTTTAGTGTCATTGTAATAAATAATTGAGAGTTATCTCCCCTACTTTATGATTACCTCCCCTTTGGAGAACTCTTTAGTGAATACTAAAGTACATAAACTCTTAGTGAAGTGTACCAATTATTCTTAGTAGAATGAAGCTTTTCGAAGTCTATTGGTGTTAGTGTTTGTCATTACCATCATATTCTGAACACTATATTTGTCTAAATAAAAATAAAAAAAGAAATTTGTATGTTATTTAATCTTTTTTTGAAGAACAGTAGTGGTACTTTTTAACCCATAGATGTTGGAGGATGAAAGAGTTCATACCTTTCCCAAGGGTATTAATCCCAAAAAGAATGTAATAGGGTAACTAAAGTTCGAACTCATTTACTATGGTGTTGCAGTCCAGCATATTAGCCACAATGCCCCAGGGAGTCCCTCATATTTTGGTACGGAGGGGGGGGGGCATATTTATAGCAATTAGACTTGGTTGTGGTTAGAGTTTTTTTATACTGATTTTTGCACTGGTTGTAACTGTGGTGATATTGACTGGTGTACAATAGCATTATGTTGTACATATACTAATTGATTGATTTTAAATGGCATATCAAAGGTTATTTTATGCCTAGAGGTTAGGAAATCACACACATTGTCCATCTATATTTACATTTAAATTTTGTGCTGTTTCATTAGAGTTTTATTTCATTTCAATGAGATGTCAAAATTTTCGAGAATTTTTTCTAATAATTAAAAAAGCTGTTTTAGCTCAGTCAGTCGAGTGTTTGACTAGGAATCACAAGGTTCTTGGTTCAATACCGGCCCTCGCCAACTCAGCATAAGAGTAGTACAGGGATCTGTGTGGTAAAGTAAGGAGCTGATGGTAGGTGTGCCACCCCACCTCAGATGCTAAAACAATCTCCTTGGTCTAGCACTAGTGAAAGGAGGAGAGACTCCCTCACTGTCTGGCTGATACCAACATTAGGCTGCCCCGACGACAACTATACTGATCATGTTTACAATTTTTGGTATAATTTTATATGTGTCAAGAAGGTTTGGTTTATCTATTTATTTCTTTAATAGCATATTAACCATCATGGCTTATTTAATGCCAAAACTATCCTAACAAAAGGAGAGTAGTAGTACTGCTTAACTAATAACTGAGGGGATAACAGTGTTAATACTTTTCCCAAAAGTATTAGTCCAAAAGTGAACATACTAGTTCTTTGAATAAGTACAAAATGTTAACCATGTTGACATTTTCAAATAAGTCCTTCCAATGTTGTCTAATACAAGCTAAAGATCAGTGTTCTATAAGAAAATGTTTAACAGTGTATGGTGTTTGACATGCTATATACTGTGGTTGTTGTTGTTCTTGTTTGAATATAAAGGAATGTGTATCAGAGAGGAAATTAAAAAAAAAACAACAAAAAAAAAACAGCAGATGTTTTTAACTGATGTTGTATTTATTGGCTAATAATGCAATATTTCAATCTGTATAAGACTATCATGAGAGTCGATCTGTTATATAACAAAGAAAATAGTTTTTTGATAAATATGACCAGTTTGTAAGAAAATAAAACTACTTTCTTCGTTACATAACATATCGGATCTGATGATGGTCTTAGATTGAAATATTGCAATATAAGCCAATAAATACAACATTAATTAATAAAATCTGTGTTATGTTTTTTTTTCAAATTTCATCTCTGATATACTGTTGGATTCACTTCCTTAGTTTTTTTTAAGGAATGTGTAAATCTTGTGTGATCAATGTGCAATCAGGATATAATATTTATAGTGATAGCACTGGTTTATTATTGTTTTGTATCATTGTGTTAGACTGGCATGCTAGCATACATAAATGTATGAACCTGTCATCTTTTGGTTTTGTTTCATTGTTTAATAGTATATCAACCTTCATGGGTTGTTTAATGCCAAAGCCATCCTATGTATTTACCAACCCTTCTGCATGAGCAGGATGTGACACCAGGTCAATTTTTAAACTGAATCTAACTGGCTGGAATTCTTCTAAACCAGTCACCATGCCAAGGATAAAGAGCCTAGTCTGTCCTACTATTTAAGCATAACTGGAGGGAGAATAGTTGTGTTCCTGCCTTTCTCAAGGGTATTAGCACTATGTGAAATTCAACCAGCCTCATCCATGATTTGAACTTGTGTTGCCATGTCCATTTTCTGACAATGATAACCATTACACCACAGGCACCAAAGCTATCTTATAGAAGAACAGAAGTGGTACTATTTAACCCATAGATGGGGTGGCGGTTAAGAGGGGTTCATCCATTTCCCAAAAGTATTAGTCAAAAAGTAAACTAAATAGCACAACTGGAGTTTGAATATGCTTACTACATGGTCACAGTCCAGTATGTTAGCCACTACTCCACAGTGACTATCCATTTGAACATATTGTGAGTTCAATCCTTACTAAGTACCATAGTCTTGTGCCAATCTGAACTAATGATAGTAAATATGGGAACAACATCATAAAGCAATGGTTAAAGAGCTAGTTTCACACACCATTAATATTGTAGTGAAGTTGGTCATTGTTTTAGAGTATTGTGCCGGTCTAAACATATCAAATAGTGATATGCAGAATAATAATATAATTAGCTTAAAAGCTTCCCTATCAGACAGAAATTAAGATAGACAGCTTCTATGGAGTGTTTAGATTCAAAAATTTATTTTCAGGTTATAAGTATTTTTATCATACAAAAAAATTACATTGTATAAAGAATTTTTAAAAAATAAAAAAAAAATTTATTTTTAAATTTAAAAATCGCCTTAAACAATCAAAGTAATTAAAAATTGGGAATCCAAAATTTCATTACTGAGGGTCTGAATTTGACCCAAAATGTTTTTAATTTGCCCATAGAGTTAAACAGATTCCCAAATTGTATTATATATTGGCCTACAGCCTCTAGAGGTAAAGTTGAAAAAAAAAAGATATATTGACATTTTCATTTATTTTAAAGATAGTGCCTAATTCTTTTCAATATTTAAATTTTAAAATGAAAAATAGAAATGTTCTTGATTTGTCCACAGAGTCAGCCAGATTCCCAAATTGTAAGAAATATTGACCTATAGCCTCTAGGAGTAAAGTTGAAAAAAATGTGACACACAGACATTTTCATTTAAAAATTTATCTCCAAAATTTTTTTCTTTATTCTTCTTTTTTTTCTTTCCACCATTGCTACAAGAAAATATTTGTAACTACATCAAAGCTAAGAATTTCCAGTCCACACGAGGAAACTTTTGTTCTTATGGAAAGAATTCAAATCATGATTGTTACTATAATTGCGTAATTCTTTTGAACATTTATATTTCAAAATGAAAAATAGAAATGATAAATAAGCAAATTAGTGAAGTCCTTCTGAAGTTATTTTCTGACATTTAGAATTTCCCAAGAACCTAAATTCTCTTTGGCAATTTTTCCATTCCTTTATTCTTTCGTTTGATAATCTTGCCAAACAAACAGATAGAAATTGGTTCTACAGGTGCATCCAGCTTTATTTTCACTTCATCTAACCAAATTTTTAATATTAATAGCATCTCTCAAGGAATTTGGTATTTCTCATCATACAGTGCTACTGTCTTCCTCCTACTCCTCCTCCTTTTTACCTTTCTCTTTGTATGTACGAAAAATAATCATTCCTTGATATCTGGTTCAGTCAGCTTGGCACAGCTTGGCTGTTTTAAGAGCTAAATTTAAGAAGATGTAAATAGTAACTCATGACAAGAGGTAAAAATAATTCATGTGGCAAGTACTTATTAAAACTGTCTATAAAAAGACTTTAATAAAGAAAAATGTATCATTGTGTATTTTTCTATATTTACTGTTCATTTTTGTTTATCTTATATGTTTAAATTATCATAATCAGGAGATTTAGCAAAATAGAAAATAGATTTTTTTTTCGTAACAAGTGAGGTATATATTTACTAACCCTTCCACACACTGTTACAAAGTCTTTTGCCATCCTGTAGGCCTTAAGCCAGAGTGCTTGTCCAGTGGAATTGGGTCCTTGGTAAAAGAGTCCTGAGTATTGGTAATTGTCTGGTATTGTAAGTCCCTCCTCAATGAGTGCAACTAGAATTATGGTCAGTATGGAGGTTTGAGTAGTGTATCAGCCACACAGTTTGGTTGGTGATTGGCGAAGTAATAGACCACATGACTTTGGCAAGTCTATAAATCCAGGTGGGAAATTTGAGCACATCTTATATCCAAAATGAGGCCGGGTTAGCTCAGTCGGTAGAGCGTTCGGCTAGAAACCACAAGTTTCCTAGTTCGATACCGGTCCCTGCCAACTCAGAGTATGAGTAGCACAGGGATCTGTGCAGTAAAGTAAAGAGCTGATGGAAGGTATGGTGCTCCACCTCAGATGCTAAAAACAATCTCCTTGGTCTAGCGCTATTGAAAAGGGGATAGACTCCCTCGCTGACTGGCTGATACCGACTTTAGGCCACCCCATCGACTTTACTTTTTAGTACTTATATCCCAAATACTTCAACACAGGATGCAACACAAAGTCAATTATTAAGCAGTTTCATCATCATCATTGTTGTTGTAAATTAAATTATTACCCCCCGCCACACTTTTTTTGATTAGTTCTACCCTGTTTGTTACTACACTGTACCCGAAAGGATACCTAATTATCTCCCCCCTTCCAGCTAGGCTACACCAGTAACTGAGACCATCATATTCAATTATATATAACGTGTGTATTTGCTTGATATTAAAACCTATACTAACAGTCCTCCTGTTATATACTCTTTCTTCTTTACACAACAATCATCATCAGATTGTGTGGGCAGCACGGATATCCATGACTCACATTCTCTCAAGCCATCTCTATTGGTCATTACCCCTGGGAGGTCCTCTGCACAGTATCTGGAATCAGAACAGAGTGAACTGATGTAGGTTTTGGCTCGTCAGGTGTATCCATGTATAGATATCTACAGAAGAACGTCACTTATGTGTTCTTCCTTGCTTCTCCAGCAGTTTTGTCTTTTTCTGATAGTCTTTGTGATAGGGTGCAAGTGGCTGTACAGCTGCTTTCTTGTGGGTTTTCCTTCTCCTAAACTGGTTGCTATATCAAGGTTAAAGAGCCCAGTCAGCCCAACTATTCACCTATAGCTGGAAGGAGAATAATTGGATTCATACTTTTCCTAAGGCTATTAACACTATGTGAAATGCGGACAGACTCATCCAGGATTTGAACTTGCTTCCCCATGTCTATTTTCTATGACAATAACCATTACATAACAATCACCTTCTTTTGAATATGCTAACATGAAAGTCATAACAAGTGAGGTAGTAATGTTCTGACTGCAATAAAAATAATTTTCAATAATAATTTTATTCTTAATTTATCTACCTTTAACCCAACCATTAACAAAATCTATATATTATGAACTGACTGATTTTAATGGCATATTAACCTGTTCAGGGATATCTTATGCTGAGAGGTTAGAGATTCACATTTATTGTATAGTCATTTTTACATTTTTTTTCTATAGTTGTTTCTTACGAGATGTTTGCACACAGTTTTATATCAAGCATTCCTATCTCAGATTCTTTAACTCTCTTGCCATCAATCCCTATCAGTCATTGCTCTTGATAGGTCCTCTAGACGGCATACAGTGTCCTCATTCAGCTGATGAATTTAACTTTAAACTGGTTAGCCAACACTGGGGTGTTCAGGTATAAAAGTCCATAGGAGAATGTTGTTTATAGGTTTGTATTTACTTCTCCAACCGTGTCCAGGGTGTCCTGCTCATCTTATTTGGATGGTTTGGGAGATAGAAGGTAAATGGCCGTGCAGTTGCTGTTTTTTTTACAGTGCTGCTTCCAGTATTTGTTCAAAACAGCATGCAAAATCCTTCACGAGTTCCTATCTAAGTTTTCTTCAAGCATTTTGTTAAAGTCAAAGTGATGCACCCATACAGTAGTACTGACAACTGCAGTTTGAAAGAATCTCCATTTATTCCTATCTAATACCAACCGGTAATCTGAAAATTAGCTACATAAATGAAATTAATCTCCCCTTGTTTGTTTCACTTTGAGGAAGCCATATGTTTTGGCCGGCCTTTTTCATTTCACCATAAATCTACACTGAAAACATGAATTTGTTTGAATCAATACAACTGCATGTTTTAACTCAAAAATATCATGAAATGTCTTCTTAATTGTGCTTGTGCATTATTTGAAATGAACATAATTGTTATTAAGAACACATTTTATGATATTTTTGTGTTAAAACATGCAGTTGTATTGATTACGGTGAAATGAAAATGGCCGACCAAAATATATGGCTTCCTCAAAGTGAAATAAACATGGGGAGGTTACTCTCATTCATATAGCTAATGTTCAGATTAGCTACCAACCTTGGGTCAAAATAGACTTGGGAGTCATACCAATGAAGGGGTACTCCATACCCTGGATAACCCTTGAGAGCATCCCATCATGGTGTAATGGTTAGCAAGCTAGTACATTACTACTGAATAGTGAGTTCGATCCTCACTGGATGGACCATCCTTGTTACCTTGTAACACATCCAAATGTGGCAAATAGGTTGGTTAAATACCTACCCAGGATACATTTTTTGTGGGGTGGGATTATCTTACTCTCCTGCATAGGATACAGTCAATGTATTCTAAGCCCTATCAACAAAGTGTTTGTAATTTTGAGGGGGTAATATATTTCGAGTAGTTTTACAGATTATTGGTAGAATCATCTTTAAATTTCCAATGTTGCTGTTTTTTCTTTATTCCTCTCAGTGACCTGCATTTGAAATTTTAGACAAAATTGATTCATCAATTTGAACAAAAATTATGAAGTTAGTCTCCTTATTCTTTATCAGCAGTTTTTGGTGAAACACAGAATTATGCAAAAGCAACACCCTCCCATGAAATTTAGTTGCACCGATCAGTATTCAGCTGTATCACAAGTTGACTCTGTTCTAAGCCTTATGAGTATTGGTAGGTGTTTTATATACCAGGTTGGGTTGTTCCACTATGTACCTTGACCAAGCTTATTCCCTGGATTCTGATTGGCTGCTGGGTTTTAGTGTAGACACTGATTTATATATACCCAACACATGACTACATTCTGGGAGTTAGTATAGGGTCTGTATTTGGTCACAGCCCATCATCTTGATTGGCAAATGGACACTAGTTGTGTGCCTTCCTATGAAGGTGAGTATTATATGTTGATTTTACACCTCCATTTCCACTAGGCATAGCTCTTTGCAAATTTTTGTTTTTTAAACTGAAGATTAATCTCTTCAAGGACAAAATTTGAGGACATAGAGGATATTGAAAAATATAATAAAATAATAATAATAATAATGATAATAATAATAATAAAGTAAGTAAGTAAAAGTAAAGTCGCCAGGGTGGCCTAAAGTCGGTATCAGCCAATCAACGAGGGAGTCTATCCCCTTTTCACTAGCACTAGACCAAGGAGAATGTTTTTGCATCTTAAGTGGAGCACCACACCTACCATTAGCTCCTTATTTTACCGCACAATAATAATCACATAATATTAAAAGAGAAATTTCCTAGGTGATTCAATCAGTGAAAAGCTTGCTGGAATAAGTGTATTGAACATCAGTGCAAGTATTGTGTTAGTATAGCATTTAATTCTAAGACTAACAACAACAAATAAGTGAATTAAAACTTAGTTTAATTCCAACAATTTATTAAAGAACAAATAAAAAAATGACTAACACTATAAAGTCCTTCCTGTGTATAAAGTTGAGTTTGAGGGACTTACCGGTGTGCTGGTGAAGATATCTGGTATTTTAGGGTGCGTTCTTGGAGAAGATTTAAAGTCACTGCCTTGTGGGAACTGGTCCAGGGTCTGTCTGCAGGGATTTTGGTATTTTGCACCAAAACTTCTGGGCTCATCACGTGATTGGTATATCAAATCACAGAAAGCCTCTCCCTCATTTAACTCTATACACAGGAATTACAATTTTACTGACCCAATACAGGTATTTTTTTTTTAATTTTCTATTTCATCCCAAAGATACAACAATGATTATCAATGACCTTATACTAAAATTATGTTTTCATAGCATCCCTGATGCACAAAAAAACTAACAGGATGCAGTAAAATCATATCCATGCATTCCAGTGTTTTTCTTTTTTCTTCCTTCATTATTTCAAGTTAACTGTAAATACATTTCAATAGTTTCTTAGAAACAAATTACACAGTATAGGTTACAAGGTAGGAGTTTGACGGCTTTAGTTGTTTCCTCAGATCATAAACAAAAACCCTACAATCTATTAAGAAACTTTTGTTGGGACCCATAAATTTTCTTGGGGACTCATTCAAAAAAAAATCTGTGTGTCCCCGGATGCAATAAATCAAAAAGCTGTCAGCATCACTGCATTGTATATGTAAACTACTGTTCATTTATTAGATGATCTCTAATAATAAATGCGAATGTCAGTGTGTCACATTTTTTCAACTTTACTCCTAGCGGCTGGAGACCAATAATTCATACCATTTTGAAATCTGGTCAACTCCGTGAGCAAATTAAAAACATTCAAGGCCATATACTGTTCTTTTTATCACTTTTGTATGTTAAGTTTCCAAATCGTATGGTGGAGTACCTTCAGCTACTTCAATTGGCTTCTAAAATGTTTTATTTGCTAGAAATTAAATGTTGATATTCTTTAGGCTAATTTATATTAAATCTTTATTAGAATTAACCCACTTCTGATCAAATTAATGTAATCTACCATTTATGAACAGCACTATGTATATTAAGTATATAAATATTTGTTACATTAAGATGCTCTGTGTCATGCCTGGCAGAAATGGGTTAATAACCTTATTAAGATTATTAATTGCACTATCAACATTTTTTACATTTTAATAAAAGGAAAATACAAAGATCTATTTTCCTTGTCAATATTATTATACTTAATATAAATAAGGGTGATTTCAAAAGTTGATTGAAAGCCAGACATCTAAATATTACTCATTTTTCTTCAAAATTGGCAGATACCTGTTCCATATAAATTGGATTAGCAGAAAAATAAGGAAAATATCCCATTCTAATTTTAAACCTGTATTTTGAATCACCTTATTGAACCTTTATGGTTTTGAGTGCCATTCAGATTATAAAAGACAAGTTGTATGTTCCTGGATTTGTTCAGATTATTTAGAATTAGACTAAATTTAAGTACACACTTTATATTGCTCACCATTTATAGGGAATATGAAATGAAAAGATGAAGAGAAATAAAAAGACACAACTGTTTCGAAGTATAGATGGAGACTTTATTGATTAGCCTGTTACTCTCTGGATGCCAGAGTCCAGACGCTTAGAACTTTTTATTTATTTATTTAATTTTGATTTAATTTAATTTTATTTAAATTCCCACAATACATCCCCACCCAAGTAGTGGAGCTACGGTAAGGATGCATCAGTGAGTTTTTTGTAAGGTGTGTATAAGGCAAAGATAGGATTGTGTATGTAAAAAGGCAGAGGTGGCTTTATTATCCAGGATTTTTTTAATAGTGGACAGTAGCGAGAGAATTCCTCCCTGGCTAGAAAAGACCAACTATACCTCTGTAGGGTTGTGTATGTGGACAGTCAATTTTGAATGTATGGGGAAAGTCAAAAGTGTGTTATTTTTAATTTTTTTTATTTGTCATTTTGGTTTCGTAGAAGGAATCGTTCGTTCATTGGTCACTTGTTTTTTTTTGGTGTCGGTTAATTTCGTCATTGGATTATTTCTTTGGCTTCTTTGGTGCAAATGAATTCTTTAAAGAAACAAGAGGGTTATTGTCCAACTCTTTTGTCCTTTTTTATATGTGTGTGTGGTTTGCTCAGGTCATTACGACAGAGAATTATGCTTTAATTTTTTTTTTATCGTTTACATGCGCTTCATGTGGGGACAAATTAAAAAAATCTTGAGCTTTTTTTTTTAATCTCCTGTCTTCTTTTGGTGCACCAACTTTAGTATGGACACAAAAGAGACATGATTACTTGACCTTTTTTCCTTTTTCTTTTTTAAATTTTAATTTTTTTTCTTTTTGAATTCAATCTCCTGCTAGGTTGGCTTTAGGTCCTTGTATGGTTTAGTAGGTTCATTTTAAACAAATGAATATTTTTTAAGTCGGGTAAGGCGAATGTGTATAACAGTGTTCAGAATTTCACTAGTAGTGGTGGAAGTGGGTGGGTAGAAGATTAAATAGTAAGTAACATGAGTTCATTCAATTTTTTTATTTAATTTTTAATTTATTTTTGGTGAATGTGGAAAAAATATACAAATATTATTTACTCACAATTTCCTTTATATATATTATATATATATATATATATATATATATATATATATATATATATACATATATATATATATATATATATATATATTATGAATGTGGAAAAAATATGTTGTTGTTTTTTTAATTTAAAAAAAAAAAATTTTTTACTTTCACAACGAGAGTAGTCAAGAGAAAAAAAAAGCTATAAAGGAAGGAACAAAATTTTATGTTATTATTTGTATGTGCAAGGACAAATTGTAATTATTTATACATGTTTTTTTTGGGTTTTTTTTTACTTCCCTTTTTTCAATTTTTTTTATCAGCCCCCTTTTCCTTTTTTTTTTCTTTTTGTCGGTAAGCTCTACATAATTTATATTTTTTCTCGTTTCTTCTTTCTTTCTTTTCTTGATTCACATTTCATATACATCGGTGTCAATTTTTTTTGTTGCTGTTTGAAGTGGGAGGCATTCTATTCATGTGGTGCAGCTTCCATGATGTGATATTTTGATAATGAAATCTGCGATGAACCTTTAAGTTTTTTTTGTTTTTATATAAATCACGTCAGGGTCACCAATTTATAGGGAATATGAAATGATGTGTTGAAGGGAAATAAAAAGACACAACTGTTTCGAAGTATAGATGGAGACTTTTTTGATAGCCCGTTACTCTCTGGACGCCCGAGTCCAGACACTCAGAACTTTTTTAAAAATTTATCTATTCTTAATTTGATTTTATTTTATTTAAATCCCCACAGATAGCAGTAACCTATCCTTTCATGTTGTTATTGTGAAAATGTTACAACAGAAATTTGTGCATGTACTAATAACACAATAATACTACTTAAGAAAAAGTGACATTCAACAGTGTTATCATTATCCTAATGAACAGAATGTTTAATATGGAAATTCATTAAATTTGCAAATTTATCAGTTATTCCCCTTAGTCAATTTATTCTTTTCTTATTTTCCCATACTACAGAATGTAATTTAGTGTGCAGTGAACCAAATGAATTCAGGGGTAAATATAAATACCACCACTGGATTCCTTGTAAAGTTCTACTCTAGTGTTGTTTGATCTTGGTACAGATTTTTAATTGCATACCTAGACAGACAGACAGATGCACCAAAAATATAGTATAAGATTTTCAGTATTTTGAATTTGCAAGAAAATAGATACATGTAGTTAATAAACAAGATGAAAACCAAGATATTAAAGAAACAAATGGCATAATTATCATTATTAAAAAATCTGTCTCTGATAGAGTTTATCCATAATACATATAAATATGTGCAGTGATGCTGATGGCTTTTTGATTTAGTGCACCCTGGGACACACATATTTGCTTTCAACGAGACCCCAGAAAAATTGATGGGTCCTAACTAAAGTTTCTTAATAGATTGTACGGATTTTATTTATGATCTAGGGAAACAACTAAAGCCGACAAACTCCTACCTCGTAACCTATCCTATGTAATTCCTTTCTAAGAAACTATTGAAATGTATTTACAGTTAGCTTAAAATGGTGAGGGGAAAAAAGAAAAACACTGGAATGGATGAATATGATTTTACTGTGTCCTTGTAGATTTTTATGTGTCAGGGATGCAGGATATGTACTTATCAGTATCTCTGTATGTTTTAAAGTTCATACAGATTGATTCTAATGGTATGACAACCAAAATTGGGTTATTTTGTGCCTAGAGGTTAATGAATTGCATTCATTGTACATTTATATTTGTGTTTTTGATTAAGATTTTTTCCTGGTAGTTATATATCAAGTTTTCCTATCTAATACAAATAATTTGCACAGTTGTATGGTTTAAAGTATTCCTATCTAATACTAATAATTATATGATTTCAAGTAATTAATTTAATAACAGTCATTTGTTTGCATACAGTTATACAATTTTAAGTAACTAATAATAATCCTTAGTAAACAAATATAGCTTCAAGTAACTATTCTTAATACAAATAATTTACAGCTATATGGTAATAAGTATTCCTCCCTAATGCAAATAATTTGCATACAATTGTATGGTTCCAAGTATTTCTATGTAATACTAATGATTATATAGTTTCAAATAAACAGAATAAATTAGTGTAGTTGATAGAAAACGATGACCAAGATATTTAAGTAACAAATAACAAAATTATTATTATTATGATGTAAATGTGTCACTAACTGAGGTCAACATACCGAGTTGATTATAGTTTATATATCGGTCAGTCAGATATAACCAAGTTAATAAACATTCATCCAGATGTTAGTGAATGTGGATGAATTAGTCAGAATTCATTTATAGATTTCTCACAAAGGACAAATGCGTAAAGAAGACATCTGTGTTTGAGTGAAGAAGCATGATGGTAAATTGCTCTGTAGAAGAAACCAATGTCTTTCAGTTTAAGCTGCATTTATAGAATGACTGAAAGGAACCCAGATCAATAGAGAGAAAGAGTAAAACTGATTGGTTGAGACATTCATACAGTGCGTGTCTAAGATACTAACACTTTTTGGGGGGACAACTAGAGAGAGAATACACAGTCCAAAACTGTTTTTAACTAAATGATGCTAGAAAATTTACACCGACTATATATATATATATATATATATATATATAATATAATGGTGAATGAATGTGAAAAGTATTTGCATATGAAGGTGCTCAATGCTAAAATAGCAGAGCTGGTTTAAAATCAGAGATTAATTATTATGGTGTTAATATTCTATAACTGCAGTTTTATGCATATCTTGAAACCTTCAGACAATCAAATATATTGAAATATTAAAAAAAGGCAGCTTGTTCAGCATTTATATAATGTGAAGTGTGCTCATGCAATGGAATGCTATAACATGAGACTTATATTTGAAAACAAACACACAGTGTCCAGATGACAAAATATTTTTTTTTTATTTGGATTTATAGAGGGCAAAAAATATGGAATTAATTAGGGTAGGGTGACAAATGACATAATAAAAATTTGTTTAAATGTCTACATTCTGAAACCAGTTAGCTTCTTTAGTTCAATAAATTTACATTTGCTTCTTAAAATGCTGGGTACAGCTGAAGAAGTAAGCACCAACTCAGAAGTTAAGATCTGTAGACTCTTACGCATGGACACACCAGTATTGGCCAACCAGCAAAAACTTACATGTAACAGTTATGTGCAAACACTGGATGCCAATTTGAGACCTACCAGGAGCAATGACCAATAGAGATGTATGGCAAGAGAGAGTCATGGGAATCTGTGCCGTCATATTTGGAATATATTTCTATATTAAAATGATTTGCAATGTATTTCATAGCTAAAGAAGACAAAAAAAATACTAGTAGTATTAGTGATATCATTTTCAATTTTTCATTTTATAAATATATAGTCAATTATTAATTTTGGACTAGTACTTTTTATTTTATTCATTTTAATAATTTGATTTCATTTTTGAAGTGTAAGTAGTTTTTATATGCAAGTATAAAATTCTTGAAAAGTACAAGAAAAATTTCCAAAATAAAGCTGTGAGCAGAGCAATTCTTCACTGCAATAAAAATGAATTAAAAAGAAAACAAAAAACTAGGATATTTTGTATTTCTTATACTTTTCTAGGAAAAGAAAAATAATTTAAAAAAAAATGTAAATAGAGTTACATAGAATTCATAGCATGGCCCAAAATAAATATTTATAAATATTTAATTCTTCATATTACTTTTGTCAAAGATAGAAAGGTTTTTTAAGCATCTATATATATATAATGGAGATTCAGTCTATTTGTCTGTAACCGAAACTATGTCACTGCTTATGTCACAGTAATTTCAGGAATTAAGTTTAACAATGAGTATTCAAATTATAGTTAATATCATTATTACATAATATTGTACACTAGTATTATATATATATATATATATACTTAGAAAGTTAGTATGTAACCGCTGTTGGTCTACCCTCTTTTTTAAAACAAGTTTTAATAAATACATGCCGGTATTATTGTGATTTAGATATAATTTGTTTTATTTTTATATATATTTACAGTTATCTAACATATGAATAATGTTCTTGTAAAACTCTATAAGAAATTGTTGCATCAACTTTCACATACCTTAAATTTTAAAATATATTTTAGTATCCAATTGTATATCCAGTTTAATTCTGTGGAAAAATACTTTTACATAATTTTAAACCGAATTTAAAATTAAGGTAATTTTTTTTTTAACACTAAAATCAAAATACAAAATTTTTTTATATTAAGATATTAAAATATTTAACTTTGTAAAAACTGAAAATTTTCTGAGTTTATTTTTCTTTCCTACCATCTTAATAAGACGCTCTTATCTTTTGTTTATATTTTGTATGCTGAAAAAAGTAAATTTTGTTTAAAAACTATACTTTTTATTATTCAGTGTTTTATTTATTAAAATAAAAGGAAGGATGTTTTTCTACTGGTGGTGGTGGGTTCTTAAGTCACTTGGTTTAAGAGTTGAAAATAAATAAATGATACAAACAGACTTCGCTTACTAACTGATTTTTTTTTTTTACACACATAAAGGTGAACATTTTTTTTTTCTTGAACTTTTTTAATTGTAGTGAAGTAATTAATAGTTAGTAGTATTTTGTTCATTGTTTAAACAATACACATTCATCATTTGATTTTATCTGGTATTAAACTTTGATTTTATAACAAACTAAAGAGTACTGTTATCAAATCAACCAGACCAATGGAAGGACCGAGTATTGGATTCAAGAGACAGTTGCCTTCCATCACGTGTAACACTGACAAATACTCTCAATTCCCATTTGTCTTTGCATGTTGAAATATGCACATAGCATCAGTAATTAAATCTCCAGATTTACTGTTCAGCCTAGCTGCAATGCCTGGTTATATACACTTGGATGCAGGCATACTCTTCATGTCTAAGGAACTGGAAAACTCTAACTCCCTAAAATGAGTTGTAACAAGTACTGTGACATGAAAGAGAATGGAAAGAGCTAGTAGGTTAGCATGGTAAAGTCTTAGAATAAATCAGCACAACACGACAAGGCATTTTCTCATTGGTTGAAGAGACATGTGGTGAAGTGAGAGAGAGGAAGAGTGAGAGGTGAGAATGTAAGGGGAGTTTGGAACAATGTGTTAACTGAGTGAAACGGGTTTCTCACCCAGGGCAGTTTTGACTTGGGGGAAAATAAAAAATCTCATGAGAAAAAGATAAGTCACCTTGTGTTATTACTACAAACCATTAATGGCACAAAGCAAGATGTCCCCCAGTATCCCAAATTGCTTTTCCAGACTTTAAACATCAAAGATTTGTCAGCAAACTCAACATCAGCTCAGCAACCAGATTCAAGCCTCTCCATGTAGCCCAGAAAATGAGATAAGTATACAATGATTAATTATTTCTATATGACACTCCATTTGAAATGAGAGCCATACCACTACAGTAAGACAAATTGTTATATACCCCTTTACTCAAGTGTATATAATAAATGGAGAGTTCTTGGGTATATAATTGAGAGAGACAAAGAGGGAGATTAGAGATGATAATCTTGTTACACTTCTGGTTACTGACTTGTTGCTTACTGCTTCTACTTCTTCGTCTAAGCCGTTGCCCATTTTTCCTGGGCTGGTCTAGGGGCTTCTATTCAGGGTTGGTCTTCTTTGTACTGGGCTGGACATTTGTTTTAACAAATTTGTTTAATTAACAATAAGACTCAGTGTTCTTAATAATAAAGCTTTGGAAAAGAGGTGGTTGAATGATTTAATTGCATTATATGGAAAGTAATTCACTTAGCCATTAGTAAGTTGCATAACTTATCAGAAAAATACTGGTAACTGGTGTTTCCTGAGGTGTTACACTGTACTGCAACAAACACCACCCCTCATGAACACTTCTTTGCCTTCCTGTGCTGTTCATTACACAATAATTTGCCACCCTCCAGGTTAGTGTCACTAGGCCCCATACTATTAAAAAGGTTCATAAGAAATAGTAAAAACAGCTCTTTTGTAGACTAAGTTGAACTTGACAGTGTTACATAATGTATGAGCAGTTATGAATTATGAGCGTACCAATAGTTAGAATATTCAAATTAGGGCCTGTTAACTTAAAATGATGGGTCCATGGAAAAATTACCCAGTGTCGTTTAATAACCTTGCACCATGAAAATAAGTTTTAGTTTAGTTAGATGCGAGCTGGCACCCGAGGAGAGAGGTTGTCTCTTAGGGTTTACAACTCACCTGTGGCGGAATCATGGGCTGGGGAAATAAAACTTGATCAAGAGACAATCAAGTTTTGTTTTATTAATTAAATATTAATGACAATGACCAGCCCAGCCCAGCCCAGCCCAAAGAAGAATTAACCAAGAAAATCAATGCTTAACAGCAGAAACCCACTAGACAAAAGAACATGGCAGATGAATCAGGAACCAGCAGTAAGCAGAAGTTACCAAGTAAGACCACCTACCATCTCTAATCTGTCTCTCTCTCTATTATATACCCGATGTATGATGTGGGTATATATGACTATATGTAAATTGAAAATGAATCTGATAATATGTTGAAAGGATAAATTAATAAAGGAAAGAAAATGTTGAATGAATAAAATTGATTTAATTTGAGTTACCAACACGTGTTTTGTCCAGGAGTTCATTCATGTCCACATTGTATTCTATTTATTATTATCTTGAAATATGAAATAAAATAATAATAATAGAAAATGATAAAATATTTAAGCATACAAAGAAAAATGGCCTTCATCAGGGTAAAATGTTTGATATTTGAAGTTAAAACGGTCAAAATACAGAGAATTTTGAAGTGTTCGAAAAAAGAATTTTTTTGAGAACGTTTTACAGTTGGAGAAAGTAATGATGTTTGGTGATGGTTATGGAATAAAGAATATTCGTTATATATATATATATATATATATATATATAACAACAGTAACCTAACATATATCAACATCAGATATCGAGATGGATGGTAGTCTACCGTATCTGTGATTTGGCACCTGGGCATGAAGTACAATTAACTACCCCATCCCCTACTGAGATACGATAAGGGAACACCGAATTTGCCTGTACATGAGGAAGACATGATATGTTACAAGGAAGTAGTTGAAGTTCAACAAACAAGATCTGGCGGATGATGAAGCCACCCAACTGCTATGGATTAAGTCCCGAATGTTGACATCACAATTTTCCAAGAAAGAAAAAAATGTGGTATTCTGTGTTTGCATTGCACAAGCAATAGATTCACCCATGAGGACAATGTAAACTGTGATTCCATATTGGGATACAAAAATCGGACAATATGACTTTTAGGCACTCCTTTTGCAATCTCGTTTCATAAGGACATTTTTTTCATTTACACCATCAAAATCTGGTTGTTTGTTAACAGACGATATTTAGAGTTTTTTTTTTTAATTATAAAACTAACCCCTAACAAACAACCGGATTTTGACGGTGTAAATGAAAAAAATGTCCTTATGAAACGAGATCGCAAAAGGAGTGCCTAAAGGTCATATGGTTCCAAAAATCAAACACGGAAAAATTAAAGATGGAAAAAATGAAGTGTGACTGACAAAATTTTCATGCTGTTTCATAAAGTAAAAAAAAAAAGAAAAAATGAATTATTTAAACTCATGTTATCATATTAAATGATTGATTGGGTTTAGCAATCAGTGATCCCATCTAGGGTTATTTTATGCCCAGTGGTCAGGGAATTGCATTCATTGTACATTCATATTTACATTTTTAGTGTAGTTTTTTGAGGTTTAATTAACCTTTTTTTGCACACACAAAATTACCAAATATGAATAATTTTTGAACAGATGGGTCAGAAATGCTGATACGTCCTGCTTGCCAGATGCATAAAAATATAAGCCTAGGGATGCAATTTTTCCATTAAAAAAATCCCAATATATTGCACTCAACCAACCCATAACAGTTCAGGGATATGAGAAAGTAGCTTTGTTTTTTTTTTTCACAGAAAATTTCCACTGCCAACATCATGAGTAAAATTCTGGCTTTGAACCTAAGTCAGGTATTGCTTGACCCTCCCTTTTTTTTTCTTTTTTTTTCCTTTTTTGTTATCCCCCCCCCCTCCGTCACACTATTTCCAGCTAACCGTAAATACATTTCAATATTTTCTTAGAAACGAATTACACAGGATATGGTAGGTAGGGTTCAAATGAATTTAGTTGTTTCATCAAAGAAAATTTTCTGGTTCCCTTTCCCCAGTTCATAAATAATAACCCTACCATTTATTAGGAATCTTTGGTTGTGACCCGTCAAATTTCCTGGGGACACATTCAAATCAAATCTGTCTATCCCAGGATGCACTAAATTAAAAAGCTATCAGCATCACTGGATGGGGTCCTAATAAGTACTATTAGTGTGACTGACACATTCTTCATGCTATACTTGACAAGAAGCAACAACAAAATTTTAACATTTGAGTTGGTTTTTTTGTTGTTTTTTTTTTACATAAATGTCAGAAAATACAAATTCACTATGTTCTTAAATAAGGTCAGTATTTTTTTTTGGGGGGGGAGGGGAGGATCAAGGTTCAAAACTGATTCTGTATATGTGTAAAAATTACAAATACTACACAATACTGACTTCAACCATATTGATGGGACTTTGAATACAATGACTGTATCCATGCAGAGAGGTAGGATTCAACCCCCCACCCTCAAAAAAAAATATATATATAATAAAGATACAAACTTAAAGAAATATTTTTTGAATGAAATAAAAAAAAAAAAGATACTTTACACCATATATGAATTTTATACAAATCACAAAAGTTTTTGAGTTTTTTTCACTAAAAAATGTTTAAATGTTTATTTTAGTCATTCTTATTTGTCCTAAATTCTCAATTGAAAATTTCCCTAAATGCACACAGATGGTTCTACAAGTATTTCACATAAACAGAGTAACAAAAGCTTCAAGAGATTTAAATAAATAAAAAAGAAGACAGGAAATGGATTATACATAAATGAATTCAATGAGGAACAGATGTTCCCCTGTTATCTGATCCATTTACTGTGTCTGATAAGGCAACATTTTTTTTTTTGAAGGGGTTGTTAGGAAAAGAAATGCCTGCAATGGCAGAAGGGTTTTTGGAAACATTTTCTGGTTGGTTCTATCTGTATGGTATACAACATGGCCAGGGTTTGATAATTAGGTCTGATTTCGTTTTTTAATGGTATATCAACCTTGGTGGCTTATTTAAAGCCAGTGATGCTGACAGCTTTTTGATTTAATGCATCCTGGGACGCACATATTTGCATTGAATGAGTCCCCAGGAAATTTGATGTGTCCCAACTAAAGTTTCTTAATAAATTGTAGGATTTTTATCTATGATCTGGGAAAATAACTAAAGCCGCCTAACTCCTACCTTGTACTCCATCTTGTGTAATTAATTTGTAAGAAACTATTGAAATGTATTTACAGTTAGCTTGAAATGGTGAGGGAAGAAAAAAGAAAACACTGGGATGCATGGATATGATTTTACTATGTTCTTTTAGATTTTTATGTGTTAGGGATGCATGATGCGTACCTATCAGCATATCTGTAAAGTCATCCTTGTAGAAGAACAATATAGCTGGAGGGATGAGAAGATCATACCTTTTGCAAGGATATTAGTCTGAAAGGGAATCTAATAGTGCAACTGGAGTTCAAACTCACTTACAACAATCCATAGTCCAGCATGTTAACCACTATGTCATAGTGACCCCTTCATTTATTTATTCATTTGTTATGTCATCTTGTTAGGGCATCTCCCTTTTTTTTCAATATTTTCACATCAACCTTAGAAACTAAATAAAATCCTTGCACAGAATATTAATAAAACTGTTAATATAATTGTTACATAATTTGTGTGGTAGTGTGGGTTGTTGATGGACCCTGTAGCAAGAATTCTAAGGGGCCATTGGTTTTCAGATCAGGGAATGAAAGAACACAACTGACCCCTAGGGGTGGGAATCTTGCACGTGATGTGATTTAGTTAATTTAGATTTTAGTTTCAAACTCAGATTGATGCAGAGGAGACGTGCTACTGCGAGGTTGATTCTCACCACGCAGCAAATAAGAATGGGTTAAATAAATCTTGATCAAGGAAAAAAGTCTTGTGAGTTAATTAATTGCTTGACTAAAAACTAGCCCTTAAAAGAAGCCCTTAGAAGAGACTAAACAACATGACAACCAAAAGAAGTAGGAGAGGAAACATGGCGACTAGACACAGCAAGAAGAAATGAAATGACAAGTAAGTCTCAAGACTGTCTCTCTCTCTTTCTCTGTCAGTGAGTCTCCTCTCTCAATTATATACCCAATGATGGGGTATTTAACAATATATAATATATCTACAGATCAAATTTTGCTAAGTAATTCATCCAATATTTCTCCAAAATTATTATTCTTACCATTTTTTCTATCAAACAAACATAAGCCAACTGAAGTTTGGAAGAAGGCTGCAAGTACTAGTAAGGATCAAAGTTACAACATTGTAGAAATAGTCAATTTAATGACATTGTTACACATGACATTGTCAGCTGAAACCCAATGAACAAGAAAAAATCAGACAAGATTGACATAATAAATATTGATTCAAATGATGTTCCTAAACCCAGAGTAATTCTGGGGTCAATTTAAAGTGGAAATTAAGTGAAATAGTTGCTCAATTCACTTAAGTTAAAAAGAAAATCTAAATGATTCAGCCTGATTTGAATCTTAGTAACCTAAACAAAATGAAAAGAAATTCACTGAAGTTGCAAGGGATGAAAAAATCATTGTATTATCTTACATGTAAAAAAGAAAAAAATGTAATAAATGGACATGAAGTTCAAATCTTGGACAAAGCTGTTTAAATTTCACTAATACCCTTGGGGGGGCTAGTTTAGCTCAGTTGGTAGAACATCTGACTAAGAACCATAACTTTCTGGGTTCAATACTGGCCCTTTCCAACTCAGTGTACGAGTAGCACAGGGCTCTGTATGGTAAAGTGGGGAGCTGGGGGTAGGTGTGGCGCTTCACCTCAGATGCCAACATAATCTCCTTGGTCTAGCGCTAGTGAAAAGGGGATAGACTGGCTGATACTGACTTTAGGCTACCCCTACAACTTTAGAGCGGACTGGCTCTTTAAACTTGGTGTGACAACTGGTCTAGGAGAAACTTACTTCAAGCTTGAAAGTAAGGGGTTGCATAAATACATCCACTAACGAATATGAAATGAACAGTATTTTATTGAAAGCCAACAGATACTTTTCACCATTCACTGAGAAATATATATAAAACTAGCAGTGGCTACCTGGCATCGACTGGGTTGGGGGGATTTTTTAAAGTCTTTTTAAAGTTAGTCCTGAAGATCCATTATTACTAAATTGTGAGTTGAATCCTTGTGGGATGCTCCATTTAAATCCCTATGTAAAAAACATAGACCTTGCATTGATCCAGCTACTCTGAAAAGAAATGTTGATGTCAACTATCTAAAATATTAAATGAAAAAAAATTTTTTTAAATTTTTTAAATTATCTTCATGAATATAAATCAAATCTCTATTTTTGCTCTAAAACCAAGTCCTGGTTATATTTAATGTGTATATATATTTATTTTGTCATCAATTGTTTTATTTTTAAAGTTTCCTCTGGACATACACATATACACAACTGCCCTTTATATGTATGTATAGATAGATAGATACATCTATGTATAAATACACATGTTCCTAAATATTCTAAAAAAAACCTCAAGTTAAAAATAAGACTGTCCAAATTGTTCAAGATGCAATAACAAAAATGTAAATCCAGATTATCTGGTGTCACTTAATCGCAGATTTCTTATTTGTCCCATTTTATTTCACCCAATTTTAAAAATGAAACATTCCAAATGGTCTTACACTGCTGAAATGCCCAACATAAAATTAAAATGACTTGAAAAAAAAGTTACGTTTGTTTTATCTGTAATATTGAAATTGTGAATTACAGAATACATTTTGGTAATTTTGATCTCATGTCTCAACCTCCTGCCTTAATTTATGCTATATTTTAGTGAACCAGCGTCAGGCAAATTTCTGGCCAAACTGAGATATTTTCCAAGTTGTCTTTTTGTTACTTTTTTGTCAGCAAATCAATGTAGATATTTTAAATGCCTCCCATTTTTATCAGCAAATTAATATAAATATTTTACAACTCTTTTAAGAAAGAGTGAGAGAGAGTTAAATCAAGAGTATTATACTTTTTACATATTGAACTATTTTGCAATAGCTCCTAACTAAACATATCAAATGTAATAATTAAATTATCTGTAGAGATTTATGTAGACTGACCACTATTCAACTGTGCTGCAAGTTGAATCTGTATCAGAGAATCCAGACTTGGTAAATGGTTTAAATAGCAGCTTGGGTTATTTTACTTTGTGGAATGGTCAAGTCTATTGCCAGGATTTTGATTGGCTGGTGGTTTTAGTGGGTATATTCTTATCCATATATACCGAACATTTGACCATGTCCTCTCAGTTGCCACAAAGTGTATTGAAATTTCTCTTTTTTGTCTGGTGACTGAATGCTAGTCACAGCCTTCCTGTGAAGGTGAGTATGATGTTCATTCTACATCTCCCCTTCTTCCCCATTGCAGGGGTGTAATGGCCTTTGAGGGTCAAATTAGTTCCTTTCGACCTGGTCAATTAATATATACCGTATTTGATGGTATATAAGATGCACGGGCATATAAGATGCACCCCCATTTCAGCAGGTTAGATTCCGGAAAAAAAGTTTTTAGTGTATTTAAATATATATTGTTGAAAACCGTCTAGCTGTGCATTACACAAGCAGAAATGTATAAAAGCAATTTGGTAGTACATGGTAGGTAAAATTACTGAGCGTAAGAGTATGATATTCATTCTACATTATCATACTGTGGTATACCCACAGGTCCTGCTAGTTTGAAAATAATAGTCTTACATGAAAGCTGACATTTACAGTGTGGGTAGTTATATACCTAAGTTTAAGTAGATAAGGAAAACATTGCCTAAAGTAGGCAGGTAAGATAAAGAGGTGTGTGTACCTAATGTTATTCATTTGAACCTCTTCTTGTCTAAACTGTATTATCATCTGACATCAACCAGATATTAATGTTGGTTCTTGAAATTCTTTCTGATGACTTATGCTCAGATTAGTAAATAATAAGGAGTCAGCTGACAACTATAACACATCTAACACTAAATCTGCCACAGAGTAATGATTCAAGTATCAGTCATTCAACTTTGTTCTTCACTATGTATCCCCTTATACCCTAAATGGTTTAATCATACAAAATATCTTTCTACTATTAAGCTCTATTAAACAGCAAGATACGCAAGTGAAAAAAAAAAGGCCTCTGTACTGACAGACTATTTTGTTCAAGATAGCAATTTTCCATAAGACTGATTACTTAACATTTAGATGATGATGATGATGATGATGATAGTACACTGGCTGATGCTGTAGGTTCACAGCATAGAAAATGGAGTTGAACTCTGTTAGAATTCCAGATGGGACTTAAGAAATTGACCATGTGTCACATCCTACTCATGCCGAGGAGGAAGTTAATATGTGAATGAAAATGAGTTTGGAATATCAGATTGAGATGTTTCCATAAAGGTCTAGCCTCATCAGAATGCAAAATCCTTTAGATCAATCTCTTGCAGAACATGTCAATTTGATTATCCTCTCACTTTTCTCATTCCTATGAATCTTATTCCAAAGTTTAAATGTAATAGTAATTTGAAAGTGACTGAATCTGTTCACATTCCTTTAAAGATGGGGGGTGGCACCTTGACATAGTATGTAGGACCCTGACATCATAATAAGCTAGTTCAAACTACTGTCTTGCTATTATGTTCACTTAACACAGGAGGGTGTCCTCCTTGGCCTTAATGGCTAACATTCTGGACTGAGATTTAAATAAATGAGTTCACCCTTCAGTCTCATTACTTTCACTTTTGTACTAATACCCTTAGGAAAGGTATGAACCCCCTTATATCCCCTAACTTTGGGTTTAATAGTACCAGAACTTTGGTATTTAATAACCCATAAATGGTTATATGCCATTAAATAACAAACAAAACCATCACTTAACACAAAGGCTCTTGGAAATAGTAAGAAATCCCTTCTTCCTGTGCTATCCCAGCAGTATATATCAAATAAATGCCTCTTCACTGGCATGTCATGATAATTGTATAGAACAGTGGTTATCAACCTTCTTTTTACTTACAGACTCCTTTGATTCCTATTTTATTCTAGTGGACCCCCAACAGCCATTCCATGCTTAAAAGTCCTATTGTATCTTTATAATTAAATAAGTTTTGCTTACCTGGACTCCAAAAAATGTTATATGGTCCCTAGAGAGCCAAACCACCCCCGGTTGAGAACTACTGGTATAAAGGAGTGATTGAATGAATTACTAAGTAATCCCTTTTATTGTAACTACCTTATCTGGCCAGGCAGCGCAGTAGCAGCAGTAGCAGCATTAAAAAGCTGTTAGCCTTACTAACAGGATCCAATCCATTGTATATTGATTATTAAGTAAAGACTTCTACGACTATAATCAATGATTAAATGTCTTCTGAGATTGACACAAAATATTTCAGTGAAAGGTAAAATTAACTAGAGAAATTCTTATAAGATTTTTCACTCAACATCTTTCTCATCTCACCATTTCCACTTTTCATTCCTCCTTTTCACTCTTTCTAAAGGCATCCTCCTACACAACTTGATATTCAATCTGGTTCTACTTTCATATAATTTCCCTCTCTCACCATTTTTCTTGTGATTATTCCCTCATTTCTGTGGAGGCACATGGTATAATGGTCATCAACTATAGGAAATGGACTCCACGACCTGAGTTCAAATCTTAAACAAGGTTGTTTGTATTCCATATAGTGCTAATACTCTTGGGAAAGGTATGTATCAAACTATTCTTCCTCCAGCTATGGAGGTTAGAAAACCAGTCTAGGAGAAGGAAAACTACATTCAAACTTGTTAAACTTTGCTTAAAAAATTTACAATGTGTCTCATTTTACTCTTGTGGAGGGATTGTTGTGTGTGTGTGTGTGTATATATATATATATATATATATATTCCCTCATTTCTTATAATTTTTGGTTCTTTTGTTATGTATCAAATATGCTCTCTCTTTAAAACTTTCGCCATTTTTTCCTCAAAAAAGGAATGGCATGGTTATGATACTAAACTGCATCTGATAGTGAGGCTCCTGTTCTGAAAAATATTGAGTACCCCTTCATTGAAATTTCTCCCAGGTTGACTTTGACCCAGAAAGGTATGCATTTATATATTTACCAACCCCTCCACAGAAGCTTAATGTGACACAAGGTCAATTTTTTATAACAGAATTTAACAGGTTTAAATTCTGAGTTTTCCTTTTATTAGACTAATGCAGTACCAAGGTTAAAGAGCAAAATCTGCCCTACTATTTATCCATAGCTGGAGGGAGAATAGTTGAATTTATAACTTTCCCATGTGAAATGCAACCAGTCTCATCCAGGATTTGAACTTGTGTCACAATGTCCATTTTCTCTGACAGGCATCTCCTGACCTCGAGTGGTAGTATTTATTAGGGTCCTATGTATGGTCAACTAGATTTGTTTCAAAATCATTTGTACTATAAACAAATATGTGATATAACAGTGTGCAAAAAAATTAAACTACACCAAAATGTAAATATAAGAGTAAAAAGTATGGAATTTCCTAACTTCTAGGCATAAAATAACCCCAGATGAGTTGAAATGCTATCAAAATCAATCTTTTTTCTGCTCCTCATATTCTCTCACTATCTCTTTTCTAATTACTCTTCCTCTCTGAATATATATTTTAAGGTAGCAAAGACTTTAAGTCAATGGCACTTGGTAACAGATAGTTTCCCATTTAAAAATCACAGGTGAGAAACTGTCAGTTACCAAGCACTGTTGACTTAAGGTCTTTGCTACCCTAACTTAGATGTACATGCTTTATCTACTGAGCACTCTTTATTTATAAATATAGCAAACTATCAGTCATTGAGCATCAGCCTCGGAACCACAAGTTTCTGGGTTCGATACTGGCCCACACTAACTCAGTACATGAATAACTTAGCTTGGATCTATGTGGTAAAGTGGGAAACTGATGTTAGGTGTGGCACTCCACCTCCACACTGATTTAAGAAGTGTGTAGACCACAGAGAGAACTACGTTAAAAAATAAACCTTATTTGGTTACATTTCATGAGAGTACCTTCGTCAGCCTATGTACTGTATTTTTCGGACTATAAGGCGCACTTAAAATCCTTATATTTGTTAAAAAATCGGCAGTGTGCCCTATAATCCGGTGCGCCTTATGTATGAATCCTGGTTGTGCTTAGGCCTTGTGACCTCAAAACAATTTCTATGTTCACACTGCTGTAACGGAATCACTTGTGCAGTCTCTTAAAAATTGGGTTGAGAAAAAAAACTATCGTCAAAGCTTTCGCAAAGGCCGAAATTACCACTGAACAGCCAAACAACAGCAATGAGACTGACAGAGAATGACAAAAGTTGAAGAATTTGACGGATTTGTAGAAGAGAAATGATTGAAAAAGTGAGCGTATTTTTCTGTTCTTTGTGTGTTACAAGTGAACAATATTGATAGTTATTTTTAGTGACTTTAATAAATCTGACCTATCCAACTACTCTGTTCTGCTTTATGCACCTTATACTCTGGTGCGCCTTATATATGAAAATAGATTTGTTCACTGATACTACGTCTTATAATCCAGTGTGCCTTATCGTCAAAAAAAAAAAAAAAAAAAGGTACTTTTCACCTGACCCTTATATCTATATATACTTGACAAAACATGACCCATTAGGTCACTCATTGAGTACTGCATGAATAAATAGGATGAGGGGAAAGTAAATTTGCAAAGCAAATTAATTTTTTGAATTTTTTAAATAAATCAGGCCTGAGAATTAAAAAAAACAAAAAAACATTAAAACCATTTTCTAAGTTCTCTAAGAAAGGGAACATTTGACCTAATTTAAATTTATTTAGAGCTAAGATGTTAGCCGGTTTGGCAGATTATGAAACTTAACATACAAATCCATTTCAAACTCTCAAATCTAACTCTACACTAAAATATAATGAGGTAATAATCAAGATATACATAGAGAGGGGGAAAGTGACAGATAGATTATGAAGTAAAAGGCAGGTCAGTTTTTGACTTAATTGCAAATTATGACTAATTAGAACCAATCAAAATGCATTTTTTTCAAACATAACTCAATCCTAAAAGTAAGGAACAATTTAGTATAACTTTTGTGTCATTAAATTAGACAGTAAAAAAGCCTTTAGGAGATAAAAATGGATTCACTCAGCTTTGATATGATGATAATATATATATATATATATATATATAATTGCACATAAGAAAAAATAAATCTTATTTGTCAGAAGTTATTGCAAGCATTACTAACAATATATATAACTTACCAGCATATTTACTTCCATGATAATTCATTTTTCCGTTTATGCAGATTTTATTCAGCATCAAGTAATAAAAAATGTTTATAATTACATAGAATTTATATGAAAAGGCATTAAGAGCTCTTCAAGAAAAACTAATTTGCTATATTCTCTTTATTTGCTCATCATACTACAATTATTCTTGCTTTTATTGAAGACCATGCTGAGATAGGTGATCTATGATTACAGATAACTGATCTTTAGATACTACTTTGACTATTTCCTCCCCCCATTTAATTTAGTAAAAATTTTCCAGCAGAAACAGTAAATCATTTCAAAGGAAATAACACTTGAAATTACACATACTAATTGTATAACATAAAAAAAAATGCAAGGTATACAACTTCTGTTTTATAATTGTTTTTTATATTTGTATATAAATTTCATACACTAAAGATAACAATTATTATAAGAGAGATATATCATTTTCTAAGGTTTAAAGTCTTGCAGAAAGTGTTTTTCCTTTTCAGAGTCTCTTCAGGAACGTGGAAATATTTCTAACATTGCAGTATGTTTTCTTACAAATGATTTCCTATAGTTAATAATAATAAAAACAAACAAAATACTTTTAAATATAGATTGATAAAGGGAATTGATTAAAGGGAAAATGTTCAACATGATTTGATAAAAATTAAAAAAGAAGACTGAGAAAGAATAAAAAAAACTTAATAAATGTGTGTGTGTGAAAAATATAAATAGAAAAGTAGATAACCCAACACAAACAATTGATTGAATTAATATTTTGTCTTTATTTATTAAAAGACTTCATCAGAATTCTGATAAGTCTTTTGATAAATAAAGACAAAATATTTATTGAATCAATTGTTTGCATTGATTAATCACAACCTTTCTATTTCTATTTTTCCCATTTTTGCAAAACTTGTTTCTTCATATATATATATATATATATACATACACACACACACACACACACACACACACACACACAACATTGTTAATATAAAACTAAAAAGTAAAGTAGGTGTAGTGGTCAATTTCAATATCAGCCAGACAGTGAGGGAGTCTATCCCCTTTTCAGTTGCACCAGATCAGGGAGATTGTTTCAGTGTTGCAGTGCTTGGATCTCATTGGTCAAAAAGTCAAGAGCAGATATGATGTTATTATATGAACTGTATATATATAATATTGATAATAGTTTGCTATAATAAAAAAATGCTCAATATCAGCAATAGAGCATATATACCTAAATTATGATTGTGTAGTCAGAATCAATGACACTTAGTGTTTATCAGTTTTTCACCTCTGTGATCATTGAACCAAGACTTGGTCCAATGATCGCATAGACTGACTATGTCTATACTCATAACTTTCAAATAAATTTGGTTAAACATAACAGAATCTTTATTATTTTCAAGTTTATTTCTTTTTTCTTTCAAGTTACCTGACAATTCTTTTGATCTTATCATCTTGAAAGTTTACTTATAACTATATATATGTATAACTATATACACACAGACAGAAATGCTGATATTTATGCATCCTGTGTCCCTGATGCACAAAAATCTAAAAGGACATGGTAAAATCGTATCCATGCATCTTAGTGTTTTTCTTTTTTCTTGAAAAGAAAAACATTGGGGCACATGGATATGATTTTATTGTGTCCTTTTAGATTGTTATGCATTAGAGACACAATATATGTACCTATCAGCATCTCTCTTTCTCTCTCTCTATATATATATCTATATCTATCTATCTATATATATATATATATATATATATATGTGTGTGTGTGTGTGTGTGTGTGTGTGTGTGTGTGTGTGTGTAGCCTAATTATCAGCATTAAGAAAATTAAAGTTGTGCACCAACCAATTTCAACCATAAAACAAGTCAAGTGTGCTAAAATGTGGCCAACTACCCAAACAGTCTCCATCATCACAGAAGATGGAAACAATTATAAATGTGCTAAATCATTCATATATGCTTTGGAAGCAAAGTCAGCTCAAATACCTATCTTTGAGGAAATTATAAATTCTATTTTGAAAACAATGAATGCTTTTGGAAAGGAATGAAAGAGGTATGAAAAGAATGAAAGAGGTATATCACTAAAAACTAAAATCAATATTTATCAAGATGATATACTTCTAAGCCCCACTAAGGATCAGATTCATAGACTCCATTTGAAAACCATATCAACTCTATCTTTCATAGATAGTTGTCTTTGTTCCATGTTTGGTCAATATTGACAGAATAAGGTCTCAAATGCAGAACTGTTTACCAAACTTAATACTGAAGGTTTATATCTAAGTTAGTGAGCATGGGCATGAAATGCACTTGGTTTAAAAATTTCTTAGATGAGAATGTCAGTAACCAAGGACTGTCAACTTCTTGTTCATGCTACCCTAACTTAAATATACATGCGTTATCCAAGATACTGAGCACTATTTATTTATAAAAAAAGCACACCATATTATCAAAATATATATATATATATATATATATATATATAGTAACCACCTATCCACCAATTTCCAGTTGTTTCTGTTAGGTGAGATAGAATCATTATTCTTTTACATACTTGGGAAGCAAAGTCAACTCAAACCATGCATATTTTGATCATGAGAGTAGCAACTAATGCTTTTTGAAAATGTTGTCATTACCACAATAATGAAAGAGGTATATAACTAAAACCTGAAATTAATTTCTATTGAGCTGTCATGCTTCCTGCTCTCTTCTATGGATCAGAATTGTCAATTAGTATTGAAACTATATGAACACACTGTATCTTTTTCATAAACATCTTTATTCCAAACCCATTCATGAAATCTACCATTGCATGTATTGAGTGTCATCAAATGCTATCTCAACTCAGATGAACTGGCCACATTATCAGAATGAATAACAACAGAATATCAAAAGTCCTTATGTTTGGAATGTAGCTAAGACCCTTGCTGTGTTTTTGACACAAGCTTAAAGCCATTAACTTCCTTCTACCATCTTTTGAAACACAACAGCATAGACTGAAATAAATGGAGGAATGAATGCCACAAGGGAATAAGTGAATTTGAAAAGTTGTGCATTGATCATCTAAGAGAATTGAGGACAAATTTGAAAACAAGTTCTAATGTATCTGCTGTATTGCCCAACAGAGATTCTTTCATGTGCACTAATTGTGGACTGGTTTGCAGAATTAAAATCTCCTGCAAGACATAAACATAGACATTTATAATTGAACTATTGGACACTTATATGTCACAATGTTGGAGAAGAAAAGTATCATTTAAGTATAAAACTAGCATGATCTTTTTATAGAGATATACATGCAAGCTTATACAACCTATGTAAAAGGTATGAACCCAACTATTCCCCCCTCCAGTTATGGGCAAATAATAGGGCAGACTGAGCTCTTTAACCTTGGTATGGCAACCAGTCTAGAAGAAGGAAAACTGTATTCAAACCTATTAAACTGCTTAAAAATTGACCTTGTTTCGTGTTCTTGCAAAGAGTTTGGGTAGATACATATACAACATATGCAAATATTCCCACATGCTCAATGTATCAACAAAAACGCCCAGTGCCATTCTCACTTGGTATCTTTTTGTCTTTTGGGAAAGATATATTGGAAAGGAAATTTGGTGCATATTGCATAAATACATCCTGACCTCCTGCTCTAAAAAACGTTAAGTAGTGCCTGCTGAAAATCCGACCCATGCTACTTATGAACTCCCTAGCTGTTTGAAGGCATTTTCCCCGCATAACAGTTGTTTTGAATTAAAATAAAATGAAAATACTAAATAAATAAATATATATATATATATATATATATATATATATATATATATACACACACACACATTTTAAAGGAGGGTGTAAAATATTTACATTTACTTGTCGATAAAAAAAACCTGGGGGTGGTTTACTTTTAATACCTTCAAACCACAAAAAAGTTATTTGTTGATAAAAACACCTTTAAACCACTAAAAAAGATATTTTCATAGGGGGAAACATTTACATTTACTTGTCGAGAAAAGACTTGGGAGGGGGGGTAAAATATTGGTTTCACATCGCATTAACTTTTTGGGAATAACACCCTCGAACAGCTAAGGAGTTCATAGCATGGGTTGGATTTTCAGCAGACACTGCTTAGCATTTTTTAGGGCAGGAGGCATTTATGCAATATGCACAGGAGATTTTGTTGCCAATATTGGTGTTGATGTTTTACAAACATTGTTTTGTAAGTACTTTTAACTCTTTGCTAACTTTAAACTGCTCACAGCTACTCTCCCACAACTGCAATGCTACCATAAGCCGCTGGTAGCAGCTCTAACATGTGTCACTTGTTTACACTGAAAAATCAAAGAAAAAAATAGCAGGGAAATTTGGTTAGCAAAGAGTTAAAACTCATAAAGTCTATCATTTACTGGTTGTAATTTGTTTTGATTAGAAGTTATATCCAATCAAAAGTTTTGGCTATTCATATTTTTTCATGATCTTTTTGTTATCTAGAAATCTCAGTATGTCTGAGATGCTGCAGCAATTTCAGTAGCAAATAGTTTTCATGAGAGTAAAGTTGCTAACCTCACATACCCTGGTTTTGAATTCAGAAGTTTTTTCCCCCCTTTCCTGTAGACTGGTTGCCTTACTAATGTTATTTACCCATAGCTAGTGGGAGAATAGAAGTTGGTTGGTTGGTTGTTCTTTTGATTTATGGCATATTAACTCTTTTTGGATCATTTAATGCTGTATCAAGTCATTTTGATACCAGGTTGCTCTCAGTACCTGCTGTTGCTTAAATGGTCGGTGCCTATCACATAAATGCTTACTGGTCTCTTGCCCTAAAAAACGCTGCTGAAAATCCAACCTGTACTACTATTGAACTCCCTAGCTGTTTGTAGGCATTTTTCCCCGAAATGTTAATGCAAAATGAAAGCAATATTTTACCCCCCTTAAGTCTTTTATCAACAAGTAAATATAGATATTTTAACCCCACCCCCACCCTCTTTAAGATATTTTTCAATTGTTCAAAAGTAGCGCAGTTTGGATTTTTAGCAGGCACCGCTTAGGATTTTTTAGGGTTAGATGCCAGGATGCATTTATGCGATAATACCCAAATAGTCACCCATCAAAGTATTGAACAGGTTTATTCATTCATTAAATTTGATGATCTAGCAGGAACCAGTGCTTTTAAGGTAACTTTTCAAAGGACATTATTATAAAAAGGACATGCAAACAGCCTCATCCAGGATTTTAACCTAACTCCAAAGACAATTCAGCATTACCTTCTTCCTAAGTGTTGCTATCAATTTCAAATAGCACTATTTATATTTCTGTTTGAAAGAAGGCTTTTATTCTAAAATAAAAATTGAGCAATTTTAAAGAATCTTATTACTGCCTGTAATTTAAATAGAAACCTCACATTAATTATTCCAAGGTTTTCACCATGAAGCTATCTCTTTACCCCCCCCCCCTAAATTAACAAACTAATTTGTTTATGAAATGTATTATTACTTAAAAGCCTGAAATTCATTGGATAGAGCATCTTATTCAGTTCTTATTGTTACAATCAACATGGATTTCTGTCAATTAGATAATGAATACTGATCATTAAATATATATGTGATCAGATGATAATAAGTAAAAAGAAAGATAATGAGGGATATTAACAGAATTGCAATATTATTAAAAGAGAGTGAGAAAGCAACATGAATGGGACTGAAAAGAACAAAAAACAAGTTAAAATAGATATCATGATAGTAATTAAAAAATTACTCTATGGTAGAGAGGGAGAGAGAGTAAAACATGAAAGCTACATAAATGTTAAGAGATGATGAATGTAAAAGTTACAGCATAGATGATAGAGAGGTAAAATTAGTTACAACAGGAAAGATAAAGTGTGTGAATAAGAAAATCTGGATAATACAGAGAAATAAGAGATAAAGTATAGAATTTTCAGTATTGAAACATGAATGATCAGAAAGTAAGAATGAGAGAGGGAATAAAAAAGTTTAAATTATAACAGGATTGATAGGGATGGAGATTTGGTTACAATAGGAATAACAGAGATTTAGTTACAACAGAAATGATAGGGAGGGAGATTTAGATTTTATAGGAATGATAGTTTTCCTTACAATTGGAATGATAGAGATCTCCTTACAATTGGAATGATAGAGAGGGAGATTTAGATTTTATAGGAATGATAGAGATTTCCTTACAATTGGAATGATAGAGAGTGAGATTTACATTTTATAAGAATGATAGAATTTTCATCATAATAGGAATGATAGAGAGATTGAAATTTAATTATAGCCAGAAAGATAGGGAAGGAGATTTTGTTACAAAAGAAATGATAGAGTAAATAAGAATTTGAATCTGAATGATAGAAAGAGAAACATTACAAGATGGCTGACAGGTGCAGAAATAAAAGCATTACAATAAGAATAATAGACAAAAAGATATGAGATAAGTACAAAAAAACTGATGATGAATAAATGATACAAAAACAAGGATAAAAAAATATGAACTAAAGAAAACAGTTACTGTATACATAAACCACAGGAAGGATGTATAATATAATTAATAGAGAAAAGAATCAGATGATATACACAATGTGGGAAAATAACATCTTATTTTTAAAGTTTTTTTTATACAAGATATAAAAATTCAGTTTAAAACCTGATAATTCCCATCCACTTTTTTTATTCAGTTTTATATGATGAATATTTGACTTTTTTGTTTCTAAGAGTGCAAGGTGAGAAAGAGGGAGAGAGAGAGGGGGGGAGAGAAAGGAAGTATAATGTAAAGCTTTGACCTTATATATTAAATATTCAGACTTCAAGTCTTCATTTGAAAAGGAGTAAAAAAAAAACCAAAGAAAGAATAAAGACATTTATTTTCATTATAAAGCACAGATAAATGTGGCTTGTAAATGTGTTAGAATTTTTACTCTCTCACTATATATATATATATATATATATATATATATATATATATATATATATATATATATATATATATATATATAGAGAGAGAGAGAGAGAGAGAGAGAGAGAGAGAGAGATAGATAGATAGATAGATATAGATATTGTGTGTGTGTGTGTATATGTATGTATGTATGTATGTAACAGTTTTAATGCCATAATTTTTCTCACAATTAAGCATCAAAGGCAAACAGCTAACATAAAAAAGTTGTTTTTTTAATTTTAAATTTTATTTTTAAATTCTATTTCTGAATCTATCATATCCCCTTAGCTTTTTTAGCTTTTATCAAAATGGTCTAGATATATTTAATGGCATATATGACCTACAAGCATATTAACCCTCTCTATTTCAATGGGGAATATTTTTTTAAAAATGTTTATACCACAACAAATATTATTCAAATTTCATCTATATTTCATATTTGGCTCAGTTCAAAACAAGTTCATATATTTCTTACACATTTATAAAATTCTAATATTTGGTGGCCTTGTCAGTCGGGTTAAAAATACACAGACTGTATCCCCCACAGAGGGGTAAGACTCCCCTAAAAGTCATGTCCTGGTATGACACTAAACTGCATTGGGTAGTCTGGCTCCTGTTCTGGATATCTGAAGAGTATGAAGTACCCCTAGATTGCCATCACACTCTGGTATGCTCTCGCCCAGAGTTGTAATATCTGTTAGGGTGCCATATATGGGGGAAAGAGATTGATTTTAAAATTTATTTCTATTTGATTGGACCAATGGCAAAAGAATAAATAAAGAATAACCTTAGGAAGCTACACAATAAATGTAAATATGAATGCAATTCCCCGATCTCAAAGGCATAAAATAACCCTAGATGGGTTGACATGCCATTAAAATCAGTCAATCTTATATTTGGATGAAACAAGTCCATCTTAGACTTTGTACTGTTACTTTTTAAGAAAGCTGAATATTCTACTTTAAATTGTACATTAATGGCATATCAAACTACATGGGTCATGTAATGCCAAAGCCATCCATGTAGAAAAACAGTTGTGGTTCTATTTAACCCAAAGCTGGCGGGGATGAAGGAGATTCATACTATTCCCAAGGGTATTAGTCTGAAAGTAAACATAATAGCACAACTGGGGTTTGAACTTGCTGACTGACACTTCCCCCCTAAACATAAAGAATACCCATTACAATAATGTTGAGAAAGTTAAGCATTTAAGGTTTCTTTTCTGACTTCCATAAACCTTTTTTGTCAACCAATTATGAAATTCACACTTTTTTCAAGATCTGTAAGAGTTATGGGCCATATCTTGTTACACCTTGGCCCATTAAAGGTTTGAATTCAATGTTATCCTTTTAGGCTGGATCCCATACCAAGGTTAAAAAACTTAGTTTACCCTACAATTTTACCCATAGGTTGGTTGGGTGGATTTTACACCATGTCAAATGTTATTTTATTCTTAAGATGTTTTGTTTTATTCATTTTTGTTGGGTATTCATTTTTTTAAAACTTATTTTTTATGTATTTAATCCAAAGATGGGACCCTAACAGGTGCTAAAACTGTCGAATTGGTAAAACAAGGCAACAAGTAACAGTAACTCAATATAGATCTAACCTTGCTGCAATCCTACTGCAGAATGCCAGAGTATCTATGAAGTCTCATAACATAGAAACCAAGCAGCCAATCAGGACTCAAGGAATGGAAACACCCAAATACATGAATGGACTATTCTTGAGTCCCATATGTACCAGCTGTCTTAGGCACTAGTTCAGTTGTGTGTAGCCAGTTGCTGTTGTCCAAACCAGCAGGATACTGACTGACGAACTTCATTAACAACATTTCAGCCAATGTGCTCTTCAGTATTCTTCATGACATTTGTCATGGTTAACAAAACGAGAACTATCTATCCCAATGGATTAAATAAGGAGTTTGGTTCAAAATTTCATGAAGGCTCCCAAGTTCAACAAGAAACACCTTAAGAAGCACATCAGCTGAAATGTTGTATATATAACAATCAAGATGAGGGAAACAGTCTAAAAGATCTAAATTATGCAAATTTAGAAGTCTCATCTCAAAAATTTAGACAAATGATAAATAGTCGATACATTTTTTTCTGCTTATCACACAAAAGATATTAACGTATTACTGAATGATCATCATAACATTATTATTATGAAAGTCATTTTCTATCACCTTTTGAGAATAATAATCATAAAAGAAGAAGAATAGAAAGAACAAAGAAACAGGTAGAGAATTATTTTGATTGATCTTAATGTCATGTCAAACAACTGTCAGTTTATTTTTTTTGCATTCATTGTACATTCATATCCATTATTCTTAGTTGAGTGGAGTGCTATTTCTCTGAATTTGTGAGATGAGGCTTGATAATTCGTACTATTTGGATTATTCAGACTATTGTCCTCTTCTTTATTGTTATCTGTACAACGTTTTGGCCAATGTCCCTCTGGCCTTCTTCAGGTATTTCTTGTTGGACTCCGGAACCTTCTCTTCAAAAGAGAAGGTTCTCAAGTTCAAAAAAGAAATATCTGAAGAAGGCCAGAGGGCACATTGGTCAAAATGTTGTGTGGGGTGGTTGGTAAATAAATCCAGATCAGAGTAAGAAGCAGAATAGAAATAAAAAAGTGGATACAGAAGCTCCAAAAAGTTCTCTAAGATTTCTTTATTCTCTACTAAAAGCGCCTGCTTGACATTGCCAGGCTAGAAGATGGGGAAAGTTAGTTTCACAGATCCATTATTACAGAGTTGGATCCTCAAAATATGTCCCATTAAAATCCATATAGATAAAAATGTCTCCTATTTAAAATATTAAATGCAAAAAAAAAAAAATGCTTTTACTAATTTAAACTTCATTTTCTAATTATCTTCACAAATGTAAATCAAATGTTCATTATTTTTCCTCAAAAAGCAAGATCTGTGATAGAGAATGTGTATATATATATTTACTTTGCCTTTTATTTTTGTAGTTTCATCCGGATATACACACATACATACAGGCAACTGTCCTTTATATATGTACAGATAGATAAGACTTCATTTTCAATTTTTTAAAAAAGTACTTGCTATTCAGTTCATTTTGCTTATTATTTTACCAACTTAAAGACTGCTGTTAGCAGCATTTACCCTATGTGTAGAGTCAGATACTATTTACAGAATTTATAAGCCATTTCAAATAAGAGTAAGCAATCTTTAATTAGCATTTACTAATTATCTCCCTTGATAAATTATAACAACTGAGGTGAGCAGGAACACAGATCCTATACTATTATTCATTTGACTACTGGATTGGAAATGGCTTTATTCTTAAAGAACCTTTTAACATTATGCAAACAAAAATCTCAAAATATGCCATTTCAGCTGCATTTGTAATAACTTACAAAAATCAGAATATTATAATGAAGGCGTTATTTTTATTATTCATTTAATTTTATTTATAATTCATACAGTGTTTCATAATAATATAATAATAATATAATAATCTACCTTAGTTTAATTTATAATATCTATGGACATGTAAATCAAATTTATCAAATTTTACATAATAATTTAATAAGACTTTACTTTTTTAGGCATCTTGTAGGTACGTAATTGGGAAATGATTGAATTGAGGAGAGTGGGAAAATATTTTAGTTGCTACTGAAAAAGTATGTGTGAGAGAGAGAGAGAGAGAGAGAGGAGAGAGAGAGAGAGAGAGAGAGAGAGAGAGAGAGAGAGAGAGAGAAAAAGCTAAGCAAACATTAATAAGAAAGAGAAGAAGAGATAAGAATGGCCACATAATTAATCAAGATGGGTAATACATAAATAGAAATGAAAATAAAAGAGTGACAAAATGAGACACATAATAAATGTAGAGAGGGTAATAAGAGAGAAAACAATAAGTGAGAGTGAATGTAGTGGGAAATAGGAGGAGGAGAAGGATAATGAGAGGTTTACAAGAGAAATAATAGGGAGTATTGTATATGTAAATACAGAGGGGGATAACATAGTAATACAAGGTGTTCCATAGCATGAACAACAACTTGTTAAATTAAAAAGAAAGAATGGTCATGTTAAAACAAGAAGGGGAATAAAAAGAGGATCAATGTAAGCTGTTGAAATAGTTACACAAAGGAATATCACAGAGAATCGGATAAGAGAACTGTAACATTAATAATAGCAGCTAGAAATGAGAGAGAGAGAGAAATAAAAACCTGAATATGAGAGAGGGAGGGAATATACTGCATAGATATATAGAGGGGGGAGTAAGATGAATTAGAAAGGAATAGATTATATAGTAATGATAAACACTATTAAAGAGAATAAAGAATGTACAACATAAATGAATGGGAGGTGAAATAAAAATTCCAACATGCCTGATTTAGAGATAATAAAAGCTTTAACATGAATAATAGAGGGAGTTATTGCATGACACTGAGAAATCAGGAAAGAAAGAACAGATGGCGTGAGAGTGAAACTATGCACACAGAGAGAGAGAGAGAGGGAGAGAGAGAGAGTAGATAAGAGAAATGAAGATTTATAATGTAAGAGTGTTTCAAGGAATCATCAGGCAATTTTTAAAATGAATTAAGAGAAGATGGACACTTTGCCTCTGTCAGGAGACAGATCAAAAGAATCAGAGAGTAAAAGTGTAAAAAGAATCAGAGAAAAGAGTTGTAAAAGGAAGAGAGAGAGTAAAGAGTGTAAAAAGAGAGAGAGAAGGTAAAGAGTGTAAAGAGAGAGGAGGGTGTAAAGAGTGTAAAGAGAGGTAAAGAGAGAAAGAGGGTAAAGAGAGAAAAGAGAGAGAAGAGGGTAAAGAGAGAAAGAAAGAAAGAGGAGAAGAGGTAAAGAGAGAAAAGAGGGGGAAAGAGAGAAAGAGAGAGGGGTAAGAGAGAAAGGAGAGAGAGGTAAAGAGAGAAAGGAGAGAGAGGTTAAAGAGGAAAGAAGAGAGAGGAAGAGAGAAAGGAGAGAGAGAGAAAGTAAAGAGAAAAGGAGAGAGAGAGGGAAAGTAAAGAGAGAAAGGAGAGGGAGGAGTTAAGGAGAGGGAGGAGAGGAGGGAGTGTAAGGAGAGGAGGGAGAGAGGGGGTAAAGAGAGAGGAGGAGAGTAAAGAGAGAGGGGAGGGTAAAGAGAGAGGTAAAGAGAGGGTAAGAGAAAGGAGAGAGAGAGAGAGTTAAAGAGAGAGAGAGAGAGAGGTAAAGAGAAAGGAGAGAGAGAGAGAGGGAGTTAAAGAGAAAGAGAGAGAGAGAGAGGAGTTAAGAGAGAAAGGAGAGAAGAGAGAGAAGAGAGAGAGAGAGAGAGAGGAGAGAGAGAGAAGGAAAGAGAGAGGGACGAGAGAGAGAGAGAGAGAGAGAGAGAAGGGAGAGAGAGAGAGAGAGAGAGAAGAGAGAGAGAGTGTAGAGAGAGAGGGTGTAGAGAGAAGAGAGAGGTAGAGAGAGAGAGAGAGGTTGTAGGAGAGAGAGAGAGGAGTAGAGAGAGAGAGAGGGTTGTAGAGAGAGATGAGAGGGGTGTAGAGAGAGAGGGGGGGTGTAAGAAGAGAGAGGGGTGTAGAGAAGAGAGAGAGAGAGGGGTTGTAGAGAGAGAGAGAGAGGAGGGTATATGTGTAAGAGAGGGGGTTAGAGAAGAGTGTAGAGAGAGAGAGAGCGAGAGAGAGCGAGAGAGAAGAGAGAGAGAGAGGTGTAGAGAGAGAGTTAAAGAGAGAGAATGATTTAGAGTGTAAAGAGAGAGAGGAATGATTTAGGTGTAAAGAAGAGAGGAGAAATGATTTAGAGTGTAAAGAGAGAGAGAAATGATTTAGAGTGTAAAGAGGAAGAAGATTTAGAGAGGAAAGAGAGAGAGAATGATTTAGAGGTGTAAAGAGAGAGAGAAATGATTTAGAGTTGTTAAAGAGAGAGGGAATGATTTAGAGTGTAAAGAGAGAGAGAATGATTTTAGAGTGTAAAGAGAGAAGAATGATTTAGAGTTAAAGAGTGATTTAGAGGTAAAGAGAGAGAGATATTTAAAGAGTGTAAAGAGAGAGAGAATGAGTTAGAGAGTAAAGGGAGAAGAATGAGTTAGAGAGTAAAGAGAGAGAATGAGAGAGTAAAGAAGATAAATGAGAGAGAAGAGAGAGAGAATGAGTTAGAGAGTAAAGAGAGAATGAGTTAGAGAAGAATAAGCGTAAAGAGAAGTGAGAGAGAAAGGAGAGTAAAAAGAGAGAGATAAGGAGAGTAAAGAGAGAGAGAAAGGAGAGTAAAGAGAGAGAGAGAGAAGGGAGTAAAAGAGAGAGAGAAAGGGAGTAGTAAAGAGGAGAGAGAAAGGAGAGTAAAGAGAGAGAGAAAAGGAGAGTAAAGAGAGAGAGAGAAAGGAGAGTAAAGAGGAGAGAGAGGAGGAGAAAGAGAGGAGAGAAAGGAGAGAAGAAGAGAGAGAAGGAGAGAAAAAGGAGAGAAAGGAGAGTAAAGAGAGAGAGAAGAAAGAGAAAGTAAAGAGAGAGAGAGAGAAAGGAGAGTAAAGAGAGAGAAAGAGAGAAGAGAGGAGAGAAAGAGAAGAGAGAGAGAAAGGAGAGTAGAGAGAGAGAGAGAGAGTAAAGAGAGAGAAAGGAGAGTAAGAGAGAGAGAAAGGAGAGAAGAGGGAGAAAGGAGAGTAAAGAGAGAGAAAAGGAGAAGTAAAGAGAGAGAAAGGAGAGAAAGAGAGAGTAAGAGAGAGAGAGAGTAAAGAGAGAGTAAGAGAGAGAGAGAAGAGAGAGAAAGAGAGAAGAGAGAGAAAGGAGAGTAAAAGAGAGAGAGAGAAAGGAAGAGTAAAGAGAAAGAGAGAAAGGAGAGTAAAGAGAGAGAGAGAGAGAGAAGAGAGAGTAAAGAGAGAGAGAGAAAGGGAGAAAAAGAGAGAGAGAAAGGAGAGTAAAAGAGAGAGAGAGAGAAGAGAGGAGAAAGGAGAGAGTAAAGAGAGAGAGAGAAAGAGAGTAAGAGAGAGAGAGGAGAGTAAGAGAGAGAAGAGAGAGAGAGGAGAGAGAAGGAGAGAAAGAGATAAGAGAGAGAAAGAGAGAGAGAGAGAAAGGAGAGTAAAGAGAGAGAGAGAGAGAAAGAGAGTAAAGAGAGAGAGAGAGAGGAGAAGGAGAGTAAAGAGAGAAGAGAGAGAGAAAGGAGAGTAAGAGAGAGAGAGAGAGAGAAAGGAGAGTAAAGAGCAGAGAGAAAGAAAGGAGAAAAGAGACTAAACTGAATTATTCTGAGTAAGAGAAGGTGGTTGGATTGGTTGAAATATAATCAAGTGATCCTTTTGTAACATTTTATTCAATGTTATTCTTGTGCTTTCCATGTAGTTATATAAATCTATTTTCCTTTAAAGTCTTGATGGTAAAGATAAGTGGGTGTTTTATTCCAAGGATTTAAACATCTTTTAAAAGGAAATAAAGAAAAAGTCTTCAGTACTTTATATAAGTACTTAAGCACTGAATTGAGTTAAGAATTTTCTTTCATAATAAATTCATAGCACACACAACATACACACTACATATATATATATATATATATATATATATATATATGAAGAAAATAACAGATTAGGAAAAGTCTGGCAAAATGTGAGGAAAAGTAAGGGAAAGGTGAATAGCAAACAGACAATTACATTCAATTACTATTTCCTTCTGTTGGTTTTAGAAGCTTCATCAGAATGAACTTGATTATTCTAAAATGGAGTGGTATAAGGAAAAGCTAAAAGGAGGAGAGAGACAGAGTAGGAGGATGTAAGGGTTGTCATAGAAGTAGGTAAAACATATGTTTGGGAGGGGTAAGGATAGAAGGACCAAAGGGTATAGGGTAAATGATACATTGAGTGATTAGTGATAGTACTCAGATGTGTGGCTCTAGTGGTGGGTTCAGTCTATAGGGGAGGAAAAGTGTGTGCAGATAGATAGATAGAGAGTGAGAGAGGATTAAAATCGAATGGTTTAAAAAATGCCTACCAAAGTTTCTCACAGTAGCGCAAATCTTTGGTTTATTTTCCCAGTACCCCACTCGTACCGAGTTAGGCACGAAGGCCCTATTTATATGGGACCAGACTCATGGGTGGCAGGTAGAAAAATTGCGTCGATCCCGTCGGCATTCCCCCTCAAGGGGGGTGCCTCAGGCGCTGGGCAATAAACCCAGCCCTGCCCCTTTAAGTCAAGGGGACAGGTATTGCCTGGAGGGATGGCCCTCTGGGATCGACGCTAATAATTTACCATCTCACCGGTCCAGTGGCCGAAGCGCACTGGACCCCCGCCTGAGCGGGTTGGAGGCTTAGTAGCGCAAATCTTTGGGGTAAAAAAAAGTATATATATATTTACCACAAAGATACATGCTACTGAGAGAAACTTTAGTAGGTAGTTTTTAAACCATTTGATTTTAATCATCTATTTAGCTCTTTATATTGAGCACTTTTTAATCGTTTTTTGGGAAAAATCCCGAACTAAATAAGATTGTATACTTATTTGCTTGGTGGATTTAATGCTAACTGCAGTATATATATATATATGTGTGTGTGTGTGTGTGTGTGTGTGTGTGTGTGTGTGTGTGTGTGTGTGTGTTTTGTATACGGAAAATGTTTGGAGAACAAGATGTATAATAGAATGTGTGTGTGTGTGTGTGTATATATATACATATATATGTTAATAATATAGCCTGCTCTATTTATGAGTAAATTATGCTCAATATCATGGATACAGCAGGTATATCTAAGTTAGGGTACAACAGTGCCTGGTTACTGACAGTGTATTGCCTATGTGATTCTCAAACCATCAGTAACCAAGTGCTGTTGACTTGATGTTCATGATACTCTAACTTATATATATATATATATATATATATATATATATATATATATGGGAAGGAGAGACATGTAACATGCAGAGCACAACAAAATATATAATAAAATGTTTGTGTGTATATATATATATATTAATAATGTAGAAAAGTCGTCGGGGCGGCCTAAAGTCGATATCAGCCAGTCAGTGAGGGAGTCTATCCCCTTTTCACTTGCGCTAGACCAAGGAGATTAATTTACCATCTGAGGTGGAGTGCCACACCTACCATCAGCTCCTTACTTTACCGCACAGATCCCTGTGCTACTCATACACTGAGTTGGCGAGGACCGGTATCGAACTAGGAACCTTGTGGTTTCTAGCCTATAAATTAAGAGTTGTTAATATTGGTGACAGGACATATACGTCTAAATTAAAATACTTGCCCTGATGATTGTATAAGTGTGAAACTAACAGTCACCAAGTGCTGTTGATTGTGTCAACACTATTATATATATATATATATATATATTTATAATATATATATATATATATATATATATATGAGAGAGAAAGAGAGAGAAATAACACATACATTTATATTATATAAGCATACACATACGAGAGACATTCAATAAATAAGGTGAATTTTGTTTAAGAAGTAGGTAACAGGAAGCATTGTTACAGTTTCACCTTTTTCAAAGAAATCAATAGGGATGTGTCCTGTTATTTCCCTGATGACTGTCAGCATAACCTTCTTTACTGTTTTATTTTCCAAGTCAGAGCATTTTAAGTACCGTATTTGACGGAATATAGGAGGCATTTTTTTCCAAAATCTTTGCTCAAAAAATTGCCCTGTGTCTTATACATCGTAGGTGAAGTTTGAGACCTCCCGTAGACCTAGGCTAATCTTCTTTATGATGCTCACTAACCCAGCTTATGCTCAGTAATTTTACCTACCATGTACTGCCAAATTGCTTTTATACAGTTATGTTTCTGCTTGTGTAATGCACAGCTAGACTGTTTTCAACAATATATGCTTAAATACACTAAAAAATACACTTTTTTTCCCTAATCTGACCTGCTGAAATGGGGGTGCATCTTATATGCTGTCAAATACGGTATATTGTTCTAATACAAATCTCACTATAATGTGTGATTTTGATGGATTATGGTTGTTGGAATTGTCTTCCCTTGGATCTGGAAGAGTTATCTTCCCTCTGGGTTACCAGTTTGACCACCAGGTATTTAAGCGCCTATTACAAACTCTCTCGCTCTCTTTTCTCCTTCTTCTCAGATTGGACAACATGGGTTAGACATTTGTGTCTACACCCCACCCTCATGGGGGCCTCTAGTCCACATACAGACTAAGTCAGTAAGTGACTTTAACCTTATGGACTCTCTATATCTTTTATATGTCCATGTAGGTAACTATTGTTTATGTTCTTATTGTACCTTGTGCCATACATGTATTTCTTGTATGTGTGATAAATGTCTCCATGTGCTTTTATTAAAGCCCATCTTGTTATATGTTTAACACCCTTGTCGGAGTTGTTCGTTTCAACAAGTATAACCTTGGACCTTACATGGTTACAGAAATACATTCATATAAACATAATTGATATGTTTGGATCCTGTCACAGTTGCCTAAAGTAATAAAAGCTTTTTGCTGCTACATCATGAGCATATGTCTTAGTTATTGGAGAATTGTTTGCCTATGTCCCAACTCATCATCTCACTTCTCTGTGATTGGGGTATATCCAATAATAAGACAGTATATCACTATAGGGATTGGTTAAGCTCAGTCGCTAGAGCATCTGCCTACGAATCACAAGGTTCCAGGTTCAATACTGGCCCTTGCCAACTCAGCACACGAGTTTTACAGCTTGAATCTGTGTGGTAAAGTGGAGGCTGATGGTAGGTCTGGCACACCACCTTAGATGCAAAAACAATATCTCTGGTCAAACGCTAGTGAAAAGGGGATAAACTCTCTTGCTGTCCAGTTGATACTGACAATAGCTCACTCCACAGATTTTACACTTACTTTTTGTTTGTCAATAGAATTGTTAGAATTCTTGTTGCCATGGTAAAGGTTCAGTTGGTGAATCCTCATAATCTTCGTATGTAGGTTTCCTTGTAATCCTAGTATGTAGGGCCTCTTGGATATACTCTAAGTCCAAGGTGTTGTAGCATTTCTTATAATCCAAAAGATAGGTCTTACTGATAGAAGGATCAATTAGCAATTGATTTGAGGACAGTTGCAAACGATCTTTAATGCTTTCTGTTCTCATCTCTCAATGGCCAATTTTTACTGGATTTGCCTGCTGTTGATGAGAAAGTTCATAAATAGGAGTGGCGATTTGGTGTAAATCTTATACCAAAGATATTCCAACAAGAATATCATTAGTAACTGTGAGCTTAACAGCCTTAGGCTGGCCTTGAAAATCTACCTTCCATTACACTTTAAACACTTCCTAATATATTCTCTTCAAAATGTTCGATCTTTAAAATAGTTCCCTCATCATTCAGCACACTTATCCCAATGAGCTTTCCATTGTAATAATTTTTTAAATGTCCACTAAATACTCAAATCTTCGATGAATTTTCAGTTTAGGGAATCAGAAAAAGTCAAATAGAACAAAGTGTGATGAGTATGGAGGATGATGCACTTACACAATCCTATGTTTTCCCCAAACATTTAATTCAACAAATGTGGAGATTAGCTTTATAATTCTTTTACAAATTAGCACCAAATCAACTGTACACACAGAGTATATAAGATGAACAAAAAGGGAAAAGACAAACAGGAATATTTCTTTTATGTTATTTATTTTGGAATTGTTCTCAACTAGTTTTGACCTTAGGTATTTCTTGGGAAATTGTTTTTAGAAATTGTTTGACAAGCCACAAAAAATAGGGTGAAAAAATGTACTAGAAGTAGTAAGTCCATTTGTTTAGTGAAAATCATCTTCTGGTTTAATTTGCTGGATTTTTTATATACATGAATTTTTAGAGTTGTGTGTGTGTGTGTGTGTGTGTGTGTGTGTGTATGTATGTATGTATGTATATATGCATATATGTGTGTGGTTATGTCTATGGTGAGGGCACAATATTACAAAAATACACACACAAGATATCATCAAATGTATCGAGACTGAAGTTATACATTTTAAAATGTTAACATCTTTGTTACAAAGTTGATCCTGCCATTTAACCATCTTTTCAAGCTACACAGCTTTATAGCCAGGCACTTACCATAGAAGCAGTCAAAATTCATAGCTGAAATTGGACAGACAAGATTAAGAGCAATGACAACTACAACAAACACAGAGACCAGATAAATAAAAGCTTAATAACAGAAAGGAAAGAAAGTAGGGGAATTCTGTCAGAGAATACAAAGGCTGCCAGTAGAATGAATTTAAAAGTAAAGCAATTATAAGGGGCCATATGCACATATAGGTGAACAGTCCCAAATAAAATATGATATGGAAAAAAAGGCACCAAGAACATTCAGTAATACCTGACAACAAAAACTGTCTACTTATTTGGGTCTTAAACTTTGTTTTTCATAAAACTGTATCTCCCCAAGAATCAGTTCCTTCATACTGACTGCCCAAAATATCCCTTTTACAGTTTTTTCAGTGAACAGCTCACCTTTTTAGAAGGCTAGTGTCATTCAAAATGCTGCCCCACTTCCAACAAAACAGTTTTCACTAATGTGAGAAAAGGGAAAAGAAAGAATTTGTATTTATAACAATATGCAGACATATGCAAAACTTATGTAATAAATTGTTTATTTTTTAGATGTTTAAATAGACTGTATAGAATCAGTGCCAATTTACAAAAACAAAAGCATGAAGCCAGTTTCCTTAGTGCATGAATGGTGAACACACATGAAATGCAAGTGCAGCATGCTCCATACTCACCACATTTACCTCTGCACAACTTCTTGTTTCTTAAACTGAAAATTAATCCCAAGAGTA
>CM042144.1:40091819-40117818 GCA_023376005.1 Doryteuthis pealeii
ATATATATAGCTACATCAACATATGTATATACATGTGTATCTATCTTTGTGTGTATGTAAAGCAGATCTAAACTGTTTTTATGGCTTTAGACCAATTATCTCTGTTGAAAAACAACTATTGATGCCAAGATTTTCTTTTATATGCCATCAAAAATGAATCTTCCTCAAACTGCTGATAATGTCTTAATAATTCAACTGCTTTTCAAATTTACTCTTATTTTATTGTTATGCTGTTTATGTAAACTGTATCACAGTTGGTTATTTTGCTTTATGGCATATCAATCACATGGTTCTGGATTCACTACAGGTCCTTGCCAACTCAATTCAGGAGTAGCACAGCCAGGGTTATCTGATCTGTGTGGTCAAAATGTTGGCATCTAACAGTAGGTGTGGTGCTCCACTTCACCAAAACAATCTATCTGGTCTTACACCAATGAAGAGAGGATAGACTTCCTCATTTTCTGGTTGATATCAACAATAGGCCACTATAGCAATTTTTTATCTTTAATTCATCATGCTGAATCATTTTGAGGATTTGTGAATTATTTTTTTAAACTAATTTTTTTTTTTTTTTCAACCAAATTTTTTTTCAACTAATTTTTTTTTTCAGCCAAATTCTTTTTCATGAGTATTAATTAAGTAGTAGAAATAATTTTCATTAACTTCATGAGAATTAATAATTTGGTAGAAAATTTTCACTATAGATTTATCATTAACTTCATGTAGATCTATAAACTGGTAGAAATTATTTACATTAACTTGCAATTAGATATATTTGACCCTAAGAGGTACTACCACTCCAGGTCAGAGTGGATCTGGTTTGTTTTGTTTTATGGCATATCAACCTCAGTGTGTCATTTAATACCAACAAATTGTGAAATAAATTCATTTTTAATGGATACACAATTTTTTTTATAAACACATAAACACAGATGGGACCCTAACAAGTACTACCACTCTGGGTCAGAGTGGACCTGGGAGCAATGGTAAAAAGGGGTGCTCCACGTTACACAGACCTCCAGAACTGGAACCTCACCATCAAATAAAGTTTAACGTCATATTCTGGACACTAAGACCCTCAGCCACCACCTTCTAGCACATATATGATAAAAAAAGTTGGGGCTTACCATAAGGGCAATAGGGTTGGGGCAATCATATAGGTGCAAGGGCTTGATGTGACCAGCCGATTGGTCAGAGGGGGCTTCTCTGAAAGCCTGTCTAGCCTAAGTACAAGCATGTCATAGATTGCTCATCCACCAGGATTCCATCCATAAGCATCGTGGGTTACCACCTACGGTCAACAGGTGGTCTCATTGGGGGAGTTTTACCCCTCTGCAGAGGTGCAGTCGATTATTCTAAAGCCCCATCCTACATGGCTCAGATTGGACCTGAGAATAATAACAATGAAGGGGTACTCCACACACCCCAGATCTCCAAAACTAGAGCCTCTGTATCAGAGATGCAATTTAGCATCCTACCCAGGACTCCCTTTTGGAGGGGCATAGTTGGCCCTTCTGCAACGTATACAATCAGTATATTCTAAGCCCTGGGTAATTCCAGGTCAAATCATCCAGGCCATGTCACCCAACCCCTTCAATTTTTCTGAAATTTTGTACAAGTGTGGACTATGTTTAGGTTAGACAATCCCCAAAATGTTCGCTTCTGAAATGTTAGTTATGTCAATTTTTATCTCTCCAAATTTGAGGGGGTCACAAAACATGGCGACTTTTTGTAATCTATTTTTGTCTGTAAAATGAGTCCTAGAACTTCCCTACTCCTAAAAATTGGCTTATAAAAGTATTTTTGTCCAAGGAATCCAAAACTGCTAACAAAACAGTCTGAAAGTTAACCAATTCTATATTATTAATGATTTCTGATTTGCAAAATTTTAACTGTTGTAGCTTCTATTTTGAGCAAACACCAAACTATCATTTTGGTACAAATAATGTTCAATATATGTGAAATAATAATAGAAAATTTTTTTCTTAGATTCAGTGCCATATCAGGATATTGATCTTGCTAGGAAAAAATCAGAAATCATCAATAACTTAAAACTTGACTTTAGGACTTTTTCAAAAAATTTCAGAAAAATTGAAGGGGGTGGGTGACAATTTTACTTTTTTCTTTATGATTTGACATGGAATTCCCCCCCCCACTACTAACAGGGCTGGCTAAAATTCAGATACAATTTCATTTTTTGATTTCTATATATGCCTATCTCAAATTTAGACATTTTGTTGGAGACCAGTATATTGAGGAAAGCTAATCTTATTCTCTTTTATTGTAGTATTTCTGATATAACAATGTTTACATGATGTAAAAGTGTCTGTGCATATCTTTCCATTGTGGGACAAAGTATCACTGTAATATATCTGAAGCAAAGTGCTTTCTCTAATGATGGTATTTTAAGAGACGATTCCTCCTAAACTTTCATATAGATGTTAGATAATACTGGAAATAGCAATGATCCTATAACCAGAGCCTTACCCCTGTCAATATATATTGGATTTTAACTAGAAATGCTTTCCATTTCCATCTGGCTATTTTGAGGAATGGTAACTAGTGCAATCTCCAGAGTAGAATCATTCCTTAACCCATTCCAGTTTAATAACAAGACCAATTCTGTTGAAACTTTAGTTAAGAGGTTTGCTACATCTAAGCTTACAATCTCTAATGAAAGGAGGAGTGGCTCCTTGATCGTTTCTTCAAAATGGGTTGAGTTCTTCAGATATTTTGAAGAATTACCCATAAATGGGTTAATTATTTTTGTCCTACAAGCAGTTCAATAGATGACAGAAGCTCAGTTACTGATTCTTGGTAGTCATTATATTTCTTCTTTATTTCATTCTAGCATAATGTCCATAAAATATTATAGGATTATTTGTGTATGGATTGGCACTTCTGTCATATTTATGCAGTCTGCTTAGGATAAGATTTAAATTGATGAGGTGGCCTATTATTTGTAGTGTTTATAGACAGCAAGGGAATCTATCCCCTTGTCACTAGCAGTAGACCAGGGAGATTGTGCTTTAGCAACCAGACAGTATACTTCATATTTTTTATTTTATAGTAGTAGAGGTAATGGTCTAAGGTTGCCCTAATTTCTTACATATAGCTTTGTCATTAATTTTTTATCTAGTTTTTCTTTAGATTATACTAGAAGTGGCTACCTGGCATCTAAGGTTGCCATAATTTCTTACATATAGCTTTGTCATTAATTTTTTATCTAGTTTTTCTTTTAGATTATACTAGAAGTGGCTACCTGGCATCTAAGGTTGCCCTAATTTCTTACATATAGCTTTGTCATTAATTTTTTATCTAGTTTTTCTTTAGATTATACTAGAAGTGGCTACCTGGCATCTAAGGTTGCCATAATTTTCTTACATATAGCTTTGTCATTAATTTTTTATCTAGTTTTTTTTAGATTATACTAGAAGTGGCTACCTGCATCTAAGGTTGCCATAATTTCTTACATATAGCTTTGTCATTAATTTTTTTATCTAGTTTTTCTTTAGATTATACTAGAAGTGGCTACCTGGCATCTAAGGTTGCCCTAATTTCTTACATATAGCTTTGTCATTAATTTTTTATCTAGTTTTTCTTTAGATTATACTAGAAGTGGCTACCTGGCATCTAAGGTTGCCCTAATTTCTTACATATAGCTTTGTCATTAATTTTTTATCTAGTTTTTCTTCAGATTATACTAAAAGTGGCTACCTGGCATCGCCTGGTAGAGGGAGATTTTTAAAAAGTTAGTCTCACAGATCCATTATTACTTATCGCAAGTGAGATCCTCGCTGGCTGCCCCATAAAAATACCCACAGAAATAATAACAATATAGTAAGAAATTTCTATTCAATGATTTACAATTTTTTAATAAAAATAAGACATAAATGATGCAATTAATTCAATCAAGCAATATTATATTTCAAAAGGAAAAAAAAACATACAAAAAAAAAAAAAAAAGATAAACAAAATAACATGCAAATGACTTTCGCTTGTTACTTTTCAAATTTGAATTTTTAAATATCTTCCCAAATATAAATCAAATCTTCATTATTTTTGCTCAAAAACCAGGCCCTGGTGATATTTGATGTGTATATATATATATATTTACTTTGTTGTTAATTGTTTTATTTTCGAAGTTACCTCCGGACATACACATACACACAACTGCCCTTTATATATGTATAGATTTTTAGATTATTTTTATGCCTTTTATCATCCTATATTCTATGAAATAAAAGTTTTAAAATATAGTAAAAGATTAATGGCAATGTTTCATCTAAGAAATTTAAGTTAAAATCATTTCATAATTTGTCTATTATCAACAAGAAAAACACAATCAAACATTTCTTTTATTTATTTTCATAAACATCATAAAATATTTTTCTTATTTTAGTGAACACACAAATAAATTCAAATTGATTTTTTTTTAAATTACAAATTGCAATCTTATAAAAGAAAATAAATTTAAGCTTGCTCATAAACTTTTTAGGATAAATAAGTAAAATAATGTTATGTTTGAATAATGAATGTTTATTCGTATGAATTAAAAAAAGTTTTAAAATGATCATGAAAATTTGGTTACTATATACGTATATGCACATAGTTTTTTGGGTTTTTTTAGCTCTAGGGAGTGTGTCATTACTGTCAGGTCCACTGACTCAGAATGGTAGTACCTGTTAAGGTTCCATCTATGGGTCATGCAGATTTGTTATGTTAATGAAAATTATTGCTACCAATTTATACATATGGAGTTAAACAAATCACACACACACACACACACACCACATATATATAAAACATCGAGTATTAAATAACCCACATGGGTTGATATCACATTAAACACCAACCAACCAACCAACCAATTTTTTTAAAACATTTAATTAGCTTCAATTCTTTTGAATGCTGATAACTATATTTTTTATCATAGCTGAAAATTCTCTTACAGCATAAATTACTATTCAGGCAACATGGCCATACACACACACAACACACATATATATATATGTTACTAAGCACCTTTTACTTATAAATATATATCAAACAATATTATCTCTATCAATCTCTCTCTCTCTCTCTATATATATATATATATATATATATATATATATAATATATATATATATATAATATGGAGTAAATATGGAAATAAATCCAACAATATTAAGAAATTTGAAAAACGAAGTGTTCCAAAAATAAGATGAATTTATTTATCGACGCTTAAACATTTTGATTTATTTAAACCTTCATCAGGATAGATTATGGGGTGAAGAAATTGATGAATTAATTAATTATATCCCTTAATCAGTAAAAATCAATAACCAAATTTGGAGTGTTTCTTTAGAACGATATCAATGTGTATGCAAGATTTTGAATCTGAGTGACCTCCTTTTGGAGTTATACATCGACACGTACATACCAAAATCTCTCCTCTATATATTAGATGACAAAGTAAACATTCCTCTAATCAAAATGTTAAATATGGGTAAGAATTTGAATTCTACCAGGTACTCAGTGTTGCATATAAAATTAAGAAAATATTTTTTCTTTATTTGTTTGCTAGACAATGCATGAATCTTTTGGGTTCCTCCTGAATTTAGCATTCCATGGTTGCATGCTTATTGTCATAGGGAAATCAGCAATCCAAATTCATATCCTGGATGAGGCTGTTTCCATTTTTCTTTTGCACTAATGCCTTTGGAAAAGGCATAAATCTGGTTTTCCCCTCCAGCTATAGTTAAATGGTAGGGCGGACTGGGTTCTTAAGCCTTGGTACAGCATCAAGTCTCGAAGTAAAACTCTGAATAACAAATCAATTGTACTAAACTTGAAAATTGACCTTGTGTCACATCCTGCTCATGGTGGAGGGGTTGAGTAAATACAAACCATTTTATTTATGGAGTGAAATATTCAAATTAACATTTCATAGTTATTATTGTGATTTTAAGAATTTGGATGATCAAAAATAATATTCAACATAAACACAGAACCCTCACCACCAACAACTGAAAATTGTTGTACAGTTGTAAGTGGAAATGGAAATTGCTTTATTCTTATATAAAAATGTGATTTGTTATGCTATTTTTGCTGGGTTATGACTATATATATATATATATAAGCATTATGATAATTTAGTCAGATATAGATTATTTGAATTTTGTTTAAGAAGAAAAAAACAAATTTGTCTAAGTCAGTTATTCAATAAATCTTAAAGACATTGTTCATGTAAGTGTTCCAGAATTAAATGAATACCCTTTTTCAAAAGATTTATTGTGATGTACAGGATTTATTTTTAAAAATATCTTTTGGCTGATTTGTTTTGCAACTTTCTATTCTTGGCTTTTTTTTTCAATTATAAAAAAAGAATGAAGAAATAAAATAAAATTGTTCATTGTCTGTCCATAGTTGCATATAATTTACTATTTTTTGTTTTGTTTTACTAATCTATAGCTGGGTTATGATGAATGGAAAAGAAGAAATAATCAAAGTGAAGCAATTTTGAATCAGACCAGTTTTAAAATAAATGAGGAGTTATGAATACAGTAAAGATGACAAATTGTATTTTTCAGGAGAAAAGGTATGAATCCAAATGTTCTCCCATTCAGCAATGGGTAAATAATAGGGAAGACTGAGCTTTTTAACCTTAATGAGGTAATTAGTGTAGGAGAAGGAAAACTGAATTTAAACATGTTATTAGTGTTGGTATAGCATTTAATTCTAAGACTAACAGCAACAAATAAATGAATTAAAACTTAGCTTAATTCTAACAATTTATTAAACAACAAATAAAAACAATGAGTAACAATATAAAGTCCTTCCTGTGTATAGAGTTAAGTTTGAGAAACTTACCAGTGTGATGGAGAAGATATCTGGTATCTTAGTGATTTCTTGGAGAGAATTTCAGGTTGATGTGCACATGAGAGCTAATCCGAAATGTATCTGAGGGTTTTCGGTATTTGCACCAAGACTTCTGGCTCAGCACGTGATTGGTATAATCCAATCACAGAAAGCCTCTCCTCACTTAACCCCACACACAGGAATAAACATTTTACTGACCCAACAATGTTAAACTCCACTTTTAAAAAATGGCTTTGTTTCATATCTGTAGAATCAGATTTATTTACTCACCTCTGGCAAGTTTTTTTTTAACTAGTATCCAGTTGACAGACAAAAGCTGACTAACTATAACCAATACAGACCCTGTATTAACTACCAGAACATGGTAATGTGTTGTGTATATATGAATCAAAGCATCCACACTAAAAACCAACTGCCACTCAAATCCCAGGATGATCTTAGCTAAGGTACATAGTTGAATATCCCAATGTGCTATATAACGACCTACCAACTCACTCTGGATTCTCACAACCGACACAACTTGTGATACAGCTGAATACTGATCTTTGCCACTACATCCTACAAGATCCTGCTCCTGCAGAGGGGTTGGTAAATACATACAATCAACTCCTCCTGCTTGCTAGATCCTAAAATTTGCTTTGGGTCAAAATTTAAAATACAATATGAATGTCTTCACAAAATTGATTAAAAAGAAGAAAAAGAAGGACATTCCATAACCTAGTTCGATCATGGGTTACTATTTATATACTGTCTTGATCAGGATTAGTGCATCTCTGTTTCAGGCCCAGTTTCCCTCCTAAACCAGTTGCCATACCAAGGTTAAATAGCACAGTATGCTCTTCTATTTACCCAGAGAAAAATAGTTAGATTCATACCTTTTCCAGTGCTATTAATGTTTATATGAAATGCAAACAACCTCATTCACGATTTGAACACAGGTAGCCAAGTCCACTTAGTAAAATGATAACCATTACACCATGAACACCTCCAATATTGATTAACTCCACAAAATGATAGGTGTATGTAATATTTTTGTCTGCTATGTATCATTATACAAAGTAATTCACTTATTTGGTTTTGATAGTTTGAAATCAATGTTGTATTTGGAAAAGGCCAAAATCTGTTTATTGCAAGGATTTTTTAAACAGAGTGAAAAGATCCTATTGAAGTCAGTTAGTCTACTGTTGGTTTGAATAAACAGCAGCTAAACTAAGTCCACTGAAGCATGTCCATGACAGTTGGTATATATAGAAATCAAGAATGATCATTCATGAATTTGGGTGATTCCATTCCTTGAGTTCTGTTTGCTGCTGATTTGAATGATACTGTGTAGTTTTATAAATACCTGTCATTCTGCTGTAGACTTTGTTCCCAATTCGACGGTAATTGGAACTTTGATTATTCTTCAGATCCAAATAAATTACTTATTTGGCAGTTCTTTCAAATAACAATGTGAATTTGTCTTTTCCAATGTCATTGATTAATTTTTAGAAGTAGAGACAAACAACCTCTTTTTATTTAACTATTTTAACTATCTTAAAAAAAGAACCAAAAATAAACAGAACATTTTATAGAATATTTCTCTGAATTTTTTTAGATGAGGCTTGATGATTAGTATTATCTGCATTATTTGGACTATTGAGTCCGAGAAGGTTCCCGAGTCGGACAAGAAATACCTGAAGAAGGCCAGAGTGCACATTGGCTGAAATGTTGTACAGATAAGAATGAAGATGAGGGAATAGTCCAAATAATGTAGATAATACTAATTTTTATATAAATTTAGCATTCAGAACCCTAAAATGAGATGACATGCCTTGTTATGTCAATTGTAATAGAATTTTCCTCTTGTTTCATTATGTTCCTGTAATTGATTCACAAAAGCCAAGTGACTGGAAGCAAATTCACTGAATATTCAAATTCTTATATATATATATATACATATATGCGAGTGTGTGAAGAAATAAAATTAAAAAATCCTTCTGAATTAGCAGTGAGGAAATGTTGAATCGATTGTTGGCATGGTTATTTGCTTTCCCTACATATATATATATGCTCCCTGTTGGGTATAGCTCTCTCAGACAGCCTTTACATATATGTATGTACTTATCAGTCAAATTTTCTTCTGCCAGTGATTTGTGCTGATAGCCCAGTGGTTAGAGCTCTGACTTATGAAAAATTAGTTGTTTCAATCCCAGCTGAAGGGAGCCTGCAAATCTAGTTGCACTGAAGTGATATGATAATTTGAAACAGGACTATGTGGAGAACTGTATTATATATATATATTAGGAGGAGTAAACTTTGAAACATGTGTCAGTAGAAGACTGGTATATATATGCTCCCAATTCTCATGGTAGAGCACTTAGTTGACCTTTCACCGTTTAACATAAAAGCAATTACTCGACTGTTGTTTACAGACTTCTCTGGTGATTGTAAAAACATACATCCTGTAAGTTTGTTTGTATCAATTAATTGTTTGCACCTAGCTGACAGTTTCCGATAGCCGTGAGGGTAAGGAACTTGACAGACGAAAATTCTGTTGGGTTTCGCCCCTGGCTAGAGTAGCTGTTAAAAGTCGAGTCAACACTGATGAGGAAGTAAATTCGAAACATGTGCCTGGGATGACGGTAGAACTCGACTTTTTTAACAGCTACCTCTAGCGAGGGGCGAAACCCAAAGAATTTTCGTCTGTCAAGTTCCTTACCCTCACGGCTATCGGAAACTGTCAGCTAGGTGCAAACAATTATTGATACAAACAAACTTACAGGATGTATGTTTTTACAATCACCAGAGAAGTCTGTAAACAACAGTCGAGTAATTGCTTTTATGTTAAACGGTGAAAGGTCAACTAAGTGCTCTACCATGAGAATGGGAGCATATATAATACCAGTCTTCTACTGACACATGTTTCAAAGTTTACTCCTCCTATATATATTATATATAACAGTTCTCCACATAAGTCCTGTTTCAAATTATCATATCACTTCAGTGCAACTAGATTTTGCAGGCTCCCTTCAGCTGGGATTGAAACAACTAATTTTTCATAAGTCAGAGCCTCTAACCACTGGGCTATCAGCACAAATCACTGGCAGAAGAAAATTTGACTGATAAGTACATACATATATGTAAGGCTGTCTGAGAGAGCTATACCCAACAGGGAGCATATATATATATGTAGGGAAAGCAAATAACCATGCCAACAATCGATTCAACATTTCCTCACTGCTAATTCAGAAGGATTTTTAATTTATTTTCTTCACCACACTCGCATATATGTATATATTTATATAAGAATTTGAATATTCATGAATTTGCTTCCAGTCACTTGGCTTTGTGAATCATTACAGGAACATAATGAAACAAGAGGAAAATTCTATTACAATTGACATAACAAGGCATGTCATCTCATTTTAGGGTTCTGAATGCTAAATTTATATAAAAATTAGTATTATCTACATTATTTGGACTATTCTCCTCATCTTCATTCTTATCTGTACAAACATTTCAGCCAATGTGCCTCTGGCCTTCTTCAGGTATTTCTTTGTCCGACTCGGGAACCTTCTCGACTCAATAGTCCAAATAATGCAGATAATACTAATCATCAAGCCTCATCTAAAAAATTCAGAGAAATATTCTATAAAAATGTTCTGTTATTTTTGGTTCTTTTTTTTAAGATAGTTAAAATAGTTAAATAAAAAGAGGTTGTTTGTCTCTACTTCTAAAATTAATCATGACATTGGAAAGACAAATTCACATTGTTATTTGAAAGAACTGCCAATAAGTAATTTTTTGGATCTGAAGAATAATCAAAGTTCCAATTACCGTCGAATTGGAACAAAGTCTACAGCAGAATGACAGGTATTTATAAAACTCACAGTATCATTCAAATCAAGCAGCCAAACAGAACTCAAGGAATGGAATCACCCAATTCATGAATGGATCATTCTGATCTTCTATATATACCAACTGTCATGGACACTGCTTCAGTGGACTTAGTTAGCTGCTGTTATTCAAACCAAATAGACTAACTGACTTCAAAGGATCTTTTACTCTGTTAAAAAATCCTGCAATAAACAGATTTTGGCCTTTTCCAAATACAACATTGATTTTCAAACTATCAAAACCAAATAAGTGATTACTTTGTATAATATACATAGCAGACAAAAATATTACATACATCTATCATTTTGTGAGTTAATCAATATTGGAGGTGTTCAATGGTGTAATGGTTATCATTTTACTAAGTGGACTTGGCTACCTGTGTTCAAATCGTGAATGAGGTTGTTTGCATTTCAAATAACATTAATAGCACTGGAAAAAGGTATGAATCTAACTATTTTCTCTGGGTAAAATAGAAGAGCATACTGTGCTATTTAACCTGGTATGGCAACTGGTTTAGGAGGGAAAACTGCCTGAAACAGAGATGCACTAATCCTGATCAAGACAGTATATAAATAGTACCCCATGATCGAACTAGGTTATGGAATGTCCTTCTTTTTCTTCTTTTTAATCATTTTGTGAAGAACATTCATATTGTATTTTAAATTTTGACCCAAGCAAATTTTAGGATCTAGCAAGCAGGAGTGATTGTATGTATTTACCAACCCCTCTGCAGGAGCAGGATCTTGTAGGATGTTAGTGGCAAAGATCAAGTATTTCAGCTGTATCACAAGTTGTGTCGGTTTGAGAATCCAGAGTGAGTTGGTAGGTTCGTTATATAGCACATTGGGATATCAACTTGTACCTTAGCTAAGATCATCCTGGGATTTTGAGTGGCAGTTGGTTTTTAGTGTGGATGCTTTGATTCATATATTACACAACACATTACCATGTTCTGGTAGTTAATACAGGTCTGTATTTGGTTATAGTTAGTCAGCTTTTGTGTCAACTGGATACTAGTTTAAAAAAAACTTGCAGAGGTGAGTAAATAAATCTGATTCTACAGATATGAAACAAAGCCATTTTTTAAAAGTGGAGTTTAACATTGTTGGGTCATAAAAATGTTTATTCCTGTGGTGTGGGGTTAAGTGAGGGAGAGGCTTTCTGTGATTGATTATACCAATCACGTGCTGAGCCCAGAAGTCTTGGTGCAAAAACCGAAACCCTCAGATACATTTCGGATTAGCTCTCATGTGCACATCAACCTGAAATTTCTCTCCAAGAAATCACTAAGATACCAGATATCTTCTCCATCACACTGGTAAGTTTCTCAAACTTAACTCTATACACAGGAGGACTTTTATATTGTTATCATTGTTTTATTTGTTTTTTTAATAATTGTTAGAATTAAGCTAAGTTTTAATTCATTTATTGTTGCTGTTAGTCTTAGAATTAAATGCTATACAACACTAAATAACATGTTAAATTCAGTTTTCCTTCTCCTACACTAATTACCCTCATTAAGGTTAAAAAGCTCAGTCTTCCCTATTATTAACCCATTGCTGAATGGAGAACATTTGGATTCATACCTTTTCTCCTGAAAATACAAATTTTGTCATCTTTACTGTAATTCATAACTCCTCATTTATTTTAAAACTGGTCTGATTCAAAATTGCTTCACTTTGATTATTTCTTCTTTTCCATTCATCATAACCCAGCTATAAGATTAGTAAAACAAAAACAAAAAATAGTAATTATATGCAACTATGGACAGACAATGAACAATTATTTTATTTCTTCATTCTTTTTTTTATAATTGAATAAAAGCCAAGAATAGAAAGTTGCAAAAAATCAGCCAAAAGATATTTTTAAAAAATAAATCCTGTACATCACAATAAATCTTTTGAAAAAGGGTATTCATTTAATTCTGGAACACTTACTGAACAATGTCTTAAAGATTTATGAATAACTGACTTAGACAAATTTGTTTTTTTTCTTCTTAAAAAAATTCAAATAATCTATATCTGACTAAATTATCATAATGCTTATATATATATATATATAGTCATAACCCAGCAAAAATAGCATAACAAATCACATTTTTATTAAGAATAAGCAATTTCCATTTCCACTTACAACTGTACAACAATTTTCAGTTGTTGGTGGTGAGGGTTCTGTGTTTATGTTGAATATTATTTTTGATCATCCAAATTCTTAAAATCACAATAATAACTATGAAATGTTAATTTGAATATTTCACTCCATAAATAAAATGGTTTGTATTTACTCAACCCCTCCACCATGAGCAGGATGTGAACACAAGGTCAATTTTCAAGTTTAGTACAATTATTTGTTATTCAGAGTTTTACTTCGAGACTTGATGCTGTACCAAGGCTTAAGAACCCAGTCCGCCTACCATTTAACTATAGCTGGAGGGGAAAACCAGATTTATGCCTTTCCAAAGGCATTAGTGCAAAAGAAAATGGAAACAGCCTCATCCAGGATATGAATTTGGATTGCTGATTTCCCTATGACAATAAGCATGCAACCATGGAATGCTAAATCTCAGGAGGAAACCCCAAAAGATTCATGCATTGTCTAGCACAAATAAAGAAAAAATATTTTCTTAATTTTATATGCAACACTGAGTACCTGGTAGAATTCAAATTCTTACCCATATTTAACATTTTGATTAGAGGAATGTTTTACTTTGTCATCTAATATATAGAGGAGAGATTTGGTATGTACTGTCGATGTATAACTCCAAAACGGGAGGTCACTCAGATTCAAAATCTTGCATACACATTGATTCGTTCTAAGAAACACTCCAAATTTGGTTATTGATTTTTACTGATTAAGGGATATAATTAATTAATTCATCAATTTCTTCACCCCATAATCTATCCTGATGAAGGTTTAAATAAATCAAAATGTTTAAGCGTCGATAAATAAATTCATCTATTTTTGGAACACTTCGTTTTTCAATTTCTTAATATTGTTGGATTTATTCCATATTTCTCCAATTATATATATATATATATATATATATATATATATAATATATATATATATATATAGAGAGAGAGAGAGAGATTGATAGAGATAATATTGTTTGATATATTTATAAGTAAAAGGTTGCTTAGTAACATATATATATATGTGTGTGTGTGTGTGTGTATGGCCATGTTTGCCTGAATAGTAATTTATGCTGTAAGAGAATTTTCAGCTATGATAAAAAATATTAGTTATCAGCATTCAAAAGAATTGAAGCTAATTAAATGTTTTAAAAAATTGGTTGGTTGGTTGGTTGGTGTTTAATGTGATATCACCCATGTGGGTTATTTAATACTCGATGTTTTATATATGTGTGTGTGTGTGTGTGTGTGTGTGATTTGTTTAACTCCATATGTATAAATTGGTAGCAATAATTTTCATTAACATAACAAATCTGCATGACCCATAGATGGAACCTTAACAGGTACTACCATTCTGAGTCAGTGGACCTGACAGTAATGAACCACTCCCTAGAGCTAAAAAAACCCAAAAAACTATGTGCATATACGTATATAGTAACCAAATTTTCATGATCATTTAAAACTTTTTTTAATTCATACGAATAAACATTCATTATTCAAACATAAACATTATTTTACTTATTTATCCTAAAAAGTTTATGAGCAAGCTTAAATTTATTTTCTTTTATAAGATTGCAATTTTGTAATTTAAAAAAAAATCAATTTGAATTTATTTGTGTGTTCACTAAAATAAGAAAAATATTTTATGATGTTTATGAAATAAAATAAAAGAAATGTTTGATTGTGTTTTTCTTGTTGATAATAGACAAATTATGAAATGATTTTACTTAAATTTCTTAGATAAACATTGCCATTAATCTTTTACTATATTTTTAAAAACTTTTATTTCATAGAATATAGGATGATAAAAGGCATAAAAATAATCTAAAAATCTATACATATATAAAGGGCAGTTGTGTGTATGTGTATGTCCGGAGGTAACTTCGAAAATAAAACAATTAACAACAAAGTAAAATAATATATATATACACATCAAATATCACCAGGGCCTGGTTTTTGAGCAAAAATAATGAAGATTTGATTTATATTTGGGAAGATATTTAAAAATTCAAATTTGAAAAGTAACAAGCGAAAGTCATTTGCATGTTATTTTGTTTATCTTTTTTTTTTTTTTTTTGTATGTTTTTTTTTTCTTTTGATATAATATTGCTTGATTGAATTAATTGCATCATTTATGTCTTATTTTTATTAAAAATTGTAAATCATTGAATAGAAATTTCTTACTATATTGTTATATATTTCTGTGGGTATTTTTATGGGGCAGCCAGCGAGGATCTCACTTGCGATAAGTAATAATGGATCTGTGAGACTAACTTTTTAAAATCTCCCTCTACCCAGGCGATGCCAGGTAGCCACTTTTAGTATAATCTGAAGAAAAACTAGAATAAAAATTAATGACAAAGCTATATGTAAGAAATTAGGGCAACCTTAGATGCCAGGTAGCCACTTCTAGTATAATCTAAAGAAAAACTAGATAAAAAATTAATGACAAAGCTATATGTAAGAAATTAGGGCAACCTTAGATGCCAGGTAGCCACTTCTAGTATATCTAAAGAAAAACTAGATAAAAAATTAATGACAAAGCTATATGTAAGAAAATTATGGCAACCTTAGATGCCAGGTAGCCACTTCTAGTATATTCTAAAGAAAAACTAGATAAAAAATTAATGACAAAGCTATATGTAAGAAATTATGGCAACCTTAGATGCCAGGTAGCCACTTCTAGTATAATCTAAAGAAAAACTAGATAAAAAATTAATGACAAAGCTATATGTAAGAAATTAGGCAACCTTAGATGCCAGGTAGCCACTTCTAGTATAATCTAAAGAAAAACTAGATAAAAAATTAATGAAAAGCTATATGTAAGAAAATTATGGCACCTAGATGCAGGTAGCCACTTCTAGTATAAATCTAAGAAAACTAGAGTAAAAAATTATGACAAAGCTATATGTAAGAATTAGGGCAACCTTAGACCATTACCTCTACTACTATAAAATAAAAATATGAAGTATACTGTCTGGTTGCTAAAGCACAATCTCCCTGGTCTACTGCTAGTGACAAGGGGATGATTCCTTGCTGTCTATAAACACTACAAATAATAGGCCCACCTCATCAATTTAAATCTTATCCTAAGCAGACTGCATAAATATGACAGAAGTGCCAATCCATACACAAATAATCCTATAATATTTTATGGACATTATGCTAGAATGAAATAAAGAAGAAATAAATGACTACCAAGAATCAGTAACTGAGGCTTCTGTCATCTATGAACTGCTTGTGGACAAAATAATTAACCCATTTATGGGTAATTCTTCAAAATATCTGAAGAACTCAACCCATTTTTGAAGAAACGATCAAGGAGCCCACTCCTCCTTTCAATTAGAGATTGGTAAGCTTAGATGTAGCAAACCTCTTAACTAAAGTTTCAACAGAATTGGTCTTGTTATTTAAACTGGAATGGGTTAAGGAATGATTCTACTCTGGAGATTGCACTAGTTACCATTCCTCAAAATAGCCAGATGGAATGGAAAGCATTTCTAGTTAAAATCCAATATATATTGACAGGGGTAAGGCTCTGGTTATAGGATCATTGCTATTTCCGTATTATCTAACATCTATATGAAAGTTTAGGAGGAATCGTCTCTTAAAATACCATCATTAGAGAAGCATTTGCTTCAGATATATTACAGTGATACTTTGTCCCACAATGGAAAGATATGCACAGACACTTTACATCATGTAAACATTGTTATATCAGAAATACTACAATAAAAGAGAATAAGATTAGCTTTCCTCATATACTGGTCTTCAACAAAATGTCTAAATTTGAGATAGGCATATATAGAAATCAAAAAATGAAATTGTATCTGAATTTTGCCAGCCCTGTTAGTAGTGGGGGGGGGAATTCATGTCAATCATAAAGAAAAAAGGTAAAATTGTCACCACCCCCTTCAATTTTTCTGAAATTTTTTGAAAAAGTCCTAAAGTCAAGTTTTAAGTTATTGATGATTTCTGATTTTTTCCTAGCAAGATCAATATCCTGATATGGCACTGAATCTAGAAAAAAATTTTCTATTATTATTTCACATATATTGAACATTATTTGTACAAAATGATAGTTTGGTGTTTGCTCAAAATAGAAGCTACAACAGTTAAAATTTTGCAAATCAGAAATCATTAATAATATAGAATTGGTTAACTTTCAGACTGTTTTGTTTTAGCAAGTTTTGGATTCCTTGGACAAAAATACTTTTATAAGCAATTTTTAGGAGTAGGGAAGTTCTGGACTCATTTTAAACAGACAAAAATAGATTACAAAAAGTCGCCATGTTTTGTGACCCCCTCAATTTGGAGAGATAAAAATTGACATAACTAACATTTCAGAAGCGAACATTTTTGGGATTGTCTAACCTAAACATAGTCACACTTGTACAAAATTTCAGAAAAATTGAAGGGGTGGGTGACATGGCCTGGATGATTGACCTGGAATTACCCAGGGCTTAGAATATACTGATTGTATACGTTGCAGAAGGGCCAACTATGCCCTCCAAAAGGGAGTCCTGGTAGGATGCTAATTGCATCTCTGATACAGAAGGCTCTAGTTTTTGAGATCTGGGGTGTGTGGAGTACCCCTTCATTGTTATTATTCTCAGGTCAATCTGAGCCATGTAGATGGGCTTTAGAATAATCGACTGCACCTCTGCAGAGGGGTAAAACTCCCCCAATGAGACCACCTGTTGACTAGGTGGTAACCCACGATGCTTAATGGATGGAATCCTGGTGGATGAGCAATCTATGACATGCTTGTACTTAGGCTAGACAGGCTTTCAGAGAAGCCCCCTCTGACCATCGGCTGGTCACATCAAGCCCTTGCACCTATATGATTGCCCCAACCCTATTGCCCTTATGGTAAGCCCCAACTTTTTTTATCATATATGTGCTAGAAGGTGGTGGCTGAGGGTCTTAGTGTCCAGAATATGACGTTAAACTTTATTTGATGTGAGGTTCCAGTTCTGGAGGTCTGTGTAACGTGGAGCACCCCTTTTTACCATTGCTCCCAGGTCCACTCTACCCAGAGTGGTAGTACTTGTTAGGGTCCCATCTGTGTTTATGTGTTTATAAAAAAAATTGTGTATCCATTAAAAATGAATTTATTTCACAATTTTGTTGGTATTAAATGACACACTGAGGTTGATTGCCATAAAACAAACAAACCAGATCCACTCTGACCTGGAGTGGTAGTACCTCTTAGGGTCAAATATATCTAATTGCAAGTTAATGTAAATAATTTCTACCAGTTTATAGATCTACATGAAGTTAATGATAAATCTATAGTGAAAATTTTCTACCAAATTATTAATTCTCATGAAGTAATGAAAATTATTTCTACTACTTAATTAATACTCATGAAAAAGAATTTGGCTGAAAAAAAAAATTAGTTGAAAAAAATTTGGTTGAAAAAAAAAAAAATTAGTTTAAAAAAATAATTCACAAATCCTCAAAATGATTCAGCATGATGATTAAAGATAAAAAATTGCTATAGTGGCCTATTGTTGATATCAACCAGAATGAGGAAGTCTATCCTCTCTTCATTGGTGTAAGACCAGATAGATTGTTTTGGTGAAGTGGAGCACCACACCTACTGTTAGATGCCAACATTTTGACCACACAGATCAGATAACCCTGGCTGTGCTACTCCTGAATTGAGTTGGCAAGGACCTGTAGTGAATCCAGAACCATGTGATTGATATGCCATAAAGCAAAATAACCAACTGTGATACAGTTTACATAACAGCATAACAATAAAATAAGAGTAAATTTGAAAAGCAGTTGAATTATTAGACATTATCAGCAGTTTGAGGAAGATTCATTTTTGATGGCATATAAAAGAAAATCTTGGCATCAATAGTTGTTTTTTTCAACAGAGATAATTGGTCTAAAAGCCATAAAAACAGTTTAGATCTGCTTTACATACACACAAAGATAGATACACATGTATTACATATGTTGATGTAGCTATATATTATATATATCATAGATACCATGTATTACCCATATTATATATATATATATATATTCCTCTATAAGGAGGAATGGAGCTCTCTGTGACGGTCCTTTACACACAAGCGATGTGTGTATTAAACAGTTAAAATCCCCTTCCCATTCTGTAAGTGAAGACAGCCTAAGGGTAAGGTGCCGGACTGACACCCAATCAACCGGAGTTCAATTCTGGCTGTAGGTAGCTTACAAAATGTCTAGCCACACTGAAGAGACTTGATAAGTCGAAACACGTGTCTGTGGATGAACCCTAATATTTATATATATACATACATACACACACAGAAAATAATCATAGATACACCATGTAAAGTTGGTATCAGCCAATCGCGGATCTATCCCTTTTCACTTGTACTAGACGAAAAGAGATTGTTTTTGCATCTGAGGTGAAGTGCACACCTACCATCAGCTCCCTCACTTATCACCAGATCCCTGTGCACTCATACGCTGAGTTGGCGAGGGCCAGTATTGCCTAGGAACTTGTGGTTTCTAGCCAAAGCTTTATGCTTATATATATATATATTATATAGACACACACACACACACACACAGAGAAAATAATCATAGATACATATGTATATACATATATATATATATATATATATATTATATTATATATCTATATTTAATATATTTTATATATAATATATTATTATATATATATATATATTATATATATTTATATATATATATATATATATATATAATATTATAATATATATATATATATATATATATTATATATATTATAATATATAATTTATATATATATATATATTATAAATATTATATATAATATATATATATATTTATATATTATATATATATATATATATATATATATATATATATATATATATATATATATATATATATATTTATAATATATATATATATATATTTATATATATATATAATATATATTATTTATATAATATTTATATATATATATTATATATTATATTTATATATTTTATTATATATAATATATATATATTATTATATTATCTATATATATATATATATATTTATTATATATATTTTATATATATATTTATATATATTATATTATATATATATATATATTTTAATATATATATAATTATATATATATATATATTATATATATTTATATATATATATATATATATATATATTTTATATATATATATATATATAATATAATATATATATATATATATCATATATATATATATATAATAATTATATATATATACTAAAAATATTAGTATATACATAAAAATGCATATACAAACACATGGGAATATATCTGCATATCATCATCATCATCATCAAGTCATGCTGACAGTAGAGTGGTTATTATTACTGGCAAATCCTTACCACAACATCCAGTATCCCATACATAACTGTTGACAGTTTTTGTATGTTGTCCAGTGTACACATACACATAATTACTTGTCTATGTGAATGTTTGTGTTAGTGGATATGTGTATGCCCAACAAATATCAGTTGGTTTATGAAGATTGCATAATGTGCATGAAACTGCAGTTATGGTATATTAACTCCATAATATTTTATCTCTGATTTTATAAATATATATACATATACAAAATTCATAAGTCTCTCTCGCGCTCTCTCTCTCTCTCGCTCTCTCTCTCTCTCTCTCTCTCTATATATATATATATATATATATATTATATATATATATATATACACACACACACATCCATCCATATGTCTGGTAATTAAAATATTTTTGTGGTAATTTTTGGAAAAATTGATAAATGAAGATAACATTCATAAAATTCTTTTAATATCATAATATTAATTTTGAGAAAAATCTGAGTTCTTCAATTTTTTTTTTAGTCAGACGGAAAATTTGAATAAAGAATTATATAATAACCAATCCCTTCACATTTAACCAACATCATTGGATTTTCAAACCTATTATAGCCAATTTCATATTGTGTGCATAGTACCTGTAAAAATTCCTGCATTATAAACAGCTTAATCAGTTTAGAATCTGCTTAGAATCAAAGTGGCAATTTTTATTCTTCTGTTTAGGATCAGTGAGTAGAATCTGAAACATACTTTATCTAAATCAGTGTTACTCTTGAACTCTTTACCCACTTTAAAGATGTTGATTGGTAGCAGCTTTCCCAACCACTTCAATCCTACCTTAAGCCACTGCAGTGGCTCTTTCACAGGTCATTTGTTTACATTGAAATATCACAAGTGAACACCCCTGCCATCTTTTGTTTTGTCTATGAACCAACCCTGAGACTAGTACTTGATTATTTTGCAATACGGGAACAGTTTAATGGAAATAGCAAGAAATGTTGTACAGCCATGGGGGAAATTTGGTAAGGCAAAGAGTGACTTCTTGCTCAAGATCAGTAGAGTATCAGTTAACCCAGTGAAAAGTTGAAGCACCTCTGAAAGTTACTCTTGGGATTAATTTTCAGTTTAAGAAACAAGAAGTTGTGCAGAGGTAAATGTGGTGAGTATGGAGCATGCTGCACTTGCATTTCATGTGTGTTCACATTCATGCACTAAGGAAACTGGCTTCATGCTTTTGTTTTTGTAAATTGGCACTGATTCTATACAGTCTATTTAAACATCTAAAAATAAACAATTTATTACATAAAGTTTTGCATATGTCTGCATATTGTTATAAATACAAATTCTTTCTTTTCCCTTTTCTCACTTAGTGAAAACTGTTTTGTTGGAAGTGGGCAGCATTTTGAATGACACTAGCCTTCTAAAAAGGTGAGCTGTTCACTGAAAAAACTGTAAAAGGGATATTTTTGGGCAGTCAGTATGAAGGAACTGATTCTTGGGGAGATACAGTTTATGAAAAACAAAGTTTAAGACCCAAATAAGTAGACAGTTTTTGTTGTCAGGTATTACTGAATGTTTTGGTGCCTTTTTTTTCATATCATATTTTATTTGGGACTGTTCACCTATATGTGCATATGGCCCCTTATAATTGCTTTACTTTTAAATTCATTCTACTGGCAGCCTTTGTATTCTCTGACAGAATTCCCCTACTTTCTTCCTTTCTGTTATTAAGCTTTTATTTATCTGGTCTCTGTGTTGTGTGTAGTTGTCATTGCTCTTAATCTTGTCTGTCCAATTTCAGCTATGAATTTTGACTGCTTCTATGGTAAGTGCCTGGCTATAAGCTGTGTAGCTTGAAAAGATGGTTAAATGGCAGGATCAACTTTGTAACAAGATGTTTAACATTTTAAAAATGTATAACTTCAGTTCGATACATTTGATGATATCTTGTGTGTGTATTTTTGTAAATATTGTGCCCTCACCATAGACATAACCACACACATATATGCATATATACATACATACACAATACACACACACACACACACACACACACACACACAACTCTAAAAATTCCATGTATATAAAAAAATCCAGCAAATTAAACCAGAAGATGATTTTCACTAACAAATGGACTTACTACTTCTAGTACATTTTTCACCCTATTTTGTGGCTTGTCAACAATTTCTAAAAACAATTTCCCAAGAAATACCTAAGGTCAAAACTAGTGAGAACAATTCCAAAATAAATAACATAAAAGATATTCCTGTTTGTCTTTTCCCTTTTTGTTGCATCTTATATACTCTGTGTGTACAGTTGATTTTGGTGCTAATTTGTAAAGAAATTATAAAAGCTAAATCTCCACATTTTGTTTGAATTAAATGTTTTGGGGAAACAAGGATTGTGTAAGTGCATCATCCTCCATACTCATCACACTTTGTTCTATTTGACTTTTCTGATTCCCTAAACTGAAAATTCATCGAAGATTTGAGTATTTAGTGGACATTTAAAAAATTATTACAATGGAAAGCTCATTGGGATAAAGTGTGCTGAATGATGAAGGGACTATTTTAAAGATCGAACATTTGAAGAGAATATATAGGAAGTGTTTAAAGTGTAATGGAAGGTAGATTTTCAGGCCAGCCAAAAGGCTGTTAAGCTCACAGTTACTAATGATATTCTTGTTGGAATATCTTTGGTATAAGATTTACACCAAATCGCCACTCCTATTTATGAACTTTCTCATCAACAGCAGGCAAATCCAGTAAAATTGGCCATTGAGAGATGAGAACAGAAAGCATTAAAGATCGTTTGCAACTGTCCTCAATCAATTGCTAATTGATCCTTCTATAGTAAGACCTATCTTTTGGATTATAAGAAATGCTACAACACCTTGGACTTAGAGTTATATCCAAGAGGCCCTACATACTAGGATTACAAGGAAACCTACATACGAAGATTATGAGGATTCACCAACTGAACCTTTACCATGGCAACAAGAATTCTAACAATTCTATTGACAAACAAAAAGTAAGTGTAAAATCTGTGGAGTGAGCTTATTGTCAGTATCAAGCTGGACAGCAAGAGAGTTTATCCCTTTTCACTAGCGTTTGACCAGAGATATTGTTTTGGCATCTAAGGTGGTGTGTGCCAGACCTACCATCAGCCTCCACTTTACCACACAGATTCAAGCTGTAAAACTCGTGTGCTGAGTTGGCAAGGGCCAGTATTGAACCTGGAACCTTGTGATTCGTAGGCAGATTGCTCTAGCGACTGAGCTTAACCAATCCTATATGATATAACTGTCTTATTATTGGATATACCCAATCACAGAGAAGTGAGATGATGAGTTGGAATAGGCAAACAATTCTCCAATACTAAGACATATGCTCAGATGTAGCAGCAAAAAGCTTTTATTACTTTAGGCAACTGTGACAGGATCCAAACATATCAATTATGTTTATATGAATGTATTTCTGTACATGTTAAGGTCCAAGGTTATACTTGTTGAAACGAACAACTCCGAACAAGGGTGTTAAACATATAACAAGATGGGCTTTTAATAAGCACATGGAGACATTTATCACACATACAAGAAATAATGTATGGCACAAGGTACAATAAGAACATAAACAATAGTTACCTACATGGACATATAAAAGAATAGAGAGTCCATAGGTTAAGTCACTTACTGACTTAGTCTGTATGGGGACTAGAGGCCCCCATGAGGTGGGGTGTAGACACAAATGTCTAACCAATGTTGTCCATCTGAGAAGAAGGAGAAAGAGAGCGCGAGAGAGTTTGTAATAGGCGCTTAAATACCTGGTGGTCAAACTGTAACCCAGAGGGAAGATAACTCTTCCAGATCCAAGGGAAGACAATTCAACAACCATAATCCATCAAATCACACATTATAGTGAGATTTGTATTAGAACAATATACCGTATTTGACAGCATATAAGATGCACCCCCATTTCAGCAGGTCAGATTAGGGAAAAAAAGTGTATTTTTTAGTGTATTTAAGCATATATTGTTGAAAACAGTCTAGCTGTGCATTACACAAGCAGAAACATAACTGTATAAAAGCAATTTGGCAGTACATGGTAGGTAAATTACTGAGCATAAGCTGGGTTAGTGAGCATCATAAGAAGATTAGCCTAAGGTCTACGGGAGGTCCAAACTTCACCTACGATGTATAAGACACAGGGCAATTTTTTGAGCAAAGATTTTGGAAAAAAGTGCCTCCTATATTCCGTCAAATACGTACTTAAAATGCTGCGACTTGGAAAATAAACAGTAAAAGAAGGTTATGCTGACAGTCATCAGGGAATAACAGGACACATCCCTATTGATTTCTTTGAAAAAGGTGAAACTGTAACAATGCTTCCTGTTACTACCTTCTTTAACAAAATCACCTTATTTATTGAATGTCTCTCGTATGTGTATGCTTATATAATATAAATGTATGTGTATATTCTCTCTCTTTCTCTCTCATATATATATATATATAATATATATATATATATATATATATATATATATATATATATAATAGTGTTGACACAATCACAGCACTTGGTGACTGTTTAGTTTCACACTTATACAATCATCAGGGCAAGTATTTTAATTTAGACGTATATGTCCTGTCACCAATATTAACAACTCTTAATTTTATAGGCTAGACCACGAAGGGTCCCTAGTCGATCCGGTCCTCGCCAACTCAGTGTATGAGTAGGCACAGGGATCTGTGCGGTAAAGTAGGAGCTGATGGTAGGTGTGGCACTCCACCCAGATGGTAAATTATTGCTCCTTGGTCTAGCGGCAGTGAAAAGGGGAATTAGACTCCTCACTGACTGCTGATATCGACTTTAGGCCGCCCGAACGACTTTTGCTACATTATTAATATATATATATATACACACAAACATTTTATTATATATTTTGTTGTGCTCTGGCATGTTACATGTCTCTCCTTCCCCATATATATATATTATATATATATATACTAATATTATATATAGTTAGAGTATCATTGAACATCAAGTCAAACAGCACTTTTGTTACTGATGTTGAGAATCACATAGGCGAAATACACTGTCAGTAACCAGGCACTGTGTGTACACTAACTTGAATATACCTGCTGTATTCCATGATATTGAGCATATTTTACTCATAAATAGGAGCAGGCTATATTATTAACTATATATATGTATATTATACACACCAACACAACTCTATTATACATCTTGCTCCAAACATTTTCCGTATACAAAACACACACACACAGCACACACACACACACACAACACACACACACCACACACACACATATATATATATTACTGCAGTTAAGCATTAAATCCACAAGGCAAATAAGTATACAATCTTATTTGTTCGGCGATTTTTCCCAAAAAACGATTAAAAAGTGCTCATATAAAGAGTCTAAATAGATGATTAAAAATCAAATGGTTTAAAACTATCTGACTAAAGTTTCTCTCAGTAGCATGTTATGCGTTTGTGGTAAATATATATTATACTTTTTTTTACCCCAAGATTTGCGCTACTAAAGCCTGCAACCGCTCAGGCGGGGGGTCCATGCGTTCGGCCACTGGACCGGTGAGGAATGTGTAAAATTATTAGCGTCGATCCAGAGGGCCATCCTCCAGGCAATACCTTGTCCCCTTGACTTAAAAGGGGCAGGGCTGGGTTTAGTTGCCCAGCGCCTGAGGCCCCCTTGGGGGGAATGCGACGGGATCGGACGCCAATTTTTCTTACCTGCC
>CM042144.1:40117918-40155871 GCA_023376005.1 Doryteuthis pealeii
TTTTAAAATAGATATATCTTGTTTTACCACTAACTTGATTAACCATATATTCCTCTATCTATCAATCTCTATCCATCATAACTCTGAATTCCATTACTTGAATAATTCCATCTATGACTGCATGATCACATGAATTTAATAACAACTTCAAGGGCTCCTAATTTGAATATTTTAGTTTTATACTGCTCTTCCATTATAGCATTGACACTTACTTTAGCAAAACTTTCTCATTCAGCTTATATATATATACTAAATAAACTCCTGCCAGTGACAAATTGATTCTTCAATTATCCACTTAGTAATTGAAGTTGATAAAACTTATGTCTTAAATAATTATAAAACAGATCATATACCTAGATACTTCTTTGTCTTTAGTGTAAATGCTTTTGTTTTCAATACATTTTTATAGACGCTTCCTTTGTTAGAAATTTTCCATTACAATCGTTGATCCTAGAAGCAAAAAATGAAAGATAAAAAATAAGCATTAAAAACACAAAATTGAATAGGATCAATAGTGGTTGATTTAAGCTATAAAGTAGAAGGGAAACCATTTATTCCTTTGAAACTCTTGGAGCAGGTGGTGAGTGAGTGGGGTGGAGGCAGGGTAAAATAATCTCATGTATGCACGTGTTGATATGTTAGAATTCTGCTACAAAGATTTCAAGAAATCCAGTTAAATATGAAAGCAGAATGTGAAAGTGATTCATGAAACCAATAATAAGACATATGAGTTTTGAACAGAAGCCAGAAAATTTACAAGAACAACTACAAAGAGAAAAATGGAAATATATTATTTATCACACAAAAAGAATATTTTTTAAATATGAAGAATATAAATGAAAGGCAGAAAATTCCAAAAAATCGAAAAGTTGAAAAAAAAAAAGTATATTTCACCTTTTTTTAAGAATTTATGTCAATCACGTTGAAAGCATCAGTTCATACTAGATCACCAAAAGTAAGCAGCAATAAGCCTGTTTAATACTTATGAATGGGACCATTAAGCAAAAGCATACTGTAATGGATATTTTCAGAATAAAACAATTTTATCTTTCAGCATCAAATTAATTTAACTTAACTTTTTAAAAAGAATTTCTAAAATAAGTATTGTGAGAATGAAGATAAAAATTGGTTTTATTTAAAACTGTCTATAAATGCCATTATCATTAGTCAGCATCATTAATATTACTACTATTTACATTTGAAACACTGTTCCCACTAATCACCAAAGTTAAGCAGAAATACACCTGTAAAATAATTAGATGGTGACCATTTAAGCAATAGCATGTACTGTAAGCAACCTGATACAAAAGTGACTTTATTCAGCAATTAAATTACCCAAAAAGTTGATAGTCATAAACCAAACTAAACCAAACCGACTTTTTTAAAGCATTTTTAACTTCAATGGCTATTAGCTAAAAAAAAAAATTGAAAAACAGGGGACTATTTTGGCCTTCAGCTGAATATTAAATTCGATTCAGAGCATTATACTGTATTTATCATAGTGTTTGTATTTTTTATCCTATATTGAATAAATTGAAGTATTGCATATTTCTATTCCAATACATCTTGCTCATAATGATCGTCCGATTCATTTATCTGGATTTTTTGTACCATTAATTGCTTTTTTCTATTCAATCTTATTACTATTTTCATTATTTTTTTTACTTGCCTTTATTCATATTGTTTTATTTTAAAATATGTTTTTCCTCTTATTTTTCCTCCATATTGTATTCTCATATTAAACACTTTCTTTTTTCTTTTAAACTTCTCCTTATTCAGTCATGGAAATTTTACTAAGCTTGAAATACTGAAACCAATATAACAATATTAGATAGGACTACTTGAAAAAACACTGTAAGCAAATGATTAATCAAAATAGGATCATATTTGAAACAAATATGCAAATGTATTAAAAATAAAACTTAAACTATGATTATTTAAAATTATCATTACTTGTTAGGAAACTATATAATGCTTGATTTGGCTGTAAATAACCCAACAAGTTGAAAAAACAGACCAACTATATTTAAATACTGTGCCTAGTGTAGTATAAGGGTTGAATTGATTCTCACTTTGATGCTCTATCCTTTTGACCTGTTGTCAAACTAAGCTAATTGGTAAATGATTATTAGATTAATAGCATAGAACATTTAAAAACATAATCTTGGAGAAAAGAATTTGGCTTAAATAAGCCCACCAAGGTTAATGCCAAAAACTAATCAATTCAATAGGTGTTCAAAATTTATCCTTAATTGATAATGCAGCATCGGCCAAAGACATTTTTTTCCTAGTTTTTCTCATATTGTTTTATTTTCATATATCGAAGCAAAAACTAGAAAGAAAACGAATGAAAGAAAAAAAAAAATTAAAAGAAGAAAGAAAAAAAAAAGAAAGAAATTGAACATTGAAGAAGAAAAAAATAGAAAAAGTACAGAAGAAGAAAAATGTATCTCGTTGGGTGGCCTAAACTCGGTATCAGTCAGCGAAGTCTATCCCCTTTTCCCTAGCCAACTAACCAAGGAGATTTTCTTTTGCATCTGAGGTGGAGTGCCACAACCTACCATCAGCTCCTTACTTTACCACATACGCTAGTTAACTGTGAGCGGTATGGAAACTATATCTAATGAAAGAAATGGAAGTAGGAATTGCGTGTTGTATTAATCTATAAAATTGGCAGTGGTGTCTTGAAATCAACATTTGAATATGAGGCATCTTACTTACTGAACACCAATTGCTTCACCATGGGAAATATTTAATTTTCTTAGTCACAAAACAAGTCATCTTAATTCATTTTCTTTTTAAGTATAGCATAAGCCACAAATAAGACTTTCAGGAAAGATTTTATTCGTTTTGTATTGCTCACATAAAAGGGGGGAGAACTAATAAAAGCATAAGTATTTCATTCCAATCAAAGTTAATACATAAATAGAAAATAAAAACAAACAAAAAGATTGTTAACTTTACTGTAAACACCATAGTCTTACTATAGAACCAATACCAGAATTATTTGAACCAAGAGTCTAGTAGCCAAGATATGACTGAAAGTCCTTCTACCATAAAAAATTTTTTCAATTGAAATAGATCACTAATAGACATGAGCCTATTACCCATAGCTGGAAGGAGAATTAGTTGATTCATACCATTCTCAAGATATTAGCACTATGAGAAGCTGTGGCTTTTCCAGAATTTAACTTGGTCAAGGAATTTCCATTCCTACAACCTAACCAAGTACACCCATGACCTCCCTAAACTCTAAGACCTAATACCTCTAATTTATACTATCTGGAGGTTGCCAATTTCATTTACTGTGATCTGTGTTCACATTCAAAGTGTCTACCTTCATTCATATATGATAGGTGCAAAAGTAGAATCATAGATAAACTCAAATATGAAATAATCGGGAGTAAAATTTTGCAACAATTAAACTATTTTAATACTTTATTGACTACCTAACAAAAAGCTTGACATCAAAATATTCCTCTCATAGAGAATATATACAAATTCATATTCATTTTTAAGATTATATATGAAATTATTTAAATGATATAGCTAATACACACAAAAGAATAGATGTTAATGAGCTACAGATGACTATCATTCAACTGATAAATAGTTGTCTTCAAAATTATATTGGATATACAAAGAAAAATGTAGCATAACATTTTTTGTTTGCAAGAAATTTATCTTGTTTTTCAGGTTGTTTTTTCTGAAACACTCTGTCTAACAAATGCACACACACACACACACACCACACACACACATATATATATATATAATAAATAGCTTTTTGATTTTATGCCTCCATATGCACAATTTGCTTTGAATAAGTCTTCAGAAAACTTTGTCCCAAACTAAAACTCCTACCTTAACCTATCCTGTGTTAATTCTTTCTAAAAAACTATTGAAATGTTATTTTAAAATTAGCTTGAAAATGTGAGAGAAAAAAAAAAAACCGAACAGGATATGATTTCTTCTGCATCCTTTAGATTTTTGAGCATCAGCAATCTGGATACTTACTTATCCGCACTGTGTGTGTGTATATTATATATATATATATACACACACACAAAAACCCTTCACCACAAGCAAAATTGACACAAGGTCAATTTCTTAAGCAGAGTGTAAAACCCCCCGTCAAATTCAGTTCCTTTTTCCTAGATGGGAAACCTAGCCCAAAGCCCAGTCTGCCCTACTATTACCTAAGTTGGAGGAGAGTTGTTAAATGCATACCTTTCCAAGGATATTAGCGTATGTCGAATCAAACCAGCCTCATCCAGATTTGAAATAGATATATATCGTTAGCTGTGGCCATTACATATCTGTAATATATGCTACTGCAGAAAATAATACTGTTTAGTCAATTAATCCTTCATCAATATCTCTGGGTCAGGCAGGCTTTGGTTCAAAGCATCTTACCACAAATGTCGTTTTAAAATATGTATATGAGGTCATTAAAAAGTTCTAAGCCTCACTCAGAAAGAAGAGAGTCTCTTTTAAAATAATCCAGATTTCTGTCCGAGGTGTTGGACCATTCTAAATTAGACAAAAAAAATAAAAACAGACTGAGCAGTCATAAAAGTATCTGTGAGCATTACAACTTTTTGAAGACATTTGCATTTTTTTTTTTGGGTATAATAAATTATATATATATATATATATATATATATAACATGGGAGGAAATGGATCAAACAAGCCAAGTTCAAATTCTGGACAAGGCCATTGCATTTCACTAGGCTAATGACTTTGGAAAGCAGTAATCCCTCTCCTCTCCCCAACTATCAGTGAATAGTTGGTTAGATGAGCTTCTAGTATGAAGAATGTAGTTCAGAAATCTATAACACATGCTGTTTTATCTTTGTTATCAGTTCATCCAAAAAAATGTTACTCTCTTACAGAGAAGCTTTCAACAATATAAAACAAATTACCTGTCAGCAGTCTAGCTCTACATCTTTGACTGAACTTAAAAATCATATATATATATATAATATATATATATAAGTTTTATCAAGATTCATTTTTCCTTTTCAGTTTTTGCCAAATAACAAGCATTGTTTTTTTTTTTTCCTGCTATTTATAATCAATGATTTTTTGCTTCTTTTGACAATTATTATTCTGACCTTTCTCTTGATTTTTTTTCCCCATCTCTGTTTTAAACTATTTATTTTCTTTTTCTTTTTCAAAAAAACTTTTTCTTTCCCCACCTCTTTCCTTTGCTCTCTCTCTTTCTCTCTCTCCTGTTTATCTCATATCCAAGTCTTAGTTATTTTGTGCAAAAAATGTAAAACCTCAAAGAAACTTTATTCATATCTACAGAATTCCACTTGAAAAAATCTTTAATCTATTTCCTTTGACGTTTTTGGTTTTATTGATTTATTTGTAAATTTTTTGCCCCTGCTTGGTACGCTTTTTTTTCTTTTTTTTCTTTTTTTTTACATACTTTCATTATAATCATAATGCATTCAAATCCTCTAATCACATATAACCTTTTGGTGCAAATAGCACAAATAAATTCATAATGTCAAACAATTCTTCCTTTTGTTGAATAGCATATTTAATGAATGCTAAAATATGCACTCTTTGCCTGTTTCTTGTATTCATTCTCAATATATATAATATTAATATATATAATATATGACCGAGAAGAAATGCATTGTAGAATTAATTCATAACCAATAAATATCACAAAATACAATATAAGCATATATACAGACATTACAGTATTCATACTTAAATGACTGCATTTTTTTATTGATTCTGTTTATTTCTTTTACATTTATTGTGAAAATTGAAAAAAGAAATTTGTTTGATATTTACCAAGAACAAAATGCATTTTAACAATCTTTTAAAATATTGACTTCCCAGAATTTGCTTTTTAGTAAAAAGAAAATAAAAAAAAGGTTGATATATTATGTATTTCTCTGAATTTGTTCCAATTGGACACATAACATAATGGATAAAGCATTGAGTTAAACAGTAATAACAGTTACCCTAGGCTGCAGGTTCAATCCTGGTCAAGTGCGACAGTAACATATAATAATTAACATCACTATGATTAGTAGAATGAGAACCAGGATACCCCCATGGATTGTATAAAGGTTGGGTTTAGAGTTCTGTGATGGCTCCCAATTATACAAGAAGGTCCTGAGTTCGAGAAGGCTTTGGGTCCGACTAGAAATACCTGAAGAAGGCCAGAGTGCACATCAGCCAAAACAGTTTACAATAAACAATAAAGATGAGGACAAATAATCTAAATAATACTATATTTATTTAGATCTGAAATTTGAAACTGAAGCATTTTCATTATTCCACATGTTTTTTTATCTTTATTTTTTTGCTTCTATCACAGTTTCAACTGTAGGATTTAGTTGGACACAGGATCAGTACTAAGCTGCATTGCAAGTTGAGTCTGTTCTGAAGCTCAACTGAAGAATTGAGTTGGATGCTTTATATAGCAGCCTGAGATATCCAATATTCCAGTTTGGACAGCTTATTTTCTAGGTTCTGATTAACTGTTAGCTCTAGTGTGAATATTTTGATCAATATATATCCATCATTTAACTGTTGTGTGTATGATTGCAGTGCCTGTATTGTTAGAGACCACTTTCCTTTGTCTGCCACCTGGACGCTAGCTTGAACCTTCTTGCAAAGTGAGTATCATATTTCAATTCTACAGTACATTCTTTGGGATCATTGCAGTGATGTGCATAATTCAGCTTCCTGTATTTCTTAAGCCAACACAATCCAGTCTGATCTCTTGATATTATTACAAAGGCAGAGAGCACAAAAAACTGATAAAAAATTTCTCTCTGGTTATTAGATTCTTTTCAATATAACAAACGTCAAGTTTGGGTTCATATCTAACAAAGAGGAAAATCTTATTGGCATTTATGATCTTATTGTCACTAATGTTTTCAAACTTCATTTATATTTTATTATGTTGTGGCATTACAAAATTAGCAAATGTAATGAAACAAATTTCTAGTAGACAACACCATAACCAATTTTCTTTTTACAATAAATATTTATGAAAGAGTGAACATACCTATAAGTAAAGTATACAGAGTGATCTATGTTGTATCAGCAGAATAGCAAGGGAGTCTATTCCCTTTTTGCTAGCACTAGACCTGAGATTTTTTTTTACTGAGGAGGAACACCACTCTTACTGTCAGCTCAGATCAGATCACCCAAGATGTGCTACTCATGTGCTGAGTTGGTGAGGACTGGTATCAAACCTAACTAAAACCCCCCCCCCCAAAAAAAAAAAGGGAAAATTTGGTTATGACACTAAAACTACATCTGCAGTGAGGCTCTAGCTCTGAATTCTGTGAATCGCAGTTCCAGTCTGACCCAGAATGGTTTACCTGTTAGAGTATTGAAATATATAGGCCACAGCTTATGACTGTCCATAAACTGTGACTCACATATTAGCTGGTTGACCAGTAAAGTTATAAAATTTCATGACCAAACCTAAAATTTGCCATGGCCTATTTTGGGAAACTCTGCTCTCAACCAGAGGTTCTCAACTGGGGCCATATAACCTTTTTTTTTGGCGGGGGGGGTCAAGGCAAGCAAGAAATATTAAATATAATATAATAGGATTTTAAAACATCAAATTTTATGGAAAGTTTACCAGAATAAAATAGGAATCAAAAGGCCATAAGAAAAAAAAGTTGAGAACCACTCAATTATGAAATAATTAGTAGGAAAGTAGGCAAAAAGCTCTATTGTTAATATCAACTGGACATGAGGGAGTCTATAAACTTTTCTAGCACTAGACCAGGGATATTATTTTATGCATGTGAGGTGAAGCGCCACACCTACCATCAGCTCCCCACTTTAACCACAGGAAGCTGTGGTACTCATATGCTGAGTGGCGATGGCCGTATTGAACCAGTAATAAACTTGTTTTCTGAGTGGACACTCTACTGAATGAACAATGTTATTTTTAAATTGTATTTAGCTCTGTTGAAAAACATTTAAAATAAAGATTTATTAATGAAATGAATATTCTAATTTATTTTGTTTATAGTAAAAAATAATCTAAAAAATGAAATATCAAATGAAGTAAACGTTATTAAATTATAATATAATATTGTAAGTGAAATGTATATTGTTTGTTGATTTTAAAATTAGTGCTTAAAGTGTTAACAATTCTATTCACACAAAAACTGTCCACTGATTGACAAAATACAAGAATAAAAATGGAAAATATTTGTTTACATTGACAGCTGTTTTTGTAAACAATATTTACTCTTGAGTTTTCTGTTATGGTCTCTTTCATTTCAACAGTCGGACTAAATTCAAGGAGCTCAATTAGCCAAGTCAACAGGATTTAATATTTCTCATATATTACGAGGTACCATTTTGTCGGGCATAAACTGTACATAAAAAAAAAAACACAACAACCTTTGTTATTATGAGAAATGACCCCAGAACTAGAAATGTAAAAGTAAAAACGAAGTTACAGGTTTTGACTGAAGCAGATGTGACCTTTCCCCACCCCCTGGAATCAAAAGGAAGAAAGAGAAAAATCGGTCTTTTTCAGCTGGCCTTGTCAGTCTTCCAGATTCCCCTGTGATGTGTTCACATAGTAGTAACTAAGATGATTTACGATAGAATAATTTGACCTCACCCTCTCTCACTCTCTCTCACTCCCCTCTTCTCTCACCTCCCTCTCTCTCTCCTTCTCTCTGATGAAAAAGAACCCACAAGCCTAGAAAGAATAAACAACCCCTTTTGACTAATATGACTTGTGGATGTTGTTTCTGAACTAACAACAACTACTACTACTATGACTCAACTGGCCCTATGCAACACTTGGTTGTTGGTTAAAGTCCTCTGGTAATGCGTTCACATGCAGTGCAGTTGTAGTAGCAATTAGGTTCAGCTCATCTCTTTTTGGTGGTGGAGGAAGGCTTTGATATCATAGTCTTGGCGTATCATGAAGATTCTTACCATGTTGGCCAGTGGCCTAGTAATACAGAAGAGACTTGTGTTAAACTGGTGGCAAAGCTACAAAAAGGGAATCTTCAGAGATCTTTAGTTTATAACTGGCCTCACATGACCTCCAGGAGGCCTCGATTGGCCTATTTTATCATTTGCATATGTGTCCAAAATAAATTTCAATAATGTTTCTGAGATGAGATGTTGTTATTGTTATTCTCTACACATTGCAGACTGCTATACTCATCTTGGTTGCTATACTCATAACATTTCTCCTCATTGTACTCTCTGCCTTCTTTAGTAGACTGTTCTCATTTCACTGTACATGGCATGTATTGTGCATCAGTTAGTTTCTTGGAAGGTTACCTAGTATGAGCAAAAGGTGCCTGAAGAAGCCAGAGAGTACACCATCCAAACGTGAATATTAGTAACCAAGATATGTATAGCATACTACCACATGGAGATTAAGTTCAATCCTTGGTCCATGACAGCAACACTCCATTGCCCTTACTTAGCTGAAGACACTCCCTCCAATCAGCTGGTCACCTAAGTGATTATCAACTCTATTGCCCTTATGGCAAATGCCCTGCCCTTTTTATTATATGTACTGGAAGGTGTTGCCTTGATCGTCCTTGGTATGCTCTAGAATTGAATTTTACCACTGCATTTAGCGGTGAAATTCCAATTCAGCAGCTTCTGGAGGTGGAGGACCCTTTCATCACCATGATTCCTAGATCCAGTTTAACCTGGAGTGGTAGTACCTTTAGGGTTCCATCTATGGGTTAAATAGGTTCAAAATGAGTTTTAAAAGCGTTTAAAAAATAGATGGAGATACTTTTAAAAATTTTCCCCTGACTAAATAAGGAAAAATCTATATTGCATTGAGCTGACTGACTTATTTCATTAGGTTAATGTATCTGCTGTTTTCACTTTTCTTACCTCCCAGTAATATACCTGTTTGGACATCCTCTCAGAGAGGTAAAGTAAATTCTATCACCAGAAATAGTGCTGTACCACATTTCTAGTTCTCTACATATCTTTTTTAAGTTCCCTACACATTTTTGGTTATGTTTGGCTGATGTGCACTCTGGCCTTCTTCAGGTATTCTTGTCAGACTTGGAACCTTCTTGTTGACTGGAAACCCATACATAACTTGGAATCAGTGGCTAACAAGTGCTTTGCTTGTTCTAAAGAATGTGCTAAAACATTCAGATGAAACGTTTTCTACAATCACCAAACTTGACAGTGTGAGATATCTTCTCACCTGGCAAGTAAATAAAGTTTATCTTTTTCTAATTCTGATAAGTCTGAACTGCAAATCACATGGTTATAAATATAGTTAAAACTAGTAAATCTGAACATTAATATTTTTGGATCTGTTTTATACATTAAAAAACATTTGGTCTTAATATTTTTCAATAGTTTACCACAGTGGTTCTAACTGTTTTTTTTACCTATGAATCTCTTTGATTCCTATTTTACTATGTGTATCCCCCTTAGCAGTTTAATATTTAAAATATATTTATTTATTATTATATATTTTTTGCCTTGTCTGGACACCCAAAAATATGGGTTCCCGGTTGAGAAAACACTGGTTTATATATGTATATTTAAACATCCCCTCTCCACAAGCAGTATATGACTGGTGGCCTAACCAAGGTTGAAGAATCCAGTCTACATTAATATTTAACCATAGCTGAAGGAGAATAGTGGATTTATACCTTTTACCAAGAGTATTTGTGTGTGTGTTCATGAAAAGCTATTTTGCCTAGCATTAAAATCCATTAACTTAGTCTTGTAGAGAGAATATTTTTCCTCCAAGAATTACTTGTCCAACGAAAGCATAAATAATTACATATACTACATAAGAGAATTAGTAGTCAGTCTTCTGACATGAATTAGCCATACTGTTATGTAAAGACTGTTTTCTTGCTATTCTTATTTCTCAATTTCCTCTACAAAGATAATAAACTTTATTGTTAGCCATCCTGTATTTATTGTTGTTGATAACTTAATCACAACAACTTAGGATTAGAAATTAACTTAATTTTATTTGTAATTTAACAATAGTGTAGAATCTGAATCTGCACTCATCTCCTCCATTATAATCTCATGGAAATAAGTTTATATGGGTAATTATAAAATTTTCTTATTTATTTGCCAAGTTAATTATGACATAGATTCTATAAATAAGCTTCAAATATCAAATTTAAAGTGGCCAGAGTTTGAAGTAAGACATTTATCTTCATTGGTGTCAGCATTCAGTAAATCTAAATGAAAGGCCATACTAAATTCTGATTAATTTGCTATACAAACTAACCTTAAATCATTAGAACAGATTCATGATATATATAATATATAATATATATATATAATATATAATATATATATAGTTTTCTATATTTATAAGAGCTTAATATTAATGATAGAGCATGTATGATCTAATTTAGGTAGCAGGTCAATGACATTTGGTAACTGTCAGTTCTTGAAACTTAAACTCTTTAAATCAGAAACATTGACACACACACACACACACACACAATGTGGTGTGTATATATATAATATATAATATATATATATATAATATATATATATATACTCTGCACACATAGGTCAATATCTTTGATAAGCATGTATCTCTAAGTTTAGGTAGCATGACATAAATCCAATTGGTAATTACAGTTTTCATCTGTGATTTTGCGAGATCTTTCTCTGAGATAGACATATACAAAGAGTTTAATTGTAGAGGTATTTTGTGCCACTTTTTGCTATATTATGGCAGAATCTGATAATAATAGATTTTAAAAAACTCTCTTAATGACAGTGTAAAAAAAAAAAGCTGTCTTGTTAGGAGTCAAACATGAACATGGTACATGTCTAATTTCCTGAATTAGAATTTTAAATAATTAAGCATATCTTCATATATAGATTCAAGGACCAAGTCTCCAATAGCACCCCAAATCATCAAGTTAATGAAATTCATATTTCAACTTGTTATGGGTAACTTCCACTTTTAAATATTGAAATTAACAAACAGATGATTTGTTGAACTTATATTGTATCTGACAAAAGCAAATTTTACAACTTGTTGATACTATTTCTGAACAAAAATCCTTTTACTTAAATAAACATGAAAATTATTTGTAAATAAAAACTGTATTTTATTTAAAAGACGATAAATGCATTTCTCGTCTGATAAGTAAAAACTATTTTAGTATAAAGACGTCTTTGTTCCAATTATTGTAAGTGTTTGAAAAATATTCATAAACTTATCATTAAAAAGTATTTATTCAAAAAAATTTTGCTATTGAATTTTAATTTGATTACATGTACCAACCATCTATTTATTTAATTTTATCATAAGTTCAACATCTGCCATTAAACTTCTATTAAAATCGTTTGTTTTACAAAAATTTGTAATGTGGAAGTTAACAGTGACAAGTTAAAATGTAACCTTTCATTAAATTGATGATCTGGGTCCTATTCCGAGACTTGATTCTGATTCTATAGTTTACAGTTGAAAAATTAATCACTAAAAATATTGCAAATAAGAAGCGACATAAATTAATTTAAAAGTTGATATGCTGCTTAAATTTATATTTACTAGAGTGAGGTGGAGATTGTTTACTTAAACCCTCCCACCAAAGCAAGATGCAACTTAAGATCCATTTTTAATCAAAGTACAGCTGTTTGAATTAGAGTTTTCTTTTCTCATAGACTAGTTTTCATACTATGCCTACTTTTTAACTATATGAGAAGAATGATTAAATTTGCCTTTCTGAGGGATAATCAGTGAGATGCAAACAGGATTTAACTCTGTTTGCTGAATTCATTTCCTAAAACCAAAAACTGTTATGCCATGTACACCAATTATGACTAACATGAAAATTCTACGTATAAGTGTTGTTAGACTTGGTCGGGATGATGAGGATTGTATTTAGCCTTACCAGGGGGGGGACAGTTTCGAGTACTGGATATGTATGCTGAAAAGAGATCCCTTAAGGAAAAATTGTGAATATTAAAAATACCCATTACCTAATTACTTAAAGCAAAAAATGTATTACCTAGATGTAATATAACTTAAATTATAAATTATTTCAATTTCTCTTTAAATCCATTCATCATGTCCTATTAAACTTTTTAACTTAACTAATCATTTTATTATTCAATAAAAGATATACAACTCATTCAACTGTGCATATGGAAATCTAATAGATTGCAATGGAATTATTCAGAATAATAATTAGAAAATTTTATTAATTGTATTGTCTATAAAAACTACAATGTTTAAAATTACAAAAATACTAATACTACCAGGTACTCGCTGGTCACCTCATTTTAGAAAGATGAGCTCCTTTAGAGGTACCTGGTATTTTTTACAATATAACAATTTTTTCTTAAGGGGAACCCCTTTTCGGTATACATGTCTATACCAAACTTTCACCCTCCTCCTCCTAATCAACATAATTGGAAGTAATCAAAATTCAACATTTCACTCAGAACACTTTCGGTTCATGTCCTGTGCTAAATTCTAAAGGAAGAATCAAAATTAACCAAATTTTCCTTTGCATTTATTATTCAGATACAAACTTGACATAAACAAAAATAATAAATTATTACTTAATTTTGCTTAGTTTTGCACTTAGCTTTTGGTTGTACACAAATACCTGCTCTTAGAAGTGATCACCCATCTAAGCCACAGTAACTGTGCTCATGATGATATTAAGGCTTCTCTTGAGGAAAGATTAAGATTCTAATTAGTTTTCATAGCTAAAAGCAGTCCATGATCAAGAATGAGGCTTCTGCTTAGAATTCTTTAAAACTTTTTAATTTAAACCTTTTCATTAGGAGTCAATCAGAGGAGCTCTCAAATTTTTGACTAATAAAAGGGAGCCCCTTTGATTTGAATTCATTTCCTCTCTTAGATTTTGCCCATACCAAGTTAAAGAGCCCATCAGCCCTACTATTTACCGCTAGCTTAATCAAATAGTTGGGATTTGTACCTTACCCAAGAGTATTAGTGCTATGTCAAATGCAAACAGCCAAATCCAGGATTTGAACTCATTAGGCCATGCCATTCCTACATGTTAAACATTATTAAAAGCACCTAACCTGAGTAATGACGTTAAACTTCATCTAATAGAAAAGTTCCAATTTGAATCTCTGAACTGTGGAATACCACTTCATGCATTACTACATACCACTTTTACCCAGTGTGTAGACTGTTAGGGTCCCATCTATGGATTAATAGAAGAAAAAGAGTTAACAAAAAATATGCTTAAAAAAAAAATGCTATACCAGAATGAAATAAAACAAAACAGCTTACCCAACCCCAAGTATGAAAAGTTGTATTTTAAATATTGTTAAGTAACATTATAGCCACTCTATTAATTTAAATCAATTTTCTTTCTCCTAGACCAGTTTAACCTATACCATAGTTAAATATACCAAGAGTAAAGATTCCAGTCTCTGCTTACTATTACCAATAGCTGAGGAGAATTAATTGATGTCTAACCTTTCCAAAGTTATCATCTATGGAAATGCTAAAAACAGCCCTCATTTAGAAATCTGAGCTTAGGTTTGCAGAGTTCACTCCTCCTATGATAATAACTTTGTTCCACAACATAGCAATTTGTGTAGACTGATCAGGTAATTCAAACTTGTAGCAAGTTGAATCTGCATTTCTGAGAATCCAACTTAGGCTAAGTGTATTAAATAGCAGATTGGCTATTCTACTTTGTGGCCATGTCAACTATTTCCAGGATTGATTCCTGTGGTTATGTAAGTTGTATTAATTTTTCCTATATACCGAAACACATGTCCATGCAGTTGCTACAGAGTTGTATTTGGCTTACTCTGTTTTTTTGGGTTATGGATGCTAGTCACACCTTCCTATGCAAGTGTGAGATTGAGGTATCATTCTATGCACCCCCTTTAGTCCTGGTCTTGCAAAATACGTAAAAGTTAAGCAGTGCCTCAGATGTGTGATCCACTTTAAGAATCAGAATCCATAATGAAAACTATAATCATCCCCATATAGCAGTCTAGCCTTTCAATGTGTATATAATTGACAAACTTTGTGAGCGATGAGATATTACTACCTAGGTAATGTGAAATGTCTACTAATTTCATATATATTAAAATGGATAATAGCTAATGAAGGAAAACTATGGAAAGAATATACATGTACTATTTTGAATACATTTCATAAAAGTAAAATATATTCATTTGAACAATATATGAACCAAAAAAATAAAAGTAGATGTAAGAAGCATGTTATGTGGTTCATGAGGTGAATACTTCGAGTGAACAAAAAAATTCAATATCCTATATAAGAATACTTGTGTTGCCTTCATTAGTGTGCAAAGGCCATGGCTGGGTTTATAAAAAATACTGAGCACTGAGAAAAAACAAAACAAAAAACTCGAGTAATTGTACATGGTGAAAAGTTTCTGTGAGTGAGGGTGTTGCGTGCGTTGGGCTGCAAACAGTTGAAAATCCATGAAGCATTAAAAAGGTTCTGTGAGCTTGCTCAATCATCAGAGCTGAGGACGCCCTGTCAGCTGCTAAAGAGATACACTGATGCACCTTCTGCAAATGGTAAAATTCCACCCCAATGGCCACCTATTGGCATGAGTGATGCCTTGATGCTTTAAGGACAGAAATTCCTGGTTGCCTGAGCAGCTCTATGACATGCAAAACACTCCATTTTAGCCCTTTACTTACATGGGTTGGAGAAGCTTCTCTTGATCAATCGCTGTCCACCTCAAGCCTCTAGAACCTATATGATTGTCCCATTCAATCCCTTTATGGCAAACCCCCAAACACTTTTTATCATATATTCTAGAAGTTCAATATTGAAGATCTGGGAGTGTGGATACTACTTCATTAGCCATTAACTCTCAGCTACATTTGATCCAGATGTAGATATTTTAGAGGTGCCATCTATCGCGTTAAATAGAAAGACAATGAGTTAAAAAAAAAAAATTTCAGTACCCAGATCTTGCAATATTGAACTTCTCTAGCACAGATATATAAAAAGTTTGGGGTTTGCCATAAAGCAATTGGATTGGGACAATCATATAGTTCTAAAGCTAGTGACCAGCTATTGGATCAAGAACTTCTCCAACCCACTCCTAAGTAAGGCTAAAATGAGTGTTGCATGCAATAGACTGCTAGCCACCAGGGATCTCCTTAAGCATCACACCATCACTCATCCAATAGTGCCCATTGTGGATTTTACCCATCTGCAGAGGTGCAGTCAGTGTATTCTTTTAGCCCCACTGACCAGCCTCCTCAGTCTGTTATGATTGAGCAAGCTCAACAGAAACCTTTAATGCCTTCAGGATTTCCAACTGTTTGCAGCCCCAAGGCTAAGAAACTCACTCACACAACCTTTTCACCAATGTACATTAATCGATTCTTGTTTTGTTTTCTCATGCTCAGATTTTTTATAAACCCCAGCCATGCCTTGCACACTAATGAAGCAACACAGTATCTTATATAGGATATTGAATTTTTTTGTTCACTCGAAGATCACCCATAAACCACATACATGCTTCTTACCATCTACTTTTATTTTTAATATTTGTTCAAGAATATATTTACCTTTTATGAAATGTATTTCAATTAGTCACATTATATTCCTTCCATAGTTTCCTTCATAAATATTATCCTTCATATATAGAAATTTAGTAACCATTCACATACCTATATAATATCTCAATCCACAAAGTTGTCAATATATACACATATGAAAGCATAGACTGCTATAGACTGATTATCATATCATATGATATCTATCTAAAGTGATCACACATCTGGAGCACGGCTTAACTGACGTATTTTGGCAAGAACCAGCTACAAGGGGTGCAAGAATGGAACCTCATACTCAGCCTTCATTAGAAGGCTGACTAGCACACTCAACAGCCAAAAAAAAAACAGAGTAACCAAATACACCTGTAGCAACTGACAGAACATGTGTTTCGGTATATAGAGAATAAAATTATACACATAAAACCACCAGGCAATCACCATCCTGGAAATAGATTGACCATGCCACAAAGTAGAATACCCAATCTGCTATTTAAACCACTTACCAAGTCTGGATTCTCAGAAGCAGATTAACTTGCTACACAGTTGAATACTGATCAGTCCTACACAAATCTCTATGTTGTGGAACAACCAGTTATTATCATAGGAGGAATGTGAACTCTGCAACCTAACTCAGATTCTAAATGAGGCTGTTTAGCATTTCACATAGCACTGATAACCTTTGAAAGGTAGACATCCCAATATTCTCCCTCCACTATTGTAAATAGTAGCAGAGACTGGAATCTTAATCTTGGTATATTTAACCTATGTATAGGTATAACTGTCTAGGAGAAAAGAAATTGAATTTAAAATTAATAGAGTGCTAATCAATGTTACTTTAACCCACATATTTAAATACAACTTTCTCATACTTGGGGTGGGTAAGATGTTTTTGTTTATTCATTCTGTGGTACTACATTTTTTTTAAGCATATTTTTGTTAACTCCTTTTCTTCTATTTAACCCATAGATGGGACCCTAACAGGTACTACCCACACTGGTCAAATGGTCATAGTAGTAATAGCGATGAAGTGGTAATTCCACAGTCCTCAGAGATTCAAAATTGGAACTTTTCTATTAGATGAAGTTAACGTCATACTCAGGAGGTGCTTTTATTAATGTTTAACATCGTAGAAATGGCCATGGCCTAATAGTTCAAATCCTGGATTTGCTGTTTGCATTTGACATAGCACTAATACTCTTGGGTAAGTACAAAATCAACTATTTGATTAAGCTAGAGGTAAATAGTAGGGCTGACTGGGCTCTTTAACCTGGTATGGCAACCAATCTAAGAGAAGGAAAACTGAATTCAAATCAAAGGGGCTCCCTTTTTTATTAGTCAAAACTTTGAGAGCTCCTCTGACTCCTAATGAAAAGTTTAATATTAAACAAGTTTTAACAGAATTCCTAAGCAGAAGCCTCATTCTGATCATGGACTGCTTTTAGCTATGAAAGACTAATTTAGAATCCTTCAATCTTTCCTCAAGAAAGCCTTAATATCATCATGACCACAGTTAACTGTGGCTAGATGGGTGAAACTTACTAAGAGCAGGTTATAGTTACAACCAAAAGCCTAAGTGCAAACTAAGCAAAACTTAAGTAATAATTTAGCATTTTGTTTATGTCAAAGTGTATCTTGGAAATAAAATGCCAAAGGAAAATTTGGTTAATTTTGATTCTTCTTAGAAATTTAGCACAGAGACATGAACCGAAGTGTTCTAGTGAATGTTGAATTTTGATTACCTCTCCAATTACCTGTGACTCAGGAGAGAGGAGTCAAAAGTTTAGGTACTAGACATGTATACCGAAAAGGGGTCCCCTTAAGAAAAAAATTGTTATATTGTAAAAAATACCCAGGTACCTCTAAAGGAGCTCAATCTTTCCTAAAATGAGGTGACCAAGCGAGTACCTGGTACTATTAGTATTTTTGTAATTTAACCATTGTAGTTTTTAAGACAAATAACAAATTATATAAATTATTTCTAATTATTATTCTGATAATTCCATTGCAATCTATTAGATTTCCATATGCCACAGTTGAATGAGTTGTATATCTTTATTGAATTATAAAATGATTAGTTAAGTTAAAAGTTAATAGGACATGATGACATGGATTAAAAAGAAATTGAAATAATTATAATTTAAGTTATATCTACATCTAGGTAATACATTTTTTGCTTAAGTAATAGGTAATGGGTACTTTTTTAAATATCACAATTTTTCCTTAAGGGATCTCCTTTTCAGCATACATATCCAGTACTGAAACTGTCCCCCCCCCCTGGTAAGCTAAATACAACCTGCCCTCATCATCCCGACCAAGTCTAACAACACTTATACGTAGAATTTTCATGTCTAGTCATAATTGGTGTACATGGCATAACAGTTTTTGTTTTAGGAAATGAATTCAGCAAACAGAGTTCAAATCCTGTTTGCATCTCACTTGATTAATCCCCTCAGAAAAGGCATTAATCCATTTCTTCTCATATAGTTAAAAAGTACGGCATAGTATGAAAACTAGTCTATGAGAAAGAAAACTCTAAATTCAAACCAGCTGTACTTTGATTAAAAATGGATCTTAAGTTGCATCTTGCCTTTGGTGGAGGGTTTAAGTAAACAATCTCCACCTCACTCTAGGTAAATATAAATTTAACAGCCATATCAACTTTTAAATTAATTTATGTCGCTTCTTATTGCAATATTTTTAGTGGATTAATTTTTCAACTGTAAAACTACTAGAATCAGATCAAGTCTCCAATAGGCACCCCAGATCATCAACTTAATGAAAGGTTCACATTTTAACTTGTCACTGTTAACTTCCACTTACAAATTTTTGTAAACAAACGATTTTAATCAGAAGTTTATGGAGATGTTGAACTTATGATAAATTAAATAAATAGATGGTTGGTACATGTAATCAAATTAAAAAATTCAATAGCAAAAATCTTTTTTTGAATAAATACTTTTTAATGATAAGTTTATGAATATTTTTCAACACTTACAATAAATTGGAAAAAAAAAAGACGTCTTTATACTAAATAGTTTTTACTTAATCAGAAGAGAAATGCATTTGTCTTTTAAATAAAAAATACAGTTTTTATTTACAAAATATTTTTCATGTTTATTTAAGTAAAAAGGATTTTGTTCAGAAAATAGTATCACACAAGTTGTAAAATTTGCTTTTGTCAGATACAATATAAGTTCAAAAATCATCTGTTTGTTTATTTTCAAATATTAAAAGTGGAAGTTACCCATAACAAGTTGAAATATGAACCTTTCATTAACTTGATGATTGGGGTGCCTATTGGAGACTTGGTCCCTTGAATCTATATCATGAAGATATGGCTTAAGTTATTAAATCTAAATTCAGGAAATTAGACATGTTACCCATGTCATGTTTGACTCCTAACAAGACAGCTTTTTTTTACACTGTCATTAGAGAGGTCTTTTAAAAAATCTATATTACTCAGATTCTGCCATAATATAGCAACAAAGTGCACAACAATACCTCTACAATTAAACTCTTTGTATATGTCTATCTCAGAAATCACAGATGAAAAACTGTCAATTACCAATTGGATTTATGTCCATGCTACCCTAACTTAGAGATACATGCTCTATCAAAGATATTGACCTATGTGTGCAGAGCTATATATATATATATATATATATATATATATATATATATATATATATACACACACACATTGTGTGTGTGTGTGTGTGTGTGTCAATGTTCTGATTTAAGAGTTTAAGATTCAAGAAACTGACAGTTACCAAATGTCATTGACCTGCTACCCTAAATTAGATATACATGCTCTATCATTAATATTAAGCACTCTTATAAATATAGAAAAACTATATATATATATATATATATATATATATATATATATATATATATATACATGAATCACTGTTCTAATGATTTAAGAGTTAGTTGTATAGCAAATTAATCAAGAATTTAGTATGGCCTTTCAATTTAGATTTACTGACAAGCTGACACCAATGAAGATAAATAGTCTTACTTCAAACTTGCCAACCTTTAAATTTGATATTGAAGCTTATTTATAGAATCTATGTCATAATTAACTGCAAATAAATAAGAAAAATATTTTATAATTACCATATAACACTTATTTCCCATGAGAAATTATAATGGAGGAGATGAGTGCAGATTCAGATTCTACACTATTGTTAAATTACAAATAGAAAATTAAGTAATTTCTAATCCTAAGTGTTGTGATTAAGTTATCAACAACAATAAAATACAGGATGGCTAACAATAAAGTTTATTATCTTTGTAGAGGAAAATATGAGAAATAAGAATAGCAAGAAAACAGTTCTTTACATAACAGTATGGCTAATACATTGTCAAGAAGACTGACTACTAATTCTCTTATGTAGTCAATATGTAATTATTTATGCCTTTCGTTGGACAAGTAATTTCTTGGGAGGAAAAATATTCTCCCTCACAAGACTAAGTTAATGGATTTAATGCTAGCAAAATAAAGCTTTTCATGAACACACACACAAATACTCTTGGTAAAGGTATAAATCCAACTATTCTCCTTCAGCTATGGTTAAATATTAATGTAGACTGGATTCTTCAACCTTGTTAGGCACCAGTCATATACTGCTTGTGGAGAGGGATGTTAAATATACATATATAAACCAGTGTTTCTCAACCCGGGACCATATAAATTTTTGGGTGCTCCAGACAAGCAAAAAATATCTAATCATAAAAATACAATAATATTTTTAAATATTAAACTGCTAAGGGGGAATACACCATAGTAAAATAGGAATCAAAGAGATTCATAGGTAAAAAAAAACAGTTAGGAACCACTGTGGTAAACTATTGAAAAATATTAAGACCACAATGTTTTTAATGTATAAAACAGATCCAAAAATATTAATGTTCAGATTTACTAGTTTAACTATACATTTATACCATGTGATTTGCAAGTTCAGACTTATCAGAATTAGAAAAAGATAAACTTTATTTACTTGCAGGTGAGAAGATATCTCACACTGTCAAGTTTGGTGATTGTAGAAAACGTTTCATCTGAATGTTTTAGCACAATTCTTTAGAACAAAGCAAAGCACTTGTTAGCCATGATCCCAAGTTATGTAATGGGTTCCCAGTCCAACAAGAAGGTTCCCAAGTCTGACAAGAAATACCTGAAGAAGGCCAGAGTGCACATCAGCCAAACATAACAAAAATGTGTAGGGAACTAAAAAAAGATATGTAGAGAACTAGAAATGCTGGTACAGCACTATTTCTGGTGATAGAATTTACTTTACCCTCTCTGAGAGGATGTCCAAACAGGTTATATTACTGGGAGGTAAGAAAGTGAAAACAGCAGCATACATTAACCTAATGAAATAAGTCAGTCAGCTCAATGCAATATAGATTTTTCCTTATTAAGTCAGGGGAAAATTTTTAAAAAAGTATCTCCATCTATTTTTTAAACGCTTTTTAAAACTCATTTTTGAACCTATTTAACCCATAGATGGAACCCTAACAGGTACTACCACTCCAGGTTAAACTGGATCTAGGAATCATGGTGATGAAAGGGTCCTCCACACTCCCCAGAGCTGCTGAATTGGAATTTCACCGCTAAATGCAGTGGTAAAATTCCAATTCTAGAGCATACCAAGGACGATCAGGCAACACCTTCCAGTACATATAATAAAAAGGGCAGGGCATTTGCCATAAGGGCAATAGAGTTGATAATCACTTAGGTGACCAGCTGATTGGAGGGAGTGTCTCAGCCTAAGTAAGGGCCAATGGAGTGTTGCATGTCATGGACCAAGGATTGAACTTAATCTCCATGTGGTAGTATGCTATACATATCTTGGTTACTATATTCACGTTTTGGATGGTGTACTCTCTGGCCTTCTTCAGGCACCTTTTGCTCATACTAGGTAACCTTCCAAGAAACTAACTGATGCACAATACATGCCATGTACAGTGAAATGAGAACAGTCTACTAAAGAAGGCCAGAGAGTACAATGAGGAGAAATGTTATGAGTATAGCAACCAAGATGAGTATAGCAGTCTGCAATGTGTAGAGAATAACAATAACAACATCTCATCTCAGAAACATTATTGAAATTTATTTTGGACACATATGCAAATGATAAAATAGGCCAATCGAGGCCCTCCTGGAGGTCATGTGAGGCCAGTTATAAAACTAAAGATCTCTGAAGATTCCCTTTTTTTGTACCTTTGCCACCAGTTAACACAAGTCTCTTCTGTTATTACTAGGCCACTGGCCAACATGGTAAGACATCACTTCATGATACAGCCCAAGACTATGATATCAAAGCCTTCCTCCACCACCAAAAGAGCACTGAGCTGACAACCTAATTGCCTACTACAACTGCACTGCATGTGAACGCATTACCAGAGGACTTTAACCAACAACCAAGTGTTGCATAGGGCCAGTTGAGTCATAGTAGTAGTAGTTGTTGTTAGTTCAGAAACAACATCCACAAGTCATATAGTCACAAAGGGGTTGTTTATTCCTTTCTAGGCTTGTGGGTTCTTTTTCAGAGAGAAGGAGAGAGAGAGGGAGAGTGAGAGAGAGGGAGAGTGAGAGAGAGTGAGAGAGGGTGAGGTCAAATTATTCTATCGTAAATCATCTTAGTTACTACTATGTGAAACACATCACAGGGGAATCTGGGAAGACCTGAACAAAGGCCCAGCTGAAAAAGACCGATTTTTCTCTTCTTCCATTTTGATCCCAGGGGTGGGGAAAGGTCACATCTGCTTCCAGTCAAAACCTGTAACTTCCGTTTTTACTTTTACATCTAGTTCTGGGGTCATTTCTCATAATAACAAAGGTTGTTGTGTTTTCTTTTTTTATGTACAGTTTATGCCCCGACAAAATGGTACCTCCGTAATATAGAGAAATATTAAATCCTGTCTGACTTGGCTAACTTGAGCTCCTTGAATTTAGTCCGACTGTTGAAATGAAAGAGACCATAACAGAAAACCTCAAGAGTAAATATTGTTTACCAAACAGCTGTCAATGTAAACAAATATTTCCCATTTTTATTCTTGTATTTTGTCAATCAGTGACAGTTTTTGTGTGAATAAGAATTGTCTAACACTTTAAGCACTAATTTCTAAAATCAACAAAAACAATATACATTTCACTTACAATATTATATTATAATTTTAATAACGTTTACTTCATTTGAATATTTCATTTTTTAGATTATTTTTACTATAAACAAAATAAATTAGAATATTACATTTCATTAATAAATTATTATTTTAAAATGTTTTCAACAGAGCTAAATAACAATTTAAAATAACTTGTCTCATTCAGTAGAGTGTCCACCTCAGAACAACAAGTTTCCTGGTTCAATACCGGCCCATCGCCCACTCAGCATATGAGTACCACAGCTTCCATGTGGTAAAGTGGGGAGCTGATGGTAGGTGTGGCGCTTCACCTCACATGCATAAAATAATATCCCTGGTCTAGTGCTAGCAAAAAGTTTATAGACTCCCTCACTGTCCAGTTGATATTAACAATAGAGCTTTTTGCCTACTTTACCTACTAATTATTTCATAATTGAGTGGTTCTCAAACTTTTTTCTTATGGACCCCTTTGATTCCTATTTTATTCTGGTAAACTTTCCATAAAAATTTGATGTTTTAAAATCCTATTATATTATAATTTAATATTTCTTGCTTGCCTTGACCCCCCCCCGCCAAAAAAAAAGGTTATATGGCCCCCAGTTGAGAACCTCTGGTTGAGAGCAGAGTTTCCCAAAATAGGCCATGGCAAATTTTAGGTTGGTCATAGAAATTTTATAACTTTTACTGGTCAACCAAGCTAATATGTGAGTCACAGTTTATGGACCAGTCAATAAGCTGTGGCCTATATATTCAATACTCTAACAGGTACAACCATTCTGGGTCAGACTGGAACTGCGATTCACAGAATTCCAGAGCTAGAGCCTCACTGCCAGATGTAGTTTAGTGTCATACCCAGAATTTCCCCTTTTTTTTTTGGGGGGGGGGTTTAGTTAGGTTTGATACCAGTCCTCACCAACTCAGCACATGAGTAGCACATCTTGGGTGATCTGATCTGAGCTGACAGTAAGAGTGGTGTTCCTCCTCAGTAAAAAAAAATCTCCCAGGTCTAGTGCTAGCAAAAAGGGAATAGACTCCCTTGCTATTCTGCTGATACCAACAATAGATCACTCTGTATACTTTACTTATAGGTATGTTCACTCTTTCATAAATATTTATTGTAAAAAGAAAATTGGTTATGGTGTTGTCTACTAGAAATTTGTTTCATTACATCTTGCTAATTTTGTAAATGCCACTAAACATAATAAAATATAAATGAAGTTGAAAACATTAGTGACAATAAGATCATAAATGCCAATAAGATTTCCTCCTTTGTTAGATATGAACCCAAACTTGACGTTTGTTATATTGAAAAGAATCTAATAACCAGAGAGAAATTTTATCAGTTTTGTGCTCTCTGCCTTTGTAATAATATCAAGAGATCAGACTGGATTGTGTTGGCTTAAGAAATACAGGAAGGCTGAATTATGCACATCACTGCAATGATCCCAAAGAATGTACTGTAGAATTGAAATATGATACTCACTTTGCAAGAAGGTTCCAAGCTAGCGTCCAGGTGGCAGACAAAGGAAAGTGGTCTCTAACAAATACAGGCACTGCAATCATACACACAACAGTTAAATGATGGATATATATTGATCAAAATATTCACACTAGAGCTAACAGTTAATCAGAACCTAGAAAATAAGCTGTCCCAAACTGGATATTGGAATATCTCAGGCTGCTATATAAAGCACCTACCAACTCAATTCTTCAGTTGAGCTTCAGAACAGACTCAACTTGCAATGCAGCTTAGTACTGATCCATGTGTCCAACTAAATCCTACAGTTGAAACTGTGATAGAAGCAAAAAAATAAAGATAAAAAAACATGTGGAATAATGAAAAATGCTTCAGTTCAAAATTTCAGATCTAATAAATATAGTATTATTTAGATTATTTGTCCTCATCTTTATTGTTATCTGTACACTGTTTTGGCTGATGTGCACTCTGGCCTTCTTCAGGTATTTCTAGTCGGACCCAGAAGCCTTCTCGAACTCAGGAACCTTCTTGTCATAATTGGGAGCCATCACAGAACTCTAAACCCAAACCTTTATACAATCCATGGGGGTATCCTGTTCTCATTCTACTAATCATAGTGATGTTAATTATTATATGTTACTGTCGCACTTGACCAGGATTGAACCTGCAGCCTAGAGGTAACTGTTACTTAAACTGTCTTAACTCAATGCCTTTATCCATTATGTTATGTGTCCAATTGGACACAAATTCAGAGAAATACTAATAAATATATACACACTTTTTTTTATTTTCTTTTTACTAAAAAAGCAAATTCTGGGAAGTCAATAATTTTAAAAGATTTGTTAAAATGCATTTTGTTCTTGGTAAATATCAAACAAATTTCTTTTTTCAATTTTCACAATAAATGTAAAAGAAATAAACAGAATCAATAAAAAAATGCAGTCATTTATAGTATGAAATACTGTAATGTCTGTATATATGCTTATATTGTATTTGTGATATTTATTGGTTATGAATTAATTCTACAATGCATTTCTTCTCGGTCATATATATATATATATATATATATATATATATATTTGAGAATGAATACAAAGAAACAGGCAAAGAGTGCATATTTTAGCATTCATCTAAATATGCTATTCAACAAAAGGAGCAAATTGTTTGACATTATGAATTTATTTGTGCTATTTGCACAAAAGGTTATATGTGATTAGAGGATTTGAATGCATTATGAATTATAATGAAAAGTATGTAAAAAAAAAAAGAAAAAAAAGAAAAAAAAAAGCGTACCAGCAGGGGCAAAAATTTACAAATAAATCAATAAAAACCAAAAACGTCAAAGGAAATAGATTAAAGATTTTTCAAGTGGAATTCTGTAGACTATGAAAATAAAGTTTCTTTGAGGTTTACATTTTTTGCACAAAATAACTAAGACTTCGGATATGAGATAAACAGGAGAGAGAGAAAGAGAGAGAGCAAGAAAAGAGGTGGGGAAAGAAAAAAGTTTTTGAAAAAAAGAAAAAAAATAAATAGTTTAAAACAGAGATGGAAGGAAAAAAATCAAAGAGAAAAGGTCAGATAATAAATTGTCAAAAAGAAGAAAAAAAATCAATTGATTAAAATAGCAGGACAAAAAAAAAAAAACAATGCTTGTATCTTAGGCAAAAACTGAAAAGGAAAAAAATGAATCTTGATAAAACTTATATATATATATATATATATATATATATGATTTTAAGTTCAGTCAAAGATGTAAGAGCTAGACTGCTGACACAGGTAATTTGTTTATATTGTTGAAAGGCTTTCTGTAAGAGCAGTAACATTTTTTGGATGAACTGATAACAAGATAAAACAGCATAGTGTTATAGATTTTCTGAACTACATTCTTCAATACTAGAGAGCTCAATCTACCCAACTATTCACTGATAGTTGGGGAGAGGAGAGGGATTACTGCCTTTCCCAAAGTCATTAGCCTAAAGTGAAATGCAATGGCCTTGTCCAGAATTTGAACTTGGCTTGTTGAATCCATTTCCTCCCATGTAATATATATATATATATATATATATATATATATTTATTATACACACACAAAAAAAAAATCGCAAATGTCATTCAAAAAGTTCTATGCCTCACCCAGATACTTTATGACTGCTCAGGTCTGTTTTTATTTTTTTGTCTAATTTAGAATGGTCAAACACCTCTGGACAGAAATCTGGATTATTTTAAAAGAGACATCTCTTCTTTCTGAGTGAGGCTTAGAACTTTTTGAATGACCCTCATATACAGTATTTTAAAACGAACATTTGTGGTAAAGATGCTTTGAACCCAAAAGCATGCCTGACCCCAGAGATATCTGATGAAGGATTAATTGACTAAACAGCTATTATTTTCTGCAGTAGCATATATTACAGATATGTAAATGAGCACACAGCCTAATGATATATATCTATTTCAAATCCTGGATGAGGCTGTTTGCATTTCACATACCGCTAATATCCTTGGGAAAGGTATGCATTTAACAACTCTCCCTCCAACTATAGGTTAATAGTAGGGCAGACTGGGCTCTTGGCTAGGTTTCCCATCTAGGAAAAGGAAAACTGAATTTGACCTGTTACACTCTGCTTAAGAAATTGACCTTGTGTCACATTTTGCTTGTGTAGAAGGGTTTGTGTGTGTGTATATATATATATATATATATACACACACACAGATGCGGATAAGTACGTATCCAGCATTGCTGATGCACAAAAATCTAAAAGGATGCAGAGAAATCATATCCATGCTTCCCGGTATTTTTCTTTTTTCTTCCCTCACCATTTCAAGCTAATTTTAAATACATTTCAATAGTTTCTTAGAAACGAATTACACAGGATAGGTTACAAGGTAGGAGTTTTAGTTGGGACCCAAAAGTTTTCCTGAAGACTTATTCAAAGCAAATATGTGCATCCATGGAGGCACTAAATCAAAAAGCTATCTATATATATATATATATGTGTGTGTGTGTGTGTGTGTGTGTGTGTGCATTTGTTAGACAGAGTGTTTCAGAAAAAACAACCTGAAAAACAAGATAAAATTTCTGCAAACACAAAAATGTTATGCTACAATATTTCTTGTATATCAACAATATATTTGAAGACAAAAATATTTATCAGTTGAAATGATAGTCATCTGCTAGCCTCATTAAAACATCTATTCCTTTGTGCTGTATTAGCTATATCATTTAAATAATTTCATATATAAATCTTAAAAATGAATATGAAATTTGTATTATTCTCTCATGAGAAGGAATATTTGATGTCAAGCTTTGTTAGGTAGTCAACTAAAGTATTAAAATAGTTTCAATTGTTGCAAAATTTTACTCCACGACTTATTTCATATCTGAAGTTTATCTATGATTCTACTTTGCCACCTATCATATATGAATGAAGGTAGACACTTGAATGTGAACACAGATCACCAGTAAATGAAATTGGCAAACCTCCAGATAGTATAAATAGAGGTATTAGGCTCTTAGAGTTAGGGAGGTGCATGGTGTACTGGTTAGAGTTGTAGGAAATGGACTCCTTGACCCAAGTTAAAATCCTGGACAAAGCCACAGTTCTCATAGTGCTAATATCCTTGAGAATGGTATGAATCCAACTATTCTCCCTCCAGCTATGGGTAAATAGGCTCAGTCCTATTTAGTGATCTATTTCAATTGAAAAAATTTTTTAGAGTAGAAGGACTTCAGTCATATCTTGGCTACTAGACTCTTGGTTCAAAATAATTCTGTTATTGTTCTAAGTAAGACTATGGTGTTACAGATAAGTAACAATCTTTTTGTTTGTTTTATTTTCTATTTAATGTATTAACTTTGATTGGAATGAAATACTTATGCTTTTATTAAGTTCTCCCCCCCCCTTTTTATGTGAGCAATACAAAACGAAGTAAAATCTTTCCTGAAAGTCTTATTTGTGGCATTATGCTATACTTAACAAAGAAAATGAATTAAGATGACTTGTTTTGTGACTAAGAAAATTAAATATTTCCCCACTGGTGCCAGCAATTGGTGTTCAAGCTTAAGTAAGATGCCTCATATTCAAATGTTGATTTTCAAGACACCCACCTGCCACCATTTTATCAGATTAATACAACACGCAATTCCTACTTCCATTTCCTTTCATTAGATATAGTTCCATACCGGCCCTCACCAACTCAGCGTATGTGGTAAAGTAAGGAGCTGATGGTAGGTGTGGCACTCCACCTCAGATGCAAAGAAAATCTCCTTGGTCTAGTGCTAGGGAAAAGGGGATAGACTTCCTGACTGATACCGAGTTTAGGCCACCCCAACGAGTTACATTTTTCTCTTCTGTACTTTTTCTATTTTTTCTTCTTCAATGTTCACAATTTCTTTCTTTTTTTTTTCTTTCTTTCTTTTAATTTTCTTTTTTTCTTTTCATTCGTTCTTTCTTTCTAGCTTTTTTGCTTCTGATATATGAAAAATAAAACAAATATGAAGAAAAACTAGGAAAAAAAATGTCTTGGCCCGATGCTGCAAATTATCAATTAAGGATAAATTTGAACACCTATGAATTGATTAGTTTTATGGCATGTCAACCCTTGGTGGGTTATTTAAGACAAATTCTTTTCTCCAAGCAATTATAGTTTTAAATGTTCTATGCTATTACATCTAATAATCATTTACCAAACTTAGCTTAGTTTGACACAAGGTCAAAAGGATAGAGCATCAAGTGAGAATCAAATTCAAACCCTTATACTACACTAGGCAACATATTTAAATATAGTTGGTTGTTTTTCAACCCTTGTTGGGTTATTTAAAGCCAAATCAAGCAATTATATAGTTCCTAAACAAGTAATGATAATTTTTAAATAATCATAGTTTCAAGTTTATATTCTTAATACAATTTGCATATTTGTTTCAAATAATGACTCCTATTTGATAATCATTTGCTTACAGTGTTTTCAAGTAGTCCTATCTAATATTAGTTATATTGGTTTTAAGTATTTCAAGCTTAGTAAAATTTCATGACTGAATCAAGGAGAAAGATTTAAAAGAAAAAAAGAAAGTGTTTACATATGAAGAATACAAATATGGAGGAGAAAAATAGAGGAAAAAACATCATTTTAAAATAAAACCAATGATAGAATAAAAGGCAAGTAAAAAAAATAATGAAAAATAGTATAAGATATGAATAGAAAAAAAAGCAATTAATGGTACAAAAAATCCAGATCAAATGAATCGGACGATCATTATGATGCAAGATGTACTTGGAATAGAAATATGCAATACTTCAATTTATCAATATAGGATAAAAATACAAACACTATGAATAAATACAGTATAATGCTCATGAATCGAATTTAATATTCAGCTGAACCAAAATAGAATCCACTGATTTTTCATTTTTTTTTTTAGCTATAGCCATTGAAGTTAAAATGCTTTAAAAAAAAGTTGGTTTGGTTTAGTTTGGTTTTATGACATATCAACCCTTTTTGGGTAATTTAATGCTGAATAAAGTCACTTTGATATCAGGTTGCTTACAGTACATGCTATTGCTTAAATGGTCACCCATCTAATTATTTTACAGGTGTATTTCTGCTTAACTTTGGTGATCTAGTGGGAACCAGTGCTTTCAATGTAAATAGTAGTAATATTAATGATGCTGATTATGATAATGGCATTATAGACAGTTTTAAATAAACCACCAATTTTTATCTTCATTCTCACAATCCTTATTTTAGAAATTCTTTTAAAAAGTTAAGTTAAATTAATTTGATGCTGAAGATAATAAATTAGTTTTATTCTGAAAATCATCCACTTACAGTACCTGCTTTTGCTTAAATGGTCCCCCATCTAAGTATTAAACAGGCTTATTGCTGCTTAACTTTGGTGATCTAGTATGAACTGATGCTTTCAACGTGACTTGACCATAATTCTAAAAAGGTGAAAATATACTTTTTTTTTTTCAACTTTCTCGATTTTTTGGAATTTTCTGCCTTTCATTTATATTCTTCATATTTAAAAATATTCTTTTTGTGTGATAAATAATACTATCTTCCATTTTCTCTCTCTTGTAGTTGTTCTTGTAAATTTTCTGGCTTCTGTCAAACTCATCATGTCTTCATTTTGTTCATGAATCACTTTCACATTCTGCTTCATAGTTACACTGGATATCTTGAAATCCTTTGTAGCAGACATAATCTACATATCAACAGTGCAACATGAGATTATTTTACCACCCACCCACTCACTCACTCACCACCTGCTCCAAGAGTTCTACAAGGAATAATGGTTTCCCATTCTATTTATAGCTAAATCAACCACTCATTGATCCTATTCATTTTGTGTTTTTAATGCATTATTTTTTATCTTTCATTCTTTTGCTTCTAGGACTAACGGATTGTAATGGAAAATTTCTAACAAAGGAAGCGATCTATAAAAAATAGTTTGAAAACAAAAGCATTTACAACTACAAGACAAAGAAGTATCTAGGTATATGATCTGTTTTATAATTATTTAAAGACATAAGTTATTATCCAACTTCAATTACATAAAGTAGGATAATTGAAGAATCATTTGTACTGGCAGGAGTTTATTTAGTAATATATATATAAGTAGAATGAGCAAAGTTTTGCATAAAGTAAGTGCTCAATGCTATAATGGAAGAGCAGGTATAAAACCTAAAATATTCAAATTAGGAACCCTTGAAGTCTGTTACTTTAAATTCCATGTGGATCATGCAGTCATCAGATGGAATTACTTCAAGTAATGGAATTCAAGAGTTCATGATGGATAGAGATTGATAGATAGAGGAATAATATGGTTATCACAGTTAGTGGTAAAACAAGATATATATATTTTAAAAATGATAAAAATAAGATATAATTGCTGATTAAATTAAAAACAACAAAACCATATACACACACCTGCAAACATACAGATGTTACAAATTAACTATCTCTACAACTCCTACCAGACAAAAAAGGGGGTGAGATATGTATATATACATTGATATATTTATATATGGACACAGGATGTGGTTAATTGAAGCCTAAAGAAAATATCAGAAGATCTGAAACTAGTGTTGCTAATGTAAAATAAAAAAATCTTTTAAAAGACAGGATCCATTTTGCAGACCTTTTTTTATAAAATATTCAGTTTTCTCCTGTTGGACCCATAACAATTGATATTTGAAAGTTATTGGATAACTTTATATAAATAGTTTTATATAAAATCTTGAAATCTTTAATGGTTATTTACTAATCTTACCTTGTCTGACAGAAGGCCACTATATCTAAGCACTAATTAAGCACTATATTGCAACATTTCCAATATCATTTTGTGAGATGACTACTATATTTTTTTATTATGGTAGGCATTTTTTTTAAATTTTTAATGAAGGAGAAAAGTAGAAACAACCAATGATGCCAACCACAAAGCGGACATATATATGTGTGTGTGCATTTGTTGTTAGAGAGTCCATGTATTACCAAGCCATATCTTAAACAAAAATACTTTTAAAAGGTAAGCAAAGGTTATATTCATCTATACCTGATTATTCATAATTTCTAAATTTTGCTGGGTTCCCCAATTTTGTGACCTTCTGTCACATCCTGTGATGAACATGTTGGGTAAATAAATACAACATAATTTCTAAATTTAGGGCCTCACTTTTTCATTTTTAACACAAAGATGTCAGCCATGATGTACAGATTTTCATGCTGTTAGCACTCTTAAAATCACTTGCAAGACAAAGCATGTGTACAGAGAAAATTAGGTTATTTCCTAGTTGAGTAACATATTACAGAGTGACACAAAAAAAACAGAACCCAAATTATTTATTTGTTTTCCCATTAAACTAATTCTAAACCCCATCCCTAACCCTAAAACCTAACCTCCCCCCTAGTAACATAATCTTACAGAGTGACCCAGAAAAAACAAAACAGACAAATTTTGTAATAAAACTTCATTTTAATTTTTTTAAAGTTTAAGTCCAACAAGGTTTAGGGTTAGGGCTGGGGTTTAAGATTAGTTTAATGGGAAAATAATAAATAATTTGGGTTCACTCTTTAATATCCTGTTACTCAACTAGGAAATAACAGAAAATCATTATTTACCCGTTTTGAAAAAATTGGCTTAATACCTAAAATAGAAGGAACAGCAGAAAAAATATAAAATTAAATTCATGGCATTAATAGATGAAAGATGCATCAGAAGGCAAAGTTTTGAGAAACAGGAAACAAAGTCACACTTAGTAAATCAAGGAATTTTTGTATTTCTACAAGATGAAGAACAATCAATTTACATTCTGACACGGCTCTCCAACATTGCTTAGCAGGCCTTAGCCATAATAACAAGATATCACAAGTTATCAGAGATCAAACAGAGAACAATTGTTTTTTTCCTCACTGCTTTGAAGAGTTTTGTCTACAGATCAGAAACAGAATGGTAACTAGAAAACAACATTTCAGTCACTCTGAAAATCACTCCTAACTCAGCCAATATATGAACTATTTTTTCTAATTTTTATTTGCTAATTCTTACAACATAACTTGTTTTATATCAGTTTGGTTGGTTGGATTTTATGACAAAGATATTTTGTTTTTATCATTTTTGTTGGGTATCAAAGCTTTTTTTTTAAAACGCATTTTTTAAAACACATTTTAACGCATAAATAGGACCCTAACAGGTACTACCACTCCAGGTTAGAGTGGACATAAGAGTAATGTTTTGGACAACAGCAACTGGCTAAGCACAATTGAACTAGTGCCCAAGACAGCTGGTACTTATGGAACTCAAGAATATTCCATTCATGTATGTGGGTGATTTCATTCCTTGAGTTCCAATTGGCTGCTTGGTTTCTATATTATGAGGCTTCATAAATACTCTGGCATTCTGCAGTAGGATTGCAACAAGGTTAGATCCATATCGAGTTATGGCTACTTGTTGCCCTGTATTACCAATTCGATGGTAATTAGAATTTAGTATGATGATTCTCCATCTCACCTTCCTTCCCCCATTGTGCAGGCATAGTGACGTTTGAGGGGAAATTAGTTCCTTTCGGCCAGGCCGATTACGGGGGAGCAACCTGGACAATACATGATTAAGGTTTTTATATTGGAGGAGTCCCTGTGGCTAACATACTGGACTGTGACATTGAAGTAAACGAGTTTGAACTCCTGTCTCATTATTATGTTCACTTTCAGACTTGGAAAAATTTCCAGTTATGGGTTAAATTTATTCTATAAGTATGACTTTGACATGAAGGTTGATATATGCCATTAAAACAAAGAAACCATTTATTATACACAGCCATCCCAAGGCTTAATAAATGTCTCTCTCTAACATAAGATATGCACTCACTACTCCCAATGACCTGGAAACTTGCCTCCCCAGAAGTCCCATATTGAACACAGTAAGAGATAATAGATGCTTTAGATGACAAGTTTTAAGAAACAGGCATTATTAGCCATTTGCATTTAACTTTTATTAAATGTTCAAACACAAAATTTTTTGCAATGTATTATCAACCTGGTCTCACTATTGAATATCAAAAATTCCTTCATCATAATAACACTATAGATTAGATTAGGCTTGCTTATTTGTATTATTCGGACTATTGTCCTTATCTTTAGTGTTATTTGCACAATGTTGCAGCTGTCATGGAGCCGATAAGGACGTCCACCCCGTGAACAGAAAAAAACAAACAATTGAATGACACACCCAAGCAAAAGAGGACAGACAAGGAGATTTATGTTAATAAATACAGAAATGTTTATTTACCACATAATAATACAGTTGATGATTTCTTCATTGCTTGAGTTGTCAATATCGCAGGCCAGGAAGAAGTTGTTGGTCATTGTTGACAGACGGGTCATTCTGAAGGCTGGAATTATGTTGGTACAGCACTGCAGGCTGGGAAGATGACGTTAATTGTGGTTGACGGGCAGATCATTCTGAAATCTGGAAATATGCTGGTTTAGCATCGCTGGCCGGGTAGATGATATTAGTTGTGGTCGACAGTCAGGTCTTCCGGAGGCTGGAGATATGCAGAACGAACCAATGTGAAGAGGCTGGAAACAAGGTCAAAGGATGTCTCGCCAGGGCTGGAAAGATAACCACTCGCACACTAGCAATTGTTAAAGGAACAACTACGACAGGAATGATCATTTGCCCCGGGTATCTCTGGCGTGGTCTTCAAAAGCCAGCTCTTAAATACTTTATGGTCAGTGGAATTTGGATCAACTCAAGCATTCTTTTATTTTTTCTGGGAATATCTCAGATTGGACGAAAAATGCGAATTCTGGTTTATTTATTTTTCAAGATTTTGTTATGCACGGAGCTTGGGTGTGCAGGGACGAGTTTTGTACATTTAATTTTACACCTCAACCTGTTCACATCCGATTCGCATTCTTTTTATTGCGTTGTGTGGGTGACTTAAATTTGATGACTTAGTAAATCGGGAGATATCTGTATTTGTGTATATAACATTAGCAAGTGTTTGTTGACTTCGTTACTGACCAGTGCATGTTATAATGTCCATAAAAATGCATGTTTGTTACATATTTGTAAGTTTTCTGGCCAGTTGAGAAACTTCAAGGTCATGATTCTTGTTTAGACCGGAAGTCTGGCAGACAGTCGTGCCTGACTGATGGCTGGCCCAGTTTGAAGAAACAGCAGGTGGGAAAAGGAAGCAAAGTATTAAGGTGCGACACAGCTGATGGGACCTCCAGCCTACTCCAAGTATTTTTGTTAGATTTGGGAACATTCTCATATTCAGGAAGCCCCATCCTCCAACTGGGAACCTTGTTGCTGTAATCCGGAGCCTTTAAATATCCATGAAGGCTCCCGATTATAACAAGAAGTTCCCAAGTTTAAGGAGGGGGTTCCCATGTCCAAAAAGAAAATACCTGAGTAAATCTGGTGTGGTTTAACTAAACCCTACAGCAAAAGTTAAAACCCACAATGTAGAGTGTTTTTATTATTTGGACTTTGTCTCCGTCTTTAAAATTGTTAAATCTGCATAATGTTTCGACCTGGCATTCTTCAGGTATTATCTTTTGGACATGGGCAACATCCTTAAACTTGCGGAACCTTCTTGTTATACTCGGGAGCCTTCATGGATATTTAAAGGCTCCGGATTACAAGCAACAAGGTTCCCAAGTTTGGAGGATGGGGCTTCCTGAATATGGAATGTTCCCAAATCTAACAAAAAATACTTGGAGTAGGCTGGAGGTCCCATCAGCTGGTGTCCCGCACCCTTAATACTTTTGGCTTCCTTTTCCCACCTGCTGTTTCTTCAAACTGGGCCACGCCTCGTCAGGCACGACTGTCCTGCCAGACTTCCGGTCTATAACAAGAATCATGACCTTTGAAGTTTCTCAAACTGTGCCAGAAAACTTACAAATATGTAACAAACATGCATTTTTATGGACATTAATATACATGCACTGGTCAGTTTAACGAAGTCAACAAACACTTGCTAATGTTATATACACAAAATACAGATATCTCCGCTGTTCTAAGTCAATCAAATTTACGTCACCCACAAAACGCAATAAAAAGAATGGCCGAATTCGGATGTGAACAGGTTGAGGTTGTAAATTAAATTTTGTACCAAAACTCGTCCTGCACACCCAAGCTCCGTGCATAACAAAAATCTTGCAAATAAATAACCCAGAATTCGCAATTTTTCGTCCAAATCTGAGATATTCCAGAAAAAATAAAAGAATGCTTGAGTTGATCCAATTCCACTGACCATAACGTTTTAAGAGCGGCTTTTGAAGACCCACGCCAGAGATACCCGGGGCAGATGATCATTCCTGTCGTAAGTTGTTCTTTAACAATTGCTAAGTGTGCTGAGTGGTTATCTTTCCAGCCCTGGCGAGACATCCTTTGACCTTGTTTCCACCTCTTCCACTTGTTCGTTCTGCACTATTGCTCCAAGCCTCCGAAGCACTGACTGTCGACCACAACTAAATATCATCTAACCCGGCCAGCGATGCTAAACCAGCCTATTTCCAGATTTCAGAATGATCTGCCCGCAACCATCAATTTTACGTCATCTTTCCCAGCCTGCAGTGCTGTCAAACATAATCCAGCCTTCAGAATGACCCGTCTGTCACAATGACCAACAACTTCTCCTGGCCTGCGATATTGACAACTCAAGCAATGAAGAATCATCAACTGTATTATTATGTGGTAAATTAACATTTCTGTATTTATTAACATAAATCTCCTTGTCTGTCCTCTTTTGCTGGGTGTGTATTCAATTGTTTGTTTTTTTCTGTACGGGGTGGACGTCCTATCGCTCCATGACCAGCTGCAATTGTGCAAATTAACACTAAAGATAAGGAACAAGTCGCGAATAATACAAAAAGGCAAGCCTAATCTAATCTATTAGTGTTCATTATGATGAAAGGAATTTTTGATATTCAATATGAGACCAGGTTGATATACATTGCAAAAAATTTTGTGTTTGAACTTATAAAAGTTAATGCCAAATGGCTAATAATGCTCCTGTTTCTTAAAAACTTGTCAATCTAAAGCATCTATTATCTCTTACTGTGTTCAATATGGCCTTCTGGGGAGGCAAGTTTCCAGGTCATTGGATAGTGAGTGCATAATCTTATGTTAAGAGGAGACATTTATCTAAGCTTGGCGATGGCTGTGTATAATATGGTTTCCTTTGTTTTAATGGCATATACAACCTTCATGTCAAAGTCATACTTTATGAATAAATTTAACCCATTATGGAAATTTTTCCAAAGTCTGAAAGTGAAC